>CM037926.1:9685131-10285131 GCA_021346845.1 Apeltes quadracus | reverse complement strand
ATTAGTGGCATCTGTGATCCTCCATTGACAAGTTGAAATGTGATTACCTGTGATCATTAAAAACACCTGGGTATGCAGGAACAGAACGAAGCCAAAAGCATCTACACACCTGAATATCATTTGATTTTCAATAATAAGTCTACCTTTATGTTTTAACTGTAACTAACTAAAAAGTCAGTATGTTTTACCTTATCCCTACCAGTAAAAATAATAACTAATTTATCTTATATCTTTTATCCAGAGTTTTTGTATGTTTTTTTAACTCTACTTTTTGATCAAGAGAGAGCAAGTGTGTTGGTTCTAATGTTTTGTCTGGAACTAGTTCTATATGTAAGATTTAAATACACCCTGGACAGATTTGTACCTCCTGTAGTATTTGGTTTACAGAGATGAGATTTATCTGTGTTCAACTCCAGTTTTTCAGCAGTGGGCTCAACACATGACGTATGACACGCATGGATTCATGAAAACATTTGTCCTACTAAAGTAGATAATAAAGTAAACAAAACAAATGAAAATCATTTAAGAACATGTTTCCACACTGAATACAATTAAATTGACAAGAATACAATACATATTACTAAATAAACAGTTTTGTATCTTGTATTTTAGCACTTTAGACAGCCTGTTGTTTATTATCTCACGACAAATTGTACTTACGATCCTTAAAACTGGATCAAAAAGTTTTCTACTCCATTTCACTCCTGCATGGCGCTATGCAAAGCACAGAGTATATCATAATATACTTTACCAACATACCCCCCCCCCCCCCCCCTGTGATGTCTCTGTATCAAGCACCTTTAGGAGCTACTAGTTGCTCAAAGTGCCACTGCTGTCTGGGGTGATGGGTGCAGGGGCGCAGGAAGAGACCCCCCGCCTTTGCGTCGGTGTTGACTCCTCTCGGGCTGCTTCGTGTGAGACCTCCTCCCATCACGGCCTCCAGACACAACTGGGATTGCTGGTGGACCAGCTGACCGCTCAGCTGAAGCAGAAGAAACAGACACGGGGGGGAAGTGAGCCAAATACCTCGCGAGCATGTACGTCGAACGGGACGAACCCTGAGGAACTTCACCCCCCCGACCCCTCCCGTCTTGCCTTGATGAACTTCCACTTGAGTCTGCTGGCGGTGGGTCTGTGTGTGGGGCACGCAGATAAGACCGCCCTCTCGCCGCTGGCGTCCAAACACAAAGCCCCCGCGGGACCCCAACGCACTTCACACTCAGAGTTCAGATCGCAGTGCTGCAACGGGAATAGGGATCGTCTGTGGCGCTCTGCGTGTTGCCCGTTTCTCTCTCTCTCTCTCTCTCTCTCTCTCTCTCTCTCTCTCTCGATACTTTCACCATCGTTGTCATGGTTACCTGGCTGCCTGTCCCGCTGCACGGCGCCGCGTTCATGGCGCCGCCCTGCGGCCCCGGCCCTCGGGGGTAGTCCGCACAGCTGCCAGTGCCGACGTTGTACAGCTGTGCAGAGAAGCACAAACGGTCATCGGCCATGAGTGGAATAAATGCTTCGCCTGGGTGTGTGTGTGTGTGTGTGTGTGTGTGTGTGTGTGTGTGTGTGTGTGTGTGTGTGTGCTACCTCGCCGGACAGCGTAGGTCTGTCCTGGGGGATGTAAAGTTGTGGGTAAACTGTAGTCAGGTACCAGTGAAAGTTGCGACAGCCCAGATTCCTCTTGAGCCGCAGGCGCTCTGTGACGTCGGGGCTCTCAGACTGCACAGGAGAAAAACACTTTTTATTTTTTTTTATTTAGTAAACTCAACAAACGTTATTGACACCAAACATACACACCTGCCTGATGAAATGAGCAAGCGTGTCTCTCCTGTAGAAGATCTTCCTGTATGCGTCCATCCAGGTCTCGGCTATCCGGATCTTGTTCCTCTGAAGCAGCTCCTGGTCTGCGAGGCGGTGAGGCGGGTGGTGATGGTCCAGATGGGCCACACGGGAGCAGGGAACCACCTCCATGGTGCCCCCGCAAGACCACACCTGGGATAACGGGCACATTGAAAACACCATTTTATTTGAATGCATCATTTTCATTCATTTTCAGTATATGCTACATTTCCAAAATAGGAATTTGAATGGTCATCGTAGGAAAACTATTTTTTTTTCTCTTATTTTTGCATTTGTCACCCGGCCCAGACATTCCCAGACCGCTATTCAACCTGAGATTTCCATTTGCAAAAAAAAAAAAAAAAGCATCACGTCCCACAAAAACATTCCAGAGGCTCTGACACAACGCGACTGAATCAGCCAAAGCGTCGCTTAAAGGCACTCCTTGTGGTTTAAGATGCAAGAACAAAAGCAGTCAGTCATCGCTCTCTAACGTACGCTTTTTTTAACTTATTTTTTTAAATGCCTTACCCTGATTGACAGCTCAATTTGCTCCACTCCCCACAGCAGCATCCCGGGGTCATAGGCTCCCACACTCTGGAAGAAATGTCTGTCCACGGCCACAACTCCGCCTCCCAATGCCGGGCTCCTGTCACGGACAGACTCAAGCATCACTTTGCCGCCAAGAACAATCACGGCGGCGAGGTGACATTATTTTAGGTCTTAGTATTACGGTCTTAATTCAGAAGGCCCACGGCACGCAGTGGTGAACTTGTGGCTCCTTGTTATATTTCCATGAGCTTACTGAGCTTAAGAGGACCTTACTTTACCTTAAAAAAAAGATTGATTGAAACTTGATCAGTGCTTCCTCTTTGGCCTCAGTCGATAACACTTAAATAGGTTTGTACCGGCGTCATGAGAGCACAACTGGCACCATTTTGCTGGGAACTCACTGCAGTGGTCGAGCAGCTGAGTCCGAGTCTTTATCTCGCAGCCGGGAGTTCGGTTCCCAGTAGAAGTCAAGTCTCCAGTCAAACACGCCTCTGACTGGCCACTGGGTGGCGTTGTACTCAAGTGTCCGCCAGTCTATGACATCCATGATGGGGGACACCACTCTGGTCCTGTAGGGCGGGAGGGACACACATGCATTTTTTTAATTCAAAATGGCCCTTTTTCAAACATTTATCACGTGGTGGAATTCAAACCGAGGTGAAAGTTCTAAAGGGGAAGTTCGCTGCCGTCTGTCAAAGATTAAACAAAACAGATTCGTATTCTTAAAAATTAAGGTTCCACGTTAATACAACTCAACATGTTTAGTTTCAGCTTGTGTAAAAACTAAAGTGGGATAAGGCAACGGGTTTCCTCGCGATTTGCGAGTAAAGTCAACTCATTCGGGTTTACAGTGTAATTGTGACTGCAAATATACATGAGTCATAAGTTCCTTTGATGGCGCTGTAGTCCTGGTTCACACATGTTATCGGAAATGTTTCTTCCAAGAGGCCCCGTCTGATGTTGATGCTCAGAACAGAAGAAATGGAGTGAAGAGATTAAAGAGGGGTCAAACATGTGGCTGTGAGAGTCAGGTCTGGCAGACAGCAGGTCTGAGAGTTCAGCCGGATTACCTCGGTTGTAACACGAGTTGCTCTGCGGGGCAACCTGAGCCAAATGATGGGAGCCGCAGCTTCGTTTACAGCACACGCACCCCATGGTTTGCTAATGAGTGCGGACAACTGACACCTCCGAACCCTACCCCTTCTCTTTTCAAACAGCAGAACCCGGTGGAGCAACGAGGCGACCGACTTGGGCTCAGATTTTTTGAACGCAAAGGTTTAGACATTACAAACGTTCATTGTGATTCAGCCAAAACAGATCATTTTTATCATTAGTATTGTTGGAACGACAGGAGCCTTGCACACTTTATTCTCGGTTACTTTTGTAGACGACATGATTAGAATGGGCCTACCTGTCCTGGGCCACTCTCTCCAGCAGTGGTTCCAGCCATCCCCTCTGGCACTCACAGTGGGAGTCCATGAACACCAGCACCTCCCCTGCAGCTCTGGCAGCACCCAGAGTACGACACCCTCCGACCCCCAGCCGCTTGGTGCTGCGGATCAATCGCACGCCGTCCAGATGAGACACATACTCACTCAGCACGCTCTTCAGGTGACCTGCGAGGTCAGCAGAGGTCAACAGAGACAAATGCATTGGCATGAAGTCAAGGATGGACGGATGGATGTTGACAGCTGGAGATACTCACCGTGTTGGCTAAGGTCGTCCACCAACAGGACCTCCTGCAGATGCTGCCTGGGCGCAGTGTGCAGCACGCTCTGCACTGTGCGCAGCAGCGTTGACCAAGCCTCGTCGTGGAAGCAAATAACAACACTGGCCGACGGCAGCGACTCGCTGTACTGCTCCCCCAAACACCTGAAACAAACGCGCACTGACAAAGCGGAAGCGTCTCCAACTTCGGACGCGTTTCAATAACCCCAAAGTGGGGTCATTTCGGTCCTTCCGCTCGTGCACTCACTCGGGGTGGCGCGTCTCGGGCAGCCTCCGGCGCAGTGAGATCCTCTCGCTGACCGCTTCGTTGAACCCGTATTTCTGCACCGCAGAAAGCTCTCCCTCCCCGGCCTCCAGACGCGGCCGCGGCGCTGCCTCCCCCGTTGCGCCGCGCGTCGGAGGCGCGGGCACCCGGGGATCCTTGTTGGCCGCGGGGAGAAGAACCCTGTAACTCCCCTTCTTCTGCGGCGGGTCGCCGGTTCCCTGCGCCGACGGCACGAACAGAAGCTGGTCTTCTTGCAGAGACTTCAGCGGGGCGAGATCGACGCCGAGCTCTAACGCGGGGTCCCGGGAGTCCACTATCACCTCCAGGCCCGGCGCGTTGGGAATCCCCTGGAGGGGCCGGCGGGGAGGACCGGGTTTCTGATGACCGTGGACCCGGTGCGGGCTGTTAAAGAGGTCCGAGAGCACCAGAGCAAGCAGGGCGAACGCGAGGAGCAGCAGCCAGAGGCAGAGCATCCTCCTCCGGGCCGCTGCAGCTCTGCTCCACGGCAGCCTCATCGCGATGAGTGGAACAGATGAAGCGGCGACGACGCGGAGTGGGCCAGGTGCCGTCTTGACTTCCCCATTTTTTTTTAAAGCTTTGACCCCACTTTGAATTCGATAAACCTTCAGGAAAGTGATGAGGTCACCCAAAAGAGCTGAAAAAGAAACCACGTTGGTCTCCTCGAGGACAGCTGCGCGTCCATGGAGCAGCAGAACAAAGGTGCGAGTGACACACGGAGCAGGTTCGAGGAGCCCTCAACTTCTTCTTCTTCTTCAGTCTCACCTCTGATCCCGCGTCCACCTGCTGAGTGTGTGTGTGTGTGTGTGTGTGTGTGTGTGTGTGTGTGTGTGTGTGTGTGTGTGTGTGTGTGTGTGTGTGTGTGTGTGCGTGTGTGTGTGTGTGTGTGTGTGTGGACAGCTGGCGGCGGGCCTCGCAGTCCCATGACCGTCTGGCGGCCGCAGCTTCCTTCGGTTCTGCGAGGAGATCTTGGCAGCACGAGCGTCTGTTTTCAACTGAGTGGAGACGAAGACCTCAGTTTGAGCTTTTCTCTTTTTCCTTTCCTTTTGTCGACATGTGGAAAATGGTATATTGCAGTGAAATTAACCCAATTTACATTTGACCTCAAATCAATTATGATTTCAAGGTAGAATGAGGATTTCAATAAACATTTTTTTTTTTTTTTAAACAGTCTTAAGCGTTTCTTGATGCACTTTCCATAAGGGACCCCAGGGGGGGAAAGCGGGGGATTTAGACTGCACCCAAGTTCTCTCCACCACATCAGTAGAAATGAAGACCATCTGTGTCCGCCTGCCTCACAGGCTCTGTTTTTGTTCCGTCTTGTGGCTGACTGGAGCTGTGAAAGAGAGCACAACATGGCGGCGTGGCGGCGGTTACACGGTCGGGGACCAGTCAGCCTGGCGGTGATGTTGAATGGCCGGGAGGGGGGGTGGGGGGGTAAGAGGGTGGGATCATAGCAGCTCACTGCTTTCCTCCCACCAAACACAGAGACACTCAGATCTGCTCAGGATGACAGGGCAGGAGGCCTTCTGATCATCATGATTACCGTCCACAAACGGCGAAGGGAGGGGGGACACCTGAGTGGCAAGTTGAAAGAGCAACAGGAGGAGGGTGTTGCAAAGAGGGCGGGAATTGGAGAATGATCAGAGATCGCAGAGAGATGAGAGACGGTGCAGCTCGGATTCTCGTGGGATTACAGACTGAAGTGAAAGAAACGTTTTTTCCTGTGTTTTCAGCGCTGCTGAAGACTCGCATACGCTCCCTCCTGCCGCCAAAACCCAAACCCAATCGAAGTTTCCACTGGCAGCACACTTGCAGATGGTCACACCCGAAAAAACATGGACACGCACAGACAGACACACACACACACACACACAACAACAACACAGATTGAAGGTCCAGTCCACATGCTGAGGAATGGGACCACATTCCACCAATTAGACTAGAAGCCAGAGAAGAGAAGGCCCGACAAGTACTCGCATGCATCCTCACAAACACACATACACACACGCGCATACGCACACACACACAGGACAGAGAACAGAGACGGAGATCAACAGTGACTTTTGGCAGCTCAATGCATTTCTGGGTTGTGATTCATTCATGTTTCTGTTTTACAAGCAGTGACGTCAGCAGCCTTCTGTGCTGTCGATAAACTCTTGGGGCACAATTCACTATTTGAGGGCAAAACCACGATTCCCAGTCAGCAAAAGGGTGAAAAGTGAAGCGGGACATCAAATCCCACCCTCCGGAAATAAACTCAAACTGAATCAATACTTACTGAAAGGAACTCATAACTGCTGAATTATGTGTTGTCTTAAAGGTCATTTGTCCATTTTGTTTTATTTTATTTGGCGGAAAAGTGTATTCAGTGATACATGCATTAGCTTTGGGTGTAGCACGTTATTGTGTTTGAGGGAGTGTGTGTGTGTGTGTGTGTGTGTGTGTGTGTGTGTGTGTGTGTGTGTGTGTGTGTGTGTCTACACGTGAACATGTTAAGGAGGAGCCCCACCAAGTCCACCTTCCCAACCTGTTATCAGAAGCTGTGGAGAGGTGCTGCCCCCTACCGATGCATAAACAGTACTGATGTCAACCCACAGATTTTCTATGTTTTGTCTTCATTTAACAAAACAAAAATCTATTTTCAGAGTCTATTTACAGGCTTTCTCCGTGAGCTGTTACACATCTCGTGGCCTTCATCAAATTATTTTCTCAGTTGAAATTTTATTCCTGACATTCATTAATGTTTCCAAATATTGCGGATAAGATCACTCATGAAAACCTGTTTTGTTGACTGACTGACTTTGTCAGCAACAGAAACTGAAAATAAGACAACATTAAGATAGCAAATTAGGATTTTGCCACTCGATTTAATTTCTACACAGCTGGGCTTTATGGAATCATTAACCGTGTAGCTTTATTCTCTTAATTGAAGGACACATTTGAAAATGTTTTCTTCTTAATCTCCGTTGAAGTATTACAAACTATCATTTGCTTTATATTTAGTTTCTGTTTCAATTGTTTGTATCTCATTGGAATTACACGTAACAGATACTTTATTTTATCTCCCCGATATTATGAGAATACTACTTTCTACTTCCGTCCGTGACCTTTGAATGAGTAAGATGTCGGCGTGCTGTTTGTGGCCCTTCGTTGCAGTTTCAAAACTCTCCTTGTGACAGCAGGCGACCCGCTGCAGTATAATGACGTTAATCACATGTTGGCCCGAGAGCGGAAAAACTAAAAGGCAACATCGCGCGCGTTTCTTCCGCTTTTTGGGGATGAGTGGTGGCGCAATAACTCACATCTCACGCATCCATGTGCGGCTCATCGTGACTCAGCGCGATATAATGAAGAAAAAAAATCACAAGCATAAATATATCCCTATAATCCAATAAATATCAGCCAGCTTTTAATAACGGTAACGATTAAACAAATGTAAGCACGTTGTGTCCGATGTTTGACTCCTTTAAATATTTCTCCATTCAGGCAAGGGTAAAAAAAGGGTCAAAGTTTCCAAAATGTATTTATTTAATATGTTTATATGCAGTGACATAATAAATTGTCAAATGAAGACAGTGTCATTAAATGTATCGTCGGCACCACCAAGAAATATTATACAATATTCTTATCAGTTTATCCAAATAAGCAAACAATAAATTATTGCTATTGATACCAAAAAAAAACCCGTTATATTTCTAACTAAACCAGCTTGGATTAAGCATCAGGGCAAAGGGAGGTGGAGGGGGGAGGAGTGGGGGGAGGGAGAGGGGGGGGGGGGCGCAGACGCATCTTGTCGCTCATGAGTTTCCTGCGTGCAGACTAATAAGGGATGAGATGCGTCCTGTTAGGAAACGTCACATGTTTTTGCGCACAGCATCCTCCAGATTACATTATTTAAGAGCAGCAATGGGAAAGCACTGAGGCAGCTGGACGAGGACCGAGAGGGACGCGCTTGCACTGTCCGCGAACACACTGTTGCATTGGATTGTATTTATTTAGGCGGATCTACCCATTTTTGGTTGACCAACTTCGCCTGCTGAACAGGGGGAATGGAAGCCTTGCGATTCCTTTTTCTCCTGGTTTGTGCCTTCTTCGTTTGTCAGGCTGACGGACGCCAAAGTAAGTGATGCCGCTTTAAATAAAAGTTATGATAAAGCACTTTCAACAGTATGTCGCTAGAGATCTGATATTGAAATATCATATCCATCTCAAATATTCGCCATTAAGTTCTGATTTAATGGCATGGGACAAGTCGTAAGTATTACCTCGCAGTAGTTTTGAGTATTTTTGATGTTCGTGTGTCCTGCTTCCCTGCACTCACAGTCCCATGAGCTTAATTAAGGCGTCAGCAGCAGTCGGTCTCCGGTCAGAAAACTTCTACAAAAAAAGAAATCTACACAAATATCTATATGAAATAAGGCTTATTATAATGAAGGCCTAGAATTCACAATGATTCCAACTGGAAAACGAAACAATTCATAAACAAATAAAACATGTAGATATTTTGCATATGTGATGTTAATACAAACAGCTGGCTGGTTTTCCCTTAATCAAATCGCATAAATGGAATTTACAGTTTCCAATTGCCATTCGTTTGTTCAACTCAAGCATGCGAGAAAGTTAACAAATAAAATAACCTATATTTGATTGAATCATTTACATGCTCAAACTGGTATTTATGTGTTTGCATCACACTTCATGATTATGCATCAAATGGATCCACAAAAATCTTTGGTTTGGATAGATCCCTTAGGACTCCAAACATTTTCTGGAACTTTCGAAAAAGAAATAGACTCCAAAAGAAGACTTGCACTTTGCATTATTGAAGAAGTTAAGATTGACAATTCTTCAAGTTTTCCCTCAATGACCCCCACAGTTTATTTGGAAAGGGCCGAGAATTCTTTGAATGATCTCCGTGTTCTCCCTCTCGCTCTCCAGCATACGGTGACGTGTTTCCACACAAGCATGTGGGGAAGTCCCCGTTTCCAATCCCACCAATCCCTGGCTGGGATCCAGACACCAACCCATGGGATGACTATCTCTACCCGCCACTAAAGCCCGCGCCAAAACAACTCACGCACCACAGAGGTACAAGTAAAGTCCTCTTTGTTCTCTGGGTTCTTCCTGTTATATTTTTACATTTTCACAAAGTACATTTTTTTTCTTTTCTGCAGGTAAACCAAAGGTTCACCTGACCAGCGACAGTCCTGCTCTCAATGGCTCTTGCGTCTCCTTCACCGCCAAGTTGGAGTACCCTCCGTGCCAGAAGGAGGATGCCAACGGGGACGTGATTTGGGATGAGCACTGCAAGGACGGTACGGAGCTCGAGGCGTCAGGTGCTTCCAAAAAGCAAAGGCCGGGCCACGCCCCCCCCCTGAAACGTTACATCATTGTCTACCATTAAAAAAAACAACTCTGCATTACATAAGACAGCATTAATTAATTGTTATGGGGCCGCTCATTAAACTGTAAAGAGAACAGACATATCATTGAAATATGCATTTGCCAGTTTAACACATCCAATGGACGAGGAGCAACACTAGAAATCACTTGGAGGTGTGCTTCTGCCCACCTGGGGAATGTAAGTCAAACATTCAGACTCCTTTTGGCTCTGTTTTTGGATCAACACCAACTCCTGGGAGAACTACCGTGCAATTCAGGAGCTAAATGCTCTTCATGCTCCAGCACGTTGGGGAAATGGATTCATTATTTTATTTCATCTAAAAACGACTGCCGAAACGGCTGAAAGAGCCGCAAAGTGGGAGAGCAACCCTTTCCCATTAAATGTAGTCATGTGACTCAATGTAAATAGGTGCAGATGAAAAAAAAACAACCTAACTCTCTTCTCCTCTGAGCAGCCAATGGACAGGTGCGTACCGGCTACGTGTACAACGGGACTTCCTGGTTGGACGACTACGGCTTTGGAAAGTGTGCAGACGTGAAAAGATGCAACGTGTTCCCCGATGGGAAGCCCTTTCCGCAGCGCAACAACTGGAGGCGAAAGAGCTACGTTTACGTGTGGCACGCAATGGGTGAGGCGGGGGCAGTTTTTAGACTCACACACGAGAGCGTATAAAAAATATATATATATATATATATATATATATATATATATATATATATAAAACGCACAATCCATCTCCTCTGTTTGTCCCAGGCCAGTACTTTGAGACGTGCGACGGTTCCTCCTCCAGTTTGACCATCAACACCACCAACATCCCACCGGGCGCGGAGGTCATGGAGGTCATGGTGTACAGGAAACGTGAGCGCAGGAAGTACAGCCCGCTCAGCGCCGACGACACCGTCTTCTACGTCACAGGTGGAGACAAACTCACACGTGCGATTCACACAGCGTTCGGCGTGTCTCAGCCAAACGGACAGATGCAAAAACCTGCAGAGTTCATTCCTCCCCTCACACACTCTCTCTCTCTCTCAGACAAGATCCCCGTGGCGGTTCAAATCTCCCAGAAGGCCGCGGTCAACCGGTCGCAGAACGTTTTCCTCCGTGGCGAGGACGTGGTCTTCAAGGTCCAGCTCCACGACCCCAGCGGCTACCTCAAAACCGCGGCCGCCATCGACTACATCTGGGACTTTGGCGACGGCAACCAGCTGGTGACACACCGCGACGTGACCACACACGCCTACAGCGCGCTGGGGGGCATGAGCGTGAAGCTGGTGGTAGAGGCGGCGTTCCCTGCCGAGTGTCCGCCCACCTCCGCCACCCCGACACACGGGAGCTCCACGTCGTCACCTGCCACAGGTAGTGGGCGCGGCCACTTACATATGACTCGGGGTGAAGTATACTCCACTGACGCTTGCAGGTGACCATGCATGAAGGCTGAGTGGAGGAGATTATTATTATTTCGAACAAATAATATATTGTGCTGGACAGCGCACATTCATTCAAGTTCTTAAAACGTCTTTTCAGGGGGACAAAGAACCTAATTCCTAGATATGAACCAAAAGCAGGTGAACAGAGTGGCCCCAAAAATCTGTGGCTCCTAAAGTACTCATTTAAATTAATTAAATGAAATTTAATCAGGTAAATAATATATTTTGTAGGCTTTTCATTCATTCCACAGAGGAACCTGCACACTGTGAATCCTGACATTCCGCAGGCGAAAACCACTAATGATGCTGTATTACACCCAATAATGGACAGTAATATTACAACGAACAGTTCGGCCTATTAGATTAGCATGATTTTAAATCGATTCAATGTCCTTTTCAATACCTTTGGAGGGGAAATATTAGAACGGGGCAGAGAGTCTGAACTTCTCTGAGTTTCTCCGTGCTTTGTTGAGATGAACGGCCCCGGCTGTGTGCGGTTCCAGCTCGCGTCGCCCCTCTGCCCTGAGCCGGACGGCGCCGGACGGTTTCAGCCCCGTCAGCACTTTGGCCGTAGTTTGCACTTTTAGCCCCGTTAGCCCCGTTAGCTTTGCGTGGCCCGCTCAGGGATCTTTGAAAGGAGTCTTGGGAAAACGAAACAAGATCAGCGAGAGATAAGCGAGAAAAAGATTGTTTGTCATGTGAAGGGTTTACGCTGCTAGTTTCATCTCCCAACGTCCCACAACCTAAATCCTAATCCTAAAGTCTGACGTTGACGGCCAGGACGAATCAAGAAGTCACTTTCCCCCATTGAAGTTGGTTACCTCACGCAACTAGATGTGTCGTGAATGTTTTTTTGTTTTTTTGTTTCTCTCACGCCAGAGGCTCCCACACCTGCACTTCCTGTTACTCGTGCTGGGACGGTCAAGATGGAGACGACTCCGGGTGAGCCCCAGAGCGAACTGTGGATTTCTTTTACGCGTGTGATTCCGACCAGGAGCTCATTACAGATGAATGAAGACCCAATAATATTGACTACTTAAAATACTTGCATCTCACATTTCTTCTCTCTTCTCCAACTTGTTTTCTGTTTCAGTGCCACCCAGCACCAGCGAGCCCCTTCCCGCCTCCTCCTCCTCCTCCTCCTCTTCTGCTGCCATGACAACCGGCCTGCCAACCACAGAGAGCCTCTCCCCGACTGTTGACAACACGACCCCACAGTCGAACGCCACCGCCCCGGCCTGGCTGCGCACGGGGAACATCTACAGCAACGAGTGCTACCGCTACGCCTACGGGACCTTCAGTGGAAACATCACCATCGTCGGTAGGTGGTGGACTGGATTTTCAAAGCGGTGCGAGTTGCTGTGTGTCGCAGCGTGCTTTATGACGGCAAAGTCAGAACACTTTGAGTTAAACACATTGGGCTTTTAAATTGGAAGAAATGGTGGATTTTTATTATACCAGTTAAAAAAAAAAAAAAGTGGCATGGCTACGCCACGGAAAGTGAAATATCCAATTTCTTGGAATCTTCCAATCATCTGAAATCTTGAACAGATTTATGGAGGATGAATCGTAATGACCTTAGTACGATTCTAGTAATTCCTCTGGTGCCACCTTTTGCTCAAAATCATTGCAAAACAGGTGTTTTTACAGTGCCAAATACTCAACCAAAATGCAAACTGCCACACCGAGTAAACAAGCGACTGTGTTCTCCAGTCAGTGGCAGTCATGTGAAACTGGCCTTTTGTCGATTATGTTGTATAAATTGATCCAATTAAAAAAAAATCAAAAAAGAAAATATCATGATTCTGTCGTCCAAAGAGCCCAAGCAGGCACTGAGCAGCCAGTCAAAGAGCCGCATCGTGAGTGTGATGGCTGCCCGAATGACCGACACAGACATCGGCTTCCTGGTGAAATGTCTGGGAAAGTAAGTAGGGATGGATTTATTCCATTGGAGTTTGTTTTATATAGTTTCTCTTGAGTGCTATTGGGCGAAATCCCCCAAAAAGTGTCTCTAGAGACTGATTTCAAAGTGTCAAAAAGATTACCCTTTTATTTAAAATATCTAAAGCTCCTGATTTACTTCTGACACAGAAGTAAATGACTTCCATTGGATTTGTGATAGAAGATACAACCATAAGAAATCAAAACCATTTAAATGTTCACACTTCAATTAAACACGGGTCATTTCGGTGCCAGCCAAAACGTATTTATTTAACCCTCCATCCCCAGTATCCCCACCTCAGCCTGCACCATCGTGTCGGACCCCGCCTGCACGCGGGTGCACAGCATTGTGTGCGACGACGTGCCTCCGTCATCGCGGTGTGAAGTGCACCTCAGACGGACGTTTCCGGCGCCCGGCACCTACTGCGTCAACATCACCCTGGAGGACGCCGGGAGCCTGACGCTGACCAGCACCAAGGTCACCATCAACCGGTCCCAGGACGCACCCGGTGGGTCGCACAGACACGTTCATTTCGATCTACCTAGCCAGGCTTCACCTCGCAGCTTTGTAGGAAGGTGGATGGATTGAGGTTGTCTGTCCCCCGCAGTGTCCGAGACGTCGCACACTGCAGAGGTGGTGCTGTCTTCGACCGCCGTGCTGGTGGCCGTTTTTGCATTTGCTGCCTATCTGGTCTGCAGGTAAAGTGGTCTCGCACACATCGGATGGAGCAGACAAACACTTCCATTCCCTCACTTCACTCCTCCCGCTCTTTCTCCCCCAGGCGTCGAAAGGTGTACCGTCCCATCCAGAGGTCACCGTTCAAGGACGCCAGCGGCCACTCCGGGGTCAGAGGACGCGTGATCCGTTTCAAGGAAGCACTGTTCCCAGCCGGCGAGGAGAGCCATCACCTTCTGACCGAGAGACGTCCTGCGTGAGCGACACAAAAGCTGCACCAACGCTTTTCTGAAGCTTTTTCTGTAGGCAGTGGGAGAGTTCGTTCAAGCCGCAATGTTTTCAGATCAAAATGATTGTTGCTTCACAGTCCAGATACTTGTGATACTAAGAGTGAAGGTATAGCGTCATGCTCTTTAAAATAATTTTATTCAATTATATAAAAGGACGAAAAAACTAATACATTTACTGAAAACCTGACTTTAATAAAGGTTGTAAACTAACCACTAATTGAAGACAAGCGATTTCTTTAATCATTTTAGGTCAAAAATAAAAGCTGAAAGTATGGAGATAAAACAAATGATAAAGACCAATTGAATTATTATGTTTTTTATTCAGAGGCATTTGACAAGTGGAGCTGTGTGTGAAGGGGCATAAACGGTTGCAGAGATGGTGAAGAGAATATCATGCTGAAATTAGATCACTTTTCCAAAAAACTCAGAACCAGTCCCTCATCTGTCTCATACCAAGAGTTTCCACATTACACAGCCGAGAAATGCTAACAGAAGAAAATGGCTACTGAATCAGCGAGTGTAGCATCTGTGAAAGACAAAGGGGGGAAAAGAAGACAGGACTTATCTATTTTTAAGTCTCTCAAATTAACAAAAAAAAGGCAGGCCCTTTTTTTTTAAATTGTATTTTTTCATTTTAACTATAGAATGCAAAAACACTCGATTTGACTTTTCACAAAAAAACCAAGCAAAAAAGTTCAAATACATGTAAGCCACACCACCAAAAATAGAAAGGCAGAAAGAAATATCGGTTGAGGATTTCAGTTGAGCCAAAAAGAGTACACATAAACACTGGTAAAAGAAAAATATTTTGATCACTTTCGATTATTCTCTCAATTCTAAACGGTACATGATTTTAGTTTTACCTTTTTAATATCAAGGGGGGGGGGGGGGGAGCGAAGCGTGGGGCGCCATTAAGGAGGGGCGGGGGCGTTAAACTAACGAAGAGAAGAATGCCTCTACTTCAAATACTTGTCTAAAGAGGTAGATGAAAACAAAACTGCAGGGGGAGGTTCGGTTTGGCAGGAAGGAAGCGGGGGAATCGGGGATATTTTTAAGCGTCACTTGTGCCCCCTCGGTTGAGCGCGGTGTCAGGAAGGCGCTCCCCATGTTGAAGGAAACGCTCAAGGGGCATATCTGAGGTATCAATGCGCGCTGGCGCTCAAGTGGGGGCAGGGTGGGGTGTCTTGGACCCCCCTCCCCCAGCTGAGGTAGATGGCGTTCTAATGTGGAAGCATAGATACACTCGCGTTTTACCACAATCAACATATTTACATTCGGCATGAAGAGACAAATGAAATTGTATATTCAGGTTTTGGATTCCTTTCCTCTTGCAACCCCCCTCCCCCACCAAAAAATCAGGGTTAATTTACTTATCTGTTCGGGCAATTCTTTCCCTATTTGAGCAACAAACTGGAACATTGAGTTACATTTGTGGTATAGCGCCAATGTCTGGTTTAAATCATTTTCCTATAGCGTGAAAAAAAAAAGAAAATGCAACGTTACCATTCGACTTAATTGCTTCAAGCGCCACTCTGAAATGACAACTTGTATGAAAAAAAACAAAAAAAAACAGGCTTGGACCTTGCTAAGCCACCGTCGTGAAGAAAGTGGCAGGAGGCCTGAGAACAGAAGAGACAAAAAGAAAAAGACACTCTGCCGACTGAGGGGCAGCTAGAGGAGACCGTCGCGGCCCACACTGCACTGATCACGGCCCTCATGGGAGGGCAAAAAAAAAATTCAAAATTTTGACAAATTAAAGTACCATTACCAATGTCAATCCCAAAAACCAAAATGGCATTGCTGTAATGATGTACGGTTGGCATTATTTGTATTTGTTAGATGTTTTGTACTTATTTTTCAGAAGATGGTGGACCCTCAGGGGAAAAACTGAGGCGATTTTCTCTCGATACTCTCGTCAGCCGCCAGCTGAAGGGGCGCCAACTCTCGCTCCGGGGCTTCAATGTACAAATTAGACTAGTAGACTTTATGTACAGGGTCATCTCAAGTCACACATACACATGAGCAATGCCACCTGAAGCACCAGAGTTGAAGGCAAGGTCAGTTGGCAGCTGACCAAATTTTAAATTTTTTCTTAAAAAAATAAAAATGTTCAAAGACTATCAGCTTTATAAAGTATACAAAATACCACAAAAGCAAAATAAAAAAGAAAGGAACATTTTTTTCATATATATAATCATTTTCTTTTCTCTTCTGAGGTACTAGATCCTGAGGTAGTTAAGTAAAATGCATATTAAATTGGTTTTCCTGGGCAGCAGCAGCTTCGGCACCGTTTCCTGAAATGTCAGTCACGACGCTGCCCTCACCTCTAAATATATATTCATCTATGTGTATAGGTCTATCTATAAAATGCATCCAAATTTATAAAATGCCACTATCATTACAGGGGCAGGACGCCCAATATAATCCACCCTTTCAGGGGTCCTGTCCTGAAACAAGAATCTTTCCCCTAAACACGGCCCACCCAATCCGAGCCAACTCTCCCCCAAAATAAACTTCTCTTGGTCCAACCAGGACCTTGATAGCAATGCCTTTTTCTTTCCACAGAAAACTCATGATAACGTTTTAACCAATCAAACACACACACACAAAAAAAATAATAATCTGAAGTCAACCAAAACATCTGATCAGGTTTGAAGTACCACACCAATGATGCGATAGGAGGGGGTTCCTTATTTGTTCTTTGTGATTCTAGTGTAAAAAAGGACCCCAGAAAAAAACAAAAAAACATTAACACACCCGTGGGGGGGGGAGAGCGGTCGAGGGGTGCGTACGTGTGAGGGCAGGTGACGTTGGGAGCCCTCAGAAGTACTGACTCAGAGATGCAGGGAAGTGAGGTGGGTGGAGGTGTAGAGGCACAGGCTCTCTTTTTTTTTTTTTTTTAGCCACACCTGAAAGTTCATCAAGCAAGACAAGGCGGGGAGGCTGTTTGGTTGGCTTCTGATAACCTTTGACCCCTGAGATGACCGTTACAACCCTTTCGTTTTCCTCCCCCCCCACCCCGGGACTTTGCTGCATCTGTCCACTTGTTGAGTCTTATTTTAGTCACCGTTCCTCAAGATCCGCTGGAGCTCTACTTCCTGCGAGGCTGTGGAGGTTGGGCTCCAGATGTGGGTTTAGGCTGCTGCTGCCTCTTCACCTGGGCCAGGATCTCCTGGATCTTTCTCTGGGCCAGCTAAAAGGATACGAGGACATGTTAAGATCAGACCACAAAAATCACAGAGAAGTCAAAAAGTCATTTAAAAAAGGGTTTGATCACATCCTTGTGATATTCCTCTCAGTATGTCAGCGATAATGGCCGACGTAACTGCAGGACCCTAAACATCTTCAATTTATTTAAAAAAAAAAAACCCCACCTGGCACGCAAAGAAGTGTCCACTGATCTTGACTATGACCTGGTCATTCTCATCGGGCGTCTGGTCCCTGGGCACCACCACCTCTGCGCAGGTCAGGTTCTGCAGCTCGTTTACCTGCAGCCACAAGCAAAACATAATGACAACTCAAGAGTAAAGCATTCGATTGCTCTGCAATTTTTATTTTACTTTATATTTTAAATGAACTTTAAAGTTAAGGGGCCTTTTTCTTACCGTTTTTCCACCTTTCCCGATGACTCGTCCAGCAGCAAAGGAAGGAACCTTGATGTGAGCCTCCAGCTTCACCTCTTCCTTCGGTCCAAAGAAATTCTCTTCCTTCAGTTTGCCAAAGATGCGACACTGAGCCTGCAGCCAAACAAGTCAAAATGTAGATTACTTATGGTTGAACACTTTGCAGCACTTCGGAAAGTGCAACATTTATGGGAAAGTCTGAAAAACATCTCCATCCTGAAAGTGGGTGAATAACCTGCAGAAGAACGTAATGTACAACAGGTCCAAGAGCTGCTTAACAGCGCCCCCCACTATGAGGTTGAACAAAGTGATTCGAATTCCCTCATTTCCATTAGTGCGTTTATTAGGAGGTAAAAGCACCTTAAACTGAGCCTCTGGCGGTCCAGCGATGGTGACCCTCCTCTGTGGTGTGGCACCCACTTCTTCTGCAGGGGCGATCTGAAAGAGGGCAGACAGCTAGCAATTGAATAGGCGCTAAAAAGAAGGTTAAGCCCAGAACAACACAGAGACACGCCGTCATTGAGATTCCCAAAAACGTCACTCCGCGTGTGTCCGCCACTCACCTTGATTGAGGCTCCGGCAAAGTGCGACAGCTGTTTGATGTGCTGACCCTGTTTTCCAATAATGGCTCCGACCGCGAGCGCAGGGATGAACAGGTGAACCGTCTCCGACTCCGGGTGTCCCTGCGGGGGCGTAAACACTTTAGTGCCACTGCGAACCAGGATCCCTCGCAGTCAGTTAACTGCAGACCACTTGCTTCAGCAGGAGGTGAAGACAGTGGAGCACGCAGAAGCCGTTAAATTTTACGTCTAGTAGGAATTTTACCGTTGGGTTCTTATTTATGAAAGTTTGCCCTCTGCAGACTTGAACCGGTTGTACCGCTCAACAAGGAAACTGAACCCAGTCGCTAAATGATTTCACACGTAGAACAAAGTGTGAACCAGAAACTTTGTTTCAAAACTTTTTTTCGAATAAACAAAACTTTTGACGTGGATTTGGCTCCATAGGATCAAGCCCCACAGTCCACTTAATAACAACGGGTAAAAGAGGTTTAAAATGGGGAGGAGTGCTTTTAATTGTTCCTCTTAAAAAAAAAAAAAAAAAAACACAAATCTATAAGCAGCATTATTTGCAAAGTAAACCATCTGGGGATTTAAATAATGACTACTAGCCACACTGCCGCTGCCTTCCAGGTCTTACAGCACCACACAAAGATTGAAGTCCTGTTGAAGTACAAAAAATTAAAAGGTTTAAAGATTTAGGGAGCATCAGGAGGATCTCTTTGCTCCCCTGATCCCGCAGCGAGCAGCCACAAGCCGTGCAAAGCACTTGGGGACGGGTGACTTACAGCAAAGGGCCGGCTGCTCGCCGACAGCGTAGTGGCCCAAAACGGCCCCTCGCCCCCATAAGGACTGCACTAAAGGAAAAAAGAAGCATGAAGCCGAATTGCTAGAGACCGAGTATCTCACCAACCCGATCAAAGAGCTGACGAATAAAAGATTTTTTTTTTTTAAATTGAAAGCACAGCCAGTCCCGGGTTTGAAAAGCTTCTGCACGAGACCGCCACTTACCCCAAAGGAGGAACATCCACCGTGGGCTCCCGGGGGCGGCATGCTGGACATGGAGGGACCCATGCCTGGCGCTCCACTGGGGAATAAACCCAAAGCGTTCAGATTCAAGCCCGGAATCAGGTTGGACTGGAGCTGGAGGGGAAACGAGGACGTCCGTCACATTATAGGTTGCGTCAACACAAACTAATCCATTTTTTTGCATTCTCTGAAAATAGTGAGGACTTAAGATTAAAGACCTGTGGAGAAACATTGTTTTGCGGTTATAAGATATTGAATCGGGACAGCAAAGGGCTGTTGCAGCAGCAATGTTAACACAACTGGGGAGGTTTTTGTGATCTGGCTTCGATTTTTATGCACTACACAGTATATGCATTTACTGTGACAATAATAATCGCCTGGAGAAGACCCTCACTTTTAAAGCAATAAGTTTATGCAAGTTTTCCACAATAAAATCTACTTGAATTACAATTGTGCAGTCTCCATTAAAGAGGCTTACATTCATAGCAGCCATGTCGCTCTCGTACGATTCCCTGATCTTCTTCATCAGCTCCTCCTCGGCTCTCGCACAGGCCTCGATGGTGCCCTTCACGGTTATGGTCCGCTCCGGGTTGTACACGGTCAGGTCCTGCAGACTGGACCAAACAATGGGAGGTTGAGAACGGCCACAAGAACACTGGTGTCAGACGAGAAATTCTGACGGGCTCTCGTGTACGCGTCGGATGGTGGCCCTTTTATGAATGAGCCACGGAGGACACAAATACAGCCAATAAAAAAAATGCGAGTGCACGAGTCAGTCTTACGCCGAGATTGTGATCTTGGTCTCCGTGTCCTGCTCGATTTTCTTCAAGTTGCGCCCTTCCTTCCCAATTAACCTTCCGACAAAGTTATTGTGTGCAAGTATCTTCA
This sequence comes from Apeltes quadracus, assembly GCA_021346845.1. Lineage (NCBI taxonomy): Eukaryota > Metazoa > Chordata > Actinopteri > Perciformes > Gasterosteidae > Apeltes > Apeltes quadracus. The sequence continues at coordinate 10,264,897 of CM037926.1, read as the reverse complement.
GCGGGATCTCCTCAGTGCTGCACAACACAAACAGGCTGGTTAGTTAATTGCTCCTAAAAACAGTCAGCTCAGACCTCTACAGTATCTTATGTACACATTACCAGTCCATTGGGCACAAACTCACAACTTTGTGTCGAGGGCTTCCTTCTGCATGATCTCCATGATTGTTGTACAAGCGTTCGAACAACCTTCAGGGGTGGAGTGAATCGTTATGGGCTTCTCTGCTGCACCTGCATTTTCCTTCCTATGGATGTCGATCCTGGGAGTAAAAGGCGAGGTCGAGTTAGTCAAACAGCACGAAAAAGAGACAAAAGGCAAAGACAGGAGGCCAGAAAATATATTTTTTTTAAAACAATTACTTCCTGTTTCATTTTTCAGAGGTGCCAACAAGTTATCCAGTAAAATAGCCACGAAAAATAATGTCATTCTCCACGGTGGAAACACTTTAATGACGGACAGAACGCAGCAGCTATCCTTCAAATAGGCAGAGAACCAAACCGGTTTGAATCCTTCAATCCTTCTACTGCATGTTGTGGTCGAGAAGTTTTATTGCAGCAATTACATTTATAATACCAATACCCCAACTTCTCCACTATGTTGATGCAAGTGTATAAGTGGATGTTATTAAAAAGAAAACGTTTTGATACGTTTCGGGCCAAGCGTGTCCATTCTGTTATTTCACTGGTATATGGGCCTCTATAGTTGTTCGTTTGGTAAAAAGGCTAGATTTTAATTTTTTAATAAAGGAAGTTTCATGGCCGGTGGGAAAAGGCAGGTTAGAGAGGTATTGAACATTTGCAAAAGATCTGATGCCATGCAGTGAAAAACAATTTTCACTGCATCAAAACAAGGCGATCAGAGCAGGATTTGAAATTGCATTTTATCAGTAGTACGGTAGACCGGATGAAGGAACCTGTATCCAGTATAGAAGAACTGAGAGCTTGTCCCGTTTATCCCAAATAACACCATGCCGGATAAAAGTTTACAGGATAGTACGGCAAATACGCCATTTCTGGCAATAATATTGGACAGCCGCCTTACATTTCACAGTTCTATTATAACTCTACATGTCATTCCAAAACATGGAACCGAAGTTTCCAAGACCTGCGATTAGCTTTCAGAAACTTTGACCAGAGTGACGTTTCTATACCCTTAACAGGAGATGACGGGACGGACAAATTCCGAAAAGATGTAGATGGTAAAAACGCTCTCATCTGCGTACGTACTTTGAGTGGGTCTGTTTGGTGATGTTGCGTATGGTGGCACCTTCCTTGCCAATGATTGCCCCTACGAACTGCGTGGGAACCAGTATTCGCAGGGGGATGTCGGACTGCATTTTGGGCCGGGTGCCCAGACTCGGCGAGCCGGAGCGAGAGGTTCCGCGGGCGACGTAGCCTCTCCTGCCCCCCGCCGAAGGACCCTCCGGCGCAGCGGTCTCATCCGGGATGTACGACACTTTCAAGGCGTAGTTCTCCATCATAGATCCGTTCAGCTTCTCCATCGCCCTGGGGGAGGGATCATAGAGAGATACATACAGTCTGAAAACAGGAGGCAAATGCAAAACAAACCTTTGGAATTTACAAAGCGTCAGGTTTGACGTCTTCCCATATTTGATTGGAAGAATTGAAGCAGTGGATCTAAAAAAAAAAAAAAAATAGCTCAAGTCTAAACAAACCGTTGTCTAAACAATTGAAACAAAAGAACAAAAAGGCCTCAGGGATTTCTAGTGAAACCATCAGCTACGTCTGAGGATTCTGCCGCCACTCGGGCAGGGAATAACATTGTAGTGTGGTTTACGTACACCGGGGGGCACCAGATGGCTAGTTTAACCCCTCCCCACCCAAGCACATATACACCACCCCTTCCCTCCAGCCCTCCCTGTCATCGCTGCGTGTCAAATTGAACTAGACTGGTTTTTGGGGAGGATAAAAAAAAAAATCAGGTGACCTTTAGGAACAACAGACAGAGGAGGTTGTCATTTCTGACAAAAGGATGCTCGCTTAAGAAAACATCATCTATCAGGTCGAAAAGTGTCAAGACAGGTGAGCTGGAGGTCAACGTTGAGCGCAAGCCGCATGTGCGTGTACTCACAGCCGGGCCTGGTCCTTGGCTGCATATCGAACGTTGACTACTGCAGTCTCTGTGTCAGTGTTTACTGTGGGAAAACAAATCAGACTCAAAAAAATCTGCATTAATGGCACCGACACAAATTACCAACTTTATTATCATTTCCCCGACAACTCATTATTTCACTCAGTTGTAATTATGCCTTTAAAAAAATAAATAAAAAAAAGTTAAAATAACCCATACATGTGCAGTTCTAACAAGGCATGTTTGACTAATTCTAAAACGCGGTGTAAAAAAGGTGCATTGAGGCATTGCAGCGCAAGCTATTCCAAAAAGAAAAAGGTATTTTTCTACCTTGTTCACAGCTCTCTACGCCACCATACTGAGCAAGCATTCCATCCAAAACCTGTGAGAAGAGAAGGAATAAACATGATTATTCAGCCCTCGCAGGCCTTTGACCAGAACCAGTTGGTGAGCAGAAGCTCGTTTGTAGGAACAAGCCGCGCTGAGGAGGAGGAGGAGGACAGTCCATTCAACAGGGCCTCAGTTCAATGTGGAGTTACATTGGTTTTAAAATGGTCACATGGTGACTCTTCTCTGGTAGCTGGGATGGTGCAGCAGTACTAGTGTTACAAAAAAATGGAATTGCAAAAAAGACAAAGAAAAAACCAGCCACCTAAAACATTTCCCAAAAAAAGGTTTCCAAATGTTTTCAATTATATCAATATGCTTTTTGCATTAAAAAAATGCTTTATTGAAGAAGAAAATTACACACCACGCTGGTCACCACGTGACTTTTTTGACGTGATCAAATGTGGGCGAGAGGGAGCGCGAGGGCTCCAAGCTAAGCCAAGACATCCGACCAGGGTCACTCAAACACAAGTCCACACCCCCAAGAGCTCAACCCTACTTTCTAGCCAACAAGACTGCGTCCCTGCCCTGCACGCCCCCCGAACACCACCACCACCACCCTCGTTGCTCCCTCGTTGCTCGGCATTGGCTGCTCCTGCGTCGATACGAGTTCCCCCCCCGCCCCCCCCGAAGCCAAGAGTTGCTGGCTGCTGGCTGGATGCCGTGCCTGACCGTCCGCCGAGCACAGCCAATGCGAATCCAGGCCATTCAGGAAAGGGTGGGGTGCATTCCAGCAGGAAGCAGCGGCTGGGGGAGGGGTACGCCTTCATGCTACACATTCTGTGAATCGGTGCACATGGAAGGGAAGAGGAAGCCGTCCAGGCCCACCCACCCACTCACTACGGCTCGTGAACACGCCGTGCGCTACACCATTTGCTAGCTGTAAGGCTACATATGAACACACATACCATATACACACACACACATACAGAGCAGGGCCCATTGTCTTATCAGCCTGATAAGACGCATACACGGCCGTAGCAGCTAATTATCTTATTCTACTCCGTTCGGCCATTCTTCCAACCCTCCCCCCCTCCTCCATCTGGGGGAGGGAAACCGCCATGTCACCTTCAGACGAGGCAAAGCATTCGCTCGCTACATGCAGGGAACATGGGTGGATCCGGAGTTTCAGTTGAGGGACACGCGTAAGCAAAGCAATCCCACCATTACAAAAAACAGTGAGGCCGCGAGCGAGCCGTTTGGTCGCACAGAGATCTAATGATAACTTTACCACATTTAAGAGAGGTTCTCGTGAGCCGTCCATTAGTATTTATGGGAGCAGAAGATTCAAACTGAACAAACCTACCAGGCACACGCCATCAGAGCCAAATATTTTTTTTATAGTCAAGTATGGCCGTGTTACCGCCACATAAGATCCCAAGTGCAACACGTGAATTATAGAGAACAAAAGCCAGAATGACATTCAACATACACATTTTAAAAGATGAATTTGCAGGTTCGCACCCGGTTGGTGAGTAATCACAATTTGTAGCCGAAACTGACCAAACAAATTTTATTAGACGCACGCACACACACACACACACACACGACTGTCGCTCACAGGCAGTGGCACTGAAATCTGACTTAATTACAGCCCTTTTGAGATTTTCAGATGAGCCCTTTTCCCCCCCATTACATGTGACGGGATAAATTTTAAGAGCACATCTAAATAAATGTTAAGTCACCATCTCAGGAAGTAGTGATCATATTCTGATGGGATTAAAAATGATTGTATTACGCGTGTGGCAGTGGAGTCACTCATGACAAAGAACATGCTTTGCACGCACAAAAAGGGTGCCAGGCAGACATTTCTGAAAGCCTGAAGCTCATGTTTCACCAAAAAAAAAAAAAAAAGCTGCTGAACACAATTCTGTTTTAACTCAGAAATCTAAAACCGACCTAAATTTTCTTAAAGCATTTACCACTGTCAAAGTAGTTTTTACGCAAATGTGCATGCAGACAACGTGATGATGCCACAATATATATTCTGTGACACCTTAAACGACATCCTCATATTGGAATACCGCTGAGTCTTTACAGACTCTATACAATTAGTCGCTTTGCTCTTTGTCAACTCAGATTTCTTGTGAATTAGTGTTGGAATATTTCCCATAAACTCACGAGCACATCGCGGGCAAGCACATGATTTAAAGTGGCTCTCGTGATTTCCTGTTGAGAAACTCAGTTGACCAAGAATCCTTTTGGCAACCCTCGTTTGGTTACATTGCCTGGTTCCATAATCTGACTAAATGAATTGCGCTGTACAGGTGCTCATTTTATTTTCTTCACCCTGCACAACATTAACAAAACATTTGTGGCCCTTTAAATAAAAGGTGTGGTTGTGAGTGTTTATGCGCACACACACACACACACACAACCTCATTTAGAGACTTATTTAGCCAAAAAAAGCACAGAAAACTTCTTGGTGGATCTTCCAAATAACCTAAATAAGGATTATCAGGCGTGGTTGATTAGGGCCCCAAACTGGATTTCAGACAAATGTTTACAAAAAAAGAAAAAAAAAACCTGTTCACATTTGAAGAAGAACCCCATTGTGTGTGGGGCAAGGCCTTTTCCTTTAAACTAGCCCATGTGATCGGTGTGTGAAAACACCTTCATTAAACAATGAATTATACCATTTGAACCACACCCTGTGTAACAGCAAGCATAAGCGTTTCAAAAACATAAGCGTCATAAGCGTTTCAAAAACATGCAACATAAAGCTCCTGTTACCGCTTAGTCGCCTTGCAGGCCCAACCAGCCAAACCACATGGTGGTCTTGCTGTTTAAAACTGTGACCACCTATCCTCGCTTGAATGAGTTTTCTGTGCCTTTTGCCCCGTTTAAAGGGATCATGAAGCAGCATTCTTAATTGAAACCCCCAAAAAAGGAGCCCCGGTGAACCCAGAGGCTCAACTGAGGGCCCGACCGGGCTTCCTGATGGTACGTCATCTGCCACGGCAGCGGCTAGCACTCACCTCCCACTGCATGTGAGGCGGGATGTTCCTGATCTGCAGCTTACAGCTCCTGAAGAAAGAAAAAGAAAGCAGAAAAGGGGGTAAAGAGAGCGAAAGTAATTGATGGAAGAGCAGCGAGGACAGAGACACTCAAGAGGCTGACAATACCAAGAGAACAATGACACAAAAAGTTAATTTAAACAAAAAAAAACAAAAAAAACAAAAAAAAAAAACACAGTTGGGTCTTCATTCCCTCCACCATCTGGGCGAGAGAGAGCAGGAGCGAGGGCTGAAGAGACAGGATTTAAATCTATTCACAGCCCAGCAGGTGCACCGAGAGAACCAGAGGAACACGTGGGAGGAAGCGATGGAGAAGTAAGGAGTGATTTGGAATCACCACTGGGTGGCCTAAATTGTGTTGGAGGGGCGCAAAATTAAGATCATCCCAAAACACCCATTGAGAGTGTGAAGAACGAGGATTTTGGGGGGGGGGGGGGAGCCAACTCGTGCCGCGGTCAAAAAGCAGCAGCAGCATCATCAGGAGGAGCGCAGAGGAGGTGGGAGGCGGGGATGATCGGGAAGGTGAAGATACACTCGAATGTCTTGTACACAGCATTGCGTAATGAGGATTTAACCACCGAGCCTCAAGCCCTCGTCCTTTAAACCAAAACAGGGACACTTCCAACACACCCATGAGCACTCAGGTGAATAAAAAAAAAAAAAAAAAAAAAAAAAAAGAACCACCGACAGCCTCCGATCTGCGTTCTGGTTCATGGAGCGTGTGCACGCAGCAGAAGCAGGCGGGAAACCAGCCAGTCACAATGGCGCTGCTGCGGGCCGTCACCCGGAACAAAACCCAGGGACGGTGAAACCCCCAGTGCAGCTTTTTAGCTTTGAAGGTGCCCAAAATGTGTGTCTGCATGTCGTGTACAGCAGGAAGGGCGCACGAGTCAAGGTTTAACGCAGACAATGAGGCGCGTGGATCAATGAGTCAGAGTTTCGCAAGAGTCCGCATGCATGTGGCACACAGAAAAACGTGCAGGGGCCGCTTCAAAGTTCACCGCCTGTTGATACGCAGCGATCTAAAAAGGAACGCAACGTACACGCGGCCTTGGGCTGAAGCGCAAACACGCTCACACAATGTGCAATCACAAACCCTGACCCCCCCCCCCCCCCCCCACCCCACCCCCGCCGTCCATTCCCACAGGCCTTGTACTCAGACTCTGCATGTACTGCTCGTTTAGGTTATATACAGTGTTGGCAGATTAATTCCTGTCTTGGGTAAAAACTTTAAAAAGGGCATTGGACAACACACACACACACAGCATGTTCTTCTCTTGAACGGCTTTGTTGCATACATGTATTGTAAGTCGCTTTGGATAAAAGCGTCAGCTAAATGAAATGTAGAAGAGAGCACTCACACTTTATGTATAAAGTCACAAGAAGGGGTTTTGTCCTTAGACACAGCTCATCCACGCAGTGAAACGCGCTGGACGTGTGCGAGGACGACGGCCGCAGCGGTTGAAACTCCGTCGCTTGAAGTACATGTCGGAGATTGAGACTTTAGCTCTTTGTAATTGTAATAAAAATCACTAAATAACTTTCAAGAGGAACTTCAGCCCACGGTGGCCTTCCTGCCCGATCGCCCCCCCCCCTCTCGCCCCACACAGTCTGTATGCTCTGCACTGCGGTGGGAACGCCATGAGAAATGTGCAAATGCACAGAGCACTTCCAGTCGGATTAACCTATAGCCACACACACACACACCAGCTCACTTCTAGTGTGTGTATTGGGTGGGGGTGGTATACATTCCCCAGTCCAAGCCTTTGATTTGGGGAGGGGGTGGGGAGGTGCGAGTGGGGTGTGGTGCTTTTTTGGAGGGGGGGGGGGGGGGCTAGCCGGGTTTCAGGCAAGGGTAACAAGGGCCCTCTCTGCCCTGTGGGGGTGGGGCCCCGTCGCCATGGACACGGACATGTAGAGCAGGGTTAAAAGTGGGAGGGGGAGGGAAGTAGGGGAGTGCCAGGACTGACTGGGGTTGACTCGTCATGTGATGGCCTGGACAAGGCTGATATTTACCTACTTATATTTACTTTTCTTTAATTAAGACAATTCACCAGGTTTGGCCGATTGAGTCGCCGCCCAACCGAGTCACATACGGCACCGAGAATGTCAACGTGGGACAGATGCATTCAATGCCCATCCACAGCCATCAACTTCCCAGCTGTGACACACACACCCACACAAGCCAACTAACGTTTTAATGGGATGGATTGGGATTCTCGCAGAGATTTCCAATGAGGTGAATATCAGTAAGAAACCAGCCACTCGTCCAAGCGTCTCCCTCCCAGTTACACAAAATAGCATTTAGACACATTTAAGAAACAGAAAAAATTGCAGCGTCATTCTGCTTGCAGCCTCGCAGGATGGAGGGTTATGGATCCTTTGCTCGCAGTCTGGTAAAACGAGGGGCCACATTCATTATTCTCTGGCACCCCGAGTTTCCGTCCTGAATCCCAGTTTTTGCAGGTGGGGGGCCCCCCTGTCGGAGTGACCCCATGACACAGAATTCATGTAATGAGGGGCAGGGGACATTTCTACAAACAGCCCTTATACGATCGACACCAACGTCTCAAATTACTTTGTCTTTCTTGTTTAAATGATTGGTTAAAAAAAAGGGGAGGGGAAAAAAGGAAAAAAGATTTCAAAGTTACACCACTAACTGAAAACAAATGCTATGCGTATTATCCAAGTTAAAACACACCATGTCCTTTACTTCCGTTCACTTGGGGATCCATGTTAATGTTCAATTTACGCAATAAGATCTAGTCAAGGATTAGTCAACAATAAAGGATACCACCGCAACCCAGTTTGGCTTACAATTAAGGGTTACTTTAAATATTGAGTGAAATGTATTTAAACAAAAAAATATTCCATTAGAATCTGCCGGCAGAAAATAAAAATGGCTCCGTGGCACCAACCAGCAATTCATTACCGAGTCAAGAATACAATTGCCATTTAAAGGCAATTTGTCAATTGTGAACAACATAGCCTCTCTGCCTAAAATGAAAGTACACCTGTAAGATTCTGAAAAAGGTCAAAATGATGTCAATTTCACATTTAAAAAAATATGTCAGAACTATTTAATAACTAAATGACAAGGCTAATAGAATACTACAGCCGGTTTATATATTGTTTGTTGAGTGTAGAGGTTTTATAGTAACATTTTTAATGGGCTTTTGGCCAAATCAACTTTGGATGCTTGTTTACACAATTTATTTAGACCGACGAGAGATCGCCACTCTGCGTGCCACCCTTTACATTTCTATCTGCCATCCCCCCTTCATCTCTGGCTGCTGCAGCACTTCCCAGTTGCTGCTGGGTTCAGAGGTTAAGCCACGTGATTGGCTCAGCCCCCAGCTGATATTTGCAGGTTTGGAATGCAAACGTCTGGAGTGTCTGAAGTAAGTGTGTGTGTGTGCGTGTGTGCATGCAGCCTAAACTCAGAATACTGTTCCCATTGACTGCTGCCATGTCCCATGTTGTAAAGGGAGGGCACGTTTTTTTTTTACGTGTGGCCGAAACTCAACAGCGTTGCTTCCATCGCTGCCACAACAGGCTGCACTCACAGCAAAGTTGTTATTTTTTTTCGTGATCAGGAATATTTGAACGACACAACGCCCCCCCCCCCCCCTCCTCCCCTCCCATGCAGCTCAACCGGCTCATTTATCCCAAATACATTTTAGACAAACTGGCAGTCAGTCTGCCAGAGGAAGCTTGTGTGACGTTTAAGTGAGAAAAACCATTTTTTACTACATTAGATTTTTTATATTTTTAAAAAGTAAAAAAAAAAAAAAAAAACTCCGTGATCCTTTAACATAAAATGTATTTTGCGTACAACTGTTGCCTTCACGTTTCATCTCGTAATTTCATTTTAAAAATCCATTTGGCCTCTCGCGCAAACTTAAACTGGGGCTAACGCGTGCACGTGGCGTGGAATGCTTAGAAATCCCCCCCCACACCGATTTGAGAGCAAATTTCAAACACAGATGCACTATGGCGGAATTACGTGAAACGCCGACAATCACAATTTTCGGCAAACAATTGCGGTTAAAAATAGTCACACGTGGGGTGTCGTTCTCAGCTTTAACGTGCGTGTGTGCGTGCATGCGTGTGTTGACGGGGGTCCAACTCCGAAAACTATACGGTTTCCGTGATTCTGTGCCCCAAAGCGTCCACTACTACGCTCGCTTTTTAGGGAGTCCATCTCATGCAACAGCAGCCCGATGTGAGGAGGAGGAGGAGGAGGAGGAGGGCGGAAGCGCAGAGGGAGACTGACGGCCAGATCCTCCTCAAATGGACGACTCCACAAGGCCTCGCAACCCGGCCGCCACTCGGGGCAAAGCGGCCAAGCGGGGCTGAAGCCGCACCTCTTAACAAAACACACAGCGTGTCGATGTATATGGATTCACACAACATGTACATGGCGGGAAATAAGCGCATTTGCAAAAGGCACGAAACGAAAAAAAATATATATATATAGAAAAAAAATCCACTACGGTTTTATGTGCAGCGCCCTACTGCTACATGTCATGGCGAAAAGAGGGAGTGGGCTCCACCACCATACGCCCCTTTCATATGACCCCCCCAGAGTACGCAGGAGGGGTGGAGGGGGGCACTTCATTTCACCCAAATTGGAAAACGCCATATTAACAGTCGACGGCAACATTTTAGGTACATTTCCAGCAAATATTACGATGAGCATTTGGAACAAAATGGGTCTACAGCTGCAGCTCACACCAGTTGACTGGAGAAGCACTACCCCACGCACATGCACATAAATAAATACATTTAAACCATAACTTACCTTTGACGTTTAGGGACAGAGTGCTCCACTTCGAGAAGTTTCCCATGAAGTTCAACTTTACCTAAAAACAAAAACCACAACCATTAGTGTCATTTAAAATCATTTGACCACGCATGCGTGCATCATGACACCGTTCTCAATATTTACACCGGATTGTGATAATAGAGCCACGCACGAGCACAACACGTAAAGTCAAACGAGCAGGGCGAAGAAGAAGAAGAAGAAGAAGATGAAGCAGGAAAATGACGTGTCCGATATTTGAAAGCAGGCCTAGCTTCAATTCAACAACACACCGCGAGACGAGGTGAATAACACATGGACGTGTGGCGTCAGTGAGTTGGCCTACATTTGACCAGCACAATTAAAACCACCTGGTGTGTCAGCAGTGGGCGAAAAAAAAAAAAATGGCCTCACAACGTAGGACGCTGTGGCCAGTGGAGAAGGCCTGCAGTTTTAAGAAGCCGGGTGAGCGTGGAAGTTCATTAGGAGCCCGTAAAACATTTGTTTTTTTAAAGCACCACGAACAGTGCTCCCAAGTGTTGCCAAAGTGGCCTTGTGTGATGAAGACCACGATAAAGACGGTCCACAGCCCCGAACGGGCCTTTGCCACCTTTTTTTTTTTTTTTAATGAATGAAAACTTTTGATTCTCTGGGAAATTCCACCTAAAGCCGTGGCGGCTATTTGTGTGAGCCGACAGTGTGTCAAAAGGCCAAGTAAAGGTTGTGTGTGTGAGCAAGAAACTGTTGGTTACACCCCCCATACACACACACACTCTGCAGGAGTCAAGCGAAGGCAAATCTTCACACAATTGCAGCAGTTCTTCGCTTTAGGGGCACCCAGCCCCCCCAGCCCCCCCACCCCCTAAAAGAAAACGCTCACCTGAAAGAACATCAATGGCCTTCATTGCAGCTTTCTCGTCCGGGCAATCCACAAACGCATAGCCAGTTTTGACAAGAAACGGACCACTGTGCGGAATCTTCCACTGCTCAAAGATAGTTTCGAAGTCCTCTTCGCTCGCCTCGGCGCTCACGTTGCCAATGTATAGCTTATTCATGTTGTGCGCCGCGGTACAAGGGGCAAGGGGGGGGAGGAACAATCTTCACGCTGAGGGAGTGGGAGAGATTAGTTGCTCGCTCTCGCGGATGTGCAGTGTTTTTGGAGTATAGCCTTTAAAAAAAAAAAAAAAAAAAAACTATTACTACTACCACGGAGCGGCTGCGGCGTGCTTCCCCGTCGTTCCAAGCCACCGAGAGATTTAAACTGGCGGTGCGCGTCCGTTCGCTCTCTCCCTCGCCCCGTTTGTCTCTGTCGCGCAATAAATAAACGATCAATTATTAATCGCGTGTCTCCAAACGATGGCGCGCTGGGTGGAAGGAGAAAAAAAGGAGGAGAAACTACTTTGCGTCTTCCTCCGAACCCCCGTTGGCAAAGAGACAGAGAATGTCACACACGGTGAGGTTGGCGCCCGCCTCTGAGTCTAGAACCTAGAATGAGAAGAGGAAGAAGAGGGGTGGGGAGGGGGGGTGGAAGAAGAAGAAAAAAAATCCTCCGTTATTCCGGCGTTTTTTTTTTTTTTTTTTGAATGAGCCACGTGTTCAAACTACAAATCAGCCCACACGTGAGGAATCCCAATTGCTCAATTAAGTGTTTGGGATCGGGGGGGAAATTGCACGGGAATCTAGGGTGGGGACGGCGTAAGGGGAGTGGTATTAAAAAAAAAAGGAGGGGGAGAGTGGATCGGTGTGAGGAAAAACCTGGCGAGCTGTGTGCGTAAAGGGATTCCGCGAGAACCCCAATGTGTCTTCACTAGAATCACATTCGTGTGCCTTTCTCTGTCAAGCCTCGCCTCTCATTGGTCGGTGAGGAATAGTAAAACGACAGTGCGCCAACGCACGCCCATAGTAGGGACGACGCTGGTATTGCAGAGGGCTTGCGCGCACGGCTGCGTTAAGTGCGCTGTACTAATGCCACTGGAGGAGGGGGGGGGGGGCACGATGTTGCACTTTATTGTTAAATCGCCGGACACGTTTAATATTTATAAACTAGACCGGCAGAGTGCCCCGGTCCGCTTCATCTGGGCCCCCTCGTGCAAGTGAAAAGGAGTGACACATACTACGTTCCGCGGGGCGGCATCCATTTTCTCCTGCGAGAGTGGAGCCGTGCCCTCCTTGATCCGAGCCTCCAAAGTCCCACATGCGGGCCCAAAACTCGCCCGTGGCCACACAACATTACATATGGTGGTGGTGGGGGGCTCTTCCAACTTCCAGACCGTTTGGCACTCTACGCGGAGACGTTGGCCATGTGGGGCCGTGTGCGCATGGCGAGTTCCTCTCTCTCTGCTGTGGCTCCGGCTTGGATCTGCGTTCACTGAAGAGAGGGAGGGGTCTCCTACTCGAAAGTGCCCCCCAGCGTCCCGGCTAGCTGAAATTACAGAACAATTGGATAGCTGAGAGCTAAATTACCTGTTTGATGGCACTGGGTGATACCAGAGAAGAACCTTTGTTCCAGTCTGGTATCACAAAGGCCCCCGAAATGAAAATGTTCCGTAGATGCAGTAATACAACATGTCCTGCCGTAAATTGCAACTGCGAAACCTGTGTGGGTGTTTAGTTATTGTTTATAGCAAGAGGGATTTTTGTGTGATTGATCCTGCGTGTGATGCTGAGAGGTATTTTGTCTTGAGCGGAAGAAATATTAGAAATATGAAGGATACCAAACTCGGTGTATAAGGATATAATTCAAGGGCACCGTATAAATAATTTCAAAATACAATTAAGTTGAATTGACAGAAGTTGACTCGACAAACTCAACATTTGAAACTTCATGAAAGTGAATTTATGCATTAGAACAGTTTAAAATGTGTGTAGACTGACCACCATAATCTCTAATAAGCATTTTGATATGCCTAAAGTTGAATCCCAAAGGCAACAGACTATATGATCTGAGGCTACACAATTGTGTAGATGTAACAGCCTTTCTTCAAATAAGTTCATCAATTCAGTTTTCTGGATCAAGAGTGGTTGCAGCGGAATAATTTAACTAAACTCAGCTTCACCAGTAGCACACGTAAATTAAACTAACTAGGCATGACGTGTTCCCCAAGAGTAACAATGTGAACTTATTTTTTTTAAAGTGCATTGATAGTATTTAGCGTTCATTTCCCATTACAACCCACACACAGGCTATTATTTGCTGAGTGCTTTAGCCTGTAAACAGTCGTGCAGGGTGTTTCCTGCCCTGCTGGTATAAAGAGCCATGGCGTTGAGCTGCATCGACGGCAGCCTCCCGGGGCCCTGCGCTTAGTGGCCCCCTCTGGCTCGGGCTGGGGCCACCGATGTCTTCCGTGGCTTCGCTCCTATGCTGCTGAGCAAACACACGAAGCTCTCTGATTGGCCGGGCAGGCCGTCCAATCAGCGAGCCGCAGCGCCGCTCCCGTAGTACTGCCGCTGGCACGGCCTCAACGCGCCCATTCATTGGCTCCTCGGCTCCACGATTCTATATGAATCAGCGCGCCAATGCTTTTTTCTCCCCATGTTTCCTCTGCTGGTTTTCGTCACGAACCGTAAAGATTGAACGAAACACCAACAAGTGGCCATAGATGCGGCACTTTATTTTTTTTAGAACGCTTAACAACTTTTCACGTAGTTTAGTTTGTGTTTACCTCCGTGCACCACTCATATGAACAAGTAGCATTTTATAGAGAACACAATATATCCTTTAAACGTCCACTTTAGGTCACCGTGTGCAGAATTTAAATCGTTTAATAAATAGTTCCAGCTTCCCAAAAGGGTTCTCAATAACTTTGGCCCGAGTGGTTGGATTCACAAAGGCCCCCCTTTTTTTGTATGGATAAATGTAAGGAATGTGTTACACATGGAGGCTTCCAGTTGGCCTAGTTAGGCGCGTACAATTTTGTATAACCGAGTTGATTATTCTTAACGATTTCCACTGGATACAAACTAACGAAACGAGGGGCGGGATCCCGCCGTGGCGTGAACTTGTTCGTATATATAAAGAGACGGCAGTCATGTGAGCGCTCGGCGGGCTGCGTCGGTTTAAATGAGCTGATGCATGGCTGCAGCCTGTCCGCGCGTGTGTGTGTGCGTGGGCGCGCCTGTGTGTGCGTGTGTGGTTGCAGAAGGAACAGTGAATGTATCGCTGAGGAATGTACAGAAAGTCTCCCCGCCTCCCCCCCTCGTTTTCAGGGCTCCTCGCTGCGGTTAAATTCCATAGGGGGCCAACTGACATAAGGTTTCAGACTAGACTGCATCCTATGTGGGAAGATCTCTGCGGTGAATGTCAGCACAGGGAATATATAATTATATACACGTATAGATATATGGCAGCAACAACAACAAGAAGAACGGGTAAAGTGGATCTGGTTTCAACATAGTCTGGGATATTTGTAGAGAAGGAAGGTAGATTATTTGAGAGATATAGTCCACGTCGCCCATCGCAGGGCGACTTCACTGCGCCCCCCCCCCCCCCCCCCATTTCACACTCAACCGAGGGGGATTCTCTCTTCCGGTGAGATTGCTTTATTTTTGTATTTGTTTGCCTTCTTGTTGTGTTTCCTCTGGAGTTGTGAGCGTGGAACGCAGGGGCTGACCGCTGCGGACGGCCACGGAGCTCAGTGGCATGAACGCCATGTTGAGGAGAACCCAGAGAGCCTCACGGTTGCGTTTCCACTGGAAACAATGTGTTTACCGGCGTTAACGCCGCCGGGTTTGATTGAACGGTCCGGATTTTCTGGTTCCTATTTTTTTTTTTTTTTTTTTTACACCGAGGAGATTCATGCAGGCTTCGCCGCATAACAATGGGTGTGTTTTCTCCTCAGATTCTCCTGTGTGATGACACCCTTCATCTCATTAGAAAATGGCGGTGTGTGCCCCCTCAGAGCCAAAGAAGCCTTTTTAAAAAATAAAAATAAAAACACGCCAAAATAACGAGTGAAAACTTACTGGTGAGGTGACAAAAGGGAACATATATTCAAGCTGTTATCTCTGTTATTTTGAAAAGAATAATAAGAGGAAAGAAACCGAAGCTTTTCCCGTGTTCTCGTCTTGCAGTTTTGTTTTTTTAAACAATACGCTAAATCCTGGGTTTGTTTTAAAAAGTTGACTTAATCTAGAATTACAGTTACAGAAAATGTGTGGATATTTTGAAGGAAGTATTTGCTGTGGTGTTTATTTCTAAACAACGTTATTAGCAGACATCCCCCCCCCTCCTCCTATCGTGTTCTCTCAGTACTATCCTTATGCTTTAAATGAAATATTTTCTTCAAATGCAACTTGTATTCAATTCTGACCACGGCAGTGTGTTAAATAGCTTGTGTTTGATTATATTTCTTTTTTAAAATAAAAAAATATTGTAATAAACAACTTTTTGATTTGTGAGGAGTGATTGTGGATGGTTTTGGTTTTCATGCTGTCACATACCGCATCTTCTGTATTTTTGTTCCTCAAATGAGTCATTAATGGCTGCAGTGTTTTTCCTAGTTTCAACACCCTGGTTCATTAGTTGCCATATTGTGTGGGGAAAACTGCACTTGAAACAACTCGGAAGCATTCAATTTATTAAATATCTTAATGATCTCAACAGCAAACACAGAACTTTCAAGTTTTCACAATTTTAAATAGCAAAATAAGGGGTGCGATTTGTGAATTGCGCCATGAAACATATTTGAATTCTCTCAGGAGTAAAGTTTTGTTTAGAATATATTGTATATGCTTGTTTCGGTGCATGGAAATGTTAACTCTGGGTCGGGAGTAATTATAAATTGAACTTCCGCTGTACAGGAAAAATAGTGATTATTTTTGTACACACACATAGACAAATGCATTTCCCCCCTGATTGTTTTAAAATCCTTGAAAATAGATAACATTAGCCATGATTGAAAACTTGAGATTACCCCAAAGAAAAATAACGGAAAGCTCTGGTGGCATTTCTTTGAAACATTTTACCATCACAACCAGGTGCGTGTGAAGAAAACACACAAAGCTCTCTTCTAATGAAGACAGATGTACACATCACAACATAACCTCTCTTAGTAAATCTATATTGTAGAGGAAAAAAACCCCACGATAAATCAGTGGACGCATTTCTCAGTCAACGATGAAATTTAATTAAATGTTTATGAAGGAATTCCAGTGATAGTTCACTAAATTGAGCACACTGTACAATTAACGGCTTCCAAGGTTGAAGCTCATACTTTGACCTTTGTATCGGTCCAGGAGTAACCTTGGATTATCTGTGCGCTTGGGTGTCCTGTCACAGTGACGATTACAAGCGTCCATTTATTTATGTCTAGATTAAAAGTCCTCAATTTAAGTTGATCAACCAGCAAGCATCAATATCTTCAAGGAACAAACACTGATCATGTGTAGATGTCATCTGCAATCTTGTTAAATGCAGGGAAATAACTTTAACAACCTGCCGCATTGTGGATCATACACTTGCTAGTTGAAATGTTTTAGTACTGTGATTTTTAGTGTGAAGTAGGCCAGACCTTTTTGTTGTAATGAACTGCAGTGCTTCACAACAAACTACATCAGGTTAAAGAACACGCCAAACCAGAGCGCGTTTCTCACATGTGAACTTTGCATCTTATGCAACAGAAGCCACCCAGTAAAAGCTCAGTTGCATGTGTTCACCGGGGTTTAGTGGTTTGCAGAAAGTGGCTCCAGATCAGCTACTTTAAATTAGCGTGAACATAAAACGTATCATGCGCGTTGTCTTGTTTCGTGAAAGTTTCCCAGCTCGTTTTCCCACCTCACCCACTTTAGAGACAACTCTAAAACATCCGATTCATACGCATTAAGACCAAAAACAGGGTTTTCATATGTATATATTTGCATTTCCATACAAACAAATAAAAAACATAGTACATCATAATAAAACTAGAGAAACTCCAATGACTTACTTGACTAAAAAAAAAAAAAAAAAAAATGAGCGCAAACTACTAATGGCGTCAATTACCTGCTACTTACCAGCAAACTGTGTGCTGCGACGTTGAGATCAATCTGTGATCTTAACAGAGTGGACTGTTCCATTGACTTCCAACAAGATGTAAAATTAACTGTCACCATTATTTACAAAAACCAAGTTTACTTTTCCCCACCATGACAAGGGCCACGTTAACGGCAATCACTCAACGGGAAAAAAGAGGCCGCTTTGCTGCAGAAAGTGAAGGGGGAAGGAAGGGTGCAAGTCTAAGGGATTGAAGCAAGAGTTTGTTGCCCGCGCTCAACATGGACGCATCAAAACGTCTAAAAATGAAGACATCTATTGCATGTAAACAAGAACAATCTCAAACTTGAGTTCTGTCGATGGAGACATGCCGATTCAAACTGTTCCCGTTGGAAACACCTTGATGAGACGCACGGATCAATGGGGAGGGTGCTGAAGGTTGAATGCAGCAACTTAGTAACGCCCTGCAAAAAGAAAATATGAATTAGTCACAATGGATTACTAACAAAGTTAATCTGCTCCCACCAGTGATGAAGATGCGTACAGTGGTTTGAATGTACATGCCAACAGGACGCACTTAGGCGAGCTTTCTGTTGTATGCCATCGCTTCATACTTACGTGGGCTGTAGGAGCGAGACCGTGAGCGAGACCTGTAGCGACTGTAGTAGGGAGACGGCGAGCGCCTGCGGCTGCAGACACACGACACGTTTTAGCATGTATCCGCCACGACCAGACATTTGACATCCCAAGCACAAATTGCTACTCACCTGTACCTGTAGTCGTACTCTTCATATCTGTCGTAGCGCTCGTAACCCCGGTCGTAATGATGGTCTCTCCCCCTCCTGCCGCCGCCACCTCCTCCGCTCCTCTCCCCGCCGCTCCGCTCACCTCCGCCGCCACCATTGCTGTGGAACGAAGAAGACGTCCCATCTCTTAAGAAACAGGGCACCGTGTCGAAAATGGTTTAAATTTGGACAGATTACATGGGTCAAGACATGAAGCACAGATTCACAAACTATCCCTTTGGCTGAAATGTGTATTGGTGGCTTTTTAGGATTTCCACCACAAGATGAATATTTAACACCACAATAGTAGAAGAAAGTGACATGTGAACAGTGTTGCCCTTACTGAGTTGGTCGGCCCATGTAGATTCCTGGTGTGGGGGTGTGAGCACGTTTGGTAATGGAATAATCCACTCTGATGCGTCTCCCGTCTAGCTCCATGCCATTGGCGCGCTCCATTGCCTGAGGGATACAAAAAGGACGAAGAGGACCAAGATGTTATCAGACCGTCAGCTTCTGGAGCCCATCCTTCATTTCACAACGGCCCACCTACATTGCACACTTAACCCTTTTCCACCAAAGCAGAGCTGGTGCTAGTTCGGAGCCAGAGACTAGTTCCAAATGGGTTCTTTGGTTTTCCACCGCCAAAGCACCATCTTTGTGGTTCTTAAGTGGTTTTTAAGTAGCACCATATCATTGCTGGGCTAGAAGTAAGAACCGCTTAAGTCAGCGGCCGGGGTTACTGTGAGACGAGAGAAACTTGTGACCGCCATTTTTAAAAATCTCCGGCTACGAATAAAGACGAGCCGCGCGAACACGTTGGATCCGCCATGTTTGGATGCCGATGTAGGTCCGCAAAGCCATGAACATCAAACGCAAAGCAACAACGTCTGCCATTGTTGATGCCGCCGCGCTAACGTTGCGGAGAAAGATGAGACGTAACAGCAGCGGTGAAAGTAAGCCGGTCCTGTCCGGTACGGCGTACCAGAAAGAGAACTGTACGGTCTCAACTGCTATTTCACTGCTAACGGCGAGTATATGCCCGGTCAGCCCGGCCCGTACCACCAGGAAATAAAAACTACTCCCCCCGCCCCATAACAGTGACGTAGGACCTGGCTCTGCGCTGGCTCTTTAGCCTGTGGAAAAGAAACCGGTTCTTCGGAGGCTCCTGAGTTGAACAAACTCTGAACCGGCACTAGCTCTGGCTCCAAACCAGCGCCTGGTTCTTGTTGGTGGAAAAGGGGTGACTTATTAAGTGCAGACTGCAAGGTCAGAGAAATGATAGCGAGGGAGACACCTTGTGGCTCTCTCATGTAATCACACCTCCAATCAAGAAATTGGATCAGAAGTGGACCCTTGATGCAGGACTCATCTACAGTAAAGTCTCAAACAATATGTGGTTGACCACATCTGTATGCATAACAGTTTGAATGATCAATGAATGTAATCAAAATGACCAGATGTTTAACAAGTCTGAGACTTGTGATACCCATCACACATTTTTTTTTTTTACAATTAACAAAACCAAAAACATTCACCTCTTTGGAATCATCAATTCTTTCGAAGTAAACAAATGCAAAGCCACGGGAGCGACCCGTGCGCTGGTCGTACACCACATTGACCCCGGCCAGATGGCCGTAGCGGGAAAACACCTCCCTCAGGTCCCTCTCCGTAGTGTACAAGCTCAAGCCAAACACCCCCAAACATGTACTGGGGTCCGGGTTTGCCTGGAAGGGAGGACATAATGTTTAGAGTTGGTGTGGTTTACTGCATCAATCGCTCCAAAGCTGGAGTAACTTATTTAGAAGTCATCAGTTTTCCCAGTTTCTTTGGGAGGATGCATTACCCTTCACTTCCTTTTACATTATAAATTTAAGCAGTTCTTAAGAGTTAATTTTAGAGTTACAACTAAAAAAAAAAGAATATGTACACATGTCAGGCATTGACCCAATATAAAACATTAGTACTGCATCTCCAAGTATCCATGTGCTATATTCATGCAATAAAAATGCTATACATACATTGTTTTTTTTCCCAAAATAAGAAACGGTCCACATACCCTCACATCAGCATCGGCGCCATGATTGCTTGCTTCTTTTGGGAAGTCATGGCTCTGTAGGTATGAAGAAAGGATGGTTGATAGCAAATTACACATATAGAAACGCTTTCTAAAGCGTTAAATGAGAACTGTCTGACAAATTACACTGTCGTACTATATGTGCCAGTCTTGATAAAAAAAGGATCTTGCCAAAACATGTGTGACCATTTCTGTATTCCCTCCAATAGCTCACTTACTCTGCTGCCAGTGTTTCGGCGCCGGCTCGACATGGGGGAGGTGCTCTGGCTCTTCTTGCGGCGGTACTCTGTACTGTAGGAACGAGAGCGCGACTTCTTCCGCTCGGAATAGGACCGAGAACGCGAGCGACTATAGCGGCGATTGGAGTGCCGCCTGGAATGAGACCTGAAAAAGCAGCATTGGAAAAAAGGCAAAGACTGGCAAAATGGTCTTAAAACGAGAAAAAAGCAGAACACATCTGTGAAATTCTGTACGCAAAAGGCAGAACACATCTGTGAAATTCCGTACGTTGACGTAGCATCGAATAGAATGAGACGACTCTCACGTGGGCAACGATTAAATGTCAACAGCATACCTGGATCTGGACCGGGATCTGGACCCAGAGGGCTTGGCCACCCGGGCTGGGCTTGGTGAGCCGGACCTGCTCTCCGACTTCACCCGAGCTGGAGTCCCTCCATCCGATTTCGACGGGGAGCGTGACCCCTATTGCCACAGCAGTATGTTAACACTTTTCTCATGGATACACACATGTATAAATATATACTGACAAACACAGCGTAATGAGATCTGGTAGAGTATGTTCGACACATACAGTACAGCTTAGGTACTGTGGAAGAAGGGGTTAGTAATCTTATAGTTCCAATAAATTAATCTTTGGTTTAAACTGAGACCTACTATATACCATATTTATCAAATATAAAAAGAAACTATATATTTGTATATCCACCTGGACCATCAAGGGTAAATAAAACATGCATCTCATGTTAAATGAAAGGGACATGGTAAAGAAACATTTGTGACAAACGGTATATTTACTTAACCTACGGACACATTCATTCTTCCAGATTCTTTACACGCTACTCCCTTTTCTCAGGATTTCTATCCTTCTTCGTTCTTCTTTTTTCAGTTTTCTCATTTTCTGATTCCAGGTCAGTTTTTTCTCTCTTCACCCCAAACTGAAACCAGTTTCTTTTTAGCCATTATACTGCAAGCGCTTCTATCTGACACCATTCTTCCGTCACATTTTCTCCCTTTCCACGTCTATGTTCTGCTCTGTACAAGTTTTCATTAGCCTTCTTTTATCTTGGACATTTTCTTCATCATTCTTGGATTAAACTCTTCAAATCCTTCACGGTCAATTACCTTAATGAAAAAAGAACATTTAATAAAATTAAGATCATAGGTTTAAGAAAAAGGAGAATATTTTAAGTGAAAAGAAAATGAACACTTAATGCAGTAAATTACATTTTAGCTACAATAAATCAATATTCCAGAAATTGAGCAAAGTTACAACAATATCTGAAAAATGTTAAAAAGAGCGTAGATGTATATTGTAGCAAAACTAAATTTGAGTTGAAAAATAGCGTGAGAGCAAGGAAGGAAGCGATGCTTTGGAAGGGTCATATAAAATGAAAGTCGGGGAAGACAAACACGCAGGTTGCCTAACTAGATGCAATAATGGCCGCAGCACGGATATCCGCACAAAGGACGATATGGACGCGTCAGATACCGCGTGTAGAATTTCATGAGCAAATGAGTCAGGAGCCAAGCATTATACGGACAATGCAAAATGAGACGATAAGCGAACATTAAAAAAGGTTTGACAATAATCCACGGACGTAACGTTACACCACACGGGGATTGATAAGCTAACAGTTACTAGCGTGCTAGCTGCCGTTGGAGGAGGCGGTTTCGAGCAGTTTAACTAGTCGGCGGACAAAACCGTCCATGTGAAACGTGCGTTACTTTCGCCACGACCTCACGCTAGCAACAGAACAATCGCGTGTTTCTGACACTTGTGATGTTAGCGGACATGCAACGACAGAAGGCAAGTCGTAACAACAGCTCGCTTTACGGTGGCGAGTTCGCCTCGAGCTAATCGACAGTCACACGGAAGACATTTGTAGAGAAGTGAGATACCTGGTATCATTCGATGTAATTACTTACCCGTCCTTTATAGTCTCCGTCCTCAATATCACTCATGGTTCGGAATAGCAAACACGACAGAGTATTGCGAGAGAAATAAACAGCGGTGTCGCTCAATGTTTTATTTTGGCCGCTTGTTAGCTAGAAGATGGCGGGCGCGTGAAGCTGGCGGTGTGTTTATGAGCCGCATAATCTGACGTCACGTCCGGTTTGAACGTCTGGTAATTACACGGAAAAGCAGAATCCTCAAAAGTGAAACTGTGTGTTATGAGATATTAATACGGAAAAAATGAAACTCTCAGCATGCACACACGCTTATGCAGGACTCTTGTTCATCCATTTTCTTATAATTACACATACAGATGGATTCTCTTTGCGAACAACCTGCTTCACAGGGTGATTGTCTTGTGAGATTCACGATCCCCCGAGAAAAACGCATATTTTTCCAATAGCAAATAAATGGATTTAAATGAGGACGGATCATTTTTACCATACGTTCAATTTATTTGTTAAGCGATCTCACAGCAGCTCTCCGGCTCACCAACTTGTCTACTTTAATGTTCAGAAGCAAAGTACATTTATAGCGTTAGTCAAAGCAGACACAGTCTTGCCTTCATGTATATTTAAGGCTGTAATGAATAAGCAACGGTTTGAAGCGTTTCCCCCTCATGTTTGTATGCCACCCAACATTATCGCATACATTTCTTTCGTGCCGCACAAAGTCATTACATCAATCAGCATCATGATGGGCGGACTAAAAATGTTCCTCTTGGCAGGTGCCTGTTGTTTCTCACTATGATGGAAACCATATTCAGAACCAGAGGGGAAGGCTGCAAGAATGAATATCTCAGAGTCTGACGTCCATCTTCCTAAAATATCCCTAAAGGTCAAAGTTGGATGAGTATTTTTAGAAAATCTCTCAAGAGTCACAGTGGAATATGAACCCTGATCATGTGTAAGCAGTAAATCAGTCATCTTTACAGCATTGAAGGGCTTACGACCGATTATAAAGTACATTCAATATGCTACACACCTAGTTAAATCATTTATCAACACTCTGCAAGTGAACTATTGGATTTCAACTGAGACGGACACATTCATGTTTACAATGGCAAAAAAGGCATCATTCCATCATGTTCTGCATTAACCTTAAATTGTTTTGCAGCAATTGAAAATACCCAATTAAACGGTCTGCGAATGGAGTGCAAATAACATTCTTTGGATTATCTCTTACAGAGGAACCATACGGTTCAATTTTCCTTAAGACTAGGTGTAAGCTAAAAGTAGAATCTTTTTTATACAGCAACTGCACTGACTAAAAGCAGACAAAAAGCCAAAACAGCTTCCCTACCTATTATGAGTGCACAGTTTAGTTCAGCATTTCGACATATTGAAGCAGAATAGATTCCAATGTAGTTAGGTGGACATTTCAAGCCATGTTTATCGGAAAACAATTGAGTCTGGTTCAGTTTCAGCAGTTTTTATACCTCTGCGATTATTTAAAAAGTCCTAAGATTTAAATATGGCCTTGAGTCTGAACCAAAACAAAAATTATATGAAAATAGGAAAGAAATGTGCGAGAAAGTCTCTGTGAAAAATAAATAAATATCAGCATGTAGAGCATGGATAAGCGCTCCTTTCTTCTGAGCTGGCTGAACATTTCTGAGCATCCCCAGTTTCTGGATGTGTATATGTCTCCCTATTGCTTTTCATTTGTCTGACGTGGTAACATCAGTGGTAAATGCTGGGAAAGGGTGGTGTGGAAAATAATTAAAAGACAAAAAAAATGATTGGATCTACTAGGACTATGCCGGTTGATGTGGCCGAGGCCTATTAGGTATCCGTGGGTGGAGGCGCGAGGTTCCTGGGAGACTGCCAGGTGTGTCCTGCTTTGTGGTTTTCTGCAGGGCAGCGGGAGCGGAGGCAAGGACGCCCTCTACCGCGTGGGAGGTATTTGTGGTGGAGGAATTCGCCGCCAACTCGATTTTCCCCTCTAGTTTGACCAACCGAGTCAGAATGTCATCCAGTAGCACAGCGATCGTCCTCTTCAGATCAGCTGTGGGTGCATGCAAGAGGGGAAGACAGACACAATGAATAAATGTAATCAATGATTGGGAATTATGTCCTAGAACTGAAACGTTTAAGAGTAAGCAAGTCTATCATGTGCAGGGAAAAGGGCAGTGACAACAGCCATCGATTTGTTCCAAAGTCTTGAATCCTTACCGTATCCAGCCATGGAGGTGCCCTGCAGCCCACCTGGTGCATGCTGGTTCTCCTCCGTCAGGACCTTGACATAGCGCCGGCTGAGCTCCAGGATCTGCTCACGTAGCTCGGCGCTGCTCTGATGGCGAGGCTGCTGCACAGTGTAACGCAGCATCATAAATCCCCACGCCAGGCCAAACAGCAGCAGGAGCCCACTAAGCTTCTGGGACATATTCCTCCGCAGGAGTGTACCCAGCATGGTACTGGGCTGGCGAAGGAGAAGGAGGAGCTGCAGACGTCCCGGAATCAGGCCCAGTCTTTTGTTGGATGTCGTTATAGCAAACAATTGACAAGTATAGCTATGGTTACTTGATTGTGGCAGAGAGATTATTTTGAATATGGCCCGTACATGCAGAGAGGTCAAAGTCCAGTGCGAGGCACTTCTAAAGCTGGTGGGGGTTTGGCGCCTCACTCAAGTGAGCGCCATCAGGACACATGCTTGCATTACACTCATACGGCAACAGGCGTTTCTCTAACCTCTGCAGATAGAAGAGAGGTGATAAGAAAGTAGCCACGGCAAAGTGATAACACGAGGAAGCCGTCACCAGCAGTCAGGGTTTTTTGAAGAGGTGCTTTGCGTGACGTCCAACATCAGTTCACCAATGCAGACTGCGCATTCAGACAGGGGGTCCGCAGGCATTGTGGACTATTTAGAAGAAGCACACAAAAAAGGAGGTATGATTACAAGAGAAAAAGAGACACTCACACACAATATTAGTCGTGACCTGCTGAAATGGCATAAATTAATAAAATAAACCCATTGTACTGTATCAAGCAACAACCGTATAGAGTGGCATAGAGGCCATTCATTCACTACTCCCGCCTTCACATGTAAGCGCACTGAGCACATGCACAGGAGATTGGGAGACCCTTTCTCAATTTTTATAACTTTGTCAGAAAGTTTATTCTCTCTCTCCCTCCCTCCCTCCCCCTCTCCTTGGGTGTGGTAGTGTCACTTCCTATTGAAGCCACAGAGGGGACTGAATGAATCAATTATGGAAAGAAATGTAACAGAATCCGTTTTGCAAGCTTTCCTGTCTCGATCCACCCACACAATGCGCACGACCGTGTCCTTCCTGTGACCCGGTCCCTACTGTGCATCAGCGGGGAAGAACTAGAAGAGAAAAAACAAGCGCGGTGTAGAGATATGGGGTGAGCACCGGGGAGAATATACATCTTTAGCAGGGCTCTCTGTGGACACCGCCTCGGCCACGACCGCAGACAACGGGCGTTCCACTGTGTTTGGAGGTCTGGTTGGAGGTGGTGTACTTAATAGGGGGGTTGAAAATGATGAGGCACACGTTGTCAGACAAGGTGTCTAATGTCCAGGTTTGAATCACCTGTGCTTCAACAGCGTCGTCACGTGACCTGTAGCGTTGGTATAAACCAATAACAAAAAGGTCAACAATATCAGAGCGTATCGACAAGCGGTCAAAGTATACGAGGACTAGAAACTGTAACTTTGACTAACTACACAAAGCGTGATTTGTCTTTACAATTGCTTACACAATGAAAAGTAAATCAGATTAAAAACCTACACTACGATTCGTGCAGTTGGCGGAAACGTGTTAAAAGATGCACAGTTGTTTGGGGGAGAACGACTTTTAAAAAATGTATTAAAAAAAATGGAATTTGTTTGAGCATAATCACGAGCAGCAGCCGAAGCCCAGCTCCACCAAACTACACCAAAACGGAGAGTTTAGCGCAACATACCGCTGCGCGTTGAGCCGTAGACTCGACTGACACGAACGTGTACTAACCCTAACCGATATCTCCAAATGGAACAAATTCAATTTAAAGCAACAAATATATATTTACATATGCATGTACTGTACCGCGGCGTGTCGCACAAGCAAACGGGTCGGTGACTTAACAGGATCCCGCGAGCTCCAGCTGCTGCTGCCGCCGCCGAATGACGCTTGATGTTAACAACCCAGGGTGGATAAAGCTCCCTCGGTATGTTACCCGCCGAGCATCACGTTGAAGGAATGCAGCTTCCCGTCTCTCTGACTGAGGATACCGACCTTCCCTCTCTGACGGTCGCTCCTGCTTCTCCCGACACGCCGTCGAAAACGACGAGGTCCTAGCAAGAAAAAGTCAGCAGCTAGAAATCCAAAGCGTGCAAACTGTCATGGTTTCCTTGAACGTCTGCTGAATGCGTCATTGAGGGATGCGTCATGGTGGGAAATGTAGTTCTGCTGGTTCAACGAAAGTCGAAAGAGAACAACACGAGTTGTGCTCAGCCTGATTATTAGCCGTGACAGTTGCTTGGATTCGGTACAGGTGAACAGTTGCAGTTAATCTGATTTAATTTAAACAACAAAACCAAAGCGCGAACTATTTCACGTCCCTACCATTTGTGCAGTTGGCGGAAGCGCGTTAAGGCTTTTCGTTAAGCTAGCGTCACATGGCTGCTAATGTTCATATTTGCTACTACTAATGTAAACGTTAGCTTTAATTTAGTTTAATTAGACCAAACATTATTCTGTACCTTTCCTCCCTGTCCCTTGTACCGACAGTTACAGGGACGCCTACAAACGTCTCCATGGCAACTAAATGTTTACCGCGGCACACACCGCGGTTTCCTGCAGCGAAAAAGACCAAACGGAAATAAGCTGTTGTTTCAGCTACTTGTTACTAGTTCCTGACCATGGAGAAAATATGCCTCGACAATTCAGCTCTGCGAGCAGTCGATGCTTATTGCGAGTACAGAAGGTTTGTCTCAACGACTGCATGCGTTTTGCTCCTGTCTCCAGCGTTTAATTCCACTGTGATCAAGTTTCTGACACCTAACATGCTGTTTAATGGAAGCCTGGCATTCAAATTAACAGCCAGCTGAAGTGCTAAAAGTGCTAAAATAACAAAATGCCCTTTTGTTGTCTGTTGTCTGTTATTTTATTGGTTTATTGGTCTTTTCAAGGATTGTGGGTGATGATGACGGAGGGCAACTATTCACCCCAGAGGAATACGAGGAGTACAAAAAGAGGATGCTCCCTCAACGAGCGAAAAACAGGCTGTATGTCAGCTTTGGGGTCCCAGGAGGTATCGACTGCAAACTCATCGGCCCCGAGACACAGTGCTTCTGTTCACACAGGTTCTAGGATTTCTTGATAACAAATGAAATCAAATGTCCGCCCCCAACCAACCCCCCACCCCACACTGAGACTTTCATGCATGAGCACATTTGTGTTTAATATAATTTGGTCCAGGTACAAGCAACACAGGAGCGACTTTGAGGTGGTACCCTCTGAGCGGCCCCTGCCCTTACCCTGTCAGGTCAGAGGGTGTCACTGCTCTGCCTACCAGTACGTCCCCAGGATTGGGCCGAATCCCGTCCGCTGCAGGTGTAAACACTGGCACAAGCTACTGGCCACGTGTGTAAAAAATGTGAGTGTGAAATGACGTCAGTAGAAGAGAAACACATGGAGAGTTGTGTACACAGTTCATGTTCGAGATGAGAATAACATTTCTCAGGCGGTTCCTGTTCTGGATTCAAGAGCCCCTCCACCTGTGGGTGTGGTCAGCCCTGCTCTGCCCATCGGACACTGGTGAGTGGAGTCCAACATTAAACACGGATTAAGTGGTATAAAAGAGGCTAATGGTGGTTACTTTTTGTTTTTGTCAGGTTGAGACTAAACTAGAGAGGGAATCACGTGGTCGGCCCACAGGCAGGGATGTCCGTTATGCTGCAATGGGGGGGCTGACGGGGTCCAGCTCCTTATTGGATGGTCATCTCTCTTTGGAAGCAACAGCTCAGGTGAGAACCAGAAATGTAGCCGGTATGCAACAATTTCCTTTGGAATGGCAACATGCAGCACCCTGATTCATTCAAAACGTGTGCGTGTTGATGCATTTGACGTGTCTTGAGGTTAGTAAGATCCCATGCACTTGTCCTCACGAGGCGCTACATCAGACTGTTTGCGTGAGTCGGCCGTTGTTAGATTGTTGGAGCAAAAGGGAAAGAAAGTTCCTCTAAGTGGCATGTGAGGGCAGCAAAGAGCAACATACAATCAGTGTTGAACAAGCAAGCGTGCAGTAGAGGGATGTGATCCGACCAAACCCAATTTTAGTACATCTGTAAAGATTTTATATTTTTAAGACATACCTTCAGTGAATGGGATGATCGGAGGAGAACATCTTCTATTCACAATCTGCAAATTTAAAAAGAACGGACTTCTGCGGCTTTAGAGTTTAATTTCTCTTCTGAAAACATGGTAAACGTTTGAATGTTCAACCTGAATTACACACGTTTGAGCCATTTATGTGTATTTGATTATGTTATAAAATAGGCTTATGACTGATGTTCTCCACAGCGTAGCATTGACTTAAGACACGCGTTGTAACCAACCACGGTAACTTCTATTTTAAAGCTCTCACAAGCCTTTACTTTCGGCAATGCGTCGGATGCTGGTGTAGCCAATGCTCAAAGCATAGCTTTTAAAATAAGCTTCACACATGTGAGGGACACATTATTCACTGCTGCTGCCCATCACATGATTTTCATTGTCTCTGACTGGCCTATGTTTTTCAGATCAAGACAGGGAAAACGTCTGCCAGCCGAGATGCCCTGCATCAAGGATCACAGTAACGTCTACCAAAGCGTCTATCTCCGTTCGCCGCAAGAGAGACACCGAAAAACAATGAACAGCAACATTGGACTCAGCCATCTGTGAAAGCGTCTATTAACTCCGGGGCAAGATTTACAATGCAGATAAATCATAGACGCACATACACACAGTTCCTCATCTGATCTGCAACATTTAATTCTAACTTGCAAACATTTCCATTGTTTCATAGTTGAGGTATTTTCTTTCTCAGTGAAGTGTCTGTCTTTGTTCGTGTCGTGACTAAGGGGTACAAGCAACTGTCAGCAACAGTAGTTATTAAATCCCACTGAAAATGTATTGATCCAATCAGAGCCCGGGAGCCTCACAATGGCCATCCAGTCAAATGTAGAAATTTGCCTGAATATATTTGAATGCGTTCAAGATAAAATGATTGTGAATTTATCACATTTGGAGATTAAACATGTTTAAGGGAATGCCGTAGAGCTGTAGAAATACCTGGCATGAACTCATACATATTTGTATGATAAAAAATAAATAAATTGTGAGTTTGAGACTATGAAATCCAATATAATCTCCTCTATAATGAAATGGATAATTGTATTGAAATACAAAACCATAACTAGTTCAACATAGAAACACCTCACATTAACACCCGTTTTGTGCCTTTTTACTCACGCACACTTTTATTTAATACAGTTTTGGTTCTCTGCTCCTTACTTGCCTCTTGGTACATGTTATCCATAAAGCGTTCAGTTCACACATTTGAGGTTTATTGGATTTACGTTACCATATTGTGATAAAGCCTCCCACTAACCTTGTCATAAATATAACAGCAGAACCATGGAGGTACGTGTTGTGTGATGAGCGCTGTGTTTAATTTGCAAATAGAAGTGCCGTCTACGATTGATTAATCCCATTTCTCACGGTAGATCAGCGCTGATGAGAGCTAATTTAATCCACGCAGTGAATGAAGCTGGTCATGTTTTCTCTCTTGGTGGCCCACTTTCTATCGTCTTTAACCGAGTCGTAAAATGAACCAGGAGGATTCACTCCCACTCGAATGTTCCCACTGCAAAGGTAGCGAGACAAACCGGTTGGGCTTCTACGCTGGCGCCGGCCCGTGCAGATCAAGTCACCCGTGTTGTGATGTAAATATCTCCTGGGGGAACTTGGTGTGTTTGTGAAGCTCAACAAGTGACCTTGAGGGGAAGGAAGGGCCGCGTCTGAAGGATGTCACGGATGCACTTGGGACTCTGCCTGCAGCCGGATGCTAAAGAGGAGGCAAGTGGGAGGGATCCCATCTGAACACTTGTAGCATGTAGCTGTCATCAGGTTCAGGTTGCCACAAGATAAAGTACTACTTCCAACCAACCCAGTTTCCTCTCTGCTCCCCAGACGCGCCGTGTTGACTCATAGATTCAAACATCTTTCAAACGCGTCCACGATTTGTCTCTTGTACACGTTTCCTCTCACAGAAAAACCCAATTAATTTAAGAGGTTAGAGTTAGTGTGGTGCTGTTCAAACTCGGAGTAATTATCTCGCCATAGCAACCCTGTTTAACCGGCTAATTACTTTGATGATTCATTTGAGGGAATTACTGGCACACTTGCCCAATATCCCCATAGAAACCACACCTAGCTTCTTTCATAATCACAACTGTTAACCAACAGTTCTACAGAGAGTTTCCAAGTTGCACGATTCCCTCTCCCTTCTGTCATCTGACTCAGAATGTAATGGGTCTTAAACACTACAGTTGCTGATAAGTAAAGCACACATCGCTTACAACTTGAACTCCAGACCTTTCTCTAATTACAATATTGCATTTTCAATCAGAATGCAGCTGTATAGCTGTCGCTTCAGTGCGAGACGCGGTGGTGTTCTCCTCCTGAGTACGTCGATGTGTTTTTATGCTCACAGGAGTTATGCACCGGCATAATAAATTGAAATCTGTAAATGCATTTTATTTGCAGCACGCATATTTGAACACACTAAACACTTTCTACTGCAGCTAATTAGAGGGACTGCTTAAATTATACTTATCTGTTCAGGGGGAAAGCCTGCAACAGGATGTCCGGCATGTTGGTACTCTTCAGACCTTCACTAAATGGCCGAAAGAATCATTAGGCACATTAATATGTTAAACCACTTTGGGCTTCGTAACGTCCTCCTTCGTTTGTCTTGTGTTTTAACACACTAATTTCTGTATAAACATTAAAGCATGTTAAGTGGTGAAAGTTTTTAAGAGCTCTTGACTTTCATCATGAGTGATATATTTAAAAATCTGCTCAGAGCAGTTGAATAATTACTTACTTACTGTCACGGAGGTTCAACACACAGTCGGGTTTGACCAGGACACATCCATAGTTTAGAGCCTCGGACGGGGTCACAACTTGCATCCCGTTTCCCCGTATCGAGGCTTTGGACTCCGACCTGCACACCTGAGCCGGGCCAACTCGTCTGTCAATCAAAGGACCTTCCGTGATGACACGCTCGATGTGACATTTGCGCTGCGTTCACCCCGGGGAGCAGATGCGGCAGAGACACATTGCACTCATGCACACAGACAGATCAGAGAGACAGAAGAACATTTAGAGAAGAGGTGAAGACAAAAAAAAAATCAACGGATATTATTTCTTGTTAGTCCTCATCGAGGAAGTTGTCAGTTTTGAATTGACTCTGAACTGCGAGTGGAGGAGAGAGCTGAGATGCTATGTGATTCAGTAATTAGCTTGTGAAGGCTTTTGATAATTATCAAAACAGCCAAAGGGAAACAGAGGAGGCCGTGGCAGAAACCAGGAGAAAGAAAGAGACTTCTTCAATGGGGGGACCAGTTCTTTAAAAACAAGCCTGTTGTTTTCTATAATTTATGCAAACAGCATTGAATCAGTTGCAAAAGCGAAAATGAGTCTATTTCTACTCAATTTAACTCAACTCAAGATGACATATTTGGTAATCAGGTTGTTTCAGTTGATAAATAAAATGTATAATAACTCGCCTTAAACAGGAAGGTAACATAACGTCCTCTTTTCAATCACCTGCTGTTGCTCTATCTGAGTACTAGAAGTGCCAGAAGTAACACATTGTCCCCATACAACAATAGTGTGGTAAAAAAAACAACAATTTGGATGTCAAATGTCGGTGTGACTACCAAAAATGTATGAGATTCAGTCCGTTTTCTGTGCCTGGTAGAGACCGTGCAGGCAGCCCGCCTCTGCCTTTAGCAGTACACACTGTACACACTGTAAAATGGAAAAGTATGATTCACAGCGGCGGAAAATTACAGCGTGGCTTTTCATCTTAACAAATCTTGGAAGAGAACTTATTGTCCAAACCAGGAGGCTGACGGGAGGACGGGAAAACAGATTTGCATTTAAACGGCTTACTCCCCAAAGGACTCGCTCTCCACAGAAATGATTTCTGATAGCGTCAAACCCGAACTCCAAGAAATGATCTTACAAATCGAGATCCTTTACGCAAAGACCTCAATTTAGAGCAGCAATATATGCTCCCATTAATCGTAGGTATTTACAGATCTTTTTTTTTTTTAATTAGCGTAAACAACCGGAACTGTATTGGAGATGATTGGTAGCATCCTCCTCACGCCGCACAGAAATCAAGCTCGCCAAACACGACCTGGTTGTCAGAGCTATTTCAATTATAGAACATGTTTTAAATCTTTAATGAATATAATATAGGCTGAGACTACCATCCCAGCCATGGATTAACCACTGTATGTGCAGCAGGAAAAAGAAGAAGAGGCTGCAGAGAAGAAAGCATCTTCTGAATACAAGAATTTACCGTTTGCACATTTTAACCGACTTTCTATATGAACTTTAAGGAAAAGACCCAACTGGAACGACCGAGGGCTCACAGTGTAAATTGCATTGAGGAGGGTCGTGACTGGGTTATGCTGACTAAAATTAGTTTCACTAACGTGCTACAAACAAATGCTCCTCTTCTGAACGGCCTGGAAACTGTTTGTTCTAACGGTGGCAACGATGTTCCGTTCAAAGAGCTTAAATCCATTCGTAAAGATTTGGGATTTGTCTGTGTGTTTTTCTTCTAATCCACTCTTTGACGAGTCTCCTTGCGTTTGGGAATCATCCTCTGTGTTGTTAACCGGATCGGCCCCCGTGCAGGAATGCACCTGTTCTGGAAATTGTCATTCTTGACCCTTTCGCCAACATACATCGGGTTTTGCCAGGAGATCTTTACCGCGTTCCTGTTCGGCCATGCTAGTGCATTTACTGGTTCTCTACCAAGGTAAAGGACCGATTCGTTGCCAAATGCACGCAAGGCGAACATGGTAACGTAATAGCCGGCCCAATTAGACACATTAGTCGTTTGGCACATGTTACCACCAAGATAGCGTTAGCATTTAGCGCTACATTTATACACCACTTTGCTTGAGGACAGCCTCACAAATCAATACTCAAGACTCTTACTAGTTGTTCTTAGCTAACTCGAGTGCAGCCCAACACGGCCTCTTCTATTTTGTAATTTCATCTTCAACATTCAACGAGCTGTGCTCTCCGAGAATAAAGATTTGGTGCAAACTTCGGCTCTCACCTCCATCCTAAACACTGGAGCTCACTCATCTGTTACCAATGAGTGTTGAGTTGAAAGTCACTTTTGCTCAGCGTGGCGTGGAAGCAGACGTGAGCTGACCTCTCAACTTAGTCGACGTGCTTCGTGCATCTGCTTCATTCACACGACAGACACTTTCGTAGCCGCGGGCTGTTTGCTTTGAAAGGCGTATCACCTATTGAAGTGAGCCCCAGTGTGTGTGTGTGTGTGTGTGTGTGTGTTTCTGTGTGTGTGTATCTTCTGATGAGGACTTCAAGTCGCAATTCCTGCCTGCGATCGTCAGGATTCGGTCACGGCTTTGCTCTCCATGTCCTCGCACTCGAGTCTCGTTCCTCATCTCCCCCTTAGCATCCTGTGTTACAAAAAGCCCTTAACGCATCCTCTGCGCTACTTAAAACACAGCGCTGCCGAAGAATGCTGATTCAGATAGATTATACGGCTGCGAGCCGATGTACAAAAGGGTTTTTGAATAGGATGTAAATGAGGCACTGGGTGATACGGATTCATTTGAAGTTCTATTTGGGTTTTCTTATTAAGAGGGTTTCTAGGAGATTGGGCTCTTCACTGACGTGCCTTGAAATTCGTGTTTGGCCTTTTGTTCACGTTGAGTGTCCCAGTCTCTCTTTCCTGATGGAATGAGCTGCAAAAATGAAATTAGTGGACCGATTCAGCTAAACAGCGAGTCGTGAAATGGGATAGGTTTGAGATCATCTTTATCCCGCATCCCCCGAGGCGTCCTTGTTGGTGCTTCTTTTATGGGGAAGAGGATTCATTTGAAGTTTGCCCACGATGTCACATCACCGGTATTATTTTGTGACCTCAGGTGGGATAATTGATCTCAGCATACAGAAGAACTGCTAATTCATTTTGAAAGGATTTATCACGTCTTCCTCACCGGGACGCCTCATGAACACCAAAACATCGCACTCGCCATGTGTGTAACTGTTATTAAGAGGGATATCTGAAAAATATGTGTGTATTGTGCCTGATTATGTACACATGCCACCGTCTGTGACATATAGATGTATACATGATGTCACATATATTTGTAATTGTTTATTAACAACAGAGTCATTTATTTCAGCAATCTTTCCAGTGCTTATTCTACAGACTTTAAAGTGAATTTACTATACTTGCTATATTGTTTACTACTATGCAACGTTCACCTATGGACATCACCAGTCATGTATGTTTGAATTATAAAATGTGTCCATGCAGCAAAACGTAATCCCTAAACCATCTTGCCTCATTAGAAAAAGTTGTATTAACTGGTTCTAATTTAAGTTTTCATTATTTTACATTTCAGTCTTTTCAAATGGTGTAAACACATTATTTTTTTGTTTCAAAGCAGGTTGATGACAGCATCACTAGTGACGTGCAGGTGAAGAGAGACTTGCGCAAAACGGAGCGCAGCTCTGACGCGTAATTCTGCCGCGCGTATGGCGCACATGGGTATAAAGCCCACCGCGCAACAAGCCAACAGAACAGCAGAAGACACGTCTTAGGAAAGTTATCCATCCAAACCTCTGGGAAATGTAAGTACCTTGATATTTGACTTATTCAAAACCATGACTATCATTAACAGAAAACTTTTTTTTAAATGGTTTTGGCAATATCCTGAAGAAGACAACTAATAGCAAATTCATCTCAAAACAGAACAGGACATTTAAAACACAGTGTGTCCACAGATGATGGCGTGGACTGACAGCGTGCACCTGTGTTTTTACTCCCATCAGATGCATCCACACGCGGTGAGCTGGCTCGGGACTCTGGGGCTCCTGCTGTGGGCGCTGCTCTGCCTGGGAGCCCTGACGGAGGGATACCCGGTGAAACCGGAGAACCCTGGGGAGGACGCACCGGCGGTGGAGCTGGCCAAGTACTACTCAGCCCTGAGGCACTACATCAACCTCATCACAAGACAGAGGTAGGCGGACTGATTTCACCTCTCAGCCCGAATTTAATCGAATTGAGCTTGATGACAGAACTGGGGTGATTTTTAAAAAACCATCACAATGAATACTTTTGAAATGTTTCTTCTGCTCAATGGACTGTGTTTATATTTTTCCGCTTGCTGGTAGCTTGCCCATATTATTCTAGTATATTTAATTGTTTATTTGATATCATTTAGTGGGATGAGATAACTTGATGCTATATGAACATTGTTGTAATTATGTAATGCCTATATTCTTATTTGAGCCATTTTTGTCTTTGGCTCGTAATCCCGCAGAAGCTAAAAAGTACAGCAGATGAATGCAGGATTTACATTTTGGGTTTCATCATGCACAGGTACAAAAAAAAATTACATTTAATTTGGGATAATTATAAATTCTACTGTTCATTAAGAATGGCCTGTCCCCAGGATTTGACATTTTCTATTATTTTCTTGACATGGTAATCTAAACTAATAACAAAACCTGCAAACGTTTCATATCAAATAAAGTCCAAAGTTGTGAAGCAGCAGGACAATGTTTCATGTAATAGCATGTGACAGAGCAGGGAACACCTGCTGCCCGTTTACCACATGTAAAAAAAAAAAAGCCGAGTGGAAACAACTACCACGGCAGCCCGGCGTCTCCTATCACCCACAGTTTTGAGCTTGAGGGGGGGGTCAGCGTATCATCTGAGGAACCATGACAACCTGCAAAAACCATCAGGGTATTGAGATCTGAGATCATATTTCTGATTTTCTCTGATGTTTGTCGCTGTATTTTTATTTGACAGACGAAAGCGCCATGTCATTGCTGAGCCCTGCGTCTCTTTTTTTTTTGGTCTCAGGTATGGAAAGAGGTCCAGTCCTGAGATTCTGGACACGCTGGTCTCAGAGCTGCTGTTGAAGGAAAGCACAGACGAGCTCCCACAGTCAAGGTCTGTGCAAAACCGTCAGCGCGACATCGGCGTGAGTCACGAGAAGCTGACCTTGTCCTTTGCTTCCCTCTCACCAGATATGACCCGTCACTGTGGTGATGTTGTCGACAGGGGTTGTCTTGACCCTCACTGCTGCCCCGCCGCCCCGCTGCCGCTGATATTCTGACCTCTATGACCACCCTGCCTCTGCCCCGTTGCCCCCTCGCGAGCCGTATATTCAAATTCCACCTCCTTACCCATCGGCCACAATCACAGCTGCTTATACTATTGTAAATAGCTTATTCAGAGTTGTCATCTGTGAGACATAACAATGACGATGGGGGGAGGGAACGTTGATTGTGTTGTATAATTGTGCTATTAAAGATTAAGTGTTTGAAGGAATGTATTTCTTTGGTTCTGTCGACAGAGAAAATGCTTTTAAACTGGAGAAATCACACCCGGAAAGTACCACAGCAGACTTATTGAGCAAAGATTGATGGTTGGCATTTTATTTTATATTCTATTCAATTCTTTGTTCTATAAGGTCACTCAGACGTCAGATTAGAGAGAACATTGGTCCTGATCTACAAATCACAATGCCTGTCACATCCCAGGCATTGGCTCGATGTCTCCCCTCAGGATGAGATCAGGTTTGAATTTATTAAGTCACACCGTGAGACTACAGATCCATGACTATGGCAGATAGTGTGTAGGCTTTATCTCCTGGCGAACGGGGCGAATGCACCTTTAAACTGGGCCCAGCGATCACGAACGGCTCGACTCCAAGCAAATACTGTGAGCAGACATCAAGCAATTTGAAGAGGCCATTTGTGTGGCTAATGGCGCTCTCTCGTGGCCCTGAGCATAATTAACCAAACGAAGGGAGAAACGGCATTTAAATGGAAATTCATTAAGTAGTTACATTGACGACACTCAGCCGCGAAGGAGAGACTAAAGTGGTTCTCTCTCACGGTCGTTTAAGTTACTCGCGAGGGGACTTCACATGTTCGAAGCTCTCTTAGCGTTAGCATGAATGTAGCCTCGCAGCCAGGCACGCCGCTGCGGGCTTTGTGGTTTTTACAAAAAACTATACGTTTTAAAATAAAATTCCACGGAACTGAAGT
The DNA here is from genome assembly GCA_021346845.1 of Apeltes quadracus. Classification (NCBI taxonomy): domain Eukaryota; kingdom Metazoa; phylum Chordata; class Actinopteri; order Perciformes; family Gasterosteidae; genus Apeltes; species Apeltes quadracus. Next base: position 10,227,238 of record CM037926.1, on the reverse strand, counting down.
GCAGCGCCATTTTCAGACAAACGCTTCTCTCCGGCTTAAGTGTCCACAGTCGACGTGGCGCATTCGAACTAACGCCTAAAAAAAAAAAGTGTTTCTGTGAATGAATGCGCGTGTGACATTGTGATGCAAAGACATTACTACACGCTACAACGCGTCCGCGCAACGAGGACCGTACCTGCGCCGCCATTGGTCAATGCTTTATGACGGGAAGGGGTGAGGGGGCGGGGCCTGTACGTTTGATTGGCGTCGTGTTCCCTGGTAGTCTGCCGCGGGACCAGGACAGACAGCTGAGAGGGTGGGGGGGGGGGGGGGGGGGGGCCTGAATGTCCAACCGGGACGGTCGCTGGACTACCGCTACCTCGCAACGCACGATTAACAGGTACGTCGCGGCTCGTCATCGCGTTTGAGATGTAAAGGCTTTGAATGAACGTATTCCTCCGGCTGTCGGACCGTAGACAAAGGCACTTTGCCGCGTTTGAGATGCAGTGGAGTTTGACATGTTTGCCCCCCCCCCCCAAAGGAGAGCCCCAACTCTGCTGCGAGAACAGGCTTTATCCTGAGACGCGCACGGCACCCGCATGGGAGTCCGTTTCCTTCTCCCGCACATCACGAGGAAGCCTTCAGCTGATGAGTTTTAGCTTATAGTCGTAAGAAGTGAGCGCACGCAACGGCCACAATGGCTCGGATGGGCAACACAAAAATGGCCGCACGTGCGACAAGATCCGTGTGAACGTACAGTTGTCTGTCCGCGCCTTCGACATGGAATCCGGCGCACGGTTCAAGCGCACGGGAATCCGGCGCACGGATGTGCAACCGCACGCGCGTCAGAACCGTGGCGTCGGATCCGGGACTTACGGGAGGTACTGGGGGGGGGGGGGGGGGGGGGGGGGGGGCGCAGGTCTGCGCGCTGACGGGATGAGAGAAGGTTAAGAAAGCGCCGCCGTCCCGTAGTGATGGTCTGTAACGGTGTGGTGGGCTTCGGCAGATGCAGAGAGCGCTTTTTTTGCACAGAAAGCAACACGGTAACGTGTGCAACCGTGCAACAGACATGTTCTAGAAAAATTACTTTGGGTCTAGAAAAACTTTCGCTACAACTATGCTACACCACTGAGAAGGGCATCACGGATCCTGTTTATGGGTTAGTCTCTCTTCCTTCCGATCGTGCAATAAGCCATAATTTGATTTGTTGAGGAACAAAAGGAGGAAGGCATGGAGACAGCTTTAGTGCATCGGACATTCACTGGGCGGGAGGGTGAGGATGAGCTTTATTGGTTGACTGGAGTTTGTGGAACGAGGCACACGTCGACCTTCATGCCTTTGTGTCGTTCTTATTAAAACACACTGTTTGAGAGTCCGTGAGTCATTTGCAGAGATCAAATCCAAAGCTCAGAAGCCTCTGGCTACGGGAGCGAGGGTAAAGGAAAAGGGAGGGAAAGGCTGAGCAAGAGGGAGAAGGCGGGACACAAACACGCGGATTGGGGGGGTGACTCACTCATGCCAGCTATGAACAACAGGATAGCTATCCACACACCTTAAAATCAACTCTCCCTGGCCTGCATCAGGCTGCGACACCCCATAGTTATAACCCGTTTCTATGACACGTTAATTGCAGCTCTGTCAAGAAAGTATAAGCAAATGACTAACCGGTTAGGAGAGGGAACATCTCAGGGAAAACTTTGTGTCACAATTGCTGCAGGGCTAATGTTTTTGACAGCTTTTGCTGCAGCCTATTGTGCTGATTCAGGGGATTTCGGTCCGTCATGAAAGTCTTAAAGATGCACACCCCTGCAGACTAACCATACCAATACCCAACACACAAAAACACCTCCTTTTACATTTTAATCTCCGTGATGAAGACAGAAACTCTGATAATAAACAGATGGATGAAAAAAGATAATTGTTTTTGGCAGAAAGGTCAAAGTCGTTTGAACTCTAGCAGCGTCAGCTGGTATATTAATCATTCGAGACTAAATTATTTCCCTCATCACTTCCTCCCGCACATTTCACCATTCCCCATCTATTTCCCCTTCTTTACACTTTGCAGTCCTGTTAAGTGCTGTTGCATCCCTTTGCCAGCCTCCCTGTCTCCTCGGCCCGTCTTTGCCTTGATGCTAACGATCATCAACAGGAGGCTGAGCGGAAGCAGGTGCACTCGGGTGTGACGGGTTGGATTATGTCAGAGGGAGGGGCTCACCAATAAGATGACAGACCGTTTGGTGCAGAAGGGTCTCGACGAGCCACGGCCGGCCGTGGTAATTATATCATCTCAAGACACGCCGCAAAGTACAAACACTCAACAAGCCACTACATTACAGACGAGGAGGTAATTTTTGGAGAATTTGAGGATTATGCGACAATTGACGCCCTTGTGTCAAACGGTGATAATTTAAATTGCAGAGTAGAGGTGGCATGAATCAGCAGAAAAAGTGGATGAAGCTGCATTCTCATTCATTATCTCTCCTTAGACACCACTGGCAACAGCTTCCGACGACAGGAAGGTAACTAGGTTACAGGACAGGTACCAGCAAATATCCTGCAGATATTAATCTGCTAAAACGGCCATCTCAGCTGCAGCAGTGTGTAATCCCATGCATATTGGTCGGCTGTGTTAACCCACGGAGTGACCTACATAGCGTTTGTCTGGAGGCAGGCGGTGATGGTTGTGAGGCAAGGCAAGTACGCACTACCAAGGACGCACCAAGGACCTTTAATAAACCACCCTGTGCGACTCACCGCCGTCAGCCAACGGAGTGACATCTGGACTCCCGGCGGCAGGACGGAGCTCCCTGGCCCTCTTTTGTGATTCTCAAGTCACGGAGAGGAACTGGGAGTGACAACTGCTCTTGAGAGCCCCGAGCCTCCGGCTCAGCGGGGACTTGGTCGAGAGGGCTTTTGTCAGGCAGAGAATAGAGCCGGACAGAAGACACGGACCCGGGTTGAATCGTTTCTCTCCGGGTTAGATGCCCCGTGGGATTGACTCTGCGTGTCAGTTTGTCTTTCGTGACCTTATTGTGGCTTCGTACTCCCATCCGACACCGACAAGACATCACAATGTGCTCTTTTGGACACAGAGTCTGAGGTGGAGCGGGATGTTCCGCCCGCTAGCGTGACAAGTGACTGTAGGAATGAATGTGTGAGACTGCCATTTCGTACTAAAACAAACCCTCTGATCCTCCCCTAATCCCCACTTCCACGAGCCGTCCGTCATCTGAGTGCTCGGTTCGCGTTCGTTGGCTTGTCCGTTCACACGCCGGCCAGTGGCAACCCAGATCGCCAAATGACCACTTCCTGTCATATTCCCAAGAGGAGGGAACGAGCAGCCAGCAGTGACGATGATCTAAGGACACCAACGGGGTTCACAATCCAGGGGATAGTTTAAGTTTAAGTCAGTGTTGAAAAAGGTTGACTGGACTGCTGAGATATCGCAACCCAGTGCCTTTTATTTATTCTTGCATCTCTTGATCGGACTCTCTGCTCCGACTCCCCTGAAACCCATTTTTATTTGTGCCTCTTAAAATCTCCTGACTTTCCCCTTCTAATACTGCTGCAATTTTCCCTTTTTTGACCTCTCACTGGCCCGGCGTCTTCCCCGCGGTGCAGGGGATTTGGTGAAGAATTGCACCGGTGGCTTTGGCTCCATTAACATTCTTCGAAGGGATATCTTTCACTCGCAATGAGCGTGCCAAGTCCTGATTGTAATCCGCGTTGCGTAATGCATCGACCTCTCCAACCCCCCCCCTCAAACTCCCCTCTCTCTCTCTGCCTCTCTTCCTCTCATACGATAAATTAGCTCCCATACGATGGGCAAAAAGTCCATCTAGTTCCCCTTGTGTGCTGTAATCACCTTGTGAACTGTTGTGATCAGTTCCTGCGATATTAATATTCCGAATTGTTGCCAATTCAGTGGATGCTTTTATGCCTTTATTTTGTGTGTGTTTGCAGGCGTCAGTTATTTGTAATGTGTATTTGTAATCACACAATGTCTTTGTGTTTTCTAATGGTCCATTCCACTGTGGCTGTTCAGAGCAGCACGAACGGGCGAGTTCTATGAGACACCTGACGATAGAAACATGGAACTTACGGCCTTTTTTTTCGTCTTCAGTAAAATTCAATTAACAATAGAAATATATTTTTTAATTGTTATGCTGTTGGAAGCTTCAGAACAAGTTATTGAACCCAATTTGAGATTTTTTGGGACGTTATTTTCTTTTTAAGAAGAATCGTAACCAAGATGCATTAATCGATTTGACTCGTTTCTTGCTTTCTGGTGGACAAACTAGACACTGTTTCTAAACTGCCTCAAACTCAACATTGCATTCTACATGCCGCACGTTCAGAAGGTCTGAGGTCTGTGTTTGAAAAGGGAAAAGGGAGAACCGAGAGTCTCGGGAGTCTCGGGAGTGAATGGATGCTGCTTCGTCATCAACTCCTGAGAGCAGTGGCCGTTTACTACGTCGACGGCACAGTGCCAGCTAGCGATGCCGGCGTCCCTGAAGTCCCTGGTGTGGGACGTTGTGTCGTCCTGGATGACTCCGTCGCCCCAATGGGACTCCTACCTTGCAAGAGTGACACAGATAGATGAAGCAGATAATCCTCTGGGGGAAAAGTCATTAGGGATGAGGGTCACGGACCCGACCGCTCGAGCGAGTGCGCCCGCGTTCTGAGGAGCGGCGATGAAGGTCCGACTGAACACAGCGAATTGTTCACACACGTTTCCGTCCCCGCAGGTCTTCCCAGTTGACTGATGAGCAGCCAGTAGGACCGACGTTGGGCAGCACCGAGGGACACAGGTGAACGTGACTCCCGCCGCCGCCGCCGCCGCTTCCATCTCAGCGATCGCCCACTTGAGACGTTTCAAGTGCGCGCTCGCTGCACGCTGGCGGGATTTCGTCAGATTGGCGGATGGACTGACCGCCCCAGAAGCGAAGAAGTGCTTTTGTGGTGCCATTACATTTTTGTGTCGTATTTCCTCAATGTCTATGTTAACTTCCCATGATATTTTTGGATCTGTAGAAAACAACGCACAGCTGTTTTGCCTCAGTCAAACTCACCTAAGGGGTTTTCTAAAGAGGAACAGTTACTTTTTTAGAAAGAAACTCATACGTGCAGTCAACAGTCTGCATACTGCTTTTTGGTTCTGTGAGTCTTGGTTTCAACTAAGAGAGATTTACTAAATTCTTCACAGGCGGTGGGTGTCAAACCGTCTCCAAACCAGACAGTGTTGGTGACGTATAGATGTTGGGAGGCTGAATACAGAGAGAGAGAGAGAGAGAGAGAGAGAGAGAGAGAGAGAGAGAGAGATCCTGTAATCGCGTGCTTTTGTGGCCGGATTACAATCCCATGTTGCGGATTGGGGGAGGGGTTGAGCGTCACGGGGTGGAGGGAGAGGCAGGGCGGATTAAAGCCTAAAGATCTGCTACTTGCACAGCTGTGTCGCCGTGGGAGGACCCTGTTTTGGTTGACTCTAAACGCTGTGACGTATTAGCCTTTTTTTTAGTGTTTCCACTGCATCTTCTGGACCAACCCAAACGCTGTAATGTTTCTCCTCAGCCATCTGCGCAGCTCAGAAGATGACGCTTCAGTCCATCAGCCATTCGGCCTTTCAGTTTAGCTGGAGACCAAAGTGTGGCATGGATTCATCATGACCCCTTTTTTACAGTCATTCGAAGTCTTTTTAATAATTTGGTGAAGCTCTCACCCAAAGAGCAGGTTAAAGCTTGCACGTATCAAACGAAGTACAGCAGCATTACAGAATGGATTCGCACAACGTTTGATACATTGCCTGGACGAATTGTAATAATTGTGATCTTGATTCATAGCATATAATGGCATGCTTGACACATGCAGGTTAGCGTACTGAAGCATATTGTTAGCATACCAACGATAGCATTCAGAACAACGTGTGCACACACGATGGAATTTGACCGATTTCCTGGGATCTCTGCACATTCGCACAAATAGAAATTGCAGCAAAGTACGTGAACAACCAAGCTGGACAAATAGAAAGGGAAGAGGTGTAAATAAATAAAATATATATATATAAATAACAATGTTCCTACCAAGAAACTACTGCACCAGCAGCTTCCCCAAAAGTATTTAGGCTCACTCATGCAGCATCTCAAACTGTCCCGAAACGCTCATAATCCGGTTTCACTGAGTTAGTGACAAGAAAAAAAGAGTTGTTATTAGGCTGACGCATGCTGCAACAAGGAGACGGACGACTGCTGAGCAAATACGCACGAGCACAAGCTGCACACGCTGAGAGTTTCAGAGGGCTGAGAGGGCAGAGTGGACGGGACAAAGAAGAAGGAAACAAATGGGAATGTGGGGTCAGAACTCCTTACGTAATCACACCTTGTACTGGTGTGTGTGTGTGTGTGTGTGTTTGTGTGTGTGTGTGTGTGTGGCCCGCTGTCTAGACAAGTGGGACAACTACATTTTGAGGTTAGGGCAACAAGAGGAGGGGTACTCAAGCAAGCGCTCAACAGCAGGAGAGGATTGTGGGATTATGTGTGTGTGTGTTATCACCGGCAGGGGGGCGGAGGAGGGGGGGGGGGGGGGGGGGGGGTTGATGGTTAGGAAGGGAAGGTATTAAAACCGAAGTGGAGCATAGAACGCATTTCCACATCTGTGTGTGCTCTCCGGCTCTCCACCTCTTCTTCTGTCGCTCTCCTTTTTTCTTTTTGTGAGCTCATCTTCACATCAGCCTCTTCCCTCCTTAAGTGTCTCCCCCCTTCATCTTTCCTCCCCACCTCTCCACTGCTTTTCCCTCTTTTAACCTTCCCTATATCTTAATCCCTCTCTAGTGACGCTCGCTTTGCTTCCATCATTCTCTGTCCTCAACCCTCTCTCTCTCTCTCTCTCTCTCTCTCTCGGTGTGTCTCTCTCTCTTGCCCTCTGTGTTTTTCGGGGAGTTTAGTGGGTCAGCAGTGCCACACACGACGATTGGAGGACAGAAGACGTAGTTGTAGAACCCGCTGGTGATTTACGAGTGGTTCGCCTTAGCGTACTTGTGGCAGCAGAGAGGAAGAAGGAAGTCTCTGCGATGGTCACGGCAATGGAGGACGCCTGTCCCAATGGGGTGCGGGAGGAAGAGGAGGAGGAGGAGGAGAAGGAGGAGGTGACGCCCCCGGGACAGCTCGGCGTGCAGGGGCCCCCGGCAGTGCAGCCCGCCCACGCAGCAGATACGTCCGGAGGTGAGGACAGGAGGAGGAAGAGGCGTCACCCGGGAGGCAGGCGATGCCACAGCCACTTTGACTTTGACTTAAGACCGGTCGGTACTCGGTTGTGAGAGAATGCAGCGGTTTTTTTATGTGGTTTTCAGCTATTTTTTAATTGTAGGTCTGACCCCGCTTCAGAGCACTCGCCCCCCATCTACATTCAACATTTTATCACTTGTCTCTCATTAGCCAACCATTTATTTATAATCTTACTATAAACCTCTACCAGCCCTTGAGAAACAGAGCACGAGGACTTCTTAAGTGGAGCGGCTGTGCATTCACAGCTGCTGCCAGGTGAACATTTAGAGGCACCGATTACATGTTAAGAGAGACTGCAGAACAACCACAGGGTGACAGAGGGAAACAACTGCAGGTAAGCAGGATGAATCATGAATATGTAGAAACGTGAATGAACCCTCTGCTGTAACTGTCCAGTGCTCTGATCTCTTTTCACCACTTCCTCAGGCTTAGCATGAGGCTCATAGAGACTTTAGATCATCTCCAATCTCTCACGGGATAGAAAAGCATCTACGGGTCGCTTCTGAGGGTCGACGTACACACATGGCGCGACGGGCCGCGATGTGCAAACATTCCCGCGGTCGAAGGGCTGCGGTGACACGGCGAGTTGACCAAAGGGGGCGAAGGTCAACTCGCAGAGCAGAACCACTCGCGATCCAGCTGTTGCGTCGGCGTATTTTGGAGATTTCGTTTAATCGTATCAAGTCCCTCAGGTCAGTTTGATGTATCTGTTTGAAGATTGTACGAAGCACAACATCCGCTAAAAGTCAGCGGTTCTTCCAGTGACTGGTTTTTGGTGTGATTGAGGGAGAGTAGTGAAGACAAGATGGTGGTTTAGTACTTGTTTGTGTGTGCAGATGTGTTTACAACCATTGGTCCTCAATTGGAGTTTTAGATTATTCTCCTGTGTTGTCATGATGTAACTATAGTGCTTGATAGCCTGCAGTGCGGTTTTGTTTTACCTCCCTCCCTTTTGAGAGGAACATGAATATTTAAGGTTTATTTTTTCATGGAGCCTTCATGCAGTCTGTCCGTGCTCGTGGTTATTCGGCCACATTGAGCTCTTTGCTGCATCGTCTTCCTCTCCTCCTTCTTAATCGTACAACTGTGTGGCTTTCTGATGTCCAAAAACACATATTTCAATTGTTCCTATGAAACATACAAGATATCTCATATGTTTTTTTAATGTGAATTTACTATACTATGTACTATGAGAGGAATTTGTGACGTGAAATGATGTGATGAATTCTGCTTTTTACGGAAGAGGAACTCATTACACATATCAAGCACCGTACGACACCACAAACATTTAATATTTTTTTTCAAGGCCACAGTTTTGCAACCAAAAATCTAGATCTAATATTATAGTGCGAGTTAAAGACAGAGAGTCAAGGTTGAATATGATAATCACAGCCTCGCAGTCCTACACCTGCTGACTTTGACACATTCACTACCCACGTAAGGGCATGATGACTCAGAGATACTGGCGTTCCCATGCCTTTAAGTGTCTTAAATGGGCTTACCTGGGCTCTGGGACCCGGCGCCTACCGCCCACACCTCTCAGAAAACCAGACTCACAACTGTAAATATTTACATCCTGGAGTTGTTGTGCCTCAGCACAAACTATACAAAGGAGCTTTTATGACTGGACTTTACATATGCAAACTAAACATATGCAATTGTGTTGATGGAGCTTTAGTATTTAGTATTTCTGTGGCTTTGTTGTTGGTGAGCAGGTGTTTATTAAGAGAGCAGCTCCAAACCTGGCAAAAATCTCAACAGCATTATACAGTACAATATTTAAACAATAGGTGTGTTAATTCAAAGCATTTTGGCCCTGTTTTGTAATGACTAAAATACATGAATGATAGACATTCATAAGCGAACATATTTGTGTGTGTGTGTGTTTATGCTTGGTGTGACTTGTCTCGCTCCGCTAACTCCTTATCACCGTGTCCCTTTGTCCCTGCCTGCGTTCCCTCTTATCTCCCGACGCGTCCATCCAGCCATGCAGCAGGTGTTGGATAACCTGCGCGAGCCCCCCACCTCCACGGGAGCCAAAGACATCGACCTGCTCTTCCTGCGCGGCATCATGGAAAGTCCCACTGTACGCTCCCCCGATAAGGTAGCACACACGCACAGCTCAGGGGCGGCAGCTGTGAGCGGACCAACCGCCGGCCGGCCACCTCTGAGCCCCAATCCGCCCCACCCCCCCCCCCCCCCCCCCCCACCCGAGTCTGCCCCCGACGGCGCTTTGCTTGCTACGGCCGATTGGGCGGGAGGAGGGGGGAGGGGGCATCTGCACAGAGAGGGCTTGAATGAATGCATGCTGGGCCTTTGTGTGCATTGCATGCATTGCGCCACCGCAACTAAACACACACATCCTCACTGCTGTGGCAAGTTCGGCTGGCAGTGGGTTCAGTTGTGGTTGTGTATCTGCAGGACAAAATAATAGCAGATCAGCCCTTACCTGTATGTAGATTCCAATACAATCAGCAATAGTAGCGCCGACCCTCCTGAGCCTCCCCCGTCTCCCCCCAGGCGCACGAACAGCTGGAGGACGTGAAGCTGGAGGCGGTGCAGGACAACAACGTAGAGCTGGTGACGGATATCCTGGGCGACATCAACAACCTCCAGGTGAAAGACGACAGCGCGGCCGAACTGTCAAGGATCCTCAAGGAGCCGCACTTCCAGGCGAGACGACACACAAAACACACACACACGCACACGCACGCACACAGGCACACAGGTCCTGGTTGTTGATGTAATATTGAAGTAATTTACTGATGACAGCATTTGAACCCCGTTCTAGTCACTTCTTTACATTTAACATCCCTCAAAAGCTTTTAATTTATGCTTTGCAAATAAATGATTAGTCTTGATATTTGTACGTGCAAGTTTGTAGTAGCATTAATATTAAGCTCAGGCTATAGTTGGTGTGTTCTGACTAGTTACAGTAGCGTAGAGCAGTTTTTTTTGGGATGCATTAACAGAACACTAACCTTTATCCTTAGACCTACCAGGGGCTTTACACAGGCAGCCAATAGGATTCAGACTTACGCGCGCGGACCAATGAGAGCCCTTTCTGTAGTAAGCTGAGGGATAAGTCCCTATTGACCTACTGAGAGTACAGAGACGGAGCAGAAGGGAGGGACGAGTTGGGAAGGAAAAATGAGGGAAATAATCATTACATCAAATACAGAGCGAGTTCACACTTTTTTTCTTTTTTTTCTTCCCAAATAAATTGCCTGTTACAAGAGATTTTTAAAAGAGCTGCTGGCAAGAAACAGGCTCGGGTCGGAGTTTGTGGATGGATAGTCAGCGAACCAACAATTAATGGATTATATTTGGGGGCTAATCCATTTTTGGGATTTGACCCATTAGATGATTGTTTCTCTGCCCCTATTTAGGGACAACCGGACGTCCCTGTTTAGTGGCGTTTACGCTTGAGATTCTTTTCAGTTTTTGAAAGCTGACACCCAGAAGACACGTACTAAACACACTGTTGAAGAAGCTGCAAATTAGACAATTAGTTTGTGTTGGAAAAAGCTTCTACTAATCTTTCTTTGAGTTAAATCTGATGCCTCACCATACGATACCATTCCACCATCTGTTGTACCTTTCTATTCAGCAATAAAGAGTTGCAGTTTAATTTAGAGTCTCTTGCTTGCAGTCTCTTTTGGAGGCACATGACATGGTGGCTTCTAAGTGCTACGAAGTCCCGCCCCCGACTGAGCCCACCAATGACGCGGCCGTGAACAGCGCTCTGATGCAGGCAGATGCCGTCCGCATGATTGGCATCCGAAAGAAGGCCGGGGAGCCGCTGGTGAGCAGAGAAAGACCCCTGCGTGTATCTGCTCGTGTGTGTTTGTGCGGATGCTGGATGATGGATGCACGTTTGCACCAGTAGACGTCCGAGGGATTCTGGGTGTGCTAAAACCCGCCATCTCCTCCTCCTCCTCCTCAGGGCGTGACATTCCGCGTGGAGAAGGACGACCTCGTCATCGCTAGGATCCTTCACGGCGCCATGATCGACAGGCAGGGTCTGCTCCACGTGGGCGACATCATAAAGGAGGTGAACGGGAAGGACGTCGGCAACAATCCCACCGAGCTGCAGGAGATGCTCAAGGACTGCAGCGGGGGGATCACGCTGAAAATACTGCCGAGCTACCGGGACGCTCCCGCCCCTCCGCAGGTGAACACTCACGGGAAAATCACAAATAAAGACAATAATGTAAACGCACGAGCACTTGTGCAACGAGAGGCAGATGTTGGGCAGTGGCACAGGGCTTGTGATCTGTCCTTCGGCCCTCCCACGATCCCCTGTGCGAGGATGTGGACCCTGGGAGGCCTATTAATAACACTCCACAGGCTATCTGGGTCACACTAGCTGTTTCTGTCTTAGCCACACGCACACACACACACACAAACACACACACACACACGTGCTTCCTCGTATGGAAAGTACAGTAACTCAACATAATTTTTAGATATCTTTCGACCAGCTCCTGAGTAAGAAGAATAATTGTGCGTATTAAATAAATAAGACTGCTTGAATTGAGCGAAGAGCAGCTAAACTGAATGAGACACTGATGCGAAAATCCCGTCCTCAAATGTGGCTGGGTTCGGGTGCACGGTGTATTTTACTGAGTTTTTCTATTGCTTCCTCTGGCGGCTTGTTTAATGGGATTCATCAGCCGGAGCACTTATCGTTCCTGGCAAATGCCTCGGCTGTTGGCGCAGCGGGAGCAGCTGTGGCGGGTGCAGCGCGGGGCGTCGGGTGAAGCGGCTGTGTCAGTTTGTGAGACGGCATGCTGAGCTTGTGTCTCTTCATTTATCGTTTTCTTTTCTTTTGTGTGTGTGTGTGTGTGTATTTCACCCGTTAAGCTTTTTCTAAACTGTGCACGTGCCGGTCGCAGGTGTACGTGCGCCCGTACTTTGACTACGACCCGGCAAACGACAGCCTGATCCCTTGCCGGGAGGCGGGGATGGCCTTCAAGAAGGGCGACATCCTTCAGATTGTCAACCGGGAGGATCCCAACTGGTGGCAGGTAGAGCTTTCCACCATTTATCTCCTTTTGAGTGTCAAGATCAGAGACCTTCAGGAAATAACCGATTCTGATCCGTGCCAGGCGTGCCACGTGGTCGCCGGGGCAACCGGACTGATACCCAGTCAGTTCCTGGAGGAGAAAAGGAAAGCGTTTGTCCCCCGAGACTTTGATGGAACAGGTATGTTAGTGAGAATCCCACTAACCCCCAAACCCTCAGGGACTTAACTGAAATCACCTGGTAAACGGTCGAGTGTGAAAGCCTGTAAGGGCTTGAGATGGTGTAAATGGCATGTCACGTCACCATGACAACGTCAAAAGATAGGATTTACCATTAAGGGCATTTATTGTGTAGTATGTTTCTCTCTCGGGTCCGAACGTCTTAAAGGCTCTTCTCTCACAAGATAAGAGGTCATTTTAAATAATGTTTTACTATTTCTCGTCAAAATAACTTGAATGACTAAATTAAATATTTGATGAATGATTTAAATATCGATTTTGAGTGTGCGAGGGGCGGGAGGGAGGAGGGGGGGGGGGGGACATTGAACATTAACATCCTTAATGTTCAAATGAGCACATTCTAATAGGACAGTTTGAACAAACGTGTGAGATCCTCTTTATTTACCTTTTTTCTGTCCACGCTTTTACTGTTTATCCTGTTTTTTAACCTCACAATGCAATGACTTGTGGGTAATTCCCTCGGGCAAAGTCAGCATCCAATTCGGACTCACAGAAAGGGTTCTTAAAGGGCTCGACATTCCTGCCAGAAGGCCGTGGAATAAGGTTAAGGGTGGAGGTCGGGACTGATGTGGGTGGAGGTTGGGACTGATAAGGTTGAGATTGGGCCCCGTTTCCAATGCGTACAAAATTGCTCCACGCCCGCCCCCTTGTGGCCAGAACATGTAACTGCAAAGACATGCAAGCGCAAATGTTCCACCTTTCCTTGCAGGAATCCTTTGTGGGACCATAGCTGGGAAGAAGAAGAAGAAGATGATGTACCTGACAGCCAAGAATGCCGGTCAGAAGACTTTTCGCGCTGGTGTCGACTTGCTTCACCTGACATTTCCAGCGTAACAGCTGTGCCTGTGTTTAAACAGAGTTCGACAGACACGAGCTGCAGATCTACGAGGAAGTGGCCAAGGTGCCGGCCTTCCAGAGGAAGACGCTGGTTCTGATTGGTGCTCAGGGCGTCGGCCGACGCAGCCTGAAGAATCGGCTGATGCTCCTGCAGCCCACGCGCTTCGGCACCACCATGCCCTGTACGTCACACTTTGGCTTTTGGCCTTTTCTAAACTCTCTCTCGCTCTCATGCCGTAACACACACAAAAAAAGGACGAGGGTTGTTTTTTTTTTAAACTTCTCCAAACACCGCTTCCTCAGACACTTCACGGCGGCCCCGTGACGACGAGCTGGACGGAAACTCCTACCACTTCACCTCGAGGACAGAGATGGAGGCGGACGTGAAGGCCGGCCGGTTCCTGGAGCACGGCGAGTACGACGGCAACCTGTACGGCACCAAGATGGAGTCCATCCACGAGGTGGTGGGCACGGGACGCACCTGCATCCTGGACGTCAACCCGCAGGTGAGCGAACGACTTTTAAACACGAGGTGGATTTGGGGGGGAACGACTAAACGCTTCACCTGCCGCGTCGCTCCTTTAGGCTCTGAAAGTGCTGAAGACAGCAGAGTTCATGCCGTACGTGGTGTTCATCGCGGCGCCAGATTTCGACACCCTGAAGGCCATGCACAAAGCCGTGGTGGACGCGGGAATCAGCACCAAGCAACTCACGGTAGGCCGACTGCTGCCGTGCACGTCCCCCGGTTACGCCGACAAGAAGAAAAATCTGCCCTGTTACCGCCTGATTGTACATTCACACATTCATAGCCACACCGCCGTGGAGGAGGTCTGTCCCCAGATTATATACAAAGTGAACCTCTCTGTATTACTGTGTTGTAATGGAGCCTTATTGCTGATTAGATCAGGAGGTTGTATGTTGTTGGGTAGCGTATTTGGTTACTGTAACAGCCGTACAATCCTGAAAGAAAAGGACATTGATAACGAATATGAATGAATATTAACTGCTGTTGTTTCCTTCCTCTCGAGAGGAAAAGTCCCATCAAATACTCATCAGTCAGACTTTATCTGCCCGCGTGGTGATTGACTCCTCTGGCAGTATTCCTGATGTGTGCTGGGTATGTTTTATGTATATATATATATATATATCTTCATCCTGTGTGCTTCGGCAGGACGTGGACTTGAGGAAGACGGTGGACGAAAGCGCTCGGATCCAAAGGGCTTACGGCCACTACTTTGACCTGACCATCGTCAACGACAACCTGGACAAGGCCTTCGAGACGTTACACGCCGGCGTGGACAAACTGTGCAGCGAACCCCAGTGGGTCCCGGTGAACTGGGTGTACTGAGGCCGCAGAAGAGGAGGAGGAGGAGGAGGAGGAAGAGGAGAGGGCAGTCGCGTGTGCAAAATAACATGAGTAGTAAAAGAAAATAAAAGAAACCCCGGCGCTCTTTCTCCTTTTGCACGCTGTGCAACTTTTTTTCTACTCAAAACTCAAAAAGGGAAAGAGTGCTTATTTATTTTATAACTTTTTACGAAAGATCTTTCTATTCAGCGTGGATTTCCATTGAGAACGAGACAAAAGAAATCTGGTCATGTACTCTGGCCATATTTTTGCATTAATTTATTGTCGTAGTTGCGCTTCTTATTTCGTAGTCGTTTCTCCCTTGATTTCGTTTGTCCGTCGGTGTTGGGTGGACGTCCGACATGAAGACAAGAGAAGGCGCTGGATGAGAAGACCTTTGTCCAAGAACCCTGAGTCAGTGTCACACGCCCGAACAACCCGCGTAGCCGTTTTTATCTTCACGTCCAAACAACTCGATCCTTTAGTGTCCTTATGTAGCCGCCCCAAAAAAACTCCTGCATCTGCGTCGTCCACAGGATCGATGCCCGTATGCGCACAACTACTCTAGTATGTCAAAGAAAAAAATGACTTTTTCAAGATCAAACGATGCTAATTCTGTCTAGCTTTTTATTTTATAGGTTTCCATCAGTGTTGTGATTTTTTACACTTGATCCATTGATTTGTTTGATCATCACTGTCATCGAAACCCCCCTCCTTACTGTCTACATGAGCCAATTTGTTAATGTTTTACATATATACACATGTGTAAATATGAATGTGACACAAATCAAGCCCCTTACTGTCCTTCAGTATGCCAAAGCCCATCGTTCTCCAAATAAAGCTTGAAATTCACCCTGTTAAAAGTCATTGGCAACGTAAATGTGGGATTTGATAAACAACCAGAGGTAAAAGTTACACTACTACTGTATGTTTTTCAAATTTTGTTTTTCCCTTTTCAAAAACAAGTAAAAATACTACCTGTCTCGAACTTCAGGAAAGCACAATTAAACACCTAATAAAAGACCCTATATGAAGATTCTCTGCAGTGTATATTTCTATGTTATCTCCTCCTGTGCCTCCTGTTCCAATTGCATTGATGTGAAATCGTAGGTAAATATGTTAAATTGAAGTGTAAATCAGAATTAGTTTTTTTTCTCCATTTATCGCCTGTTACACGTTACGGTGGTAAAAAAACCCAAATGAGTAATGGTTAAATCCCATTGAACGGCGGTTCATGACTGTGGTAGAGCGCACGCTGGCTCACGTCACGCTGTTATGACTTCCTGGGACAGCTGAATAGAAAAGCAATAATGTTTTAAGTAGCGCATGTTCTGCTCTTTCTTCGACAAGTCCAAAAGGTCTGCTGTGAAAAAAAAAAACAAGTTCAATCAAACTTCAAATTATGAAATAGAAAAAAAGTCACAGGAAAACTTGAAACATTTTATTAATTAACGCAACTTACAGTCAAGCCAAAGAGTGAACTATATTAAGTGATACATATTCACATTATGTCCTAACGGGGTTTACAGCATATCTTGTGTTCTGTAAGCATTGTTAACAAAAATAAGGAAATGTAAAATAGAAATCAAAGCTGACGCCTTTACAACAAGAAACAAGGAGCTTAGCAGTGGATGTGAACAATTAAAAAAAAAAAAAAAAAAAAAAAAAAAAAAAAAAACATAAAGACCCTCAACCAGAACAGGAATGACAGCAAATTCAGTTTTGGCATGTCTTGGTTTAAATAAACGGAAAAGACCGAGAGAGCAAATACAACTCTGAATTTAGAATGACACCTGGAGGGAGGTTTGAATTCACACGGCCCTTCGACAAGAGACTTTGGTCACTTTGCTTTACTTTGCTTCAAAAGGGGAAAAAGCACAATGCAGAAAATGAAAATGGCCCATGAGGAGGTGGGGGGGGGGGGGGGGGGGTTAAAGAGAATGGGAGTGTCCTGGAATCAGTTGTATGTATAATTGGAACAGGGGAATACATTTAAAAAAAAAAACAAAACAAAAAGATGATTGTCTGTTTTTCTTAAATGAGTTGAGTACAACTCCAGGACAGCCCCTACATTCATAGGAGGTAGACGACGAGACGCAGACTTCATAAAGGGAACTGGTGTCTGAATGGGAATTGAAGTGCATCACTTGCTCAACTTTAAGGCCAAATAGGGACCTGGCGTGTAGATCTAAGGCTGTTTTAAGACACCGGTGCCGGGGGGGGGGGGGGGGATAAGGGGCAGGGACACAGCAAATACAGCCCTTTAGAGACAAAACCTGAGTCAACAGTGGCGTTTTACCACAGAGCCTCGCTGGATGCTTCGTGAGCGTCAACTCGTCCTCAACTAAACCCGATACTTTTTTGGCTACACCAATGATGGATGCATGTATACACATACATGTATATTTAAATATACACATTTACAAATAAAAAGGCAGGAGCACAGAAATATGAAGCGGCTACAAGTGATACATGATCTGATGAGATTTGCGTAGAAATTGCATGAATGACATCGCCACTTGGCCACAAAGTGCAGTGCCCTCGTCCGTTACGACAGAACTCTTTCCGGTTTACTGGTTGAGGCGAGCGCACAGCCTGTAGTGACATTCAAACCTCCCAAAAAGGGGGAAATTACAACAACAAAAAAGGAAATATGTATTGGACAATATGAAGTACATTAAAGAAAAAAAAAAAGTAAATGCAGCATATATCAGGCTTGTGAGGCTTCATGAATATATATAGATATAACAACCTTGTTAGAAAAGCTCTTCAAAGTCATATTATTTCTTAGAATTCCTATTGATACCATAAAATACCTCGTCAGTTATTTCTTTTTACTTTCTGCCCGACCCCGTGAGCGGGCGGTTACTTTTTGAGACCGCTTTTGAAAAGTGCAAAACACAAATACTGATCGTTCTATGCAGCATCTACGCGCACGGCCGCACGGAAAGATGGAAATTATTGTTAGTATGTGGCGCAGCAGATTTTTGTCAAACCTTTATAGTGAAAAGACTCACAAACCCCAATTTGAGGGCAGATGAAATGGAGAGCAATCCGCCAAAAGAAAAGGCACACATAAAAACGACTACAAACCCC
This sequence comes from Apeltes quadracus, assembly GCA_021346845.1. Classification (NCBI taxonomy): domain Eukaryota; kingdom Metazoa; phylum Chordata; class Actinopteri; order Perciformes; family Gasterosteidae; genus Apeltes; species Apeltes quadracus. The sequence goes on along the minus strand of CM037926.1, from coordinate 10,209,434 downwards.
CTGCGTGTCTTCGGCTCAGACTAAAGGATCTGTAGGGATTCGCCACAAAGCCTCACGTGTACCTTTCGTTGAAGTTTTGTTACCTTGCGAAAGCAGGTTCAAATGTTTATGTTCCCTTTGTTAAATAGTTGCATGTGTTTTTTTTTTTAATACACTCCAAAAGGTGTCTGGCTGCAGCCTGATTTTATTTGGAGCACTGGGTCGACACGACACGACACAACATTTGCAAGGTATCGTTTGAAGGGCTAAAAGTGGGGAAAGATGTTCGGCGAGCGGCCGACGTGAAGGCAAACTGACCGCCAGCGATGCGCACACGCCCGCGTTATTGCTGCACACGGGTCGACGCCCCCGACTTCCTGCTGGAGTATCACCACGGCGACAGTCGACGAACCGTCCTCGGTCGGTTCCGCAGCTTCCTGTCTTTTTTTTTTTTTTTTCTTTTTTTTGTGAAGCAAATGAAAGGACTCGCATGAAACAATGAGGCTCCAATTACAAATATTTGGTCCCCCAGAAAGTAACCAACCAGTCAAGACGTGATCATTCGGTTCTCCATTTAATAAAAAGGTCAAAGAAAAGAACAGTGCTCCGATACAATATTGGCTTGTACTTGTTTGGTCACAACAATTTTTGAGTTTTGATACCATTATCATCCACGAGGGCTAATATTAGCTAGCACCTGACACTCCTCTGAGGTAGTTTTTTTTTCTTCTTCTGTTTCTTTCAAAGTCGGTAAATAAAAAGCCAAAGTCATTCATGAGGAGACTAGAAATGCTTCGAGAATACAAAAATACCAATGAGTGTTGCATGTTCGGATGCACGTAGATCCGTCGGGTGGCGTTGGTTTAAAAAGGTGACGCTTGGTGACAGGTCAACGCGGTCAGAGCCACTAAACCCCAAAATGTCCACCGGACGCAGCTAAAGCACACAAATTCACTCAATGTTAAAAAAAAGGCTGCGCAATGTTGGCGCCTCTGCGAGAGAAGTACTTAGCTAAATGCTAACAGTGCTAATGTTGAACAGGTGCACCAATGTCACCGTCTCAGTTTACTATGTTAGCATGCTAACATTCGCTAGCGTGTAGAGCGCTTACGGTTGCTTTAAAGTACAGCTGAGGCTCATGGGAGATTCATTCGTCATGAACAAATGAGCAAGTCACTTAGACGTCATATATTTTGATCCATTGAATGAATTGAGTTTGTGGGATTTTTTCCCTCCATAAGGGGAAACCGTGACCTGCTAATGGCACCAAAGGGACGGCCGGGGCCTCGGCCAGGTCAACGACGCTCAATGAAAACAATAGAAATGTTCAAGGCACTTCTTTAAAAACGCCTCGAAACCAACACGAAGACCCAAGAAGTGAAACTCCAACGTGTGATTCGGCTGCATCCGGTGGACGTCAGGGAAGAAAATAAGTTAAACATCGGGTGGACATCGGCGTGATAGAGACCGTCGAGGACAACGTGATCCAGGAAGAGGAAACTAATGCTCGCGGAAGCCAGGCGACTGCCATGCAATTAACAAACTGTGCTTTACAAGAAACAGAAAAACATGTGTAGTAATACATAATCTCAAAAAAATAATATTAATAAATCGGCAAGGAACACAAGCAACACTGAAACAAAAAAAGTTTAGCTTTTAAGTGTCCCAGCGCAAAAAAGTTAGTGAGCTGAACTTTGGGAAGATTTTACAGGACAGAAGTATCAGAGCAGAGCGCAGACGCACAAAATCTAACAGCAAACAAGCTCAAAATAACATCTAACAACCATCATATATATGTGTGTGTGTGTAATATATATATATATATATGTTATATTAAACACACACACGTTACAGCTACCCAGACCAGCATGACGGCAGAAACAGAAAAGATGACCACTCTTTGCGACAGTGTACAACGTTTGCCTCCTGAGACTACAGCAGCAGACCTCCAGAGGAGAAACATCTCAGCCGCAGATCTGCAGACCTCCTGTTAATACCAGCTGGGACGCCTCTGAATCAATGACATATTTGGAAGAAAAAAAACATAATACTTTCTGCAATTATTAAAAGCCTATAAATAAGACCAGAAATAACAAAGTACTCAGAAGCAAACATATATAGTATAAATGTACTGGGTATTACAGACCAAGCAGGCTCTAAGTACAATCATTGTTATTATTTGGAGATAGGAAAATAGGTTCTACTCTACAAGAGGTTTATTCATGTCAGCAATAGGTTCTCTACAAGAGACGGATGAGAGGCCAAGAGGAGGAACTTTACTATGCAGGGTTCTGGTTTGGGAAAAAAAACTGATGCATCGGTTGATGCTTCATTGGAAGCATTTAAAAAAGGAAAGTAAACTGCCGAGTAGTTGAATCACAGCCTCCTTAGAGATATTTGCAAAAAAAAAAAAAAGAATCGATAAAATAAATTCAAAACTTAAAATCAGCTTATGATGATATGCAGTTTAGCTTATAAAACAGCCATGGCTACAACCTGCAGGTGGAGTGATGGCGTCGTGGTGCACTAGTTTCCATCTGTTGGTTCCACAGAGTCTCCATGGAGCTCAGCATCAAATCAAGCAGACGAGGAAAAAAAGCTCTGTGATGGTTACGGTCACACGCCGAGGCTCTCTGGGCCGGAGGTCTGCGCCTCTCGTACTCTGTGAGGAGCCGCGAACGCCAGCTCCTTTTCTAAACAACAGAAGGAGGGGTGCGGCGGGGGGGAGAAGCTGCCAGTGGCCATCGGATAAATTCTCTCAATGCTGCAGCAGCTACAACAACAGTCTCTCCGTGTTTAGTGCAAAAACAACATCGTCAAATGTTTGGGTTTCTATCTCCGGGGGGGCGCGGCGGCGTCGGGATCTGCTTATTTCAAGGTGCTGGTATAAAAAGTTTGCTGCTGAAACACAAACGGGAGAAGGGAACAACAATTTACAAAAGGCCGCCTCCGCAAACGCTCTGGATTTCAGCACGCCGCCCTTCCGGGGGGCCGCCGCCCACCGTACGTTTCCAAACACGCTCCACCTCCATCAGGCTCCATCTGTTACGACCCCGATGGTCACGCGTGCACTAAAAACAGATTTCAGATTGTGCACGATGGACCCGAAATTGGCTCCGCGGTGAAAATCACAAATCGTAAAAAACCTTCCTTCTCTTTTCGACATGCTCGGGCCGAGGAGGCTTCCTTCTCTCTCCACTAGAACTACTAGGTGCTTTAACTGTTCTCATCCAACGGTCACAGCTGAGGCTTTGCATTTGCTGTCCTGCTGCTGAGGTGGAAAAACCAAGCGGCCCAAAAAAAGATAGAAAGAAAAGTCTCATTGCATGGGAGAAAGACGGGGGGGAAAGAAAGCTGTGCGCGATTACAAAACGCACTGCGGGAATTTGGTCATACAGCTCAGCGCTCGGAAACCCTTAAGAAAAAAAAGACAGAAAAACAACACGTCCTCTTTTGTCAGTTTTGATTAAAAACACCAAATGAAATATCACAATACTACTACATCAACCGAGAAAAGCGCGTTTACCACCATGCGCGGCCAACGCTCAACGCCTCCAATGCCGACGCAACGCCAGAGACTATAGATAAAAGGACTTTGGCGACGCTCACATAATGCCAATTAGATAGATAGCAGGGAGGGGGGGGAGGGGGGGTAATTATACAGAAATGGCCAGCGGTGTGATGTTACCATAACACTTGAACAGGTAACAAGAGGTAGAACACACGGCCATTTCCATACAATTACACTGGTGTCACGGCATCAGAGGAGGAACACGCGTGTCTCCACGGAGCCACTCAAGCGCTCTGCTATCAAAAGTGCATCCAAAAATGTACACGTTGCGAGACCAGCACCGATAAGAAGAACAATATTGACATCATAACAGCAAATATCAAGTTACATGATTTTTTTTTTTTCCTTTCTTTTCTCAGAATGCCCCACAAAACACAGTCAGTCGGATTTTTAGTTGCTTTACGGGTAAATGAGTAAAAAGAGCAACACGGAGAGGTCGTCGAAGAGAGAGAGAGAGAAAGAGAAGAAAAAAAAAGATCCTCAAAATGATGAAGCGGCTTTTTCTTCTTTTTTTTTTTAAGCGCCCGAGTTAAAAAGCCTCGATGAGCATTCCAGTGAGGATTTAAGGTGGCTTACAGTGAAGACTTCTAGCACCAATCGAGGTGGCCTCTTTGTGCTTCCAAGTTCTCTTGAATATTAAATCATGTAAAAAGGTTTGTAATCTTGTTTGGCTAAGAAAGACTGTGCGTTACAAAAGGAATATACCAAATATTCAGGCTGTAAAACCTACGATGTTACAAACGACCATGAACACTTCATCCCGTCAGAGAGGCATGAAGATGCTGATAAGCACTAAAAAGGAACGCTACTAAATGCAACATGCTTCCAAAAAATAAAAATAAAAAAAAGAAACCTGATTATCTAGCTCTATAAAATGACCCTAATTCATGCGAGATATGCCACTGCTAAATCTCTTGGTTAAAAATGATGCATAGTTAGAAAATATGGGCCGCTCGCCTCCAATCAAGACTATACAAACATTCGCTAGCTCAACTTGGGGATGTCTAGAATTATTAGCACGACTAACAGTCTCGGAAGGCAAGATACTATTTTCATTTAAAATCTGTATACAAATAGACAGTGTCAATTTAGACTACATATGGGCCATTAAAAAGAATCCAAGACAATAATATCGTCAGCAGCCTCTATTGAAAGCGTATTCAAAATATACGTCATTACCAACGTTACCATAGAATATAAAGACTCACAAAAAAGTCATTTGCATAAAACCCAAGCTTTTGTGCGACGACTGCTCCCGATTTGTGGAGAAACCCCAGTTTTTTATGGTTTTTTAAGGGAATTTCAAATCTAAACGGTGCAGCTTTTACTCCACTGTACCGAACGCCTTGACATTGAGACACACAAAATATCCCACCCAGACAAACGCAGCGCAGGAAACACCGGCCTGCTGCTATATACATTAAAAACATACAAGTAGGGTTAATGTGTAAAAAAGGAAGAAATGGACTATCATCTCCTATGTCTAAAACGCGAGTCAGCTACATGCAAATCCATTACAAAACCGATTGAAGTTAAATTAGACTTTAAAACAAGAGGGAATGGAACAAAAAAAAAAATGGATTTCATCAAGTGGCCCTCCATGTTGATTTCTAAATCATGTGTCCCGTTAACGCGGCTCTGACCACATCAGAAACACGTCCTGGGTTGGGAACCGGTCCCAATACACTACGTCTTGGCAGGGAAACTGGGTCACTGGAGGAACCATTTCAGTCCAGACCAACAAGAGGCAGAGGAGCGCACAACCGCCGTCCTGCAGACCCCCGTCTGAACACCAGCAGCCCTCATCCAGAATGGACTAAGTGTCGGTTCAAGGGGTGATGACAAATCTGATGCAACGAATCCTTTAGTAATTGTCACCGGATTTGGCATAAAATGGTCATCGGTGACAAATATGGAAAACCCGGCAAATATGGGTCTAATATTTCATAGTTTTACACAGAAATGACAACAGAAAGGTGGTCTCAAATGGCACATTTCATCACATAGTGCCCCATGTTAAAAAAAACAATAAAAACACACACACACACACACACACACACAACCCTCTCAATAAACTAAGTACTCTTGTCCTGATTGAAGTCTGGTCAGTGCACTTTGATTGGCTGATAAATAATGTTTGTTGGAGGGGCAGATCTTCAGGCATATGAACAGTGAACAGCCCCCTTTATCTTTGAACAAATTCAATCCTTCTCCCCTCGAGCACCCAGAGCTGTAAAACAAATGCAAAGATGAGAAGGAGGGCAATTGGTTTCTTTCTTAGTTACAAACCCCCCCGTATGTATAATGACACGCCGCATTCGTTTAGATATTTCCTCTAAACGTTTCCTCTCATTCTTTGCGACATATTTTCCCTATGACAAATACGAACGCACAATAATGCACACGTAAAAAAGAAAAAGAAAACGCTCTTCCAGCTCAAACCCCAATGAACAGGGATTCTTTTGCATCCTACAGTCTAAATAGCTGGCTTTGTTTGTTATGGTCAGGGGGGGGGGGGGCGCTCAAGTACAATTGTAGACATATGGGAAACCGGCAGGCCCGTTTGGTAGGAAGACCACTGCGCGTAAACCACTGACTATCTGACTAGCCTGCGGGGGGTGGAGGGGAGGTGGAGGGGGGGGGGGGGGGGGGGGGGGGGGGTAGTGTGTTCCGTCAGTGGGCTCTCGCCCACGCCAACCTGGAGTCGCGTGCTCTCAGGCAAAGTACATGGTGCGCAGGGTGTCCTGGTGGATCTGCACGGCCTTGGCCAAGGCCTGCTGGTCGCGCCCGTTGCTCTGGCCCGACGTGTGGCTGCCCTCGGCACTGAAAAACAAGACAAAACAAAAAAGAACAAAGCGGTACAATTATAAAAAAAAAAAGTGTACAAAAACCTTTCCGGTAGGTCCGAACGCGGGCCCTTACCTGTCGTGCTCTTTGTCCACCAAGTGGTAGCGAGCCCGGAAGGCCACCAAATGGGCGTAGTACGCTGGGGCCGGGATGGAAACGGAGCGGGTGCAGCGCACGTAGGTGTGGCACAGCTGGTAGGTGAGGACCTGCAGCTCGTCTGAAGAGAAGTGGTTGTCGTCCCAGAGCACATGGTAGTGAGACGGCCTGCTGGTCCCCTGCGAGGAGTGAACGCGGTGTTTGCTTAGGTTTGTCCACGGGGGGGGGGGGGGACACCGACCGTTTGCTTTCTTCATGCACAAGCAAAATCCATTGAATCTGCCTCGTGAAGCTCTCACCTGAATGCCAGCGTGACTGCAAAGGTAGAAGTCAAATTCTGATGGGTGAGTGATTTTGGTGTCCACTGTGGTGCCTGCTGGAATGTTGCCGCTTTTGCCGACCTGCAACCATCCGCACAGGAATGAACTGGAAGGCTACGCTTGTGTAAAAAATAAAACGTTATAGTTAGGGGTTGATTGCAAAACTGACCCTCTCGTTTCTGTCCATACAGAAAAGTCTCGTGTGGTGTCTCTTCTGCACAACCACAAAAGTGATCCCGGGCTGGTAGTCCTTCTCCAGCTTTATGCAGGCCTCGCGGATCGCCAGCAGCTCGTGCTGAAGGACCTGCATCTCAAGAGTCAATAAGACAGATGATCAAATCCAACCCGAGCAACGCGTACAACATTTACACAGACACGGGATTCACATTAACTGATGTTTACATGATTTATTGCCTGGCCCACTACACACACACACACACAAACACAAGTCTATATTGCTGCGATACTTCATAGTTCCCTCGGATTCATCCCTGATATGTGTATCACCTGGTTGAACTGGCCCTCGGAGATGCCGTCGCGGTAGTAGATGATCCTGGTGGGCTTGAAGCGAGTGGACTTGTAGAATTGGATGAGCAGCTCCCTCACCATGGTGGCCAGGTCCTGGATGATGTCCTGCCGATGCTGCTGCACCCGCACCGTGGCACAGTATCTGCTGGGATGGGCGTCCATGCTGCCGACAACCTGAAGACGCAGGAGATACCGTTTCGTGTTGCATGAGACCCCAAAAAAAAAAAAAAAAAAATAAAAAAGGATGAACATGTGAACATGTTCCGGCTTTACGCACCGCAGCAATGGACGGCTTCTTCCCGTCTCCTGCGGGAGGGTGAGTCACGTCGGCGCCGAGGAAGATCACAGGCTGCTGGAAGACCAACGGCCTGGAACCACAACTGCAGAGCGCGTGAGACACGCAAGAGCCGTGCTCCAAACGCGGGCGCTTTTATCCAAAGTGACTCACAATAAGTGCATTTCCACCGTAGTCTGCATGGGTTCACTTGGGGATTTAGTCATCGGGGTCTGCACTCACCTGCCCTGCGGGAGGAGGATGTTGTTGACCCCGCCCAGCTTGACGTTGATCTTCAGACAGAGGTTGGAGAGGGTCTGAGGCGTCGTCTTCTGAACGTTCTTCACCTGCACGCACTGCGTAGGCCATGCCGAGCACCGTGTCCCCAACGCGCTTCACCTCAGCTGCAACGCCAAAAATCAAACGATCAAACGGGCGTGATGCTGGCGTCAGTAAACTGGTCGATCACCAGTATTTGTTAGGAAGCCTAAGCTTTACATATCAAACTCCTCTCAAAAGCAGGAATAGAAAATGATACTAAATGACACGAGAGGATCGCTCACCGTAGACGGGCGTCTTCCCCGGCAGAATGACCACCACCAGCTGGAGGCCCTGGTAGGTGTACTTGAGGTGCCTGAACATGGGCTCCACGCTGTCCGCTCCCTGGGCGTACTTGCAAAAGCAAGGCTGACCCTGGATGGGCATCCCTGCATCCCTGGAAATCTTCCTCAGCTGATCTGTGAACGCCCTGAAACAGGGTGGGGAACGGGTTTATTTATGGTCCAGTGAAGCTTAGCGGTTGAGATTGCAAAAGGAAATAAATTCTTTGAAAGCTGAAAACAAAACTACTTTGTATATTGAAATTAGGGAACATTAGGTTTTCTCTGAAAGGACAGTGATGATTCTCAGTTTGACGAAGGCATGTGCGTGTTGGAAATGCGTCATCATCTCTGACACCGAGCTGGAGGCGAACCCGATGGATAACACCAACAAAAATGACTAAACCTAGCCGCATATGATCAACATGCACTCTCAGCAGAAAACCCGACCGCTGTAAAAGACCCAATAGAGAATGTCAAGTGAGAAAGCTTTGCGCCGTTGCTACAAACCCTGATTGCAACGTTTGAAATCCCCGCTCAAGTAGCCTCGCGTTTATAAAAGTAAATAAGAAGGATACATTTCAGGCCTTACGATATGCTTGAAACAGCATCTTTTTAACCAGCAGCCTTAAATCACAACCAACAGCACGCGCACACAATGAAACCTCACTCACTTGAGCAGGAGCTCCGTACACTGCCTCTGCGGAGCAAAGCAGGCGATGGCCCAAACTTTGATCTCAATGCCGGTGTGGAACTGCTTGTTCCTCATGTCCCACACGCCCTGGATTGGTGTGGCTATTGCTTTGTTCTGTAAATTGTAAAAAAAAAAAAAAGGCAGCAGGCTCATAAGTGTCCCGTCGCGCTACACAAGACGAAGTTATTCCAACAAAACGTAATACCAACACATTGTAAGCGCTGCAGATATATGCAGTCAAATTTTAAAAAGGGGGGTCGTCATCAACACTCCACGTACCCTGCCTCCATACAGGATGGAAGGTGCTTGTAGGACTCGGCCATTCACTTCTGTCATCTCATCCCTCACCATCACTCCGAACTCACGCACGTACGGGTCAGTGTTGAAGTTGGCACTTCGCATCTGGGGGAGAAAAAAAAAGTATTCTTCACAAATGCAGTCATGATATTTAAAATGGAAATAAACTGATGACACATAACTTTGAAACTCATTTAAATGTTTTTCTAATTAAGCTAGAAAGCAGAAGGGTCAGCTTTAACGGCGGAGAAGTGCCCAAATCAAAACTCACATCAGAGACAGCGACCCCCATTGATGCTAAAGGGGCATTACACAGCACCAACGGGGACAATCTCCTATATTGCTTCATTGCTATGTTTTCCCACAGGTTGTGCTACTTTGGGACACCGTGCAGTTTACCTTGAATCCAATTAAATAAAAAGTAAGAAACCTGAGCTACCTGATCACTCGTGGTTCCTTTTGAAAAAGGCACAAACTTCGCCACGTTGCGTAAACTCACCAGTTTGCTAATCTCGTCTTGGCGGTCGGGTGCCGATCTGGCGGTGGCCCGGATCATAGTGGAGGTCTGATTGTCTGTCAGCTTTTTGATGCAGCGCTGTCCCGCCACTATGTTACACACCTGGAGAAACCAAGCGGGTTCAGAGAGGGAGATCAATGGAGAACTTTTCACAGAGCCAATAGGCGGATGAGGCCAGGGGCGCTTACCTCCAGAGGCAGGTAGGTGTGCTTCTGCTCCTGCCCCACCTGTAGACACGGCAGGTGGGGGTACCTCAGGATGAGCTTGTACTTGTCTTTGAAGTACTGTGCCACTGTGCATTCAATAGTTTGTCCGTTCTCCTGCTGCAGGGGGAACCTGAGGGCGAGCGCATGACCGGGAAAGGTTAGGAGGGGAAAAAATGATAATCAATTTTTCATTAGATAACGCGTTCTGTTTGAATAAAGTAATGTTTGAATAAAGTCTGTCTGTATTGTTTGCATTTGCAGTGAATTACACATTTATGCTTTCCCATCTGTGTGTGCATTTTGCATTGACAGCAGCTTAAGTACATTAGCCAGAGTGCAGCCAACGATGACCAAGTGAAAAGAAGAAAAAGAGGAGCTACACGGTTTCTTACGTCTGGTGGCTGGCGGGTCTTCTGGTCACATTGCACACTCTGTACTTCCTCTTCATCTGCCCACAGTGAGTGATCTCCACCTTCAGGCCTGGAAGATGGAATCCCAATGAGGGAAAACAGAATAATGATTAAAAATATGTTTTTATCAATGCCAGTTTTGAATGGCATGTGACCCAAGAAAACGTATTGCAGGGGAAGGGGGGTATAAAAATCCAATTGTGTATCAGATATCAGAATTAAAATCTAATCTTCCCAAATCACAACACAAAATAAAAGTTATCTAGAAATACAATTGACAAAGACTTTTGTCACTACAACTGAGAGCTCCTGAACTGTTCTTACCTTTGATTTCCTTTGTGAATTTCACTCGTTGGGAGTCAGTTAAGGGCTTCTGTTGTTCCTCAATGCTTTTGAAATCTAAGACCTCGCACATGAACTCAATGACCGGCTGAGCTTTGTAGAACGCGGTGGCAGAAACTGCAGAGGAAACAGGCACGTGGAAGTGAGGCTCACGCGGAGAACTCAACGAGATACGACCGCGTGCGCTCAGCGTGAAACGTTACCGTCGATGTTGAGCATCATTTTCCAAAGGGAAGGTCTGACCGACTGGTGGAAGCCAAACCACACCTCTCTGCCGCCACCGAGGGGGTTCGAACAGCCCTCCGAGGGTGTGAAGAAAGAGCGGCCCACCGGCGTGTACCTGCGAGTAGATGGGTCAGTGGTGAAACCGGATAGAAAATGTGCTGGAAAAAAGCCGCTAGTCAACACAGGAAAAACAGCCCGTTTCACGTCTGTATGGGTTGATTGTCTCGCCGCAGCAAAACAAAGCCGACACTTTTCGATCATGCTCTCTGTATTCCAGCTGGGTTGGATTGGTCTCATCCAGGTGGGTAAATGAAGCTGGTTTCTGTCTATTTTTATTTTGACACTGGACCTCACTCACACACCTGCCGAGTCAGTGACGACTGACTGACTCGCGGCGCTTGAAAAGCCTTGAAGGAATAATCCACTGAGGTCACTCGACAACAATCGGCAGGGCAATCATTCATCAATAGATCTTTTTTTTAAAACCCACCTCATAGAGGGCAAATGTCTCATGACCACATCCAGGGCTTGGACGGTCTCAAACGGAACGCTGGGTAGCCGCCCTGCCAGCGCCTCGTGCAGCGCCTGCAGGCTAACGCAGGACACCCACTTGATTGACACTTTGAAGCTGCGGTCTTTGCCTTCGCCGGGAATGGTTACCTCGAGCTCCACCTGTGGGGCAGATGTGAAGGAAAAGATAAAACACTTTTGAACACAGACGTATGCATTTGCTTTGTATGGAGTGTACCTACCTTGTCGCGGCCTATAGGCAAGGGCATGGCAGTGTAGAGATTCTTCCTCCCGTCGTACACCGGCTTTCGATCCCCAAAGATCTGTGTTTTAAAGTGCTGGACCATGTGCTCCACTATTTCCCTGAGAACAGAATGAAACACATAAATGACATTTCCCCAACTGACCCGCCATGGACCGGGTGTGAGCATACTGAGCTACGTACGTACCGGTTGACCCTCCTGGGGCATTTCTCAGGCTTGATGTCAATGTCATAATGGTAGACCTCCAATTTGGGGATTTCCATTTCAAAGAAGTTGGCCTGTAGCTTGATTGTCCTGCCCATGGTGCCAAAGTCGGGCCTTGATGGTGGCTTGAACACATATTCTGGCACTGGGGAGGATGGCGGGTCTAAAACAGGGGGGTCAAATGTAGGAAAGTGGAAAATTGCAAAATAAGGATCACATGCTATGGACATCATGCATCAAGATCTTGATCTTCTGACAATGTGAGCGATGTATATATACATACGTAAAAAGAACGAAAAAAACGTGCACGCCCGTACAACTTTACATCTGCAACACCTGCCTTCGTTAGTTTATCTAAAGTTTCTTAAATGTAACGAGCCAGTGAGTCATTTGGTTCCAAGATTGCTTTGGCTTGAAGATGGTATTTTTACATTCACTCCAGGTAAATATTTACGGGGGACTATTGATGCTGTGAGCGGACGGGCACGCATGTGTTGTGTAAACATTAGGACCGTCATCATCGGCTGACAGGCTGAACCGAGAAGCTTTGCATCTGCCACTTAAGATATTAAGAGGGAGACTGCCCGAGCCGACTCGCTGTTCCCCTCAATGCCTTATCTTTGCGCTCCAGCTCTGTCCATCCAAACAGAGTAACACCCATAACGCCCGGTAACATACTGTGGCTTTAGACTAAAGGTGTCTTCTAAGGAGTCTCACTTACAGCGGCATGGGTCCCATTTGCTGGATAGTTTATTTATTCAGATCTATTTAAATCACACTTGAAAGCAGTATAGATTGTGACGCGTGAATGGTGTAAAAAAAAAAAAAATGAAATATGTTGCCACTTAAACTGGAGACATGCTGGGACCAGTATCAGCTTACCAGAGCCCGTCGACCCAGTGGAACGGGGTCCCTCTTGCATCTCGGTGGCTGCAGAGGACATAAAATAACATTGTGAGCGCTCAGAATCCATTGGATCCGATACAGACCTGAATTCACCACAAGCAAGTGAAAACATACATTTGGGTCAGAAATAAGGTTCACTCATTTACGTAGGAACCAAGTGGCAGGAAAAAGCACAACTAATATTCATATTACGATTTGCAAAAGCTTAAAATTCAGACGGTGCTCCTCTCTTATCACAACTAGTATGCCTTCGTCCACATTCGAGGGTGGCTTTTTTTTAAAAAACTCTTATCAACACGCAAACAGATTGCCAGTCTGCTTGATTCCTCCCAACTCAGTTGAAGCTACCCTTTCTGCTGGAAATGATCTTTCCTGGAAATTTGCCTGATCAAACTCGTGTTATTTGGGGCAAATGTAAACAGAATTCCTTCGGGCAGCGTGGGACTAAGACACTTAAATCTAAAAGAGAAATACAATACAGTGTTGTTATCGTTTGTGCACGTTTTCCTTAATAAATAAAAAGCCACGGACGTAGTAGCAAAGGCTACAGCGTTCTAACATATTTGTCGGATTGCCAAATAAGAGTAAAGAGTGCTCTGACACGGTCATTGTACCAACTCATCAAACTTAATATGCTTAACTTCGTGGGTTTTATCAAACGTTGTGTGTTTAAAGTATACATTACATGATACCTTGACACCTAGATCGGAGGGCTTCGGGAAACGTTCACCGTAGGCGAAGACGTTGGAACACGACTGAATTAAAGTTAAAGATACCGTAAGCTAACAACTGCTAAGATTGGTGATGCGATTAGATAGCACGGTCGGCCGCTACAAAAAATGCTTTCTCTCTGTACACAAGAATACAATTGTGAGACACTCATCGTAACGATCGCCATGTTTACACTAGCACAGCTTATTGAGGAAAACATCCGCCGATCGATCCCACACCACGATATCAGATGGGGCTGCTACCAACATCAAGTTCGGGAAACGAGGTAACGCTGAAGCTAACTTGGCTAGCAGCGGCTTCTTGATGTTGCACGCTAGCCGCGCTCGCTTTCCCAGGGATGCCTCTACTTAAGACCGGGTTACGTGTTATTGGTCAACAAATTGGTTGAGCTTCCCAATGACCGTTAGCCGAATTAAAAATGAGCCGAGTATGTGTGGCAGAAATGTACATGTAGCAACTAAATGTTACGAAGTGTGTATTCATTTTTGCTAGCTGCATCACTTAGCTGATGTTAGCCAAGTTAGCTAATGTTAGCTGCTCCACTTACCTCCAGTAGAGGAATACATTTTGTCGACTTTTTAAGCGTGCCGTGACGTACAGATAATCCACTTCAATTTGGCCAAACTCCACCGTAACTCATGCGTGATCGAAGAATGTATATGTGCAAGAGCAAGGGACGAAGCTCAGTACGGAAATAAAGATATTTAGTTAGCCAAGTGGTAAATATTTGGAGTCGCTCATCCTCGGCACGGCCCCATCCCCCCAGCACACAAAACGAGAGCCGAGAGAAAAGTTGGCAGAGAGACGACCCATGCATGCCAAGAGGTTCCCTCCTTTCTACTTCCGGCTTTGGTCACTCCCAGGCTTTGGGCAGCCTAACCTTTATTTTTTAACTTTGTGGTTGAAGCTCACAAACAATATGTATTTTTTTATCGAATGCAGTAGTTTGAATTGTTAAAAAATATAATATTCATACCAAGTATTTCCTTTATTATCGAATAGACAAATGTTATTATTATTCAACAGGTATGAGCTGTTACTTGTATACATTTTTTACAGTCAAGACAACCTGGTAACCACTGATTTGACTCAAGCATTGACACGCTTAAATCATAGGCATATATTATATATAAATAAATACATTTTAGTAAGTTATATGCGTTAATCCGATTTGGAGGGGAACTATCTTGTTAGTTGTATTCATCGGTGACGTCAGACGTATGCGCGCTCCAATGCTCGAAAACATAATGAACAACCCATAAATGAGTTTCCTTGATGAGAACACGACCATATGCCGTGAAGCCAAAGTACATAACATAGATAACAATGTGAACGCGATTGAGAGTGAGTAAATTCCATATACTGTAGGTAAAAACTTGTCCACAGACAAAACAACACAGGAAGATATCCCTCGCCTCAGTCGGAGGAGTACTTCCGGGGTACCAAAGTCAGGTAAGCCGACGGGGAAGTATTTAAACACGTAGTCCCGTTCACTAACTAACGTTATCTGTTAGTTCAAACATTGATGAGCATGGACATGTACGCAGGTGGTGGTGGTTCAACAAGGTGAAGAAACGTTAGTATGTTGAGATTAATTGACGGTTTGTATAAAAGACGGAATTTACGATGTATGGAATAAAACACGTTTGGAGTGAAGTAGGCTACCTTTCACAAGTAATAGTTGGACGATATGAGGTATAAATAATTATGACTCATAGTGAAAGAGCAACTAAAGGGTAAATGCATCAAACAACCGGCTTATTTCAGATAATTGAGTGCAATTAAAAATGTTGCGTGCAAGTCTGCTCCCGGGTCAAATAGTGTACCCCTCCTCATAAGGGACAGCGCCCCCGTTGGTGGTTGAAGAGAATGGCTGTTTGGTTGAGAGAAACGGTCCTTGACACAACACCTGTCTAATAAATGTAGCTTAACTTCCTTTTTTCTATTCACCTTGCATAATATACCGGGTACAATGTTTTCAGTGTATGATACAAAACCAAAGCTACTGGATTCAATCAAATGGTAATATATTCATGTCTAAAGACCTAAAGCTGTTTTTGTCATACTACTTTGTTTTAATAATTGCGTGTTTCCCTTGATGAACCAAAAAAATGGCATTTAAGGAGAGTTCAAATACTTCGTGCCCTTAAATTGGTCATCATAATTCACTGTGTTTAGGTTGAACGTGGAGTGCAGTTCCCCAGTTTGGCCACTGCTTGGCGCTGTTCACCACTGAATGTGAAGGCGCGTTGATTTTGTATTCTGGGCAACGGGCTTTGAGGATATGATTCTTCAATGACCACGTTGGGGGAGTCAATTTTGACTATTTTTTGTTATTGTTCACGCCAATTTAAGTGAAGATTCCATGGATTTGAAAAAAGGCCATGGAGTGTAAGATGTTGTTTGTTTAATTGGGCATTACATGTATTTGGCTGATTAATATATTCCTCGTATTGAACCTTTTACACTGGCTTTATGTATTGTGGAATTGGCTAATCTACTTTAGTTTATTTTAAAAATATGAACCAATGTGCTCAATAACATATTACTATTGTGATACTATTTATCTATAATGTGCGATGATTGAAACATTGGATGTGCTGTGGATTTTGTGCTGTCTTTTAGTTAGGCATGTCTTCCTTTTTTTAAATAATCAACAAAGTATTTCATTCTCCTTAAACGTCAATTGCTGACACGGCCGTCACTTTAATTGCTCCCATTGATTGATCGTATAAAACACAACAATGCAGCCTCATAGCCCGGGTGGTTTCCCCCCTATAAGAAAGCTGGCTGAGTGAATTGGGTGTAGCTGTGTATGTGTGCGCCTTGGCCAATGGAACCAGATCCTCCCTGCAGTGCGTAAGAGCGCGATTTAGGATTTAACCAAGTCTTTGCTGCGGGGCTGCCTGCAGTCTTCACCAGAGCCCGACGGCCCGAGAGCCTTTTCAACAATGCCAGTGTAGTTTCCACGCCACTTTGGAGTCAGACCGCCTCGATTTTTTTTCTTCCTTCTTTAGTCTTTTGCTAATCAAAATAAAACAACAAACCACGCGTTCCCTCTCGAAGTATGACTGGAGTATTCGATCGGAGGATCCCGAGTGTGAAATCTGCAGACTTCCAGAGCTCATTTCAACTCTCCACCATGCACCATCCTTCTCAGGAATCGCCCACTTTGCCGGAGTCCACCGCCACGGATTCTGGCTACTACAGTCCCGCCGGGGGAGTCACTCACGGCTACTGTTCGCCCAGCTCCACCTCGTACGGGAAGCCTCTCAACGCCTATCAGTACCAGTACCCGGGCGTAAATGGATCCGCTGGAAATTACTCGACAAAATCCTACACCGACTACAGCTCGTACGCGACGCCCGCTTACCACCAGTATGCTGGGACGTACAGCAGAGTGCAAGCCCAGCCGAGTCCGCAGGGTAAGGGCCGCCGCTTCAGCACTTATTCTGCTGTATTTGAGCAGAAAAGCATTATTTGGTAATGACGAGACGATCACCTGAATGGAGGCTGCGCCTCTAGTTACTTACATATAAAAAAATGTGCAATATGATGCTGATTAAAGCTTATTTAACCACGTCGTTTGTTGGGATTTTTAGGACATTTTTAGCCAGCGGTTTGGTTTATATTTAATTTAAGAGATCAAAACAATAAATGTATCTGTAAATGCATTAAAAAATACACCGCGATTTGTAATAAGCTGCCATACTTATGCTTGCTGTTGTTATTTCAACAGAAAAGGAGATAAGCGAGCCGGAGGTGAGGATGGTGAACGGCAAGCCGAAGAAAGTGAGGAAGCCCCGGACGATCTACTCCAGCTTCCAGCTGGCCGCCCTGCAGAGGCGGTTTCAGAACACGCAGTATCTGGCGCTGCCAGAGAGAGCGGAGCTGGCTGCCTCGCTGGGACTGACGCAAACACAGGTGAGCATTTAGATCAAATTCTGCCCTGGTTCGTTTTAGGGTTAAATGTTGATCATACTTGATCATTAGTGCTTTTTATTCTGTGCGCCTTTACGCACCGCGCCTCCTTTTTTTTTAAATCCGTTGTTTCCAAAAGGCTGGATGCGATATTAATATCGCTGTTTCTCCAATGTTTTTTTCTTTTTTTTCCTACCTAGGTAAAAATTTGGTTCCAGAACAGGAGATCAAAACTGAAAAAGATCATGAAAAATGGCGAGCTTCCCCCGGAGCACAGCCCCAGCTCCAGCGACCCCATGGTGTGCAACTCCCCGCAGTCCCCGGCCGTTTGGGACACACAGGGCCCCTCCAGGCCGCACAGCCTACAGCCGCAGAACATCAACACGGCGGCCTCTAACTTTTTGGAAAACTCTGGGTCATGGTACACCTCAGCCGGAAGCTCCATGGCTGCCCACCTGCAGACCCCGAACTCGATACAGCACTCGTTGGCTCTTGGAGCGGGGACGTTATATTGAAGAAAAAACAAACAAACAAACAAAAAAAACCTGTTGTTCATTGCAGATATTCCCCACCCCCCTTTTTTCTATTTTTCCTCCTTCTATCGGACTCGTGTTCAAAATTCAGAGGAATATGCAATGTATTTGACAGTCATAGAAGAAACGTGTAAAATGTGTAAATGTGTGCATGTAATTTATTGCATTTTGAAAGAATATTAAACGTTTAAATGGACAATGGAACTTTGAAACCTCCGGCCTCACTGCAGTCTCTTGTTATTTTAACCCTCAGTTATTTACTCTGAAAATCACGGCAGAGACTCTCAGACATCAATAACGTTTGGGAGCCTCGGGTGACGGGTTGTAAATCACAGCGGTTCCGGGATGAGCTTACTCTAGAAAAATCGTAATTATAGTTCTACTTCGCCATACCGAGATTTATATTTATTCTGTCATTTACTTCCGTCTACTTTTGTATTAGATTTAGATGCACTTTAAAATGGCTTACAAGGGGCTACACTAATTCTGAATTTGCCTTTCCTTCATGCTCGGGCATTATTTTAATCTACATTTTTGGAAAAATAATTAGGCGGCAAACTTATTTCACAGACCTTAAACCGAATATGTTGATAATCCGGTTCTGAGAACCAGCCGAATGATTAGAAATGGATACCGGTGTTACTTGAACTGGATTTGTCCATTTATATTATCATTTCAACAAATCTAATATTTTATAAAGATGAATAGTGTGTGTAGAAATCTAGTGGCTCATTTGCTTTATCATTTTGCATGTAATCTAATTCACGATGGCATCAAATGCTTTGTATCCAGATGTTCTTAATCCGTATTTTACTGTCGAACAATAATTCCGCAGTATTTTCGCTGTGCACTTTTCCCTTTCACATCCAATATGCTGTAATGAATTATGATTGTATCCCCCGCTGCCTCTGGTCACCGCCGCAATGATCACCTTTTCATCACTCGCATTGTGTTTTCCCGGACAACCTGATTGAGCCTTTCAGTGGGTTCCAGCTCGTCTGCACAGAAAATGCCGGCTCCTCGCAGCAGACAGTCTGCAGTCGCGCTTGCTTTGTGTCCCCTACAATTAGCCGCTTTGAATGGCAGAGAGGAGGCGAGGGGGGCGGCACGGAGATCTGAGACAATCCGCATTCCTGTGGGGGTAGACCGGCTCCAGAGCCCTGCCACTCCCGGCCGCAGCCCACCTTCCGGGTGGAATAAAAGAGGGAGAAAAAAAAGGAAGGAAAATCCTCCACGATTTCACCATGTTATTAGCAGGCAGTCACACCGCGGCGAAAACCGCTAAACAAACCGTGCCGCTGTGGGAAACATTGGGGATTCGAACATTGATCTAATTGAATTTTCCCGGCCATATGCTCAAAGATATAGAGGTGCGTTTTTTTTTTATACAAACGAACACGATTCACACAAATACCACACACACACATACACATGCAAGACTGCATCTGACCCACAATGACCCAAGCATGTTACAACTTCCACCTGACACCCAACTCCTCTTCCTGACGGGTTACGCACGCACGCACGCACGCACGCACGCACGCACGCACATGGGCAAACGGAACATCGTTTTATTCCGAAGCGCCACCGTGCTTGTTAGTTCATTTGTGCTGTGGACTGAACGATGGCCGTGTCATTACAATGCGAGCAGGTCACTAGAGACGTGTATACTCCTTCCCGCTGCACGTGCACGCTCTCAAGAACCACTCGGGCGCGCGCTCGACCTATCGTGCGCACAGGGCCCGCACAGAGGCCTCGATATCTCTCACAGACGCATCACTACTGTGTGTCCCCAAACCATTTGTCCCTCTCTCTCTCTCTCTCTCTCTCTCTCTCTCTCTCTCTCTCTCTCTCTCTCTCTCTCTCTCTCTCTCTTACACACGCGCATGCAGACACATACGCACACACACACACACACACACACACACACACACACACACACACACACACACACACACACACACACACACTAGCGGGGCCATTATATCGAGAGCCCCCCGTTTATTTCCAGCCGAATATTTTCCACTCACTTTCCCCCCGTTTTGCAAATCGAGTCTAAATAATGACAGTTAGCTTTACTGGACGGCTTCAACTGTAACACTCCACAATAATTATTCTCCAGGATTAGGGCTGCCATTATCATAATCTGGACATTGACAATTACCTATAATTTGCAAAGATGCGCTTGGTTCTTGATTGCAGAGGGCTTTTTTTCAAGCTTGCCATCACTAAACAGTGACAGTAATAACAGCTAATTTTGCAGGCAATATATAAGAGCTTACCGGGGTGTGCAAACACTTTCCCACCTGGATTTGCTTATTCAACCACCGGCAGTAAAAACCCGCGCAGAGCTTTTTTTGGTTGTCTGTGTTAGAGAAGCGGAGAAAGGTAAGGACCAGTCTCATTTTCCTGCTTGTGGCTATTCCCGGTTTGTAAGGCTGCAGACACCGGCGGCGGAGGATTACTCGCTGTATGGTCTAAATCGCGCAGTCTGGACCAGGCCGGGACACCTCTAGCATTTCCCCAAAGATAACCCCGGCGTGTGGTTAGATGGTCGCTGTGATGTGTTGGGGGCGGTAGATCTTGCCCGGATGAGCTTTTATATGAGAACCTTGCTTCAATAGCATCAGCTCCGTGCTGTTACATCTCGCAGAGCAAGAACTGACGCGTCACTCCGTCCACCCCCCCCCCCCCCCCCACCCTCATATTTCTCTGTGCTGCACTTTACTTTTTACTTATCTGTATTTTCATCTCCGTATTGTCCGACTTTTCACTCGATCTGCATCTTTCTCTCATCTAACACCATCCATCTATCATGTGATTCAGCGCTGAAAGTCCCCCTTTTTCTTCTTTTGCAAAACACGATGAAACGTGTGAGTTCATGGAGCTGAAAAACCCGACATCTATTTAAGAGCCTTGTTGATGTTTACGCGACTGCTGCTTCGGGCTCCCTGCAGCCTGCAGATCGGGGTGTGCATGGGCCCCCATGAGCAGATAGGCCCCCAGCCTGGGTGGGTCGGGAGGAGTGTGTGGGGGGGGGGGGGGGGGGGGGGGGGACCAGGTATAGGCTGAATGTGCGCCAGTGGGACATCCGCGTCTTGACAGCTGCATGAAGCTTTTCAGCGTGGTAATTTCAGATAATATCCCGAGCCCTCGCTCTTCTCGGCAATTTGTATGTGAATAACCGAATAATTCCCCCCCTTTGTTCCATCTGTGCTACCTCAAATCCAAATAAAGATGCCTTTTAGTATTAAAAGTGGTAGAAAATTACAGGTAATTATCTTTGACGGTAAAAACGCTGTAATCAGCGGGCTACATCAAAAATTACCCTAATTATGCCTGCATTTATGAGAATGGAAAAAAGCCTCACTTGGATAAAAACCCACAAATTGTCCCAAATATCTCCTTCATATTGAACGCTGCTGCAGCTGGCTGCTTTGTTCAACATCGATCCCGTGGAGCTTGGCATTTAACGGCCTGCATTAGGACGGAGGGAAGGGAGAAAACATTTTGTCAATACTCCTAATAATTGAGGGTGAAATGACAAGATGAGCTGGACCTGGAGCAAATGTCTTTCGAGGTGAATGTAGAGAGCAGCGGGGCAGGGTAAGTTCATTTCCTCCGGGGTTCAGTGCGTTTGATGAATCTATACAGTGGCGCGCTTTGGAATTATTTAAAATGTTTACTCTGATAAAAATGGGCTTTTCACTGAGCTCCGTGTCATTATACCTCGCGTTGTCTGTTTGAAGCTCGTACACGCCAGGGGTACGGGAAATAGGCCCGGTATTATGGGATGTTGGCCCAATATGATGCATGAAAAAAAAGGCCCAGTTTCAAATGAATATGAAATCATGCAACAGCAGGCATCTGTTTTTTTTTTTTTGAGTCACGGTTTACTCAATCTGACAAAAACATAAAAAGTGTATGTACAACTCAAATCGCAGATTATATTTACAGACAGACAATTTGCTTGGTTTTGCATGTTGGAGAAACAACCAGGGAAAAAAACAAAAACAAAAAAAAACAGGAGTCCCACCATGTCGACAGGCTCACAGCGCCACAGCGCACGGGGAGGGTGCAGTCTTTGTCCAAAGTGGCGGAAATGTCACTGATAATATTTGGTATATTGACGTTCAAGATGTTGACATGAATGAAAGCATAACAAATATGCGAGCCCACCGAACAGCCCTGCACGCTTAAAAAAAAAAAAAAAAGGTTAGTTCCCTTGTTTGTGTCATCAACACCGAGGCTTGGCGGCGTTTTTTTTTTCGTATTTTTTTCTTTTTCTATTTGTTTTTTCTTTTTTTTATCCCGCAGCCGAGGGGTCCTTCTCCTCTCCAGCATCCAGTCTCTGCGCTGACACAAATTGTAGGCTACGTTGGAAACTGCATGGCCGGAGATCCGGAGGCCTCCCGACAAGCTCACTGACCTCCCAGCCCCGCCAGTCTATCTCTGCATCGAGTCTTGATGTGGGGAGGAATACCAGTGAGAGTAGCCGGGCATGTAGCTGTTGGCCGGCATGTTTACTCCTTTGGAAGACGCCGAGACGTCCCATATCGGAGGGATGGTCGGGGAGCGCGGGGAGAGGGACATGGAGCCCGGCATCGGGTCGCTCTCGTGCGGGTTGCCGCCTTGCTTGAGCAGTTTCTTGAACTTTGACCTCTTATTCTGGAACCAAATCTTTACCTGCGGGGGAGAAGCGTGCATGCAGTTAGTGGAGGACGTGGAGAAATAGTCTCCGTTGAGTGCTGGGTAAAGGTTGGTTAGTTGCTGGACACGCGTAGAGTAAATAAAGGCCATAAATATCCACTGCAAAATAAGCATAATCATAATAATAGTTTTAAAAAAATGTCCTAAAATGTGTATTGGCTATGCACATGAGGTTTCCAGGCGTTGGTGTCAACATGTGGAGAGTGAGTTCCTCCTCGTACCTGGGTTTGAGTCAGTCCCAAAGAGGCAGCCAGCTCGGCGCGCTCCGGTAAAGCGAGGTACTGTGTTTGCTGGAAACGGTGGTTCAGTGCTTGCAGCTGCAAACTGGAATAAATTGTCCGAGGTTTGCGAATCTTCTTTCCTTTCCCATTAAAACGAATCTCCCCGTTTTCGATCACCGTCGTTTTCTGCTGCTCTGCAACAAAAACAGCCAATGTTATTATTCAAGCCCGCAGCCTGCGGCGGATATCGGGCGTTTACTTGTGCAGGAAAACACAGACGCATCTAAACAGCTGTGGAAAATTCCGCGAAGATAAAGGGGGGGAGGAAAAAAAAAGGCAGGGGCCAAATGAAACTGTCTAAAAACGGACTATCTCGCATTGCCTTTAGGCGCCGTGGCAGCCACAATCCTCATCCGCTGTCATATTTAGGATATTGCTGGTAATGACATGTCAATTAAATGCTAATTACAACATTCAAGGCGTGCGGGCTGCCTAATTTTCACGAGTAGTCGGCGAGGATTGCGCGGCCGTGATGATCACACCCCGGGCATTTAAACAGGTTTTTTTGTAGGGGAGCGAGTGGAGTGCTACACGGGACAGCGAGCGGTCGGAGAGGCGAATCGTGGATCGTCTATCGCCATTTACGCGCGATTTTCTTCGATGCATTCGCCCAGCTGAACGATCATTCGTCCGCATTTGGAGTGGCCGTGCCGTGACTTAACCGTGGCATGATCCCAACACTGGACAGCGGGTGCGGGGGGGTTAGGAGTTGGTAATGGTGGGGGGGGGCGAGAGGGTGGGGGGGGGGGGGGGGGGGGGGTGAGAAACAAAGCCACTTGCTAATGCCTGTATACTGTCCGCCGCCTGGGATGGACGCGACGCGGTGCCTTTTTTCTTTCCCCCACTTGGCATGGTGCAAAAAAAAAGGGGTCTCTTACCTGCGCCGTCTAACCTTGTCTGTCCTCCCGTGTTGTTGTGATAGGATGGCAGGTACGGGCTGTGGTGCGGGTGGCTCACGTAGGGGTAGGGTAACGACCTGTTGTAGGTGTTGGTCCCGGTGTACGCGCCGTTCTCGTGCTGGTGGTGAGCGTGTGAGCCGGAGTGGAGACAGTGCAGCGGGTAGTGGCCGCTGGCCATCGACGGGGAGCTCTGCTGTGAGTGCGACTGCTGCCCAAACTCCATGAAAGCAGACTTGGACGAGTCCTGAGCCTCCAGACCGTCAGCCATAGTAGTCATGGTCATCATCGAATTTTCTGCCTTGAGAGCACTCACCCCCTCTCTCTCTCTCTCAAGACCAAATCGGGTTTCTCTCTCTCGCTCTGCTGTTGTCTCTCTCCTCTCTCCACCGCGAAAAAGATATTGTCCTATTAACACACGGATTTTCCAGAGGCGTCTTTATTTCCCCCCCTCGGTGTGTGATATTCTCGCGCAAAGTGGCGGAAGGTGGGAATAAGTTAAGGGAGAGATTTTAAGGTGGATTCTGTTAAAATTGAGTCCTGCTTCCAGACTTGATGCAGACACTACAAGTAAAATGGTTTGTCTCCAAAGGGCAGCGCCTTCCGATTGGTCATCCAGCCCAACGTCATCAGTGCTCTGCGTTTCACGGAGACTTGAGCTGGAGTTAACCCACCTTACCAGCTCCCACCACAACTCCAGGCAAATAATATATGGTGGGAAAGACGCATAATTCCCAGAGGCAAGC
Source organism: Apeltes quadracus (assembly GCA_021346845.1). NCBI lineage: Eukaryota > Metazoa > Chordata > Actinopteri > Perciformes > Gasterosteidae > Apeltes > Apeltes quadracus. The sequence continues at coordinate 10,184,827 of CM037926.1, read as the reverse complement.
TTCACGCGTAAAAAACGACTCTTTTTGAATCGCCTGTTCGGTTTTGATTTTTTTTTTTTACCCAAACCCTCCAAATTACGCACGACGTGTTGCCTATAACACGCTCTTTGATTTAGCTTAATTAGCCAGCCGTCTGTGTGCCTCTTGTTTCTCAGCCTTTAACTCCTCCTCTCTTTGAGAATTAAGAACTTAAAGGGAGGCACCAATAGTCATCGTGATTATCAGCGAGTTAAAGTCGAACTATCACGTTAATATGAAAATGATTTAATAACCATCAGATTCATTAAACAATATAAAAAACAATATTTGTTAAGAGAGACCGGATTTTTTTTAATCAAATGTGTAAACGACCACAATGTGTAGAAAAACCTCAGTCGTTCTATATATCAGCTTTTTAAAACATCTGTACTAAATTATCTTTATGTCAAGGAATATATAAAAATAGGCCTTTAACTTCAGCGTTTTATTAATTTAGAAATTATATATTTGTATATATATTTACTTTCTACTTTTTAGATTTTAGATTTTTTTACAGAGAATAAGTGTTTATTAAATTACATTAAATGAAACAGTTTTCGCAGTGTGGTATTTGCTTTGATGTCTGCTAATTGAGCCCCCCTCTGCAAGTAACGTATATTATAACTGTTCTTTTTCCAAAGTGCTACTGACCATATGATTAAGCATCTTCAGACAATTGAAAATACACCACATGTGACACATCAAACAACAATATGCCTGAGGTACAATAGGTTATTTTGCACATAGAAGGGTGGATACCGTGATGAACTGACAGTGCCTTTATCCCTGTTGTAATATGAGGCCGGATAGCGTCCTCAATATATGTAAATTATACAGTTCGCCTCTCAGGGCTGCCATGTTCGATTCGCATATAAGATTCAAATGATATTTTCCACGTACATTAACGCAGTATGTATTCAAATTATGTTTATTACCACTTTCAGCACATTTTTGTCTACAATGTAGCATTCAGCAATTTCACCCCAAAAAATGGGATAAAAAATAATTTTTGGTGGCAATGAAGTTACTACGAAAACCTATTTGATTAGCGGCCACACTTTACTCAAATTGCAGCTATAAAATTAAGAACAATTCGCCTGTAATGATTATGGACTGGATTTATTTTGGGAGGGTGGAATAAAAGTGGATATAGCATAAATTATCCCCTAATTATACGCCAGCGTCGCCTCAATTATCCTCTTATCAAAAATGGTTGTCTAAATGCAGCGTTTAGTTTTCAATTTTCTCCTTTTCTGTAAGCAGAACTTGGTACCTTGCTATTATCGTTCCGGTTGTTATTTACTTTGTGGGATTTAAAAAGTGCACAACTCAGCCGGATAATCATTTTACAGCAGCGGACCGAGCACAGAGGCAGGGATGTGAGCCCCAAGAAGGATTTATTTCATGCTTCCAAACTCTTCTATTATTTCGAAATGACGTTTTATACCCTTTGTCGCCAAGCAGGATCACCGAAGGTAAGAGCTTCCTTTGAATGCTCCTTTTTTTATGTGCCCCTGACTCCGGTGAATGATTTTATTGCCTCTGATAATTCAGTATTTTAGTTCCACGGTGTGGCCGCTCAGCAGTCAGCCCACCTCGGTCACCCCTCAGTGATCTAACATAGTGGCCAATTCCCCTGCCCGTGTTCCACTTGGACACGCAGAAGAGAAACCAGATCCTAGACCATTTCTAATCGCCTTTGAGTGCTACTACAAAGACGTGCATGCTTTGCAGTGATGTCAGTCGCTTCCCCTGCGGGCTAAAAACAATCTTCGGTCTCGATTGGGATCAGACATCTTCCTCCTGTTTTTTTTTTTTCGTTTTTTTTTTTGCAGCATCTCCCTGCAAACGGCGCAAGATTCCTGCAGCGCATCTTGGTTATTACTTCGCCGGGTGTTCTGTGCGGTTAACACCAAAGTCTCGGTGTCCCGCAGGCGTGCGATGGGATGCACACTGAGATTAGGTGGAAGTGGTGAAAGGACGGATTTGTTTGAACGCAGACAACATGACATGCTCGACCTTGGGTGCTCGTTTGAGATGCACAGCCCAATGCATGCATGCACGCTGACAACCGTGTCATTGGAAGCCACGTGGTGAAACCAGCGGTTCCGCTCACAAAGGACAGCAGACAGAATTCGTTTAAAATCCAAAATATTTTGACTTAAAAAAAAAAAAAAAGGAGAAATCGTGCCCGTACAGCATGCTCCACCTGCCCTCTACTCTGTCATATTAGGGGTTCCTGGAGGGAAATTATTTTATATCTCACCCCGCTTAAATGTCAATCACAAAAAAATGAACCGCGTTCAGCTGCAAATGTAGAAATCACTTTGTCCCTAAGTAGATGATTGACCTTCAGCAAAATCAATGGCCGTGGCGGTTGAACAGAAGTGGTCTTTATTTCCAGCTGTCTTATGAACGCTGATGAATGACTCTCTAAAATCACTCCAGGCCTGGGATTTCCCTCACATCCACTGCCCACGTCGGGAGACATGAAAACTGAGAATATTGTACTGTGCGTTTAGGTGTAACTTGTCCGTGTTTGTGTTGTTAACGCGATCGCTGCCAGTTTCGCAGACGAACTGTGGCATCTCAAGCGTAAAATCAGCACGTGCAAGGTCGATGGTATAGCACGAGTTTCCACTGGAACCGGTTTAACTATATGAAACACAACTGTTGTCCACTTCTCTCTCTCTCTCACTGACTCACTGACACGGTTGCTGTTGTTTTTGCGTGTTCTCTTTTTTTTTTTTAGGGCTGCACGTATATTTTCTCGTCTATTTCGGCCACACGTGTTTAATCCCACATGAGCGCCGACACGGACTTCCAGCAAAGCGCACGGGTGGTTACTGTAGCTGGAGGCTGGGCGTTTGCGGTCGGTGGAAATGAGCCACCTCCATGGCCGCTCCGGGGATCCGGGAGGTTTTTTTGGGGGGACGCGGAGGCTCGTCACCGCACGCACGGACCGGGGAGCCACTTAAACAACACGTTTCCCTTAAGCCGCTGGCGCTAAACAAGGCAGCCAGGCGTCGACGGCGGCTCTGCGTGTGCGGCGAGGAGAATTGCATGCAAATGCATTCTCCCCTCAGCTGTCACGCAACTATACACCGAGAGGGGAGCGGCGCCTCGCACGAATGCATGCACGCGCAACCCCGCACAGCCCAACGCGATCACCGATCCGCCTTTAATGCGATCAGAATCCACCCGTGCCCAAATGGTTTACGCACTGATGCCAACCAATTTATGCAAAGCTTTGATGTGTTTTCTAGACTACACGGAGAGAAGAAAAAAAAAATAGCGCGGGTTGGCCATAAAGAAAACCACGCGGGCGCACGTCCGTGTACAATAAGTTTTGCGTCATGAATTGGGATTGCATTATCTCTCTAGTAAATAGATAAATTGGCATATGCATGGCCCCAGGTGCAGAGGAGCGAGGGGCTTCAGATGGACCCGGCGTAGCGCGTGTTGCTTGAGAAACTGAATGACCACAAATAAGCGTGCGGCCTGTACCGCCGAGTCTCCACAGACTCTCGCAGACTAATGGATTTCATTTGGCAGACTGAATCCGCCCTGGTTCCACTCAAGGGCCGAGTCCTAATTAAGACCGCTTGTTTCTCTTGTCGCCTCCTCTCCCTGCATGTTCGGGTCCGGCTGACTGATTGCATCGCGCGGTTTTTTTTTTTTTAAACATAGTCACTCTTTTCTGAAATAGATGGAAAAGAGACGCAGTTATGCCGCAATTCTTATCAGCAGAAATGTGTGGAAATGACAAACAGCGCCTTTACATTTCGTTCCGCAATCATATCAGTGTTATTAAGACTATACATGTGGAAATAAGTGAGACATATATGGCCTTGGACATATATAGCTACTTGTCTCACATTTTGGGTTTACATGCATTTACAGTATATACATGCAGACTCTGTGCACAGTGTGCAAATTAGGACCTGATGAACTCGCAGCATCCTGTATATCGAATCAATAACAAAGGAGCTGTATATTCCACACGTTGATTTGAATGTTTCGGTGACATATACAAGACCACAGTGGCGCAGTGTGCGTTGCCCCCCTCCCCACCTCCTTCCACTGAATACGCGACATTATTAGGTCTGACAGCACAGTGGTCGTTCTTGAAGGAGAGGATTTGGTCGATGGATGACAGACAGGAAGGCCAGCAATCATGGGCTCTTTTTTTTTTTTATCAGAATGTACTGTTCGATGCCGTTTATCCCTGATGATAGAAAATTGCTCTGTTGCCAGGACGCTGCCGCTGTTATAGAGGGCAGGAGCAACATTTCCATTTTCCTGTTTGAAAGCCATTGAAATGAATTAGTAAAAAATGAAGGAAAAAAAAGAGGAAAAAACAAGAAAGAATCCCCTGGTAAACAAAGGAGAGCAAACAAAGATACCATTTTCTTTCTCCGAGATTCCACCCTCCTCGTTGTACCCCCGTTTCCCCCGCTTCCTGCAGCAGAGTGAGGGGTTTCACTTCAACAGTTGCAAATCACAACCTTGGCTTCGTATGCAGTCCGAGGCCCGGGCCTACTTCAAAGACAGTCGTGTATTTCCCAACCTCCTGGATTAATTAGAGGCCCTTTCATCTGTCGCGACCGAAAGGGAAAAAAATTAAATGCAAAAAATGAAGAAATAATACTTGACAATAAGAGCATTAAATAAACTCCCGAAAGGTTTAATCATTCATTAATAGAATGCCCCCATCAATTATTGCATGCGTTTGCCTTCAAAACGTGTTATTTGGAAGCGTTTTGTCCGGGCTTTTTCTCATGCATGATGTTTATGCCACTGATTCTACCGACAGGTCGTTCGTGTTGTTTAAATCGTGTTTCTCGTATTATAATGCGACAATCACACGAAGAATGCAGAGCTTTACTGACTGATACAAATAAATCTTATTTTAGAGGTAAAAACCCCCCCCACCATTACCATATTTGATTCCTCTTGTAAGTATTCTTTCGTTAAGGGAATATAATGATCTGCAGCCTGTGTCACAGACGGATCCTGCAGCAAAGCATCATCACCGCAGGGCTGCTGTGAGTGTCCGAGCAGGTGGCTCAAACCCACGCGTGGCGAGAATACAGCCGAAACACTGGATTACACTGAGCCCTTTAAAGCACAATTTGATAAATAGTGCAAGGATGCCATGGATGTAAATGTCCCACCATGACCCGCAGTCCTTGTAGCAGCGGAGTGATAAGATGCTATTTTAGTTAATAAAGTGCACCCGTAATGAGGACTGTTGATCCCGAGGGATTCAAGGAATCCAATCTTCGTTTCACACAACACACAATCCCTGTATTATAGATCTAAATCAACGTGTTAAGTGTCGTCTTTGTAGGGTTAATAACGACGGTGGGATTTAGAATTCGGAGCAGCATCTGCTGGATGAATAAAACATCAACAAAGCAGATCAAAATATCACAAACCAAAGCTGTGCTTCAAACAAAACCAGTTGAGGGATTAAACACAAAGAAAATATGACAAAACTCTTGAAGTGAGGTGCTTTGACGCCGCGGGGAAGAGCTCAACTTTTACTCAACTTTGCCCCGAACAGGCCCATGTAAAAACACTGAGCAATCCTGTTCGGTGGGAATATTTTGTAGATGCATCTCTCACAAGAACCCCCCCCCTCACCCCCTCCTCCCCTCCCACACACACACACACACACCCTCTCCTTCCCCCAACACACATACACTCTTCCACACACACACACACACACATCCTCAATACATACATTACAAACTAGTAAAGTAGTGTCTGAGTGTGTGTGTGTGCGTGTGTGTGTGTGTGTGTGTGTGTGTGTGCGTGTGTGTGGGTCTCAGGCAGGAATGAATGCCCCACTGGAGGAAGTGCTGCACACAATAGCCAACGCTGGCTGCAAAATAAAAGAGCTTGAAATTTAAGAGCTCGGTGTGAAGCGAAGTGGAAAACGAGGGCAGAGAAAAGGGGAGTCACACCTGGCGAGGTGAGACGTGGCGGCGGACGAGACGCTGCTCGTGTTCTCATGAGCAGGAGTCGGTCAGGTGAAAGTTGTGGAACCTTTGTCTGCCGCACACTGGAACACTCCTACCCGAAACTGCACAGCAGGCCGGGTTTTGGTTCGGCCCCGCTCTCTGCCCCCCCTTCCGGGGGTTATTTTCTTGCTCACAGAAAGTTGCATTAACAGACAGCATTTGTGCAAAGTCTACTCTTTGATTTTTTTTTTTTAACCGAGAGTAGGCCTGCAATCAAGTGTTCGGATCCCGAGTCTCCACATTCGTTCCTGGTTATTTTGCATTGAAGATAATAGCAAAGAAGGGAACGTTCCTCTTCAGGCTGATGAATGTCCAGTGAAAGACATTTCTCTGTTAAAGGCCCCTCGAAAGGTTTTCCTTGTGAAACAAGTTCATTCTAAAATGGACAATATTACATGTGTTGCTTTCACACGATTCTGAGTAAACAATGGACTTGGACTTATAAATAATAAATATATAAATAGTATAAAAAAAATCATTAAGCTAACGTTTTCCTTCCATCTTTTACCTGGACCATCATCCCTATTAATATTACTACTATTATCAGCCGGCTATTGATGTTTATTTAACGCTCTTCTAATGTTGCTGTTCCTGCTATTATCATAATCATCACAGTCATTACCAGATTGCAGCTAATCCTTAAAATAATTCCATAAAAACACTTGAATATAGAAAAGGTTGAACAGGAATATGTAAGATGATTATGCAGACATTTCTAAAAGGCCTGTCTTACAGCTCAAAACGGATAAGAAATAATCATCCATCTAAAAAAAGAATTCTCTTTTTTTGTAGAAAATAACCGATAATGAAGGAAAGAGTTTCATAGATTTAATGGCCCATAACAATTATGTGTCCTGCAGCATGTAATCACCAATATGCCAGGACCATCACTTCCTTAATAAACATTAGTGTTTTTTAATAGTACCCTGTATCTGCCGTCCCCTTACTTTACAAACTGCAGATCACAGATCAGCGTAATAATTTGGCCGTGGAGATCGTGTCCATAGCCGGCTTCATAATATCATAGTTATTAATTTGTTGCCTGGAAAGCCCTCAGAGCCTTTATTTTCATTTGCTCTGAACTGTCGTATTGAAGTGGGGAGATTTTTTAGGACTTTGTCCATTTTAGTGAAGTGAAGGTAGCCAATTACGGCCATCATTGCCCTTGAAAATGCATTACGCCTCACCTGAGGGCTCACTCAATCAAAGAGACTGAAGGGGTGATTAACAGACGACTTCTGACCTTAATCCATCGCAAAAATCCCCCCAAAAGAGCCGGTCTGCAATCAACATTTCTCCCTCACTTTTGTGTTGCGGACCTTATTGTTGGCGTGTAATCTTGGGCGTCCCCATGGCAGCTCGGGGTGGAGGAGCTTCAAAGTGCCCACCTTCACTCCACGTTGGTTCAACCTTGAATATTTTTGAGTCCATCAAACCGAGCTGTTGGTCGATCTCTGATTTTTATGGAAAATGTGAAAAAACTGGCACCCAAATGAGCGTTTATCAGGAGTGTGTAAAAATGTGATAACTGTTACAACTTAGTTGCAGATATATGTTGAGTGAGATTGTGCACAATTAAAACGTCTAGATGATATTATTTCAAATGTGTTTCCCAATATTATTATTCACTTATATCTGACTAACACAATGTGAATAGGTCCAGACCATTTCCTTAATGTCCTCTACTATTTTTAAATGGTAAAAAGGGGGATTGCATAAATTACTACTCTTAAAGGTCAATTCTGATTTTCTAAAATGGGCTTGATGAAAGAAACTCAAAAAAGTTAATTGAAGCAATGCGATGTTTCAAATCAAACAATTAAGATGTATCAAGTAAAATAAAATGTTCGCGTCATTATTATTCCTGAAACTACTTTACGACCTGCAGTTTTCAAATCATTTAAATTTTTTTCATTTACTTCAAACAAGCGTAATCGTGCCGAGCCTCCTCTGGAGTGCCGCCGGCCCGTCTTCATAGCAGCCTCCTCAGCTGGGGATGGATGAGCATTAGTCAGACATCACGTCCTGGAGACAACCTTTTCCTCCGGAGTAATTAAAACGAGCACAAAGTGGATGTAATGTTTTCAACAATCATTTCAATCAGCAAAAGGTAAAATGGATTTTTTTTTTCTTCAGGAAATGCTCATGAATTATTATTTTTTTTTTTTTTATCACGCTCCTTCTGCCTCCCCCTCCCCCTCACTCTCCCCCCCATTGCATGTCCATCCACTGGTCTCCATCGCGCCCCCTTCTCTCCTCTCCATATTCCTCTTCATACCCACTCTACCCCTCTCTTCCTGTCTCCTCAACCTCGCTCCACCGCTCTAACCCCACATCTCCTCCCCCCCCCCTAATAGGTACGCCTCCATCCCCTCTTGGCAGCTACACCCCCACCCCCCTCCCACCCTCCAACCCCCAAGTCCTCCCTCTCCCTGGTTAGTTTCCACAGCTGTGGTGAGTGAGGGGCAGATGACCGGAGAATTGGCCCCTGGGAGAGCGCTGAGCCATCCTGGTGCTATTAGGCTCGTGGCTAATAATAGGTGTTTCAGACCAGGGGAAGATCAATCAGGGGGAATCATGGGGAATGTTCGGAGCAGCGCTTTTTACACATCGGCCCAGATGGATGAAATTACACTTGTCAGTTTTTAGTTGCATTACTCCCAAATTGGTTGTCTACTCTATTTTCTTCTTCTCTCTCTCTCTCTCTCTCCCTCCCCCTCCCTCTCTCTCTCTCTCTCTCTCTCTCTCTCTCTCTCTCTCTCTCGCTCCTTCTCTTGTTGCCCTAATTCATGTGTCAGTGGCCCGCTAAAGGGATTCAATGGTGAAATCCCTGTCATTTTTGTCTTTTTGCTGTTTAGCCCTCAGCCGGCGACTCTGTTTCCTGCGGATGCACTTTGAAGAAATCCGTCTCAGGTCTGGTCTCATGACGTTTTACATGATAAAGGCAGGTGTGCGGGTGTGTGATGCACGTTTTTATTAATCCTCAAACACAATTTATCTGATAATCAATTCATAATGTCAGTGAACTTTCAAAAATGGAAATGTTTTCCTTTCACATTTGTTTGTTCCGTTTCACATTTAGCTGAATAAATTGGTGTTTTTATACTATTGGCCGGAAAAAACAGTTTTTAGTAATGTAATACATTGTAATTTTGTCCTGAGTGTGTAATAAAGGATAAGAATTATGATGCATCTGTCATGTTTAATTACACATATATGTGTTTAAATCAAATTTAAATGTGCAGTCATTTTGTAAATAAGTCTTTCAGGTGCAAATTGAACTTGTGTTGTATCTCCTTGGTTGAAACTGAATAAAACACACTAAATACTCACTTTCTTTTGTGTTTATTTGAAACGTATTGATTTGTCATATAACAGAAGAATCAGAGGAACAAAGACTTTCACGATGCAGGAAACAACACGAGGCTGCAATTAATTAAGACGTTGCGCAGGACATAGATTCTTTGCTATTTTTTTACCCTAAAAACCCATTTGAGAATGCTTCACATCCACCAATACGGCCGATGAGCCGCGTGGTGTTCCCGTGCCGTTGATGGGGAATATCAAGCACCGTAGGGTGCAAGAGGGTTTATGCCTGGCAGCGTATAGCGCATCATCTAAACGTGGTACACGATAACCAGCCGAAAGCGGCAATCGCAAAGGCGGCTGAGACGAAGCACTTTCGAGGCAGAAGAAGCTCTTTCTGTCGGTGATTTTCACCTCTGACTAGATGTTGACAGACTAAAATGTTTAGTGTTTACAATGCTTCCCTTGCGACTTGTCCTCACATTAACAACCTACCCTTGATGTGGGTACCAGCCAAAGCCTCTGGCTCAGAGAGGGGGGGGGGGGGGGGGGGGGGGTATTGATATATTCAAGTGCTTGCTTGTGTTACTCCTGTGTAAGACAAGCGGCTACCACACCCTGCCACCAAAACACAAGCGTGACAATCACAGCTGAACGATTGGCTGAATGCGGAAGTAGCTGCTCTGAATAGCTCACCGGGGAGACATTTGCTCCCCCTGGGACCCCCTCCCCCCCCCCCCCCCCCCCACCCTCTGGAAACCAATACAGCCCCCAGATGTTGGGGTCTCCCGGTCCACGGGGCTGCCTGATGTGGAGATGTTCCTCAATGTCTGATTGCACAAGGAAGAGTGGAGACAGAAAGGCTTCTTTGACTGAATGTGCGGTGACCAAAGGGGGGGGAGGGAACCGGGGGGCCTCTGTGAGAGAGTCTTCATAGCAACGGGGAGAAAATTAACATTGACATCCTGACTTCCCAGCACTTCTCGTCCCAGGGTTTCTGCAGGGTATTTCCATGGGGCAAGAAAGAAAAAAAAAAGTGTTCAAATGCTGGTATAAAGACACACACACACACACACACGCACACACGCACACACACACACTCCCCTGCTTGTCTTCCATTTATATTGAAATGAGTCTTTCTCCGCAGCTCGGCTCGTGTGTCGTGAATACAGAGAGTCCTAATGTATGTATTTTGCTCATTTTACTGTGTCTGGCGTTTCCGCGCCACTCCTCTGACTCTGTGTTTGCCTCCTGCTGCGGTAAACACAACATTGCCATGATAGCACATGCATTTCAGAAAGCTCCAAACACCGCAGAGGAGTCGAAACATTCATTCTCCCTCTCCCCCCTCGATCTCTACCCCCCCTGCCTCCTTCTTTCCTCTGACTCCGTCGGCTCTCTCCCTCACTTCCAGCCAAGGCATTCAGCTCCCATGATTGCAAACACGCATAATGACAGCATCTCCCGGGGGCCAGCGGAGGTACCCCACTGATGCCGAGAGCCTCTATCCTGTCGTCACATTGCGGGGAATTTGTCAGCGGTGCACACCGGAGCCTGGTGAGCTTTGGCGAGGCACAGCCAGAAGCCGGGCTGGCTGTTTTTTTTTTTTTTTTTTGTTAATAAAATGAAGTGCAAATTGTGCCGGGCTCGCATGCATCGGAACAGCTCACTGCTTCCTCCCATTACGAGGCCAGGGCGAGCGCCATGGAAGCGTAAGCGTGAATACATTATAAAGTAATGAGGAAACATCCAGGAGAGGGTCACGGGGGGGCGTCAAGCGGCTCCAGAGGCCTCACCAAGAGCTTTCAGTGTGCTCCGTGATGGATTAGTCATTCGCGTTTGAAGAGCGAGAGGGAGGTGGAGTTCAACAATGTTACACATAGCAACAGTTGCTAAGAGTCGCGGCGAGCAAGGCCCCGCTCGGTCTGTGAGCGTGTCCAGCCGCTGCCGAGCGGTAGCACAGGTGAGATAGAGATGGAGCTGTTTTGTGTATCAATGATGATGAGGATGATGACGGGGAGATTTCTGACAACGCCGCATAATATTCATGAGCATGGAAAAACGCCGCCAGGAGCCACGGATACGGAGAGCAGAAGAGCAGATGAGGCAAAATGTCTTGGAATTTAGAACAAGATTTTTGTGTGGGTGTAAAAAAAAAAAAAAAACGACATCCCGGTTTCGTGCTTCTGCCGCCGTCGTTCCATAAATAAAATCGATTCTAGCTGGCTACCTGAAGGGCTGAAAAAAAGATTAATGCACATCATTCTGCTCAACAGCAAATCACCCACCTAACCGGAATTATCGTGCCCTATTTTAAACCCAACTCTCTTCGACGTGTCACAGAAAACGCTCGCAGTGACACATTTAACGGAGAAAGCCGGCCCTGAGTGCGTTACCGAGCCGCTCCCTGTCAATCACGCATCGCACAAACAGGTCACATTCTATACATTCCCGTCAGGGTGGGTGGCAGCAAGAGGGGGGTGGGGTCGGGGGGGCTGAGGTTTAAAGCCCCCCCCCCCAGTGCTTTATCGCCACTTTGGGTTCCTGCACGCCACAAATGCCCTCCCCTTGGCATTCAGTCCCTGATGAGCCCGCCGAGCCACAACGGAGTCGCCTGATGGAGCGCCATGGCAACGGCCGACACCTGGCAAGAGTTCATCCCACCTCCTCACTCCCTCCCCCCCCCCCCCTCCACCCATATCCCCATCCCCCCCCCCTCCCAGATGCTGGAACATATTTCCCTCAGACTGACTGAAAGCCCCTGTGAACAAATAATGGGCGCACGCCAGTCTAAATAAAGTGCGGTTTATGAGTTGCGGTCAGAAACGTCTCCCTCTCTCTTGCTCTCTTTTTAATGTTCTGCACGAGAAACAGTTGCCAACAATTTTTTTTTCTTCCTTTTTTGGGGGGGTTGGGGGGCATGTGGCTGGTTGGTGATTACACAAAGCCATTTTTTCCTTTCTCGCAGTGAGGCACATAGTTAAATAAAAGAGAGCGGCTCCACACCAGTAGTCCGTGAGTGGAACAAGGCTCCCGAGCCAAAACAAACCAACGTGTCCCCTCGCCATTCTTCACCCTCAGCTTCTCATATGTTAGACGGTGGCGTTGAATAAATCTCCAGCAGCGAGCTTTAGTCCGGCTGTGTTATCGATTGATCAAATGAATCAAGACCGGAGGGAGTTATGTAGAGGCCTTCCAATTTCAGTGAACCATTGTTTAATGTGAACCCAAAATTCACAGAAAACAAACTCGCAGATGAAAGAAGATGTTGTTTCAGGGTTGTTCTCACACGAGTGAGATTTAGGTCTTTGTTATTAGTCATTCATTACATGAGGGGTCCACATTTCGGGAGCCACACATGTCTTTCCGAGAGAGATTTGAGAAGACTGATATAAATGTCATGTCTTCAGCTGAGCTGGAGTCAAAACATGTTCAACCGAGCTTAGGCTGCAGACAGCTAGCTTGGCACGGTCCAAAGTAAAAAGAAAATACGGTTATTAAGCAAACGTTGGCGAATGACCACGTTGTAGGATTGTACATTTACAATTTGCGGTTTCAGCGGGGCGGACTGTGCTGATGTTTTGCTAAAATAAAATATGAAATGTAACTGCTGAATTTGTGACAACTCAACTGCTTCCCGGCAACATTAGCTTGTCGCTCAAGGCAGCGCAGCGAAGCCTCATTCACGGTCAACTGGTCTCATTGGTAAGAACAGGGCCGGCCCAAGGCATAAGCAAACTAAGCGGTGGAGGCTGCTTGGGGCCCCCTGGGCACCAGGGGGCCCCAAGCAGCCGCTTAGTTGGCTTATGCTGCAAGCAGCCCTAGTTTTATATTATGACCTAACTGTATTTGTTTATAATTTTTGCTGTAACAGTATAGAGTGACATTTGTGCCAATAATCTTCTAGCACAGGTGACTGTGCGTGGTGGGAGGGGGCCCCCCAAACAAAATTCTGCTTAGGGCCCCCAAGAGGCTCGGGCTGGCACTAGGTAGGAACAAGATTCAAGTTAAACTGTTAATATTTTTGTCATTGTACTCTTATGCTATTAATATATGTGTACTTACTGTAGACAAGTAACAGCCTTCCGAATTAATTTCAACTGGTTTGCACTCAAACAAAACATTAGCCAAGCTGAGAGCCGACGTTAACCAGAAATGCTACGTGCAAACTGTCGGCTTCATCATAAAACACTTTCTTGTTTTTGGTAAAGAAGGCATGCTCCCTTTTTTTATGGGTCAAACTGGATTTTTCCCTTCTCGGTTCTAATGCTTCAGCTCCATACCCAATACAAACACACCATCAATGTCAATCTCCTTATCCAACATTCACATTTGTAATTGTTCTTTAAAGAATAAAATCAGCTAAGAGTTCATTATTTAACCTGCTTTTAGTTCAAAATTCAAATTTCTAATTGCGTGCAATGAAGTTCTTTGAGAGTTCTCTATCTCTGTCGTAGGTTCCTGATATCAGGTAAGATGAATGATGCATTGTGCTCCCGATGCCGTCATTCGGAAGGCAGGTAAGCTGACAAGATGAATTAATGTTGTGTAACTGCAAAGGGGCAGCGGAAAACGACAGCAAACTACTTTCACTCATTCTCTTGGTTTTCACATTCATGCCTATTAAAACTGTGTTTTCGGTGAAACCCCTTAGTTTCAATTTTTTGTAAAAATCTGTACAGGCCAAATTCATGCAAGTGGGAAAATCAAGACGGCTCAAGCTATTTGTAGACAGAATCATATATACATATATATAAACGTAACACGTCTACCAGAAATCATGCAGGCCATTTATTTAACTCTCTTTTGGCAGAGCCGAGGAGGTAAGTAGTGGAACAGAGTAAACTGGCCCATAAAATTATGTGACGGAGTAATAATCTTAAACAGTGTAATTGAGCTATATGTTTAATTCTACTTGGTGATCATGCTGCTCTCACCGTGGTCACATTCATCCATGTACGCAAGGTGGAAAATTGCTATTTGTGAGTCCTTTTTACAAAAGCGCTGCACTAACAGAGGCCAAACAACTTTCAGGAAGTTTGATCTTTGCCTCTAAATCCCAGAAACAACAAACCATTGTAACTCACAGGAAAATGAGCAACTTCTGCAGAGTCATGCCTGTTTAAATCTTTGGAAACCGCGGTAAACGGTAACGTTGCCAAAAAATATGTTTGCAGCCTTTAGTAAATGCTCCACTTGCAGTTTCTTTGTGACAAATTGGGCTTCACGTAATGTGTGTTAGCAGCAGCGGTACACTATAACTCCATGTTTATGGAGGCTTAAGAAGGTCTGGATAATATCTAGGAATTGCGGCACTTGCTCAACAAAAAGTGGGAATGACACAAACACTTAGTTGTGTATCAAAATGTCGCAGAAGCTTTCGGTTCCACAAATTCATACATAACCCAATTTGGAAAAATGATCTTTTTCTTTCGGTACAAAAATGTAAACAGCTTAAATCTCAGCCTGATGCTTCAGTTTCACAGCGCCGCGTAAGCTGAGCTGAGAAGTAACCGGGATGCAAGTTGAGGACTAAGAGAAGCCAGAAGAGTTGATGAGCATTAGAAAGTTCTTAAAGTGTAATCATCTCCATGGACCCCGGCCTCTGACGTAATGCCTTTCCCCCCCATCGCCCACCGCAACCAAGTCTCCTGAGAGCAGAAGCCTTGAAACGACGCTGCAATGTATGTGGGTGCAATGAGATGCAATATGGTGGGGAAAAAAAAGACAATATTTGATGCCTTTTGTACAACAATTTACGCACACATTCATTAGTTTGGTATTTAGTTTGGTATTTGTTTTGTAAATCTGAAACTATTGCTTTTTTGTCCATCGACTTGGAAAATAAGTGCAGTGCAGACCGTCCATCCAGAGTGTTGAATGGCCAAAGTACTCCGTAAACCGCTAAAAACACCGGCCTGTTTGCTGGAGAAACACAGAGATGTTTGCCTGTGACGCGCCGCATCAATGTCGAAAACTAAAAAAAAAACATCTGCGGGTGTTTGCTTTTCCTCGAATGGATGCCTTCTGGAATTCTCCTTAAGAGGGAAAGGAAAGGAAAAGTTAATACTTCTGTTTTACACCAGCGAAGCAACTGCCCAAGGCAGAATACAAATCTAAAAAGTGACGTTTTCTTTTGAAAACTCCCAGTGTAACCTCCTGAAGGCCACTAACATTACCGCGGGTTGCTATTAATCAAATTACCATCCTTTTCAAATTCGTCAGGTGCACTGTGTTAACGTTTTGAAGCAATGTCATTGTGAGGCTGTTATGATCAGTGTTGGTCAGCAAAGGACCTGCGGGTAGAAACACTAATGTTCTGTCTATCAGAAGACCTGCCATTGATCTATCCGGTAAACCGCGATTGAAAACCAGATTTTATACATTACATTAATGGTTTCAGGCATATCTAGGCCGTTCTATACTTACACTCTTGGAGTAATCTCAGTTGTCAGGGACGGCACCTAATGGCCATAAAGTGTATGAAAACGGATCGTGAACTAAATCACGATCCGTTCACACAGAATTTAATGCATTGCTTGCAATCAGGTTTAAATAATGATGCTGATTAATAGGAATTTAGCTCGTGTCATTTCTTGTTTTGACCAAAATGGTACAATGTTTATAACAAAAAATCAAGAAAACTGCCATGCCATAGCTCATTTTGGCAATAAGCATCCTCTATTGTAAACAGGGAACTGCTTGCGCGTTGGCCGACCACACACAGTAACCCGTAATTATGTGTGGGGAAATACATTAATCCAACACACATTGATTTGAAAGTTCTTTTCACTTGTATAGTACATCAACACCTACTGGGTGTAACTAATGTTCGTCACGACAACAGTTGCACTGCCTCTGGGCTTTATTGGCTTTCAGTGCAAAATTAAACAAGTCTGCTTTTACATAACCACCTCGAAATGTCCGTCATAAATGAACAGCGCAAGAAGAATCGTGACGGTTGATTACTGTACATTTTCTGACGCTCTGATTCAAACTTGTTTTATTACAGGGCTGACACGCAGCTAAAACGATGCCTAATAAATATCGCCTTCATTTTTTTTTATGCCTGCTTTGAGGGAGCCCTAATTAACCAGGCGCTACACGCCCTCGCCAGTGACATGTGTCCGAGCCCGAGCCAGAAATAACACCTTCTGAGGAGGGGAAGGTGTGCTCTGTTGTGATCTGTGTGTGTGTGTGTGTCGCTCTCAGTGCCTCTTGTGTGAGTGAAAAAAATGTTCTAAAGGGGCCGCAGTCGCTCCGATTTTCAATTTTCGTGTGTCTGCACTTTTGCATGAAGAGTGCAGGCCCGGTGCCCTGGTGGAGTCTACCAAAGGAGTGCTTCAGAGGCAAAGGCCCCCGGGCGATGAGGAAGGCCTCCTTCCATGTTGAGAGAGAGAGGACGGGGCACAGCCACCTGTGAGAGGGGTGGAGGAGGGACAGAAAAACACAACAGGTCGTGGCCAAAGTTCTGGATGTTTGAGTCCAAGCGAATGTGACAGTTTTACTCTGAAATCATTACGTACCATTCGTCAGAACTAACTGATTTCAATTCATTTGAGAGTAATAACTTGCTGTACGAATGTGGTTGAAATATAGACCTCATAAATTCAAAAGCGTTTAGTTCTTGTCAGTAATCGCAGCGTCGCGGTGTTTTGAATCTATTGAATCCAAACCATCCACCACGAAGACCAGAGCCAAGAGCTAAAGAGCTGATCCGCTTAATCCCGGAGTGATAATTGCTTGCGTTTCTACACAAAAGTGTGGTTTTCAAGACACAGCTGTTTCTTATACATCACCTACCAAAAATGAAAATCCAAATTAGCACCTATAGAAGTTCGGGCTGAACATCGCCACCGAAATACATTAACGGCTTATTTTGAAGCCGAAGGCTGATATTTTTTCACAAACAGCCGTAAAGTTTTCGAACGTCCTTAATTCATTGCATTTGCTCTAGACGAGACGTGACATCATGGCAACAGGTAGCCTAGTTTGTTCCACGGCTCTTTAATCCTCAAGATTGCTATCATAATGGCTGAGTGGGCCACTGGCTCACAAAAGAAGGCCTCTCTGTGTGCTGCAGGAAGATAAGGTATGTCCCAGCTTCAAACGGTCTGGAAGAAGGAATGAGGAGGACAGCGTTTTCCTTTATTTTGATGATCTCGGATAAGATGATACTCCCGAACATGTTCCGTTCATAAACACCTAGAAGTTACAACAATGAACCAGAAGAGTAATTAACAGAATGAAGACGCAGTGAAACGGACACAGCAAACACAGGCGGCTCTCAGAGATAGTTTCCAACAGACGGAGACAGACTCAAGAGCCCGTCAACACATTCCCTGCGCTCTTTTCCTCTCTTTCTCGTCCTCATCCCCAGGTTGGACGCCTCGGTGTCAGCCACACCAGTTATTCCCCCCTTAATCCCAAACAGATTGGCTTCCGCCACAGCAGAAAACCCTCAGTCTGGCCGTCTCCTCGGCGCTCGCTCCGCAGAAAAACCCCCATTAATCGGCAGCACATGGCGATCGGTTAAGGAACGGATTAAGGGCCTCGCGACGTATGTGGTCCACGGCGGTGTGCGTGGACACGGTCCCTAACGAGGAGACGGAATTGATCGTCGCTTGTTCTCACTTTTACAGCCGCCCCAACGGATGGGGAATGGGGGATGGGGGATGGAGGGGATGGGGGATGGGGGATGGGGGATGGAGGGGATGGGAGGGATGGGGGGGGGTGGGCGACAGTTGTCAGTCATTCCTAATAGTTGCTCCCCTCAACAGCGGAGTCAATGGCTTTCTCCCTGATGTGAACACTGCATAGAAACTCATGCGGTGGGCTGAACGTGTAATTATCAAAGTGGAGCTGCTTATTAAGATGAGAAAGAGGACAGGGCGATTGTGTTTCTTTTATTTTTTTGTTCCTCGGCACAATAGAGTAAGTGGAGGTCTGTGAAATCATGGCTAGGAAGAAGGATCGGAGAGGAGGAAGACAAGGGAAGGAGAGGGAGGCGGTGGGGGGGGGGGGGGGTCGAGGGAGAGAGAGAGAGAGAGAGAGAGAGAGAGAGAGACGGGGAGAATGAGATAAAGGGAGGCAGAGACAATCAACCACACACACACACACTCACACTCACGCAACATAATGGGGAGGTAACCACAGTTGTCTTTTTTCTACTGCTGTGCCACTAGGTGGTATGTATGAACAATTGTGTGTGTGTGTGTGTGTGTGTGTGTGTGTGTGTGTGTGTGTGTACCTCTTTAGGGGGTGGGTGAGGTCTCATAAACACAGCTGCAAGGCCTGCTCTGCCTCTGTCAATTGTACAGCACTAGTCTGCCAAGGGTGAAAAGTGACCAAAATTATCCAAGAATCCGGGGTTAACAGTGTGTGTGTGTGTGTGTGTGTGTGTGTGTGTGTGAACTTGTGTCTCTTCATGTGTGCACGTGTGTGGTAGGGGGGTGTCCTAATTCAGGAGGAAAGGATGAAAATTACACCTCTGCACACATGTCCAGAGAGTGGATCAGACACTGGGTGGTTGCGAAGCTGACAGTGTGTTATCATGTTTGTGTGTGTGTGTTTGTGTGTGTGCGTGTGTGTGCGTGTGCAGGTGGAGGACGAATTGTGCAGACGGTGTCACTTTATTTATTGGTTTCATTGTCAACCTGATCTACGTTACCTAACATGTGAGCAAGATAGATCTCGCCAACTTTGCATTTGAAGAAATTGATATCTATTCCACCTCAAAACTGCTAATTTGCTTAACAAAAATAAACACAATCACGGCAAATTGACCCCGTTTGTCAGGGGCTCACACATTGTGTCTCAAGTATTTTTACATCTTGGTTAAAGGCGTGCAACGTGAGATTCTGATGAGGAACCGGATGGTGGGCGCTTCCCCGATGATGCAGCCGGTTGTAAAGGCATTAACAGCAGTAGAGTGACGTCACCCTCAGGTAGACGTCACTCTACTGTATGTGCACATGGATAATAGATTAAAACATTAATACATCTCCTTGAGATTTTGGTTAAATATCAATGAGGTCTTCTAACCCATAGTATTATAGTAGTATATTTTATTCTCTGCACTATGTTGTCCATTGTCGTCTGTTGTTTTGCACCGACCGCCAAGTCAAATTCCTCGTATGTCTGACGTACTCTCGTACTCTGGCAATAGAGGTTTTCTGATTCTGATGAATCCTGTCTCAAGCTCAAATATGTTACTATTTCCAACATTAAACAACAATCTTAACCAAAATCTGAACCAAAACTTAAGCTTAGAGAGTTTTGAGTAGCCAAAATAAAGCAACACCAAGTCCAATGATGCTTTACTTATGGAGAGGATGCCGTTTTAGTAACACATGAAATGCCCTGGTAGTGAACGTTTAGCATATATACGCTATGAGCATATAGTGCTTTCCCAAAAATATGGTTTTCCTTATTACGTTGACAATAAACTGACTGATTGAATTACATTTTTTTCCTTCAAGTAAGTGATTTATGGTCCACGCAGCAAAACATAACTGAATATTGTTCTTCGTTAAGTAGGCAATAATTTGGATCAGCTCCTCTCTGTTAATTCATAACTGTCAAATACGGTCTACAATGTGACGTTAATGCAACAACCAATGCAAAGGTGAACCAATCATTTTCAGCAAAGAAAAAGAGCGCCGGCAAATAAACGTGTGTGTGTGTGTGTGTGTGTGTGTGTGTGTGTAGTGTAATGTCAGCGCATGCATGGCTGTAAACAATGGGACTGGTTCATAGACGCACGCTACAAGCGGCCCGAGGCCAGAAGGACGCCGGCCCGTCGACAGCTCCTGCAGACGACAGAGCGGCTCCTCATCTTCCCCCCCAACCAGCCAGCCAGGAACGATGTCTTCTGTGTTCTGTTCAAAAGGTGAACGAACGACGGGGCTGCTCCAAGCCGTGCTGGGCTTCACGCGGCGGCTGTCACCTCCCCCAGAGGCAGACAGTGTCCTCACGCCGCTCGGATTGTGAATGCTAGAATAACATTTCTCTGTCTTCACGCTCATAGTTGTGAAAACTGATAATTAAAAATCCTTGCTGAGATGAACCCTTTTCTTTTCTCTTCTGCACTTTGTGGCGTCGAGCAATGAGACACGATTCCTTTTCGGTGTAGTCTTTAATTTCATTACTGTCCAAAATAAGCCGTGCTTTATTTCATTAGCTGACCTAAAGTGCGGCTGTTACGGCGCCAGCGATGATACCTCCAGTTACGTGTTTTCAAAATGCTTATCATTCTGAGCTGTGGATGTTCACATAATGGAAGAGAAGAGGTGTTTCACAGAAAAGGTCAACTCACAGTTACATCATTCTAAACTCTTTAGCATCTCTTCACAGTTAAAAGCATTTTAAAAAAGTGCGCACTCTGCAATATGAGAGGATTTGGGGGGAAACTACTATAAAACACCTGCATGCACATGGTTGGGTTTGTGTGTCGTGCAGCCCAGCAA
The DNA here is from genome assembly GCA_021346845.1 of Apeltes quadracus. Classification (NCBI taxonomy): domain Eukaryota; kingdom Metazoa; phylum Chordata; class Actinopteri; order Perciformes; family Gasterosteidae; genus Apeltes; species Apeltes quadracus. The sequence goes on along the minus strand of CM037926.1, from coordinate 10,164,006 downwards.
AATAACTCGCCAGTGATTTATTTGTTTCTGCAGTGAATGTAAACATGTGTGAGTAACTACAAACGTGAGTTTAGTCGACAGCTACAGAACGAGCACGTTGATGTTGATTCATTCACTCATTCCAAATCAAAAGACCAGCTTAGCCTCTGCAACAATCTTTTTTTTGGCAGGAGGGTGGGTCCCCTCAACACTGAGAATAATGAACTTAATCGTCCCTTTCAATTATTTTAATGTATGGAATCTAATGTTCTATCAAAGAATGCGGCAGAGCGACCGGCGCGCCCCCTCGGCTGCCCTGCGTTTGCCCCCTTGAGTGTGTCGGGATCGGAGAACCTCCCACAAAACCCCAGACTTGCTCTTGATCAAAGGTACAGCCTGTTATTAAGAAAGCCTGAAACTATGATAAAGGGGCTCCTGTTGCAATAAGTGGGAAGTTGTACTTTCCTCCCCGGTACCCCTTCACCACACCGCCGATCGGACAATTGTGTGCATGAGAGCCTTGGCTCTGACCTCGGTTTGACAGTAATGATCGGCGTCTTGACCCCCGGGCTTTTTTGTCAACGTGATGACGACCCCTCGCATGTATTTTTGGTGAGACACGACCAGGAAAGATCTAACGCAGATGCCCGAGTGATAAGAGCCACATCCTACCGTGTGTAAAATGTGCAGGTTAAACCGTTTTTCCCAACCTCAACCTTCGGGATTCACTTCTCTGACTTTGCGTTTGTGGGCTTCAGGCCTCTTTAAACCAGCAGCTGCATCCGACATCCAAGGCACGCAGACATGGGAACTTGTCCTATTTTCCCCTGCCGCCCCCCCCCCCCCCATCCACTTCCTGCTATCTCCAGGGCCAATCTAAAGCTGTGCTATTACGAGTCCTGTACTCGGTGTGTTGGCGGCCAATTTCGAACATCAACACCATCAATCAACCCGGCAATGGGGCCAACCAGCTGGCTGAACCGTCCTGTCCCACCGCCGGACAATTTGTCATACGGCGAGGCCAAGTTGCGTTCATGTAACTACACCCAACCCCCCCCACCCCCCACCCCTCGCTAAAAACCTCTCTTGATGACTTCTTGACTAGCCCTTTCTTCTGCTTCCTTTAAGTCTCTACGTCTCAGCGGCCTCTTTACCAAAAGCTTTACGGTTGTTGTCTTTGTCGCCTTGTACTACGGTGATAAACCCGAGACAAGGCTCACTTTGGATGTTTCTCTTGACTGATGGTTTTGTTTCTCTTCACAGCCTCCTCTATTCACTGCTTTTTGCAAATACTTTTGCTGGAAAAAAAAGCTGTGTGTTGTCCATTACAAATGTTTCCAGTTTTGTGTTTTTGTGGTCATTATGCACCCAAAATATATATATATATATATCGCCAACAAACAAACAAATAAGTGTCCAGTGAAAAAACCATGACTCATTGTTCTATAAAACACTGGATATTTGACTGCATGACTGCATGATTCCTGTATACTCGAGTGATGCTACTAGAGTAGAACCGACTACATGTGTTCATGAAAGACTTATCGATTATACGGTTTCACATAAAACTGATAAATGGAATTTAGGAACTAACTGATATAAAAGATGACACCTCGGCTTATTTAGATGAAATTCATTTTTAAAAGAAAAAAAAAAGCAAACCCCAAATATGAATACTACAGCTATACAAGTGACAAATGGCTTTCATAAATTCCCTTTAACAATGATGTCATAGATTCCTCATCACCCACACTCGCAGACACACACACACACACTTCCCCTTGTAATTGCTCAGTGTTCACTGCTTTGCCTTATTACTTGGTCGCTCTCGCTCTGCAGGCCAGCGGAGAGGCCCCCGGGGGCACTGCGGGGGCCTTAGAGTTGTCCAAACACCCCAAATGAAGGTCTGGGGAAGTTCCTCGCTCTTTTGTCTCTTGCCGTCTCTTCCAGGGAAACAAGTGGCGCACAGTGCGCCGGCCGGAGAGTGTGTCTGCCGGGGTCACGACGCGACGGCTCCCAGTCACGCTACCATTCCTCCTCTCAGCCGCCCCGACCGACGGACCGGCCGGCCGGACGGACCCAGCTGCACAACTGGCTGCCCCTTTATCATGTTCAATCAGCCGAGGTCGCCAACAATCAACCAGTGATGATGCACATCTGTGTCTGTGTCTGTGTGTGTGTGGGGGGGGAGGCAAGGTATCGAGCAGCGTGCCTCCTCTGAATCCATGAAAAGAAATGCTAACGTGTTTCTCCTGCTGCACACGTACGCGCCGTTGTTGCCGTCGGCAGAGAGCTGTACCTAATTGAGATGATCAACTTTCAAGTGTGTGCAAAGGGTTAACGAGAGTCTGCGGCAAAACGTTGGCGACAGTGAAAGTTATTTCTGCCGAACAGAACAGAACAGAACCATACATGAGCACGCACGCAACTTCATTTGCCTGTAAACAATTTTCCTACATCCCATTTAAAAATTGGAGCGTTTGATTTCAGTTTTACGAGAGCATGTTTTACAAATGGCACGGCGGCCAAGAGAAACTGTACCTGGCAGCCACACTGAGGCTTTCCTCACCTTCACTCGGCATTAATGAGCCCAGAAAACAGCTCGGACCTCGAGCCAGAGTAGATTACGGTGTGAGGCGGTTGCCAAACAAATCGCATGACAAACATTGGTGCAACATTAAACGGAGACTGATTACGACAATGGATCGACGTTGTACGACGGGCATAAATTGGACCCTTGGCAATCGGCCTTTCTTTGAAAAGTCATATGACAAATCACCACTTTCAGTTTCACCTCCTAGTGTTTCATCCGGCCGTTTCTCTGCTCGCCGTCCTGACCGCCGCATAAGCCCCTCCCGTGGCCATATTCTCGAGAAAAAACATTTTGGGGTTTTACGTCTGCCTTGACTTCTGTGCTCAACTGACGTTTACTGTTACCGCCGGCTGTCACCACAATTTGATGCTTAAATGCAGACTGGCAAAAGTATGTGGGAACTGTGGTCATTTTGTTGTGGTCCGAGGATTGATTCTATATCATTAATACCTCTTGCAGGAATAATACTTAAATCATATATAATACATGTCTCAAACAATTACTTTCCTCTCAAAACTAAGGAAACGTTAAATTAGTTGGACGCGTGTGGAGTGTGTTTTAGCCATTTAGTCGCTCTCCTTCATTTGCTGTGTTTATTTTCTGTTTTTACCCCCTGAAATTTGTGGAAATGACAATGAACAGACACACTGTGCATCTTTGTTTAAAAAGTCACTGAAGGAGAAGAAACAATTAAGCAACAGTAATGACTTTAACAAAAGGGGGCGGGGGATGTTCAACGCTTACTCTCGCATAGCTTCCTCTCCGTTTTATCATTAGCATCCTCCAATACAAAAATCAATACCTGCAATTTTAGACTTCATCCTCCCATGTATTTCACAAAGTGGATGGTTAATATGCAAATTCATAACACACAGGATTGTTTCCTAGGGATTTCCTGAAATGGTAATAACTACATATTTTTACGTGACCAGGCCTAAACAAACACACAACCTTTAACCTCGGTGCGGAAGAGTGGATTGTGTGCCATTCACGAGACGAAACCACATTCAGATCTGCAGACCTGACTGATGGCCAAGCGAAATCCAAGCCCAGGTGACCACCAGCGGTCCCCTTCTGCAGCCCTCGTCTTGAGGGTCTAACTACTTAATAAGTGGCTGTCCAAGGTTTCCTGGACACAGTCCAGGCCCACAGAGGGCCCCCTCGAACGGACGCCCAAAAGCATAAGGAGGGCTTCATTTATCAATCAGACCAATCACCAACTTTTCCGGGGCTAGGTAAGGCCATATGTTGGGGATTAGGTACACGGAATCCAGTACGACCAAATTGTGGAGGGTTAGTCAGTTAGAGATTATAGCAAATCAACAATGAAAAGAGTTGGATTACACTACAGTTGCTGGATCAATGAGCTGTGGGCATTGCGTAACAATGCAAATACAAGAGACAGGCTGAAAATGATAATATCGGTGAATGCTAAATTTGCCAGGATGCTAAACTATTGTAACAGTAGCATAAAATCTGCAAACTGACCGTGTACACCAATGTTTACAGGCTAACCAAAGTCTGCTAACATTGGCCACCAAAACACAATGCTTATTCCAGACCAATAACACAATCTGGCATTGATCATTGAGAAGATTTTCTGCAGACGGATGTGTGTACTGCATGTAGAAACAAATTCCAAACTCGTTTCAAACATGCGCGTACGGACACTGGCTGTGCGCAGTTATCCCGCCTCATCCACGGCATCAAAACCCATATTTCAAATGAAGTCCATCTTGAAAGCTTCGTAGTAGATAATTATTATTACCCAACCAAACACACGAACCGTGAGCCGTGCAACTGATGCGGAAGCCGACGGCGTCACCCGTCAGCGGCACCCGTGGCATGTTGTGTCACTCCTGCTCATTTGCATCTGTGCACACAGATGACAGACGAGGCCCTGACAGGATGTCAACCCTGACCCCCCGCTGTGTGCGGCGCGCACTTCATGTACCACCACTGCAACGAGAAGGCAGTGGCGGGCCGTGTCTTTTGCAAGTGGGCCGTCGGCGATGTCACACACAGTTCCACCTGAATGAATCCGCCTGTGACGGGGCTCGCCACCGACGTCTTCTCGAAATGTCTGTCTTTTCTCAAAGAACTCGTCTCGAAAAAAAATGCCGCTGTGAGTGTATCTTCATCAAATCGAAAAACGGAGATGAGATTGTCCAGGTTGCAGGGAAATCAGGCTCGCTGGGTTCGGTTGGCTCCATACTCGCTCCGCATGGATCTGCCTCTCGCCAGCGTGTATCCAATCAGAAGACGTGCCGACGTTATTGCTTTGCTGGCCCTGACCGCCCGCCACCACTAGAAGGAGAGGGAGGTGTTTCTGTGTTTACTAGATAGAGGAATAGAAATTGATTGGTGAGAGAAAGATGGAGAAAAACAGAGAAAGGAGACAGACACAAAGAGGCCGCGAACAATATGCAGTGATAATCTTAAAATATAGAGCAGAAGTCTGGATAAGGCAAATTAGGAGAAAGCTACAGGCCTTTTCAAACAAAAAGGTCAGAAATCCTGGTAGCCAGCATTTCTCTCGTGACATGTGACATGTGACACATGCGACAAAGCCCCTTTGTGGTCCGGGACTCGTCACAGCACAAAAGATGCACTTCAAGCCCAAGTTAGTGAATACTCAAAGTATGGAATTGAAAGAACATGAATATTTTCACCTTCATGTCCCGGAAAAAAGAAAATTCTAATTATATTGCTGTCCATTTATTTTAGTTTGAATTTTGAATTCTAAAACAACCATTCAAATGTATCGAAAATGTATATACAGGTTAATATTTTAGATGGTCAACTAATTTTACAATTTTAGATCAACTAATTTAACTCTCATTTATCTGTAGCCGTCGATAAAAATATCAATCCACCGCGCACGAATGGCAAAGAAATGAACAATGATTTTACACCGAGGACAGCTTAAGCTAATGACTTGGTGTCAGCATGAAGATAGACTTTGGAGATAATGGGTACTTCCAATAAGAGTGCTTTTCACCGAGGGGGTATCACCTATGTTAAGAGTGTGTGAGTGCTTTTCACATATAATATAGGTCCATTGCATTGGACCATGGACACACATGTAGTGCACTGTCCACTGCACATTACTGCAAATTTATTTTTACATTTTTTTGGCGGATTGAAAACTGTTGTAATTGTGATTGAACGTGTTAAGCAGCATCAATGGGATGCATTTACCCAAATTCACTTTAACTCTGAAATGCTACGAGTGGAATTTGTATCACCTTAGTGTCTGGTAAAAAATATCAGTCCATTCCAACCGTATCGACAGTCTAGCTCCACAAATAAAGGTGTCATTGTTCCCCAACTCTAGATTTTCAACCAGGGGCTCAGGCAAAATGGAGGTAGACCCCCCATATTTCATTTCTCCCTCGCTGATAGCATTTATCAGCAGTGTCCTGATAAAAACAAAATATGCAACTTAAGCCCGAGCAGGGCTAAGCCGCCGAGGTGGACAGGATTACCTGGAGGCTAGCAGGGACAGGCATCAGATTGTACTGTCATAAAGGGCCATTAGACTCTTGGCAAACTGTACCTGAAGCCCAAGATGACAGAGCTTTTCAAGGCGGACAGGAGGGGGGGGGGGTAAAATATGAAACTTGAATTCGCCATGACAGACGTCTCTGTGAACGAGACCCCCTGGAAACGAAGACCCTGTACAGCAAGGAATTGACGACATAGAATAAATCCTTTTTTTTATGTGTTTATTTGACACCTATGGCATTTTAATTGACTGTTTGCTTGAATGTTTGAAATAATCAATATCCACCGTTCTGTACTCAATGTAAGGTTTCTTGCGGAAAAACAGGCTTTCCACACAACACACAATGGAGTAGACTCACCGACTGGCTGGGATTAAATTTAATACCGGATCATGACAGACATATCCTGAATGCATATCACTCTCTCTGCAGATTTCCTTGAAGCAAAGCTTACATGTTTTTGCAAGGATTTGCCTCATTAATTGGCTGGTTAACTACCCCTAATCCACAATGATCACTTTCTTGTATGTTTTAGGGCATTTCTTTAAGCTTAAGAATCCCACTACTTTTTTTCCTTCAATACTTTACAGCCTTCACAAGGAAATACGGCTCAAACACAAAGGAACCAAGGCCTGCGCCTGCTCGGTTTTGAGTGGCATTAGAGGAAGCCTCCGTTTTGAGGCAGAGAAAAAGACAAATGCAAAGCGTGACTGTTACGAGGAGATGTCTAAAATAAGCGTCCGCAGGTACGGCGAGAACGCGGCTGTGCGAGTTAGCGGCCGGGAACCTGTCTTCCCGTGCGCTGAGGAAGAGGTCCGCTCTCCTATCTCTGGGAGGTGATCTGGATTATTCGGCGACACGCCCTTCTGTCGTCTCTCTCAAAAGTCCACCCGTTTAAAACCATCCACCTTTCACTGTGCACTGCCTCGAGGCCTTATCATCAGCGGGGGCCTGTGAAAAGGAGTTAGGCGGTAGTGGGGGAGGTGGGTGGAGGGGGGGGGGGGGGGTGGTACGAGACTGTCAGACTGGCCGGGTTGCCTCGGCTGGAGTCTTCCTCTGTCTGCCCTGTCTGTCTCTTTCAGTTTACTTATGGCGGCTGTCGACCTGTCCTTTCCCAGAGGGCTTTGTGAAAGGACAGAAATGTGATGCTGATACTCAGACAACACAAGTTGCAGCGGAGTCTGTCTGCAGTAGCCATGTTGTATCTCGGCCCCACTCCCCCCCCCCCCCCCCCTGCCCTCCACTCCCCCTGCTCCTATGGAGAGACTCTAGGCGCCAGGCGCCATGTAACTGCAGTCTCAGGTATGCTCGACGGACGCTGCAGCCCCTTCCCAGGGTTCCCCTGCACCTGAGGCTGAGTCCGCTAGATAGGGAAGCTCAAAGCAAGAAAGGCCATCATTCATGAACAAAGTTCTCAAACTGAAGATGGAAATGAAATCACATACTTATTACATTTGATTGCACACATCGTTTCAATCCTAGAGTCTCTTTAAAAAGGACATAGGGAAATATGGTTAGTCCAGCTCTGACAGCATTTAATCAAGTATGGCTATCCTGTAATGCATATTCCATATATTTACATCATACATCAAATATTACATATTTACATAATTAATTCATTATTTTACTAACACAAATGAAAATATGTGTTTATGCCATCTTCTCAGTGGTAAGAATGTATTTTTCTTGTGTTACAGTAAACTACTATATTACTAATTTCCCTAAAGATTTTTTTTGGTATGTAATTCCTAAATCCAGTACATTCAAGCATGCATTCTTTGTCTATGGGACTATTTCATCACAACAGCATTTACTTACTGCACTTTCTCTCCATGTCTTCTTCTTCTTTCCTCTAAATGTTGTGGCATTGTCATATGTAAAGGCTTAGGATGATTACAAAATAATTTGAAAATAGAATAAGTACGTAGAAACTAAGTTGCGGTTTGCTCCATCTGTCAACATATGACAGCTGCAGAGCAATTTTCATTGTGGTGCAAGTGGTTTTGTGGGAAATGCGCGCTCTCATTTATCTAAAATGCATCCTAAGCTGTGGCTCCCGCTTCATTATTTGAGCACGCCACATGGGTTACAATGTGCATTTGTTCCTAAATGAAAAATCTTTGCTGAAATTTGACTGACAGAAGAACAAGACTTTTTCGGTGCTGTAGGAGAGAAAAAGTGTTTCCGTTTATGCCTTAATAGTATAATTTTAAGATTAGGTATCCCCTTTTAGAAATCCCAGTGACTACACAACAACCACGAAACACATATTAATACGTTTCACAGTAATTAAAGCAACTGTTTTTTTCTTTTAAATTTGCTGCAGACCCCATTGAACCAACTGTCTGAGAAACCACTAGTTGATATTCTATTATTCCTTCCTCCATTTTATCAATCTTATGATTAGTTACTGTATTTTATGATACAATAATAAAGGGCTATTTGGAATATTATTAAATGAGTGTGTCTATCTGTGTAAACTGTGTATTGGCAATAGCGTGATGTTATTTTAATACCCTCCTTGAGTGACAGCACATGCACATTAATGCATTTAGCAGCATTAAGCATTTAGTTTACTTTATATGAAATGTGCTGCGGGCGAGAGACAAAAAATGCCTCGCTGAATGCTGCGTTTTTTCTGCGCAGTCAACGCAATCTGGATCCGCTCGAACAGCCTCGTCCTCCTAAAGGTCCTGCGATAGAAAGCCGTTCATTTACAAATAGCAACACAGAGCCAGCGCAGCTAACATGTCAGACAAGAAACAGACGGTGGACCTGGGCCTACTGGAGGAGGATGATGAGTTCGAAGAATTCCCAGCCGAGGGTAAATACTGCAGATAATGTTTTAAGTCATTCTACGATCATTTGATTTTCTTCCTCATCGTCGGTGTTATCTGTTTTGATGGTGCTGGGCCCTGCAGCAGTGACTCAGCTAACCTAGCCGTGCTAGATTTAGCGTTAGCCACCAGTTAACTCATTTTCTGGTGAAACAGCCAGGCGATTTACCATTAGCTAACCTTACGGAATCGGTCGACTTGTGGCACTCGTTGACCTCTGTTGTCACATTATGTGAATTTATTGTTTCACAGTTCGTCTATATAGCCGTTATTTTGCTAGTGCGCATACCTTAGCTCCCATGCTCCCATTAACGCTAGCCGACAAGCTAACCAACGTTACGGTAGAGTTAAAGTGTAACTAAGTGGACGATAGGAGGACAAGAACACCTGTTAATGTAAGGTTTGCTCGTTTCATATACAATACAATTCGAAGTTTTGTCAACAGTACTTGGTACGTTTTTTTTATTGCAGTTTTTAATCGTGTTGACATCCCACTGTGTAATCCCTAGACTGGACGGGGCTGGATGAAGACGAAGACGCTCATGTTTGGGAGGACAACTGGGATGATGACAACGTAGAGGATGATTTTTCCAATCAACTGAGGTAATCCTAACACTCTAAAACATACAGAATGTTCAGCTAATCTCCCCCCGCCTAACACGGCAGGTCAAATGATTAGAGATAACTAAATGGAACGGACCAGCATGTGAAACACTATTGACAGCCTGACCTCTTTATCCAATAACCCGAACCAAAGTGATGGAATGAGAGTTCCTTGAAAGGTTCCCAACTATCACTGTAAGCTTGGTTCCTTTGGTGTTGTGTGTAAGCTATGCTTTTATTTGAGAAGTATTGTCTCTTAATAGCTTACTTAAATGTGTTTAAGTAATTAAACCAAATATGCCCACACGCTTTTGCAGTTCATGGAGAAATCAAATGCTCCTGATTGGTTTAAATATAATTTAGACATTTTGACGGAACCAGTTCCAGATTTTTGTATTGACAGGATTAAAAGGAGGGTTTTGGATGTATGTCTCATTTCTTCCACGCATAAGCGTTAAAGACGTACTAAAACCACTGTACATTTCGCTGTACAAGTCAGGAAAGAAATGTGTTGCCTTAAAATGATTTTTCCAGCAGGCATTATCTATACAGTTATGCTTGTAAGCCATTAACTTGATTGTTGCTCCAAAATATTTAATTTAATGTTAGTTTTAAACAAACATAAAATGTTCTACAAGTGCTTACTATACAGTTCAGATAATAAAAGGAATTGATTCCAGTGCTGCGCTTATGATTTAGGTCAATGCTGTTATAGAATCTTTGGTTTTTAATACATTTGGAATACGTGCATTTGCTTTGTAGCGTTCCTGTGGCTTCTCTTTTAATGTTTTTTTTTTTTTTTTTTAAACTGCCTGACACTTGTGAAAACTCATTGTATAACAAAGTTATCATGACATCTTTCATAATTACTGCCCCAGTTATTGGATAATCAATAACTGATGATAAATAAGTGGCTGTTGTGTTTTAAGTACACTTTACACTGTAATATGCCATTGTTTTATTTGGACCAATTATGATGGCCATGCTATTAAGTTGTTTCTTCAAAGATGTTATTATTGTTAAAGGGCACAGGTGCCACATTTTCATATACGTGTAATCATCAAATCCATAGCTACACACATTATGTAATATTTTTATATTTTCCACTCCCATCTCTTAATGGTTCTCGCAATCAATAGCGGAGTGTACTTATGCCGCTACCTCCCACCTGTAATCATCTCCACTGACTTGATCTTTCCATTTTCCTTTTCCTCCCTGTAGAGCTGAGCTGGAAAAACATGGTTACAAGATGGAGACGTCCTAGCGGCTAACGAGGCCTTTCAGTATTCGATGACATTCGATATGGACATTTATATCTGAATATTACTGGTTGACCACGCGCCACTGCATAGTAACTGAGGATGTTATGATGTTTCGGGCGTTTTTTGTACGAAAAATTAATGGAAGTAAAATGTTTGGAGAAAACTGTTGGAGTGGTTTGCTTACGGACTGCACTGCATCTAGGAGAGTTTAATTTACTTAATATTACATTGGATGTACAGAAAAAAATGATGTTTTTTTTAGTACTCACAGATGTTGAAAAAGTTATATTGGTAAATGAATCATATTTGCCTTCATACCTCCAAAGAAAGCAGTAATGGCAATATTAAACTGATGCCGAAATGATAATTACCAGAGATGTAGCCCTTATGATTCCATTTCATTTTGTCCTTGGATTCCATTTATTTTTTGCGTAAACTAAATGCAACTTTGCAGTTATTGGTTTCTGTATGGATGACGATGACGACGACACAGGTTTTGGCTGAAATGTTTACATATTCCGGTCTTTTGTAAGAGCTGTTGATTTCTGCAGAAGCACACACACCAAGACTGCACCATCTCCCTGTAACGGGAGGCTTGTTATTGCCCTCTGACACATAGTACATTTTATTTTGGTCTACATGAATTTTGCATGATATTATTCAAGTTCAAGTACGCTCAACATAATTCATCCAAGATGTGCGTGATCATTCCGTGTGTGTGTGTGTGTGTGCTGTGCGCGCACGGTTGTGTTCGCCGCACACGTACAGCGACGGTTTCTCTGCACTGTGCCGTATAACAGCCCCCTTCCGTCCCTGAAGGAGAGATTATCCACTGCCGTGTTTGTCAGAGGTAGGGAGGGGGTCTCAGCATGGGGCCTCCCAGCTTGCCTTGCCCAGGCCTGCCCCTACTGCCAGCCAGGCCCTTCTCTTCCGCTTTGCACAGCAGGGACTCTCGTACCGAACCAGAGGCCAATTTATCCCCGCCACACTCCCCCGGCAAAATGATTTCTCTCAGTGTTTTGTCGACTCTCAGTCCCAGGGTCCTAATGAGGTGAAATAGATGCCAGTAAGACCCGAGTCTGCAAAGATCAGCTGTCATCCTCCTCTGCGTCTGGAAGAAGATAATGAGCTAACTCAAGTATTATGTTTACATGTTGTTTTGGTATTTGTTTGCGATTGATAAGTAGTTTTAAAAAAAAAAAACACTATAATTTCTGTAGCTATTACTTTTTTTTTCCTAAACATTCAGCTTGACAATTTTGCTGACATTACACTAATGTTCATACAGTAAAGAGAACCCCCATGTGATTAAATAATTGACATGACTATAGAAAAGACATTACTTATTCTGTCAACAAGCTAAATACATTAAATTAAGAAAAAGCCATTGACTGAGACTTGGTAGTAGCAACTTTATTTGGCAAAAATAGCTGAAAACAAAAACAATCATTGTTTCTTTCAGTCATTATTTGGTCTAAACTAATTCCATAAGAAAAGTATCCCTCTTCCACTGTACAATATAGTGAATTAAGCCAATCTCTGCTTCTGTGCATCAAATTACACTCTGCCTCTAAACCGTATGAGACCACAAGTGTGTGTGTGTCGAGTGATGAGACCAGTTTGGACGACGTTTTACAATGTTTTCATTCAGTTGGGGCCCGTTTATAATCCTTTTTTTCCACCAAAGAGGAAAAGTCAAGTTTCCTCCATTGCTTCTTGTATTTAGAACTATTCGTTCTGCAATTCAGCGTTTGGCACCGAAGGCTGGAGACGTTGGAAGTGGAAATCAGGTAGCCGAGGTAAAGTGTCTAAATGCTGGCCAATGAAAACACACTGACGAGCATCTGACAGTCTCTCATTCCCTTCTGGGAAAATGCAAATTCCCTGTTTACTACTAGTTATCCCAATTAACTGCATATCACAGCCCAACAGCCCCCCTCCCCCCGGGCCCATCGTGTGATTCAAACACAATGCTCCAGCTGCTACTGATATACCTGTCAATAAAGAAAATGGTACGCAGAGGGAAATGAAACAAGGTCACATGTTCATCAGGGGACTCATGCTGACACTGATCTGTTCATGCCCTTGAACCTGAGGGCCCTGTGCCAGATGATTATTTTGAGGGTTGTGGAGTTGGTGAAGTGAGGAAATCTGTAAGTGAGAGCAACAGAGGAGGACCTGTGACCATTCTGTTTGTGCTGAGAGCATAAGATTGGTTCCTTGTGTTTGACGCCTTGAGGGCCTCGATGGGCCCCTCAATATTCCTCCCTTTCATTTTTTTTATTGTTTACGCATTAGTTCTTCTTTGATCCCATTTTATCGAGACTCTTAATATGTGCGTGCATTATTGTTGTTCCTTTGTGAACCACATGATTCGCCATGACTCGTACGAGGAGGCCCGCCGTGGCTCATATTGATTGACTTACCGAAGCCTGAATAACAATCTGATGGATGAATACTTTGAACCCATTGAAAGGTTTTATTGTACAGGTTTCATACAATGGAACTTTTTGAAAGGGCTGTCCGTGTGTTATTGGTCGGCAGCCCAGCATCTTCATGAAGAAAATCCATTTCATGAAAGAATACCAGCATCAAATTCACTGGATTTGGGAACTACGGCTGCTTCGTAATCTGTAACCTGATTCTTTCCTTTACGAAAGACTAGATTCCTCACAAAGCGTTTTCTTATTCGCACATCTCCCCCCCCCCTCGGCCCACGCAGTTCCAAGACCACACAACTCCGTGCGAGAGAGAGCGGCCGATGCAACTGCGGCGAAGACTATTTCATAACACTTCCCGTCGGGAGATGGCAGATCCATTGTTCTCGGGGGCCCACGAGCCTGTGGGCGAGAGTCCCTGCTGTGCCTTCACCGAAGGGAAAAGGCTTCAGCCTCCCAGGCTATGTTTCCCCTCTCTTTCCTGCAGACTGGAAGCTACTGTGTCCCCTTCAAACTCTTCTCTCCCCGCTGCTGCAGGCCCTGCTCTCTCCACTCCTTCGCTCTCTCCCATCCCTGCACCACTGAGCCGGGGAGAAGACGCCGCTGTCTCTGCACAGCCAGGAAGCATGCAGCTGCTACTATAATGGCCCTAATTGCACGTTTCTTTTGTTGGGCTGAAATTACCGACGGGGCTACAATACTAGCCTAAAATCCCCCAAAACGTTCAAGTAAAGATGCAGGGGATAGAGTAAAAAAAAAAAAAGGACATTTGGGGTGCGTTCACCAGTGAGACTCCCAACCCACTGCCGAATGGCCCACACCTGCACGCTAGCACCCCCGCTAACGTAAACACAGATAATAAGGTATAATTACTTTAGAAAATAATAACGAGGAGCAACCCTTCAGACCCCCCTCCTGCTCCCATCGACAAAGAGCTGCCTGTTTATTGTCGGGGGTGAAACAGCCCCAAAGGACGATGGCGAAGAACCAAATCAAAAGACCCGAGGGCCCACCGAGGGTCCCTTCTAGGACAGCCATCAGTGTCAAGGAGGGCTGGGGCTTTCAAGTTGCTTCTATCCTAAATGCCTCAATTAACCGGTATGGATTGACCACAGGCTACTTTTTTTCTGCTCCATTCATTCTCATCAAAATGATCGGGTGTCCCGGAATCAGAAGAAAGGCAGAATATGCATCGTCTGATAACGCGCCACGTGGCGTCTGCGATCCTGGATATTGTCGTAAAACGGACGCCGTAAAGCCCAGAGAGCATGCGCCTTTCAGAAGCTATGGATGCCGCATGTAGGAACACACAGTGACGGTTGCGCTGCTGTTGGAAGATATTTGCTTTTCCGGTGGAGATTTGCATTAAAATAAATCACGTTCAGTCACATCTGACCGACGGTTCGCTCAAGTTAGCATTGAGACTGAAAATAGAAGAAACGCCCTGGCTGAAGCTCATCTTTAGAAAAAAAAATGCAATCCAGTAAATGATTGTTTTGTCCAGCGTTATCACATCTCGGCTCTGAGCAGCTATGGGAAACGGCGAAGACACCACAAAGCTATTGGTTGATGCCAGAGAAATGTCTGGCACAGACAATCCTCTGGACGAATCAAACAAAACTCCTTGAACTTTGGAAGTGCTGGTGGATTTGGTCTTTGGCAGAGCCGTATGCCAGCAGTTTCCTCAGGATTTCCCTCTGTGCTAAACTAAGGCTCTTATCCTTAAAGCCCAAAATGCTTTATCTACCGTCCTCCCAACTAACAAACAATTTATGAGCATTGCTGCAGCACAAAATCTTTAGAAAACTAAAGAATTCTTTACTGTGTTCTCAGTTCAAAACCAAAAAAGTCGTAGGTAGGTTGAGGGAGCAGAAGTATGTAAGATGGAAATAATAGACACCTACTTATACATAAAGACTCATCAATTCTACAACTCAATATATAGTTTGACCGTATTGTTTTATTATGTAGCATAATGGGACTTCACGTTTATTTTGTTTACAAAGTCAGTAAAAAGCTTAAAAATGCTCGTGAAACTTGCTCAAGTTACGTTTCACGCTCAAATTTATATGAAAGTCGTCAATGCTCAGCTGAAAATGAGGATGAAGCCTGTTTGAACCCGTGCACATGACACTGGACATTTGAGACACATTTTGGGATCACGTATGCGGCCTCACCAACGCTTAGGCCCGTCCAAACTTTAACCCAATCCGACATGCTGGCATATAGGGAAAGAAACAGACGGGCATGTTTCAGTTTAACACCATCCGAGGTGGTTGAGTCACTATGAAAACACGAGGCTTTGGTTTGATGTCAGGACGGATTATCTGTTCGACGGAGCAGTTTATGGACGTGATCCACCTCGCCGGGTTTGACAGATAAATGTATCATTTTAAAAACAAGTGCACAGTACCGAGTTCTTTGCACTGCGAAGGCAGAACAACATATCTGATTGGTTTTATGGACCAAAATGCAACCTAAAAAACATAATCAATATAAATGCGCAATAACAACAATAACGCAGCTACCCACCCTTTTTATGAAATTGAAAAACAATTTTGATGTTCCGGCGTCCTAGTCAGTGTGTTCGTTATTCCTCACAAATAAGATATGCGTGAAATCTAATAGTCAAACCCAAAAAGTAGCACCAGACAACGTGCCTAACTGCCGTCTCAGCAGTTTCTGATGATCTGAGGTTATGCCACCTTTAAATTCCATAATGAAACATTTCTAATAAAATGTGAATTTATTACATTTGCTAATCTGTTCAATACCAAGAAAGGTGAAGACAAAGCAAGAAATACGTGTTTCAATCTCGGTTGTCCAAACATTTAAGTGCTGCATCCAAACGTTTCAGGTTTTGTGTTGAACGTTCTCAAACTTAAATTTCGTTCTTAACTTTACTGTTGTAGTTACAGATCTCTATTTTTTTTTATCACCAGTGTTAAATGCGTTCATGAAGCAAGACACTATAGGAAGCATGGTAATAGGCCAATGAATCTATCCCCATCTATTAGCAGCCGTCAACAGGCTGGCGGCCTTCAACCAGCCTGCAAATGACACACCATGTTGAGATGGCCCCTTAGTGTGTGTTTCAAATGCAAGTCGTGTGGAGTCTTGTACTTTCATCAACCCATCAGGGGGATAAATGCTGTGATTAACGGACCCATGTAAAGGGAATCAGTGTTGCGTGAGAGTCGTCCTCGTGCCGCCGTTAAACCACAATGTGCAACCGAGCCGATCGGCGCTGCAACCAGGATGGCAGCGGGTTCTTAACTCTGACGCCTGCAACAACCCCCCCTCCATTCCCTCCCCCCTCCCAAACACACCCGGTTTCCTTACCGTACACCCATGATACCTGGCAATTAGTTTTTAAATTTATTTTTACCCCTGTCCCCTCCCAGACCTCAAATATTTGCACACACCGTACCAGTCATCCGCCTGTCCTGCTGCACTTAAAAGCATTCAACAGTGAGGGAAGAGAAATTAATAGTGGGGCGGGAGGGGGGGGCAATTTAGACACCGGAGAGGATTTTACCCATCAGAGCAGTAAAGCACACGAGATGTTGTCATCATCTGTGGCGAATTATCAGGCCTCTGATAATTGTACTTAATCAGACACACTCGTGCACTCTCAATGAAACCCGCCATCACTGCTGATCAGCCTGAGCAGTGTTGACCTATGATAAATCGATGTGCATCCAGGAGTCGAGGCGGACGCCTGGGAGCTTCTTTCGCCTGGGTTGAAGCAATTAGCATGGCAAATGAGATGTCACGGCGTCTGCGTTGTAACTAAACAAAGGAGGGAAACAGTTGCCGTCCACTTAAGGACCTTTTTAACGTTGCACGATCCAATTCAAGGGAACATTAAAAGGTTGCAGGCGAATCCCTTCCTTCAAGTCCCATCGATCATTTTGACCACATTCAACCAAGAACCCCCCCCCACTTCACTGCGTGGCCAAGTTCAAACCGATCGCATGTGTTTATGAAGAGAGTGAAACGACAGACAAACTCGTAACATTCTCTTTCTCTCTGTCTCTCTCCTTTTCACTGTCTTTGCCTTTCATCACTCTCAACATAACTCTCTGACACACACACACACACACACACACACACACACACACAGACACACACACACACACAGACACACAGACACACACACGTCGGGCAGCGCCGGGTGGGAGGCCTTGGCCCAGCAACAGTCAGCTGGTCTCAGTCCCAACAAGGAAACAATTAATCATGTGTGAGCGGCTGTCTGAGTGTCTGCTCTCTGGACAACAACAACACTCAAGCCTTTATCTCCCCTCGAGGCAGGACGGCCAGCCGGCACACCACGCAGGCATGCCCCCCCCCCCCCCCCCCCCCCCCTCACCCACCCCCATCCGCACACACGCACGCACGTGCAACAACGACAACCACAGTGCACGATTCCAAATACGCGCAAATGCACAGAAATGGATCCGTGGAAGAAGAGACGAGACAAAAAAACGGTTAAACGCAGAGACACACTCGACAGTAGATGGGAACAATATTTGCCGATTGACACACACACACACACACACACACACACGTGCATACACAGACAAACACAGAGGTGCTGTTTTGTCATCCTAATCAGATGGATGTCAGCACTTCCTAATGGCCGTGATGACATATGCAGGAGCTGCCTGTTGCCGCCTCAACAAATCGCCGAGATCAAAGGCAGCCGGAAACAACTCAACTTTCTTTTGTAATTTATTCGAGGAGCGATGCCTTTTACCACGTTTGCCTTTGATATTTCAAATATGTTTGCTGTTTATTACACAAAAACGGAGTGGAGCGATCGGGGGAGGGGGGGGGGACGGGGGTGTTGACAGTCATTTAATTTCAGGAAGTTTAGTCCTTTTTAATTGAACTCTTCCAACATGGAAGGCAGTTTCGGAGTGAGGCAAAGCAGACGAGCCTTAATGAAATCACAAATTTCTCTCTCATTTCACATCGCTGCGTCCACAAACATTGTTCGTGAGTGTGGGTGTGTGTGCACTTGTGCTGTCGAGTGGGTCCGAACATCATGTTAGCTTCAAAGTGTCATCTGTATACGTGTTGGTGTCCCACCTGGTGGAAAATAAAGGGCCTTAAACCTCAAGTGGCGTAAACAAAGAGGCCCGTGTGTGTTCCAGCATGGGGCATCTGGAGGGCATCAGGTGAGGCTGTGCCGATTGGTAGTGACATAGGTTACTCCTGAGGTCCCTGGTGAGAAACACGTCTGATGCACCAACGTGTAAAACAAGGCATCTGCACTGAAAGCTATTTCTTGTTTTGTTACACCGTCGTCCTCCGGCTGAAAATGAGGTTTCGCTCGAAAGGTGGGCCGCTAATGATAGTTAGTTTGCAAACAACAAACGAAGTAAAAAAATCTGGACGATGTTATTAACAAACATAGTTGTTTTAAAGTGATGGCCGTCTCCTGTAGCTGGTTAGCTCAGCTTAGCAACAAAAACAACATGTTGTACGCTAAGCTAAAGCATTAGTAATACCTTACAGAAAGGAGAGCGGTATTGATTGAAGTCTATTCCCGACACAGGTGCTACTCTATAGATAGCGGTGACGGCTGAGCGTCTCGCATTAAGTGGGCTGTTCGGGCGAACACCTAACCCACATCTATGCAAGAAATCCTTCAAAGGCATTTAATCACACTATTCATGCTGCATTCTAAAACTTCCTGCGGCAACTTGAACTTCAATTAGGTAATTTAGACGAATGCAACCATTCTCTCGCTCCCTCCCTCCCTCCCTCCCTCCCTCTCTCTCTCTCGGTCCAGGTGGCAGCTTGACAGGAAGAGAAACAGGAAAGGACTTAAAGATTTGCTGCTGCTCTCATTCTCCTTCAAAGACAAATGCCCCTCTGATCATTTCCCATAGTGCTCCTTGCACGGAGGCCTCTGTGATCAGTGGTTATGAGAAAGCACAGGAATCACGGGACAGATAACTGCCCCAACTCTGGGAAGAAGAAATGGGGGTGACCCCCCTCGCCCCCCCGCCCCCATCAGCCTGGTCGCTCTGCATGTGCGGGAAGCATCTGGGTTCATTTATCCACAACCCGGGCAAGCTGGGAGACCCCTGTGCCCTCTCGGGGCTGCAAGGGTCTGAGCGCGCTTCGGTGTGGGTCCCCGTTGTTGTGGAAGAGGAGAGCTCGAGTCTGGACCATCTCAAAGCCCCCCCCTACTCCCCCACCCCTTCCTCCCCCGCCCCTCTCGCCCCTCTCCCGTGCTTTGCCAGGCCAACGGCCCATCGCAGATGCCCCGGAGCATGTTTAGTGTCGCGCTTCATCTTAACCGAAAGATGCTAAACAGGTCGTCACCACAGAAGCCTCAGAGGAGGCAGATGGGAAGGGGGCAAAGTCTGCGCAGGGAGGCAAAGCCGGTGCTTTGAATTGCTGGTATTAACTTTAACTCCCTCACACGTCTGTGAATGCGCACGTCGACATTTTGCATAATGGGACAAGCGGATGTGCGCTTTTTCCCCGCAGTGTGTGCGCAGGAAATGCACTGCCACGTCTCAAGGCGGCAGGTGAAACTCCCGGCCTACTGTTCGGTATAATCCGCAGTCCACTCCGGGCCAAACGTCAGTCCAGGTTATCCGGCTGCGCGGCTGAATGGAAGCAGAGGGAGTCTGGCTGGTTACTTAAATTCATCGAGAAGTTATTCAAACACCCAGTTATTATGGTGTAAACAAAAGTGGCTTGTCACACGCTATTACAGATACGGTGTTTACAAGAATGCCACTTTAACGCAGTGCCCGTTATGTATGATGATTAAGGATGGTGTTTGACAGCCGACTGATTGGAGGAATGAAAGTAGATTACACTCCAGCGTCGTGTTGCTATACAGGCAGCGGCGACGATGTGGCAGAGAGAACTCTGTTATTTGGCTGATGGCTTTCGTGTATTAGCGCAAGTCATCTTTTAAAAGAAGCATAAAACATAAGAAAGATTTCTCTTCTTATCGCTTCGTGCTAAACAGGTCTGTTTGAGTTCTCCTGGGCTATCTGGGCAGTCCGTCGGTGTGGTTTTGGGGCACACTTCTAACTCGTATTAAATTACATATTTGGCAAGTGGGAAGTTTGCAGCGGTTTGCCGTTGCACAAGGGGCGTCTTCATCGCTGAACACAACTGGAACGACTCTGGCATCGATCTGGGCTCTTAGATGAAACGCTCCTAATTAGAAGGGAAGTAATGTGGTTATAATCAAGTGGTTGAACGTTTGCAGCCATTTGTCCCGCTGCTGTGTCTTTGAGCGAGACATTCCGCTTCTCACAAACGACAAATCCGAACAAGAAGATGCGGCGAAATTGGGCAAAATAAAATGTAAATCCTGGAGGAATTGGGAAGTGGGTTAGGTCAGAGAACAACCCCTACTTTTTTTTTTACTTATGAGCTTTCAATCAAAGTCACTCACTAAGGGGTCAGACTTTTGTCTCTGCGGACCTAGCAGCTAATCAAAAACATGTCTTTGCCTGTTTGCCTGAAGGTATAAACGACTCCGCAAACAACTTTTTGGTTTTCAATATGATTTTTTTTTTCAAAAAAAAAACGGTGTCTTTAAAAATGTTATGGAAACTCCCATTGGTTAGTACTCAGGCGTCCCGTCATTACAATCATTCTTTATTTTTTTTTATTGATGAAATTCTCCGCTTTTACGGTAGGATGGCAACAATATAATACCAATGAAATCGCTAATGACTCATGCTCTCTATCAACCTGTTTTGACAGTAAGTGACAGACAATATATTCCTCAGCGTTTTTTTTTTTAGACTTTAATTCTTTGGCTTTGTATCGCCATCAGACGTGTCTGAAAATGACATCAGGGACAGTGAGGTTAAATGTGAAACTCTATTCTTAAACTCGTGAAACAGCACAGAGCCATTGCTGTAATCTGCCTCTTTCACGTCAGGTCAGAAATGTCTTAAAATGTTTTATTTCATTACCATGTCACGAATACGTCTTTAGGCCTTTTTCCGGCATAAAACTACAATAGGAATTCACATTCAACCAAAAAAAAAAAAGGTTGGGAAATGAGAATAAATCCCAATCAAGGACATGACTGTAAAGCTGTTACAGCGCTTTCAGTCCACTTAAGAGGAGGCGGCGAAAAAAACAAGCGAGGGATGTGAGTGACTGACAGACGATAGCAATAAAAGTAAGAACAAACCGGCCATTTTACTGCGGTAGGGCCATTTGAGAAGGGATTATTAACTTGTCAGCGTTTCAAACTGAGACGCAACTTTTTTTCGCCGCTAAAACACATCCCTATGTCTGCGTTACTTTTATTAGAAAGTCTTTAAACCTTTTGACCCCACAGGGCCGACGTTATTGGCTGTTAACAGGGGCTCGAGACCCCAAGTGCCCTATTAATCATTTGTTTACAGCTCGGGTCTATTTTGGAAGCTCCGTGTTTAAGTGTGGTTTAAAAATAGGAGGACGCCAACGGAGACAGCCGTCCGCCACTCATCGCTCAAGCTGTCGGGACGCGTGGGCCCTTGGGGACGAGGGCAGGAAACCCCTCGGGCCGATGGGGTTCAAAGTTCGCGAGGTTTATCATTATTCCCCACTTACTCCGTGGCGGCTGACAGAAATTGTTGTTGTTTTGATTGCTTAAAAATAGTTGCTGAAAGGCGTGCTCTAAACCAAACGAAACAACATTTAATTAAAGGTTCATTTTGAAGATTTATTTAACATAAACAGCCGAGAGTTGCCTATGAAAGCTGGTAGACTCTGTAGTTTCTGTGACTCGAGATCATTTACATTCATGAATAATACACCAGCAAAGCGAATGCGGCTCCGCGCTTCCTACAAAATGCCACAAGTAAGTGAGTTGTTTTCTGGCAGATTGACAGCAACGGGAAATAAAATGTCACAGGATCAAATCATTAATCTTGTCAAATATTGTCATATGATCGGGGGAAAATACAGGTGTGGAGATTGCAACGGCTGATAAAACATTACTTTCAGCCATTTTTCCAATAAGCGATGGACTCAGTGCTGTCAATATTTGCAGGGGATGCGAGGTGGGCCCTGGTGAAGGCCATTTTGCGAGGAGCAGAAAGCCTGCTGGGAAAAATACAATGGTTCATGCTGGGTCTCTGGGAAGCTGAAAAGCCACCAGCAAAAAGCTATGAATTATTTTGAGCGCAAAATACATTTTCTTTGAAGACTGTCGGGCCATTAGAGCCCTTTTGCTCCCTTTTAAATTGTTTTTATGCTGTGAGTAATGTTAACCTTTGCTTTTGTAGTCATGAAATCCTCTCTGCACCTTTTTCCCTCCTGGCGCAAAGCACAGATGGGCTGGAAATAAAGTATAGGAACCATTTACGGCAACGAAAGAATCAGTGTGAGGAAGGAACTGGGGCTTTTATTCTGACGTCTATTAGACCCCCCCCCCTCCCTTTTCCTTCGTAGACTACAGTAGGGACTCAATGCACATGTGAATAAACCCACGCAGGAATAACCACGTTTAATACATAAAGAAAGCTTGAAGTGTATGATGCAGGAAAAGCGTTTAAATTCTTTGCTGTTGCTGATGGCCAAAAAAAATCCCAAATTGTAGGAGCCATGATTAATGCATGACACACGTTCATTGTCTCTTTCTGGATTTTACTGCTACGTTTGGCTCAAACAAGGGTTGAAACCCGTAATTTTTTTTTATAGGAAAACATCAAAAGTAAACGTGTTTTTACTTTCATTCCAATTGCGCCGCTAGTTTTAATACGCTTCTGTAACCTTGTTAAGCCTATCATGAAAGTAGCTACTGTATCCCTTTTGACTGGGTCCGGATGAAACATGCTTTCAACAGTGAATCCATCCAGAGTGGTCACACAAGTTTAATACAAGATGCAGGAACTACTGACACTTTCTCTCTTTCTCTCTCTCTCTCTCAACACACACACACACACACCCAAACCCATTATTGTGGGTTTATCAGTGGATCTAATGTCCACAAGCCTCTGACCAGCTGACCTTTCATGGCCTCGCAGCACGTGCTCAGCTGATCCTCCTTCAAGTGCTCGGGCGTCACGCAGGAGGAAGTGAGCTTAGTTGATGGTGATCTCGCTCAGCGTGGCACCAAACGGCAAGTTGAGCTTTCCACTTGGGTGTGTCCTCTTTACGGGGACCTGCTGTCTCTGCTGTCTCGGCTGTCTCGTCGGTGTTGCGCTCGGCCCCGGGAGCGTGTGTCGGCGTCCGCCAGGGACTTTCTACCGGTGGGGTTAAATGCGGTTGAGCTGGTGAAATGGAATGCGTGACTTCCATCATGTGACGGTGACATCGCGGCTCTGATGTAGCCGGGTGAGTAGTCCGATGCATGGAGCGCTGATGGTTAAATCACACTGACTGAACAGTCATTGAGGCCCCCCGGCTCCAGTTTACTGCTGTGTCTCCGCTAAAAAAAAAAAGCCACTTGTAATCACAGGTAACCTTGGTTAGCATCATGCTACATGCTGCCACTCTATGGGCCTCAACATTCAGCAGGCTTCTAGTTAACGTGGCGG
Organism: Apeltes quadracus; assembly: GCA_021346845.1. NCBI lineage: Eukaryota > Metazoa > Chordata > Actinopteri > Perciformes > Gasterosteidae > Apeltes > Apeltes quadracus. Next base: position 10,140,265 of record CM037926.1, on the reverse strand, counting down.
AAGTGTCCTGTTTGTATCGAAATTCATTCTGTCACACGTGGCGCTGCCACAACTTCTAATCTGAATCATTTTACAGTCCTCTGTAGCCACTTTTATTTATTTTTGCTACTATTTAACCAACAACAGCATCATTTCCTAAACGGGGTCCCTACAAGAGATCAGGACCCCACACAGGTCACAAATATAAATCTGAAGGGTTGGGAAATTATTATCAGGAGATGAAAATGACAAGAAAACCACAAACTAATTTGGGATGAATTTACTAATTTTTCCAAATATGCTGGCTGTATTCTGGATATAAAAGCTCCATAAAAACATGAGTGAATTAGCCTTGCGTTTAGATTTCCACAGTACGGTTGGGTGAGTGGCCAAGCTGAAATTATGTTAATTTATTTCATTTGTTCTGGTAGTCTTTCGCTTTGGTTGTGAATAACCTGGATACGTTTAAATCTTCAGCTTCCTAAAAGTATTCAAATGAATCTAAGCATTCCTGGAGAGCGTTCCTCATGCAGGATGCAACGTGAGACATTGTGCATGAAAGTTTGCACTCACAGATGTTCACTTATTGTTTAGCAGGCAGCTCTGCACAGGAGCGCCGACCCCACTGAGCTGAAAGGCATTTCTTTTAAAAGGTAGGACTTTATCTACGTATTGTTTGCCCCTTAAGAAAAAAAGCTTTTCTTCTATCGATCGAGATATGTTGGTTTCACCTTTTGTGTCCAATTCTAAAGCCCAGCGTGCGCCGCTGCGTCTGCATCTTTTCTCGTTTCTCTCCACAGTACGCCGGCGTCAGGAAGAATGGCGAGCGTTTCATGCCGCCGGAGGACTTTGTGGGACGTTTCCTCCGAGCCCACACACACACACACACACACACACACACACACACACACATATCCAACTTTCGAACGAGGCCACAAAGCTGCTGGCCGCAGTGGTGGATCAGAGGAAAGATGGATGGGTTATCTGATGGCACACTGTGAATTTGGAAACAGAATTCATTAGATAATCCTTGCACCTCGGAGGGTTTACTTATGGAATAACTGATATAAGTGCAAAGATTTGCCGCATAGGCCCATATATTCCTTTACAAAAGTATGAAAATAGAGGATCGACAACTGTGGGTCTGATCAATGGCGGAAGTTGCTAATCGGAGTGTGAAATCTCTCTCCTCTGATAAATATCAACATTATAAGATAATATCAAATAGTACGCTTATGAAAGACTCTTATCGAAGCCATCAGCCTGCGTGTTATTTGTCTTTGATCTTGTGAGACTACCTTTCTAGGGGTATTTTGCATCTTATAAACAAACCTATGACTGCATCCTTTGGTGTAAAAAAAAAAAAATAGAAAAGAAAAGATGTTCATTCTTGAATTATATAGCAAAGAGACATCAAACCACCAAAGGCCCCTTTCAGGTGTTTCCTTCTTTGTAGATACAACCCCAATTTCACACTTACACCCCCCATTCCCATCAACCCCTTTTTTTTACATTAATATGTATGTATTTAATGATACATAATGACGGGTAATAAAATGTTAGGGTAAGTCAAAAAAGACTTTTTTTTTTTAAACCACATTGCCATGGTAACCACCTGGGCTTATACAAAGAGCAAAGTGCACATGGCTGTGTAGCTTTGTGTTATTACATCTGCTTTAAGGTGTGTGTGTGTGTGTGTGTGTGTGTGTGTGTGTGTGTGTGTGTGTGTGTGTGTGTGTGTGTGTGCGCGTGCGTGCAGAAACCGGTGAGATGGAGTAGTGGGGGTTTAGGAATTGGAAAAAGAGAAACAGAGCCCCCCCCTCACACACACACACACACACACACACACACACACACGTGCACATACAAAACCCACACATGCACTGTAATTGCCGGCGCTATTCAGGAGCACTCGGTTGCATTGTGCGGCTTTGGAGCAGGATAAATGGTGGCCGTGGCATCAGGGTAAATCTATTAGGAACCCTCGGCCCGGGCTTTGTATCTAAACCTCATTTTGGTTTTGTGGAGGGAAATGGAAATGATACGGGGGGCAAAACAGGAAAAAAAAAGTCTGTTTAGACCTCAGATTTGATTCGTTGTTGTTGTTGTTTTTACAGTTGACTTTGTAAAGGCCTCGTGCTGCTCACATTGGGTGATGTATTTTTTTTTTTTTTTCTCACCTGCACTTTGGTGGATGAATGGTTTAACGGGACAAAGGGGTCTCGAGAATTATTTTGCATTGTGTCTCATGAACACAAAACAAATGGATCTAAAAGGTAGAGATGTGGCTCCGTTAGTGGTCGCTGGAAAACGCAAAAGCATTGTTTTTTCAAAAAGCTCATCTGTGGAGACCTTATGAAAGGAACGGGGCACGAGACAAAAAAAAACACCACTTTAGGGGCTGTACTTTCATCCGGATCGCCTGTTCTCATGCAAATGTGCTGGTGAACAACACGTCTTGCTTGTACCATGAGCGCAGTGTATCTGAAGCTGGTGCGCCTGCTTCTTTTTACCAGACAGGACTCCATTTCAACAAGATGAGTCAGGAGTAATAGATTTAGCAGGGGGTCAGACGGCAGACAGCACGCTCGCTTACTTTTCTGTTGGAGTGGATCTGTGTGAGAGAAATTTTACTCAGATGCCAGTGTGTGTGTGTGTGTGTGTGTGTGTGTGTGTGTGTGTGTGTAGATGTAAACAGTGAAAATGCTTTTGTCGGCCTCGCTGTGTAAATCAGGCGATATAGTGACAGTCGTAACAATCCATTATGGAGAAATCACTTTTCTGCCTCTTATTCTCGCCGCTGCCAGTGAGACAGAGAGACGGATAGATAGATAAATATATAGATATATGAATACAAGAGAGACTTTGGCGGGTGGAGATGTCTCAATTTCCAGAAATCAGATGTATTTGTGTGTGTGTGTGTGTGTGTGTGTGTGTGTGTGTGTGTGTGTGTGTGTGTGTGTGTGGGTGTGGGTGTGTCTGCATTGAAAGAGCCACAAGATGGTAAGAAGATTTCCCTCCTTCACCCGACTTATTTATGTCCTTTCTCTCCACTCGTGACTCTCTCTCTGCATTGCGCCGCCCTCAGCACTTCCTTTACCATAATGCACTCCGAGCTTCCTCCTTTCTGCTTCGATATTCCTTCTTGGTGTTTTGATAGAAGCATCTGCTCAAATGAGAAAAGGAAAAAAAAGAAAAAACACCACTTCAGTTTAAACCTCTCGTTGAGGCAGCGTGCTGGGAAAATGTCAGCGTGCGCCGGCCGCTGTCGGTGTTGCTGGACTTGTTCTGGCCAAGGTGTCCACCCTCACAGGCCGGACAGACGCTGGCAGCTGGCATTCATCTCGGGGCGTCTGTGTGTGTGTCTGTGTGTGTGTCTGTGGGTGTGCGAGCACGGCCCCCGGTGGGTGGAAGGCTGTCAGTAGCAATGCCAGGATGCCAGGGACAGGTAGGCCTCTCTCCCACTGCTATCAACGAAGGAAAGCTGTCTTTCTACCAACACCATGCATTTATGTTACCAGCACACAATGTTCACAAGACGGGGTTTTTTTCGTTCTTTTTTTTCGCTTCAGAGGAGTGTATGTGGATGCCTGCTGAGGGGAGACAGAGATAAAAGCCGGTAGGCGAAGATGAGATCAAAAACAAAAAAAAATATATGGAATAAAGGGTGGAGTTTTTTATACCAGACAGACGTAGCGAAGACAGTTTAAATTGCATTGTATCGGCATCCGAACCAAAACATCATTCAGCTGTCAGCTGCGGCGGCACATGCTAGAATTAAGTCTTTGTTTACGTCTTGTGTGTTGCATCTCCAGCTTGATACGTGTCACCGATATGTCAGCGACTGTTTTACCATTTCTAACGCAATCCGGCCGAGTAACAAAAAAAAAGGGGGGGGGGCCCAGGGGGACGCCAGGCGGGTCGGTTCCTCCCGCGCCGCGTTCACGGGTCGGCTGTAGCCGGGCACACGTGCCACCACAGTGGATGGTTGGGAGAGGCGGTTTGGTTTCGGCTTGATTGTGGAGCTTCTGGCTTCGGCAGCCTGCCCCTCTCACGGCTATCGCTTTGCAGCCGCCGCCGCCGCCGCGCTGCTAATCGACCGCCATAAGCAAACGCCCGGTGTGTTATGGAGATGCCTCCCCTGGATCTTGTCCGCACTCCCCCTGGTCTGAAACCCCATGGTCCAAATCCCTCTGTGATCAGCAGCCGTCTCAGTTACACTAATATGCTGATTGTCCACATCTGGGAAAAACCACCAGCTTGCATGTAAATTGATGCGTGTGAAGAAAAAAAAAAGAAGAGAAATTTGACTTTGCCCTCGTACTACAGCCTGTGCCTGCTTAATCTCCTCCAGTGTCTCCCTCCATGTGCCTTCAGTATCCGTCACAAAGTCACGATTATGAGCGGAGAGGCTCCTGATCTCCCAGCAGCCTCGGCACCATTGGTTTTAGCTTTGTTTTAGCACGTGCTCAGATAATAAAACATTCAGTCAAGCCATTTAAAGCAGCTGATTCAAAAAGTGTTCATGCGTAATGCCAGTAAGTGTTCATATGAGTCGTGTGTGTGTTGACTGCTTTGGCCTTTTACAAGTGTCTTTTTCTTGGAACATCTTTGCAAGTAATCTAAAGCCGCTTTCTTAACCTTTATCATCACTGGTAATCATGGCGATGTTTTAAAAAGAGACTGTATTTGTTAACGTACTGAGGTATTTGTCATAAATACAGCAGTTTCTACCCGTGAGGATCCACGCAGGTTGGAAACAAACACGTCTAAATTTCACCCGCGTCGTAATTAATTAGAAATGTAATCATCGCAGCCCCCCCTCCTCACCCCCCCCCCCCCCTCATTAGCGCTGACCCCTCCTGTAATTATCTGAGCCATTTGTGATATTCATAATGATCTCGTGGCGACAGTGAAGCGGGGGCCCTGAAAAAGAGGCCGGGGACTGCGTGGTCCGGTTCCCCCGCAGCAGGCGCTCCCATGGGAGCTCCCACTGGGTTCGCACAACAGCGGCTGTTTATGTTTATTCTTTCGCGTTAATGATGCATGTGGGCATTTGTGTTCATGATGGAGGGACAGGACTCTCCCACACTTGGGAAGAAATGCAGTGTTTTTTTCGCCGAGAAAAACGGATGGGTTGCGTTTGCTCGCAGACGAATTTGCTCCCCGTTATAAAGTATTTCCACCTCGGCTGCTCAACGTGACATTTACTCCGAATCGCATCGTGTTTCACGTTTGTTTTACCTGTTTAAAACAGTCCACTAAAGTGCGTAACTCTCTTTCTCTCAACCGGCTGCCATGCCGCTCAGACCGGGAACACATACTGAGCCTTTTTTATTTTCTTGCTGTCACACTTGATGAGTTTATGACATTACACATGAAATAAACGACTACTGAATAAAAGGCCTCTTGGGTTGCGAGTGGCGCAGACTGATTGGTTGTCTTAGTCGGCTGGTTTGCCACCGTGGGGCACAAATTGTATAATAAGCTGTTACATTACCCTTTTTTTAATTCGTTCAATGTTTTTTTTTTTTTTTTTTTTTTCCAAATAAGTTCTTCTTTACTGTGCTTTAAAGGACAAGATGAACATCTGATCTGAAGTATTTACGCAGGCCACTTGAATTGACACACCACATTTAAAGTCACTCACTGTCTCCTTTCCTTGCTTCCTTCTCTCAGGTTGATCTCCCTCTTCGTGGTGGCCTTTCTTGATGACCACCTCCGGTAAGGAAGACCCCCCTCCCCTCCATCTCCACTGGAAGCATCATTTCTCCTTTTGTGCTCATGTTGGCGTCGTACTTTTATACTTTTTTTCTTCATTTAACCACTCTTCAAGAATCAAGAGAACAATTCCAAACGACTCTCTGGGTTCAAGTCTCCTGTACTGATTTTGTTCCTTTGCTTTCAACATTAGAGCGGAGAACGTGCTCTTCCTAAACGCACCTCTGAAAGAGTTTTCATACAAACCCCTCGTTTATTTGTGTGCGCGTCTGACCTCCTCACCTGTTCCTTTTCAGTTGAGTCCGCGAGCATGAAGCGCCGGAAGCGGCTCGTTTTCTTGTCTGTTACAAAGATACAAGTTGGGTTTGGCCAGAGACTATTTATTAAGGAGACCTGCCACTTCCTCAATACAACTCCTGTAGGAAAACCCGTAACGGCAAAGATGGCGTTTGTGTGCGCATGTCCCGCCCCTCCCGCTGGAAAGCCAATCATCTGCTTTTTAACAGTCAAGCCGGGAAACATTTAAGCCTATCGTCTGGTTCCACTGACGCAGGCGCACAGCTGAGGTTTTGCGACAGCGGAGACGATGGCGTAACACCGGCATTCTGGATAGAGACGTAAATTAAGGTTGGTGTCGTGAAGCCTTGCGCATGCGCAGTAACCTGTGGGGGAAAAGGGTTTTAAACCTTATTTTGGGGCAAAGTCATCAAACTTTTTCAGCGATTTTGATCATATTCTGCTGATGTTTCTACAAATGTAGTTTTTATGTCCCGATGACCCGTGAAAAGTGCAGTTCTGACTCTCTTCCCATTGAGTGAGAAGGAGGCTGGTCTTGTTAGAGCTGCCCGGAGGCGTTGCAAAGATGTCGGCGAGTGGCATGACTTGCCTAAAAGGTTTGGCATAAGGAATGGAGGAGGCGAGGATGGACGAGGGGTCGGGGTCGCTCCATGTGCACGATTGGCACCGTCACCCTGCTGCCTTGAAGCTCCGATGGCGGAAAAAAAAGGGACCACAGTTGCGCCCGTTTCTTATTTTACCGTCTGCCTAATTGATTTAAACAACACCGACGGCGGCCTTCTGTAGGGGTGCGAGGCGTCGGCACATTAGGCCTGATTTAAAATGCGGTGCACAAGCGAGCAAAGGGAGAAGAGCGGGTGAGTTTCACTGGGATTGTTGCTGTCGACGGGGTGGCGAGATCATGGCGGGTGGTTATATATGCACATATGTAAATGTTCATACCTAAAAGGTTCAATTAGAGTGACGTTGTCTCGGTGGCAATTAAAAGCTCTGGCTGTTTTCCCCGCGTCTCCCAAAGGTTAATGAATGTGCCGATGCCTGTGAGTTGTGTGAGCCTCGCGCACACACAAGTGGAAAATTGCATGAAAAACATACCTCACATCGCGGCACGAACAAACAACCGACTACGGCGTCTGCCCTTTAACCGCAGGTGAATAACGTGTGACTGAGATTACAGACTGGGGGCTTTGTTGGAATTCTCCCTTCTTTCTCAGATTAAAGAGTTTCACCGAGGCACCGAAACTTTCCTTTATTACCCATGAAAAACATCAACCGCTCGGGCTCATGCCGCATTAAAGGCTTGTTTGTTTTACCGTGTATTAAATGCCTGTGCTCTGATTTCATTTCATTTCATTTTCTATGAAGCTGTTTTTATTTGATAACAGTCATTTATGTTAAGTGCAGGCGACACCGCGCTCCGAATTCTTAACACTCAACAAAAATAAATGCATAATTTGGCGGAGTGTTGCATCATAACACGGCGTATGAGACCGCGGTTGTGCGTCGGGCCAGAAAAGACGACAAAAAAAAAAAAAAAGAAGCAAAGAACCAAAGAGGGACTGAGTGTTGACAGGTCTATAAAAGCTGATAATATAAACGGTGGCCTCTGGAGCGGTCTCTCCTTTAAAGAGTTAAAAACTGTATATTTATTGCCTCATTAAAGTGTAAAAAAAAAACAAGAACGCAGTAGCTGTCTCACTTTAGAAGGTGAGGCCGACCTGAAGTAAATATCACCTTTTCTCTTTCTCTTTTTTTCTCCCCTCTTCCCTGTCTGTCTATCTGTCTTTATAAAAAAAAAAAAAAAAATGTTTCTTCCCTGCTCTCCTTTCTGCACTGGGTGAGCACGGCTTGTTTGGTAATAAGAAACAGGTCGCTCTATTGGTTTGTTTTTGTTTCTTTAGTAAGGCTGTAATTTGGGACTCATGTTCAGCGTCTCTGCTCCGCGCCGGCTGCAGAGGCTTACAGGCTTCAGGCGGAGGAACACAAGCGAGAAGAAAAGGCTTTTTTCCTGCTGAATGGCTCAGACAACTTCTGCCATGTGTCATTCAAGACTGATTCAGAGTTTAGGAACTTAAGTCTCAATCAGAGCAGGATTGTGTTCGGGAGATTGACATTGACGTTTTGTCAGGATTTTTTTTTTTCTTTCTCCAAAATCAAATAATTACCAATGTAGAAACCACGTGATGATTGTTGAAAATCGAGACTTGAGGTCTTCGTTGTAGAGCAAACTTAACGAGGAAGAAGTATTTTATAGTTGTTTGTTATGTAAAGAGAATAACGAATGGATTTAAATGGAGGTGAACTTGATGGTCGTTTGCCTTTAATGTGTCAAGTATTTAAAATGTTTGAATTAACGACAAACTTTACTTCCAAATTCATTTATAAGAAAAAATAATCCCATGATGTTTAATGTTTAACAATCACACGGGCTATTCAACACAGTGCGTCAAATGAAACTTTTCATTCCCTTTAGTTGAAGAAAAATAATCTTTTCTGCTTTTGTTTTGTTTTTTGTCTCATTTGTGACGATGTGAAGCAGGTCTTCAGCCAGACCACCATCCACCAGCACATCCCCCTTCAACCGGGACTGTGAGTTCATAGCGGCGGACAGACTTCACCCAGTTCCTCCTTGGTGTCTTTTTTTTGTTTTTTTTCTTTAGCCCGTCCGACTGACTGACGACTGTGTCTCAGCTCCGTCTTCAAGTGACCGTCAACGTTAGTCAATAAATCGGTTTAAACCGAATTACGTGGCTGCACACGTGCGATGTTTACAGGCTGTTCATACAATCCTGGCATCGCACACAGGGTTTCCCGACCCCTCTCAAACACGGCCCTCCATATTGACCAGATTAGTCGTTAATGAAACACTGAGGTTATATCTTTGGGGCATTTCTTGGCACTAGTTTCCCATTAGCTGACGCAGCAATACTCCCCTCCACCATCTCGCAGGCAGGTATAGAGAGACGCGCTTCCACGTCCATAAACAGCGCAGCCGGAATATTCCCGGTGTATTTGTGGTGTGCGAGCCGTTTTTCCAATACGATGTCTAGACTTAAATCAGGGCCCTGAGCAGGGCGAGTCGCTGGTGGGGGCCTCGGCGAGGGCCTGCGCTGTGCCAGGTTTGCATCCACACTCACGACGTATCTGAATGAGCTTTTTATATTGCACTTAACTTGGACCAGATGGCTTACACGCAGCGGGATATTGAGACGTTTGTTATTTGCGCGTGCGTCGTTGTGCGGGTGAGCACGCAGCACGCGTGTGCACGCATCTGCTTCACTGCGCGCGCACCCGTGTGTGTGTGTGTGTGTGTGTGTGTGTGTGTGTGTGTGTATGTGTGCGAGAGAGAGAGAGAGAGAGCAGCGGAATGCTTCCGTGTTTACGTGGTGCTGTCATTTTGGCCCGTGTTTCAGCGCATGCGCGCAGGGTCCGCGTGGCGTCCTCTGCATTGACAGCGCGCCCGGTCCGCTCGCAGTCCGTCTCACCCGGTGGGTTTCCGGCTTCTCGCAGCAGCGATCCAGCAGCCAGTCACGCTCACTTTGGTTCACGGCTCAATTAAAATGGCAGAAGAAAGCCAATTTCAATTTGATGCATGGATATTCAAATTAGTGTTCATTTTAAGCTCGTGAAATATTCTCCTGCTTTTCATCTTTTGTTACTTGGTCCAATTCTATTCAAAATTTGTTTTCAGAGGTCTAATAGTTGGGTTCTATTGAAGTTTGTCACATTAATGAGACACTGATGGCAATGTGAAGGTGTGTTACTTAAATCAATTACAGTGCTTTGTTGCAGGTACATTTTTATTCTTACAGCGTTATCACAACCTCTCCTGATTGAAGACACGGTGCAACAACATTTCCTGAACTACAAACTGCTTCATGCATCCTTGTGATTGTGCTACTACCCAGTAGCGCCACTTCTGTTAACAGACAAAGCATTGCGAAATGTCACTTTGGGGCAAGAAAAGAGTAAACACACACACACACACACACACAAACACACATCATATTCTAAATATTTTAGCGGATTCTCTACCACTCAGCTTCCCTCCACCCCCAAAGAATGTTCCAATCCTCTGTTTTCCTCCCCTTCCTGCCGTACGCGCATGTGTTTATTGTGTTTTTTCTGCCACTGCCAGATGCTCACAAGATGGGATTATCGGGGGAAAACGTTTGCGCCGCATATTTCTCACAAGGGCTCTCTCTGGCCAATTACTGTCCTGATGGAAGCCAGAGATTCTCACCAATTACATGCATTTTTCACGTCTCACGCGTGGACGCCGGCCAAGGCCCGGCGTTGTCTGGCAGTGATATCGCTGATGGCCAGTAAGAGAAGTGGCACACATACTAGTAGCCCGCCTTACACATCCTGGCGAGCAGAGGTCTTTGAAACACGAAGAGGCGGGCACCACACATGGAACCCTTCTCACTAAGATGGGTTTCATTTGTTTTGTTGGCATTGTTGAGGTTTTTTAAAAAGCCCCAATTGTGTTTGACTCCAGAAATCAGCAGACAGCCTTTAACATGACCAGAGGGGGGCCGACTGGGCGTCTACTTCCTGTGTCGCTGTAGCCCAGTGCTGATGAGAAGCGGGGACACCTGTCACCCCGCTGCGCTCGTTTCTATCGTTTTTAGTTTTGACGAGAGGGGGGAAGAACCCCCAGCCGCTGGAAGCCAACAGAGGTGGGTTGTCATGTGGTTTTTATTTTTGAATCCAAGGACGATCAAAGCGACTGCAAATGCCTCGCTCTTGTTTGGCGACGCATCAAGCCCCCCGAGCTCTACGTCCCCCCGCCGCTCCCTCATTCCTCTCCCAAATACAAAAAAACACGTCGCCGAAAACGCACATGCAGTTGCAGCAGGTTTAAGGATAAAGTGCTCCGTCCCCTGGACCGCAGTTGCAGGGCCGGTCCGAGGCATATGCGAACTAAGCGGCTGCTTGGGGCCCCCTGGCATGCAAGGGGAAGCTAAGGCCCGTTTAGTGCTGCAAGCAGCCCTAGTTTTATATTATGACCTCACTGTATTCGTTTATTATTTTTGCTATAACAGTATAGCGTGACATTTGTGCCAATAATCTTCTAGCACAGGTGACTCTGCGTGGTGGGAGGGGGGCCCCCAAATCAAATTCTACTTAGGGCCCCCAAGAAGATCGGGCCGGCACTGCGCAGTTGTTAGGTTGCTCCGTGTGGCCTTTTCATAGTTTCGAGGGAAACAGCATAGTTTTTTTGTCACTTCCAGCTGGACACGAACAAAAACGCTAGACGCTCAACCTCCTTTGACCTGCTGAGGACCGAGACCAGAGACGCGACTCTGGGAAAGCCCACGCCTGAAACGTCCCACTTTGTTTTACTCTGGGAGGGTTTGCAATGCGTCAATCTCTCTCCTCGTTTTGCCTTCCACTCACTCGTACACCCCGCGGAGCCCCTGCTGTGCTCATAGGTGATACTGACACATGACTGCTACGTTCGCTGTTTTCGCGAATCTGGCTCTTTTGTTGCGATGTCTGTTCTCACTCCGCTCCGGTCTCCACCAGGCTTTGTGTTAATGTCACTCTTCCCCAGTCGTTTCTCTTGTGTGCTGCGAATGCAGAGTTCGATCGGTTACGCTGTCAGTGGAATATCACTCAAATTCAAACGCAACAATAAGTCGAAGCCCCGCAGGGTTTTGTGTTGTAGTTGTGCCGAGATTCAACCAGTCTCCTCCGGCACTTTTTGTCCGACGTGGGGCTTAAAAAAGAAGGTCCATTCTTCTTGGCAAATTGAAAATTTTACTTATTGTGAGCTGTAAAACTAATTGGCTTAATATTTCAGTCAAATAGCTTTTTAAATAACAAATTATAGACTTGCAATTAGAGCTGCAACTAATGAATGTCTTCGTTGTCACTTAATCAACTGATTCATTTTTTCAATGGATTGTTTAACATCTTAAATAATAATTGTTTTATAAAATACCAGAAATGAGTGAATAATGGCCATTACAATGGACATGCACGTGGACATATTCAAATTCCTTATTATTCAGCATACTATCACAGAGACAAGCAGAAAATCTTCCCTTCTGTAAAGCTGGAAAACGGGGATATAAAGTTCGACATTTTTCATTTCTCAATCCATCAATAACAACATATTTGCAAAAGAGGATTCAGAATGAAACTCTTGCATCGATGTTTCGCTCCAGTCAGCACACCGAGATGAACTTTAAAGGAAGAACGCTTGAATCTGTCGTTCACCGTCGTCATCAATCCATCACCGTGCGTCACAAACCTCATCAACAGGAATCGAGGAATAAAAACCTCCTCCATCTTTTGTCTCGGATTGATTTACTCTTCTGAAGTGAGTCACGGGGTCACAAAGCGCCTCCCTCTGCCTCCCGGCTCTCGTGCCTGTTGGCGGACTCTCTGCGGACGGTTATTGCCGTGACGTCCCCTGTCTTTTGTGTGCGAGACAGAGGAAGTGACGAGGCACCGGTTTGTTTACGGCCCCTCTGCAGACTTGTGGTTGCAGGTACCGATAATGGCTGCTAATTTTCAGAGGCCCTCGCGGGACGGCTCCTCACCGCAGCCTGCCGGCGTCCCCGTGGACCCCTGTGTGTGTGTGTGCGTGTGTGTGTGCGTGACAACAGAGAAAAAGTGAGCAGCGAGCTGATTAGCCGTCTCGCCTCCATGTGTGTGTGTGTGTGTGTGTTTGTATGTTTGTTCCTCAAGTGGGTTGCATGGGGATTTTGGGAGGGTGTGAAAAGCCCAAGCGACACCACCTCACAGGAGGCAAGCCGCCGTCAGGGGGAGAAAAGGCGAACGGCCGAACGGCGTGTGCGCCTGTGACTGAGAGGTGGGAGACTCGTATGAGCACGGAAACATACGTGCTTATATGAGTGACTTCATGTGGATTTTTGATTTCTACAAAGATAACTTAAAAATGTCCAGAAACATGCATTCACTAAGGCCTTGACTCCACAGGAGACGCAGCTTTCGTCCTGCGGGACGGAGGCCACAGCGGCTCCGTCTCAGCCCCGGGACATCAGGGACATCACGGTCAGCGTCCGGCCGCACATGCATCGCGTCCTCTGTGGAGGAATGCCTCGTGGCGGCGGGTTGGTTGTTTGTTTGCCTCTGTGGTTCCTTCTTCCCTTTGTTCTACGTGGGAGACAAAGGTCACTGCGGTCCACCTGCAGCTACGGAACTTTGTCTTCATGTCAAGAACAAATTGGGGGTTGTCTTTATTCGGAAGCAGCTAAACGAAACGATGAATGCATTAACTGCGAGAAATTTAATTTCAACGTGGTACATGATTGGTCACCAAACATGTGTCTGCATCAAACCACAACTTGCACACTTTGGAATTTCAGAAACAGACACAAGGTTACCGATTACTTGTACATGTGTTTACTTTATATGTGATGTTTGCCTCTGATTATTTTATTTTATTCTCCATAAAAGGGTTAAAAGCAACACTGTTTTGTTCCATCTCACTTCCTCCGTATTGTCTTTTTCTCTCCCCCGCGTGTCTCCTTCCCTCCAGCTGTCCATCTCTCATTCCGTCCCCTTTCCTCGTTACCTTTTCTGTCACCTCTCATCTGTCCTCTCTCTGTTCCCCTCCTCATTTTTTTTCCCTCTCTCTCAACCGCCACTCTTTCTCCCCCTCCCTCCCCCGTGTCTCTGTCTCTCTCCCCAACATGTCATTACGTCTAACCTCTCTGGCAGCGTCAAAGCCGAGCAGGCAGGCTGAATAGGAAGATGGAGACACAGATAGATGGAGACTGGAGCTTTGCAGTCCATCATCGTTTGCCTGTGTGATTGTGCGCTTTGTACTCTATTTGTTCTGCGCTCCGAGATGTTTGTCTTGGTTCGTGTCTCGTTCGTTGTTGCAGGTCCTGCGTCTTCGTCCGTGTCTTTCGCCCGATTTCATAAACACCTTGTAGACTGTGTCATTTTCTCCGCTGTGTTTACCTCACCGACCAAACATCTTGGTGTGCTGTTAGTTAAACGCTGACACACACGTGCACAAACACACACACACACACACACACACACATCCAAAAACCTATAAACACTGCAGACACATTAAAAGCGGCATTACAACAGAACGCAGTGAAACAGTAACCTTTAATTCACTCACACAACACGGCAAATTAGCAGACCCACAGTCTTTTCACCCGAATATTTTCCTGCTCCCCCCCCTTGTGTGAGGGCCTCTGTGTGGGATATCATGGGAAGATCCGTGCCCGCAGGCGCACGGATACGAACCCACACAAAAGTGCCCCTCTGTTTAGGACAGTTTCACCCACGAGCTCCAGAGCTGCTTCCCTCCCGGTCGCAAACATGGAGAGCAAAAACCCGGCGCCCGAGTGCGTCTGCAAAGCAAACAGTGCCATCTAGTGAAAGGCCGCTCTGCAGGAAGCCTGGACGCCGCTCGTTTTTCCCACCGCGGCCCAAGGCGACCACATGTTATGAAAAGGTACTCCCAAAAACGCACGGCAGCCCGAGCGGCTCCTCGCAGCGTTCCAGAGCCTGATGCGATAAAGATGGGAAGCTGGTTCACATAAAAGCGTTTGTGTGCAGCCCTGGAATGTCCTCAAGAGCCCCAGCATCTATTTTTAATACGTTACCTTTTTTTAAAATGTTCTGTTCTTTTTTATCACTTCCCTCCACCTCATAAAAAAAAAAAAAAGTTAATTAAACTCCCTGCGAGTGTTCGTTGTGCGATGGAAAAAGCAGCGGTTGAGACGGGTTTACTTGTCCCCGAGGAGGGATGGTGAAGAGGAACGCCGACGGTTAACCGCCCACGTTTTACCGAACGTCTCCTCTGACTCACTCGGGATCTTGATATCTAGATGTGTTCATTCTGTCCTGCGTGTGGCTTGAATGGGGGAAGCGTGCGTTGTCCATCCCGGTGCAGGTATAGCACATCTCACCAGGTCAGCTTCTCATACTTCTCAACGGCTTCACCTTCACTTCTCAACAACATGGAGAAAAAAAAAAAACCTCACATGTTTGTTCCCAGACGCACACACTGTTACCGTCCCTCACCTCAGGCCCTATCAAATGCGTTTTTGCAGATAGTGTATTTACGTCTGTGTGTGTGTGTGTGTGTGTGTGTGTGTGTGCTGCGGGTGGAAACTTGTTTTTGTTGGGTTTTCTTCCGTCCCGTTGGCGTTTTAAAATGGGCATGCTGGATCAGACCGAGCACACGTACCGCGTGGCTGCGCTCCCTGATGGAGCCTGCTTTTGTCTGGGAAGCTTCTCTGAGGGCAACCTCTCTGTGGTCTTAAATGAGCTGTGCTGTCTCGCCCTGCAGATCAGTGTGCACGGCAGATACTAAAAAAACATCTAACACAGCTAATACCTTTACTGAAGTCGTAAAGCCACAAGGTGATGGAATTTTGGTATCGTTATCTATTAATCCGAGAGCCATTTTTTTTTCTTCATTTTCTCTTTTTCTCTCCGTTTCTCATGCTTTAGTTCTTTAGTTAGTTCTCACTTGCTCGCCCCCTTTGCTGTCTCTCATTCCTTTCCTCAGTACTTGGCGCCGAGGCCCAGTGAGCTTTCCCAGTCTCTCTACCTTTCTCTGTGCCTTTCCCCCCCCTGATTCCCCCCTCCGACCTCTCCCCCGCGTGGCCCCGGGGCCACTCGCGGAGCCTGGTGATGCTATCTGAAGCCTTATCAGGGGTGTGGACCGTAGCCGACCCGGACCAGGAGCCCCGTACGCTCCCGGGCTGTTCCCACCGTGGGTGCACCGAGGCTGGGCTTGGCTCAACCCCGCCGGTGGCCCGTAGCCAGCCAGACCTCCGTAGCCACCGGCCAATCCATCCACCCGCCGCTCCCCGAGTCATTAAGGCCTCCCGGGGGACTGCAAGTGCTCGTACCGCGTAGCGTGCGCACAAGTGAGTGCGCGTGTGCGTTTTGTACCACCCTATTTCAAACATTTCTCACACACACACACACACACAGGCGTTCAGATGCATTAACACAGCCAACCATGCACACAAGCGTAATGATCCTGATTGATTCCGTATGTGCAACAAGGCCACTGTTTGCCTTGGGGACGCCATTACAGTGCTTAACGCCTACGCAGCAGTGTGTGTGTGTGTGTGTGAGCGTCCGTGGGCGTACGTGCACACTGCACTTTGTTTGTGTGCTTATGTGTACACTAGGCTTTGTTTGTTTACGTACGTGCACGCTGGACTTGTAGAAGACATATTTGTGCACGCTGCATGGCACATGGTGAGGCGTCTTTGTAAACGGGTACTGAACATTTTACTTTGGTGATGGCCTGAGTTTGTGTCCAGCTCCACCAAGAGTTCTTCTGCATTGTGTTGGTTTGAAGTCCAACAATCGGCCGTTATTAGATCTGAATGGATTTATGACGCTTTCGTTTTTGACCAAATGCCTGCAAATCTAATTTAATGTCCCCTCAGACTCAGATGTATTTTATTCATTTTAGCATTGACCTTAAATCACTGCTGTGCATCGTAGATCGAGTTCAGTAGATCTTGCAGTAGTCTTTTTTTTTTTCATTCTCTTTTCCTTTTATTATTGTGCGGATTGTCTTCTTTTTTTTTTAAACCATTTGTAATGTGCTTTGTAAAAGTGCTGTGTGATTCACAATTAATATTCTGTAATAAAAACAAAAACGCAAAAAACAAATAATACTCTGTGTTAACAACTTTTTAAGTTGTCAAGAATCCGTCTAGAAAATTCCCCACTGATTTTCTGGTTTTTTCTTTGTCTTCATCCTACATTCAGTTAGAAAACATTAAGTGTGTCGAGGCGTGTGGGTGATGACTTCTGCACACGGCGGTAATGTGGAAATCTGGTTATCCTTTAGTACTGTGTAGACTTTACAGAGGAGCAGGTAAATATAAAATGTGTATGGAGGGTCCGTCAGGTGTGTGTGTGTGTGTGTGTGTGTGTGTGTGTGAGAAAGAGAGCATGCCTCAGGGGTAAGCCGAGCTTTGGCGGGGTGAATGGCTCCAGTGTAGGACGACTTTGTCACAACCCCAGCCTGCTGCTCTTTGAATAAAGCAGGTCAAACAATGGTGACTCCTCCACTGTAAGCCACCCTACAGTCAACCTGCTCTTTATTCCCCCAACAATAGATTGGGTCTTAAGTTACTCACTGAAGCTGCCTCAGGACGAGTCTTGACGTTCATAACTCTGCATGGTCACATTTTCTATGCAATGTTCTCATGATGAATTCCACATGCTTTGACAGTTATCACATGTGTGTTCCAACCTAAAATCCCCGTGAAAAAAGCAAAACACTCACAATGGGTTGTGCATATCCGAGCCAACTTTATCAATTAATAACATCACACAACATTAAACTAAGGAGGGTTTCCCAGTTTTCTAATTGACCCTGTATTTAGATCAAAATACCTAACGCTGATTCAACATAGAATAGGCTTCTTTTTCTGAGTTGTGACAGGTTGTTTTGGAAAACACAGGAATTCAATGACGGACGTAGACGTATATTGGGCGTGTTAGATTAGAGTAGAACACTTTATTAATCCCCATTGGGTAAAACCCATTTACCACCAAATTTACTCATACAGCAATGGAAATAGACACAAACAAAAGAGACATTACAATTAATAGATACCACCAAATGCCAAAATGAGACATGACGAGTAAACATAATACATTAAAAAAAAAGAAAAAAGGACTTAAAGCAACAGCACACACAAAAACCCTTTTTTTATTTTCATGGACAGCCTCTTAAAAGCAGCCAAAGAGCGGCCAATTGCTTGATTGGCGTGAAGAAAGAATCGTTCCCTCGACTTGAAGAGTTTGAAGAGTTGGCCAGTGAAGGTATTAACGATGGAGCATGAGAGGGACGGCCTGATCGGTCTCCCGTTCGCAGGATGTTCTACCCTCATGCACCCTCGGTGACATGGACACTGGCGCTCTTGAGTTCCTCCACCAGTGGTCATGTGCTTTGATCTGGTATCTGAGAGTTCAAGTCTTCAGAAGGAGCTCAGAGTTAGCGGGTTTCTTTGCATGTAGGTTGCCCAGGGATCTGATTATAATGTTCTGGCTGTGTAGTTCCCCAGACCTGGAAACCCACCAGAGGAATCGTTTACATCCCACGTGGCCTTCAATATCCCTGAGCATCCACCAGGAAGGAGCTAGACGACGTGGCGGAGGAGAGATAAAATCTCCATGGAAACAGTTATTTTTATTGTGGATGTGACGGCCAAGCTGGTGTCACGATCCACGTTTCACTGACAACAGGAACATAAGTTCAGGAAATAGTGGCTCCGTGTATTCTAATTACTATTACCTAATCACCAGGCTTAAGTCATTTACTCCATTCCTCAGTTATTCAGGGAGTTGTGGAGGGAACGTCGGACCCCAGAGTTGCCAGGGGTCGATGCCACAACGAGACGAGCGCTTTCCTCCTCCGCAGACTTCTCTGCAAAGGATCAAACGAACAACTGCCCCAGCGCCAGAGAATCAACTTTCAGTCCAAAACCCATTCAAAATCCTTTTGCTCTTAAAAAGGAAAAGGGGGCAATTGCAGCCCCTTATGGTCCGTGGCACACAACAACTGCATGAGTTTCACATTCCCCCACTTCCTCTGCGTCCGCCTATAGCTGCCCGACCAGCGCTCTCGTAATTCCTAACCCCGGCCTGGGACACCACCTGATTATTATTTCTGGGCAATGGGATACTTTAATAGCCCCCCCCCACACTCCCCTTGATTGGAGATGCGAGAGATAATAGCCTCAATATTCCTCCTCGGCCTGAGAAAT
This sequence comes from Apeltes quadracus, assembly GCA_021346845.1. Taxonomy (NCBI): domain Eukaryota; kingdom Metazoa; phylum Chordata; class Actinopteri; order Perciformes; family Gasterosteidae; genus Apeltes; species Apeltes quadracus. Next base: position 10,121,519 of record CM037926.1, on the reverse strand, counting down.
CTGGGAGCGCCGTAGAGATGCAACGGAAAGCCTGGTTTCACATGCAGAGGTTAAACATCTCTGTTGTATTTGGATGACGGGATTGAGGAGCGGGAGAGCTGTCGGCTCCTATAAATCGGTTGTCGTGCTCAATCATGCCTGGACTTTTCTAACGACCCCGATGTGTTCACATGGAACGACGGCGGCAAAGTTTCCGTAAGCTTGAAGCAACTTCAGACTGACAGATCGGGGCTTCTAAAGGTCACGGAATCGGTGATGCGTCGGTGAAATATTATATTCCTCCGAGAGTTTTTACAAGCGTTTTAAAGTTACTTGAAACCTTCCCACTCGCTCTCATCTCGTCAGATGTGTTGGTTTATTGGACATTGAGCAGATCCTTCCCTTCAACCTGGCTGAGGTCCAGAGGCAGGTACGAATAATATGAAGACTCGACGTGATGTTGATGTGTTTGGTTTCCTCTTCCACACTGGCAGCTCTTTTTTTTATTTATTTTTTTATCTTCGCCCCAGTACATTCTCTAGAGCTCGATGTCAGAGGACTACGATTTATAATTAAGGATAATGATATCTCCTGTTCACAAGTAATTAATCTCCCATTGATTTGGGGTTTTGGCATGAACTGCACGATTCATCCATTGAAGAATTGTTTTTGAGTTACACGTGAGGAAAAAAAAAAAAAAAACGGAAGACACAGATCCAAACATGTTTTGTTAGATGGAAAGTTTGCCCTTAAAAAAAAAAAAAACCTGCCAGTGTTTGTTATTTCATCTCATTTTTAGAATTTCATACCAAGGCTGAGACCGGGGTTGCTTCCAAGTCATGTGCCATTACAGACTCTCGTGAGAGAAAACTCCAACTCAAATGTGGTTGACGAAAAAATATACAGACAAAACTCACACGTCCAAGGGAATTAAGAAGAGAGGCATCCTCGATGCCTCGTGAACCTTTTACGTTTTAAAAGACAGATGTAGAGAGAGTGAGCGGAGAAGGACTTTGTGGACGGTCCGGACCGATGAGCAGGATGACTGTTTTCCATCTCTGGCTGTTTGGTCAGAGTCGTGTTGCCTGGTGGGTTCCTGCACTGCAGAGACGGTTTGGCCGGGGCCATATTGGAGCAGGCGGGGGCCAAAGGGGAGAAAGCAAAAGGGGCCCAGCACTACGCAGACGCCAGTCCCACCACAATGAGCCACTTTAGGCCCTTGTGGTTTGGCCTCGGAGGGCCGGCCGCCAGCGAGCCGGAGCGCTCGCCCTCCTCATCGTTTGCTGCTTCTCTCCATTTCCTTTTTTTGATCTGGTTCTTTTCTCCCTCTTTGTTATTTCTCTAAACTGGCCGTTTTTTTTTTTCCTCTCTTTGTATCCCGGTGACTTCTGCCCTCTTTCGCCCGCAGACATCTTGTCGGTTTGTGGGGCCGAGTCGCAGGGAGGGTGGTGGAGGTGGAGGAGGTTGAATATAAAGGAGACATTAGGTTCAGGAAGGAAAACCTCTGGGGATGATTTGTGGAAGGGGGCGGGGGCTTACTCTGACAGGTGGACCTGTTCTAGAGTCCCCCATCCCCCTCCACACACACACACACACACACACACACACACACACACACAAACACACACAACCCTCCACCTCGCCAAGCTCTCCAGGGTCAAGAGGCCAGAATTAGGCAAAACAGACAAGGCCACAGGTATCAGGTGGACATGTTCCTTTGTGTTCCCGCATCCTGAAATGACTAGTACTATTACTGCTAGTATTTTTGCTAGTCTTTCAACTATTAACTAATCATTTAAAGTAATTATTCAAATGCAAAGGCATCGCAAAGGACGGGCATTTCCTTCTAGATATAAAACCAAAAAATAAGTAACATGTTAATTCTTTTAGAATATAAACCGGTCTTGATGTTTCTTGTGATATCATACTACAAGTATACCATAATCAGTAATCAATGACTTATCTAAGATATTTGGGTATGTTATCTATATTTGTGCATTACCTCACCAACAACAGCTTCTCTCTTTCTTGTCCGCATTGACCAAAATAACAAATACCCGCGTCATGATGAAATTGGGAGTTGCAGTCAAACGCTGTACAGCAGGTGTGACGACTGATTAATTAATAGCTGCTAATTAAGTCTGCAAGGTGGCGCAATCAGGTGTGTGGCCGACAGCGTCGAATGAATCAATGACCAAAACTCACTTCTCACTGTTGTTAACTTTGTTGTTCCTCTTCATCGACCCCCCCCCCCACCCTTTGGCTCAGCGGCAGGGGGTAAGAGTCACGGGCCATTGGCTCCCCGCATACCTGCACTCCACCACCCGCCCGCCTACCTCTTTGCGTGTCTACCTGAGCGTCCCCCCCCCCCGTCCTCCCACCTCACCCCTCCGCCCTCTGTTGTCCTCATAAGAAAAGGGTGAGAGACAGAGGGGACAATGGGCCCTCTATTGCTAACAAGAGCGACGGTTGCCGGTCTGCTTAAAGAGAAGTGCTGCCTCTCTCTCTCTCTCTCTCTCTCTCTCTCTCTCTCTCTCTCTCTCTCTCCCCCCCTCCCCTTCCGTCCATCCCTCTCTCGCTCTCATCCCTCCGTCTCGTTCGGTCCCGTCTCTCGCCTCCCTCCGCGCGCCATGGGAAAACCCTCCTGTGTGGATTCTTTTGTACCTGCGTCAGTGATCAGAGGGGGATGAGGGCGGAGGGGTGAAGGGTGGGGTTCAGGGCCTTGTGTTTGTCTTCAGATTCCCCACTGTTTTCCTCCCTTCCTTCCTTCATTCCTTCCCTCTCCTCCGCCTCCTTCTATCCCGCGGGAGACAGCTTAATAAGGAGGTACGGGTCGGCCGTCCCTTCTTCTTTCTCGGTCTCTCTCTAATTAAGTCTGTCGCCTTGGGTCGGTTCTTTTTGTTTGTGTCCGTCTGACGGGCCAAAAGACACGGGGTCTGAAGGCATCTGTCTTAACGTCACCTCCACAGACTTCCCCTTCCTCCTCCACCTTTTCCTTTTCTTCCTCATAAAAATATCAGCGTGTATTTCCTTTGTCTTCTTCATTGGTAAAGTAAGTGAGACATATCCTAAATCTAAGTCTTGAAACTTCTTTCTCTGAGTTACTCGATCGTACTTCACGCCGTTCATTCTTAATGCCTTAAGAAAAAGGGAACTCTAAAGTGAGTTTCTTTTTATTTATTTAGTTAATCTATTCTGTTGTTGACTTCACTTGCAAAATACAAAGATTGTGGAAAATGGCTGCAGTTGGCTGGATGAGGGGGAAACAGCGCTGGCTTGGCCTTAGCAGAAAATGACTCCAGTAAATGTGGATGTTAAAGTAAACACACCTTTACACCATGTGATCAGAATCTAAATAACCATTTTTTGTATTCTTTGAAGCCGTGGGTGCCACAGCAGTGTACCCCAGTGAAGAAGAAGAAGCAGCCGGTCGGAGGGACAATTAGAGTGACAAGAAGGAAGAGGAGGCGAGAGGAGAAGCAAAGTGTCGGGTGGACCGGAGGGCCGTGTGAGTTCACCTCTGCGTTGACCTGCCTCCTTTTGAAGTGATTCCGGTTGGCTGCGGACTTTAAGAGCAGGACAATGAACGTCGCACGCGAGTCTGGACTCACACGCTCCCGCCTGACGCCGACGCCGACGCGGCGAGCAGGTGCACAAGTATGCAGGCATGCACACGCGGGCTATTCAGGTGCACGCACATACCGGGGGCCATGACATCCCTAATCACTGCCTGCCCTGTCTTCAGAAGCCGGGGTTAGGGTGTCTGTGTCGGCATTGTTGGGGTCGGATTGAAGGCGGATTGACAGACGGTCCCCTGGAACGGTGGCAGGGGCGCTTTTAAAGTCGCCAGGATTGTGATTGACAGCGGCGACTCCCGGGAGGAAACTCGAATGCTTGAATTTCTGTGGGAAACACAAAAGGCCATCGACAGTCTGGCTCCAGGTGGACGGCCAGACAGGTATCCCGACCGCCCGACTGTAGTTATGTAACATAAGTTGAAAGTGCCCTTGGCTGGAGACCTCGGGGGGGAAATCGGCTGAGCGAAGAATGTTTTGTGCAACGAAAAAAAAAAGTTGGCACAATTACTGTTGTAGCATAATGTCAGGATCTCTCATAAACAAAGCAGCACGAGGAGGACGGGGGCTGTTTCAGTCGTCTCTGCCGGTGGTTTGAATTAGGTGTGTTTTCCCCGAGTCCTGTCATGTTTATGCACGTACGTTCGCTATTGAAGACAGCATGTCAAAAGAATTCAGATTTCAGATTTTTGGAGTTGCTTTTTAATGAGGTCCAGACATCAGGTCCTTTCGCCAACTTCCAAATTAAGTGTGTGATTATGTGTGTGTGGCCTCACTACACACAAACTACTGTGGATCATTAACTGTGTTTGTAACTTTCAGGGAATGTGTGTGTGTGTCTGTGTGTGTGTGTGTGTGTGTGTGTGTCTGTGTGTGCTTTTGGCCTCTGGGCTGGGTAGGGGGCCAAGTTTTATTGTGCTCTGTTGTGATTATTTTGTTTATTTTTATCCTTCTCTGGGTTGTAATTGAGGTCTGCGTAAACTTTTGGTTGGTTTGTTTTATACTCTGCCCTTTTTTTCTATTCTGGGAAGCAGTTTCTCTCCCCATCTTCTCTTTACCCGTCCTTCCTCTCTCTCTCTCTCTCTCTCTCTCTCTCTCTCTCGGTGCTACTCTGATGTCCCCACACTCCACATCAATGGGTTTCATTAGAGTCTGGAGGATCTTGCAGGGTCCGATGCATGTGCTGGGAAGCCACACATGTTGAGTGTGTGTGTGCGAGTGAGTAGGGGTACCACAGCGCTCCTTTTTTTTTTTTTTTTTCTAATCATCTCGTCATTTTCTAATGATAGGTCTCGTACCGCAGCTACTGGGTGTGGCGCCCGAGAAAGCCATAAAGCTCACAGTAAGTTGCTGCGTTAGAAAGTGCACACAGACGCGGATGCACGTTCCTGCATTGCTTCAATCCTCTTGATCGATTTTGTGTAATGTGACACTACAAATATAATCCAGGTAGAGGTGAAAAACCTTTAGTTACATGCACATGACCAGATTCATTCTGTTAATGGTTCAGGTCCTACATAAAACATGAATTACATTAATATCATATATCATATCATTGATGTAATATCAATATTACATCAATATCGTTCTAACTCATTTCATTTTTTGGGGAGTTTTTGCTGTGCCGATGTGAGGGTCTTGGGACGGAGGATGTTGCATGTGTACAGACTGTAAAGCCCTCCGAGGCAAATTTGTAATTTGCGATTTTGGGCTATACAAAATAAAATGAATTGAATTGAATTTAATTAACTTACCAGGTAAAATGAATGCTCTTGTGTTTCCAGATGAATGACTTGTTTGTAATTTATAGTGTATAACTTGGTCAGGAGGTAACAATCTGGACGAGATTTATGGAAATAAGTTAAAATATTAACGACTATGGTATTAGAAAGTAAACCATATCTGAACCCTGTGATGCTTGACGCTTCTTTTGAGGAGACATTGTTAGTCCGCTACCACCCACGTATTCATAAATTGTCTTTTAAGGAACACAAAGACTGTTTTTGAGTGTTGAATTCCTGGCGACGCGACGTTAAGGTGCATCCGCGCGATCGAGCTGCAGCGGAGCAGGGACTGTGCACGCGTGGGATGCAAGCGGTAAAACCACAATGGAAAGTCGTGCAAAAAAAGAACACACGGTAGCAAGGTCAAAGAGTGTGAACTCAAATCAGCACAGCAACATATTTCTGTCTTCATCGTCACGGCGCACTGTGCTGGAACGATGCTGCTCAGCACACAGACAGTGAATACAGCACCGGGGCAGCTCGCACGTCTCCACTGTGTTTACCTGTTTCCTGAGTGCCGCCCCTCTGACAGCTGAGCAGACAGACGCGAACCTGTTCGGAGGCCACAAAGCCGCTGTTTGTTGATGGAAAGTGTTAAAGATCACACATGAAAAGACCGATGCATTTGATACCGCGTATACACTGTACATGCTCACAGGAGCGTGTGCATCCATGACGAACAGAAGGGCTTACAGGTGTACAAACACACACACACACACACACACACACACACACTTACAGGGAGGAGATGAAGATTGACAGCCGCTGCTACCGGAGACCCCTACCAGTCCTTTACCTGCTCCCCTCCCGTCGTAGGTTTTGATCACTGAGCTGTCACAGTCTGCCCCCGACGCAGGCGCGCACGCACAAACACACACACACACACACACACACACACACACACACGCCGTGACTCCACCAAGGCCGGTAGCTGTAGCAAATGAAAGGAGGTCTTTCACTCAACCTTCTTTTGATGCTGATCGCTAAAGCAAACTATTTCAGGATACACAAGTCATTATGGGTTTAGCTCCACTCAGGCACATTCAATTGACGTTATTTGTTCCAGAAATATGTTTCAGAAAATGTTTTACTGCGGTGCATTTTGCTGTAAATTTTGTGAGTGGGTTCTTTGTGCGATTTTTCTTCTTTTTTTTTTTTTTTTTTTAGCTCAACATTGACAAAAAAAAAAGAAAAAGGTATTGTAACCGCAGGAAAGCAAATATACTGTAGAAACATTTTTCAGCGCTGCACTGGGTGTGAAGGGCAGTGGTCGCTTTTTATTTATACAACCCATATGGATTCAGAAGCAGAAGCATAACAGATGCATAGGCAGAGTAGAGGATAAATGCAGAGGAGAGCAGTGTGGATGGATGGACTTTTCCTCTTTCCTCTGTGAGCCGTCGTGACAGCTCCTTTCATCCTGGCTGAGGCCCCGGTGTTAGTGCTGGCAATGCACTCTGCCTGCCACTTTATCTCACACACACACACACACACACACACACACACACACACACACACACACACACACACACAGAGACATCGAACCCTTCTGAACCCTGTTTTTGTGAGGCTTCAGCCGCAGCACATGAAATCTGTTTATGTCATTTGGTAGCTGTGAAAGTGTCGGTTCAGACCACAGTGTCGGCCTCCGGTCCGTGAGGCGAAACCGAGAGAGAAAGACGGAAAGAGCCGGACGACGGTGATTCTATTTGTTTGCTTCCCGTTTTTCGTGAACTTATCTCGAAGCGTTTTCATCTTCATCCCGATGTCTCGTGTCTTTTCCTTGCTTTTGGTTCTTCCTCTGAAATGTGCTCGTTTCCTCCACTCGCCTCCTCCCCTTGGCTCCTCTCCCCTCCTTAAAGCCGTTGCTCAGCACCATTGAGCCTCGGCGCGCTTTGCCAATTCCTAATGGTCATTTGGTAAGAATGGCATGCTCCATTGACTGAGCTGGCTGGATGCTTATCTGGCAGTTACTGGTCTGCATTTTAGGACTTGAGTTACTCAAAATACTTACTGGCTCATTGTTGGGAGGAGGGGGTCAAAATACAGTAATACTTTGTTCCCGTTCATCGTGAAAGTAGCATGGTTGATTTCAGTCTTTGTAATGAGTTTCTTATTCAGGCCTGATGTGGATTATTAAAACTGTATCAAAGAATCTCATACACACACACACACACGCACGCACGCACGCACACACACACACACACACATACACACGCACACAACCAGACCAGCACACGTAGCATGAAGGGCGTTAAGTACAAATGGAATTGTTATTTATGGAGGGCAGCTGATATAGCGAGCGTTTGGCTTGTGAATTTGGGTTTGGGGTGGAGGGGGGGGGGAGGGGGGGGGGGTTGTCGATCTTTATACTTTAAACTCTTGGTATGCTCGCTGCTATGCACACACACACACACACACACACACACACACACACACACACAAAGCCGGGAGCTGTGATGCGTGCGTAAGGTGCTGACGTTCCAGGTTTCTAAGGATCACCTTGCCTTGTAATTACCTGGGAATCATCAGAGAGCCGCCGACGCTGTCACTCCATAATCACAACCCTCAACCCCTCAGCCTCCACCTCAACCTTCCCTCTCTTATCTTGTTTTGACTACTCCACTCTCTGTCCTCTCTCTCTCTCTCTCTCTCTCTCTCTCTCTCTCTCATTAGCTCATTCTGTTTATTCTTCTGATCCTCTTGTTTCTATTTGCCCTCCTTCTCTGGATGCTCAAAGTTATTCTCCGCGGCTCACCAGGGACGCGATGATGGTGCTTTTAGCTCTTTTAGCTCATGTTGTCGGGGGCCTGATCGTCACCTCATCTTTACAAACAGCGCCGTTGCTTACACTCCTCGACTCCGCGACGTCTCCGTCTTCTTCACCTGCGGTCTCATTAATTGGCCATCGGAGAAGCCGTCGCTGCCTTCGGAGGGCCGTAGCTGATAGCCTCTTGATGCTTCCGCTTATTAGCCCGCGTGTAATGGCCTGGGTTGGTTATTGCCATGAAACGAGTGATAAAGAGTTAGCTGTGCAGACGTAGCAGCTTTAGCGTGGCAGCCTTCCTGCTATTCACAGCGGGCCGGGCCTGGACGGGTGAGCTGTGAGCCCGCTATTCTGTGTGACTGCAAACACCTTCAATGCGACTATTATGATCTCTGTCTCCCCCTCTCTCCTCGTAGGCAATATATGGTAACACTTAAAACGGGGGGGAAATTAAGCATGTTGGGGATTGGAGCTTAATGCCTTCCCGTAAGGCGGCAGGCGACACGCACAATCCATCATTCATAACGAAGCGACTGGTGCAGGGGGGAGAAAAGGGAGCAACAACAACAAACAGACCGGGCCTATTTAGGACAGAAGTGGCACCATGGCAACCGATTGCTATCTAATTGCAATGTGCCTCCCTTTTGCGTGTAGCTACGGTAACCACTGGCAACCGTAGCCAGAGAGAGACAATATTAGAAAAGATGAGAGGGATCGTTTTTAGTGGAGGTCAGAGCAAGTAAGTTAGGAGAGAGACCTGTAAAAGACATAAACACAGAACATATAAGACAGATGTCAGAAGATTCAAACTGACGTCCGATACGTATCTTCAAAACAATTCAAACATTTCTCAGAATCCAGAAGCCTTCCGAAGGTGCCGTCATGTTTCCCCCGGCCAGACACAGTTAACCATTTGTCTCGCCCACAACTCCACCACAGCAGCTACTTCTCACACTTAAAAGCCCCGGCGAGCCGACAGGCTGAGGAACCGGTCACGACTTGCAGCGGTGTTGTTGCCCTTTCGCAAGTACAGGTTTGGAGGATGGCGTGAAGTGAGAAGCAGGAGGGGAGAAAAAAGAGGAGTCCGAGGCCCCGCAGGGTTTGTGTGATGAAGACAAACAGCTGACGGACTCCACTGCATCAGCCGGCTCTCCGCCGCGCTGCACGTTTGTTCTGCAGCTGGGTTGCTGAGGTGGCACTGTTTACCTGCAGCACAAGCAAGCGGTTGTATTAACATAATTTAGGTGTATTCAATATAGTGGGGTTGTATTTCAAATGGACACTTTGTCTTCGCTGCCTGTCAAAAATGAACTCAAAATGCATGCCGAAGAGAGGGCTTATCAGCGGAAGGCAGGGTGTTAAATGTTCACGTTTGATTTAAGCAAACGATCCGCGTGCCGCTTCTCTTTCTGTCCCGTCGGGCCGGCGGCTCCCAGGTGATCTTCACCAACCCGCCGGAGATGGTGAGGATCCGTCTGCAGGTGGCAGGAGAGATCACAACGGGGCCGAGGGTCAGCGGCCTGTCCGTCATCAGGGACGCGGTCAGAAACATGGTGTGTGTCTGAGCCACAATGTAATTCCGCAAAGGCCTTTTTCAATCCCTATTACAGTATTTTTCAGCCACGTTTTTATTTTTATTTTTTCTCCACAAAATGTGCTTCTCCTCTTTACAGTATAATATTCACTATTATAACCTTCTCTAAAAAAGTTGATATCCTCTCAACATTACCTTCAAAGACAAAAAACTTATTTTTAATTTAGTACCATTCTTAATTTATAGAATAAACCAGGACGCAGTTGTAATATTTTAGTCAACCCCTCGTAAATGTCTGAGAGTATTCAGTCTTGTTGCGACAAGAGTAGATTATCTGCACATTTTTATACTTTTTCAGAATAGAAACGTTAAGGATTGAAATTGTTTCATTTTGTGGACATATTATTAAAGTCAAAGGATTTTGGTTCTCCTTAAATCAGAACAGCCTTAATTAATCCACTTTTGCCGTGTTTTTAAGAATACAATGTTCTATATATCAGGCTATGAACAATATATGAACAAACTCTTCTGTCAAACTTTTAGAACAACGTTAGCATGAAACAGGAACGTTTGATGCATAACTGCTAATGAAGTGCAGGAAAACAATTAAAATAAAAAACGGCCTCCAAATATATGTAAAATGTTGTACTTTTGAAGAAACTATAAATTTATATTTAATAATGTATATAGTGTATATATTCACTGATAAATATCAGCTCCACCTAATTACATAGACCTAGTAATCAGATTGCATTGTATTTTTATCAACCTCACAATTTCACAGCAATCCATTATTTCTCATTACTGTTATGACTAAATAATATGTGATTTTTCTATTAAGTATTGCAAAATTATACATTATTTTACCCCATATCATCAATCATTTAAATCAACCGCTTCATGTGGACTTCTAAGAACAAGAAAAGACACAAATTATGCTAAAAGCGGTATTTAACCTAAATTGCCATAATTGGTATTTTTCAACAGCACACGGCTAAAAATTGCAGTGCACTGTTTGACCATATTAGTTGTGCGATATTATGCAGCCAACACATCGTAAGGGAAGAACGAGAGATTGCAGTTCACCCTGGGCAAATATAAAAATATATTTGCGTCGGTGTGTATTTTCTGCGTTTTATAATTATGCTCATTTCACCTATGATGACTTCTATCATCGGCCTTTTCACACCAGGTAGATCGACAGCCAACTATAGTGGCACTAGACTCCGGAGCTTTTAGGCATCAGCGGCTAGCTGCGGCTACCGCTAATATCCGCAGTTTAACTGGCTAGACATTAGCCCGCGGGGTTAAACATAGCATGTCTAATTAAATGACATAAATAAGTCCCAATGGAGCTCGGCAGGAGACGCGCCGCTTCAACTGTAAACACAATCAAGTGGAAAATGTCAATCTCATACCTGTGGTTGTTTTAATTTGCAAGTAAGATGATGGAACTTGTGATGTCGAATCCCAAGTAAACTATTAACGATTTAGTCTCCCTGCTGCCGGACTTTACTTTTAAAAGTCTGCTGATTATTTAATAAACTGGATCTCATCCCTCTGGGGTCCAAAATCATTCCCTCCTCACCTTTTGAGTGATTAGCCAAGTAATTTTGGATCATACAGTGAGCTCATCAGAATTTTTTCAATTATTCATTTGTCAGTGCATCACGGTATTGTGCTTTTTTTTTTTTGTAGCACAATGCCTGTTGGGACAGTTTGAGTCCACTATGTCGGGCGAGGCGTCACACAGCTTCCCAGGTTTGCCTGTGTGGTCTGCTGATCACCTGTCAGCTCAGACAACTTCTACGTAAACCTTTGGGATCTTTTAATGAGACTACAACTGCAGCGCGGAGCCTCCTCCCGTCTCCGTCTGCCGGCCTCTTGTTCCTGTGTCTCCGCAGCTGTGCACTCACGCCTTGTAATTTATGGCCGCCTACTAAAGACTGTGTGTGTGTGTGTGTGTGTGTGTGTGTGTGTGTGTGTGTGTGTGTGTGTGTGTGTGTATGTGCGTCCACGTGGCCGCTGTCTCCGTTCTGCCGTTTGCTCCGTGCGAGTGCGTGTGGAGCTTCGGTGTGTTCACCTCCCATGCAAAGAGAGGAGACAAAGTGCATGGTGGAAGCAGTGGTGATGTTGGTGGTGGAGGAAGAGGAGGAGGAGGAGGAGGAGGAGACAAGACGAGCTCCAGCCTGCAAAGCCCAGACGGGCTGGCTCCGGAGGGGCTGCACCCAGGCACAGAGCAGCCTTTGTCAGGGTAATTATCCTGACGCTCACCCTCTGCTGGTGGAGCTGCAGGCCGGTGGGGTGGCCGACGCACTAGCGCCACCATTCGTCGCTGGGGGGGAAGTGGTCGGCGTAGCAGTGTTGAGTCCACGCGTTTCGCTTTCACGCACCAGGGGTTGAGTTTGTTTTTGGGTGCATCCGAGGCCCTTTTTACTCAACTAAATAATTGAGTCAGTCACCGTCCCGTGTGCCGCTGCTTGACTGGGCCAAAGGAAAAAGGGGGGGGGGGCGTCGCCCAGGTTATCAGCCTGCTGAGGGAGTGAGTCTGTGTCAGGAGTTTAATGAAGCCTGCCCGGCCCTTTGAGTGTCTTCTGTTGACTGTGGTCGCTGTGTGGAGAAGGTGGCAGCGAGCCAGCAGGGAACTCGATAGCCTTGATGATACAGTGTTGTTTACAGTGGGCAGACAAGGAGCCATCTTTGTCAGCAAGTCCGTCTTCCTTTGCTCGTCCCCACTGTGGTTTTTTTTTTATTCTTTCTGCTTTGCTTTTGGATCCGTGTCCTTCACCTGCAGCCGAGGACACAGATCGTATGGAGATATTTCACTCTTCCATAGAGCTCCAGGGGTCTTTTGGAAGGAAGACCTTTAGCGGTAACATCAGCTAAATATTCGGTTTGGCGACAGACACTTGCATATTACAGATATAGAAAGACGAAAACAATCCATCTTTTTTCTCTCTTTCTCTGCTCTTTTTTTTAGTGTTTATGCTTCTACTTGTTTTCCCTTTCTGGGAGTTTGACTCTAAACCTTAAAACACATCCCCTTCTCAGCCATCTACCTTCCCTGCTACACCCCCCTGAAGGCTCACCTCAGCCAAGATGCTGTCTGCTGGAGCGCTGGCAGGTAAAAAAAACACAGCCATACATCAAAAACCCAACAAACAGCAAGGTTGGTCTTGCGTTGCTATTTAACATAAATAAAAGGTAAATAGGGGGTTGTGGGTTCATCTGCTAATATAATAAATACATAAGGTATAGCTGCTTTAATTTTGATTGAGAACATCTCTGGAGGATTGTTTGAACTACAACACCAACAGAGCTGAGGCCTGTAGCATGGAGCTGGTTTAGGTGGCTAGCCAGCTATGTTTCAGCTTAGTTTCCACCAAGCCTGGTCTTACGGTGCTACGAAAGTAGCTCGGCTTCAATCGGTATTCGTTGCCATGGTAACTCACGCTGCACCGCTAACCTGCTTCGAGATCTCAGTCAGAAGTTTGACCAATCAGCGGTGAGCAAAGAAACATAAAGGTGATACTTACTTGTATGAAAGATTCAGATATTCCGCGGAAAGAATAACTTATCTTTGCGAACTTGTTGAGCCGCAAATAACAAATGTGACACGTCGAAGCCGCACTTAGTGTACCGCAAATGGTGTGTATTGGATACCATTCGCCTATAAAATGTATTTCTTTAACTCACGCATTAACGCGATCAGCAATGTTCCTCTAGTATTGTTCTCTTGCTTTGGCAGCAGAGACGGTGTTACTGCGTGCTTGAAAAACATTTTTATATTCTTCATATTTCTGAAGAATAATTTCTTGCTCCTCCGCGGAGAAATCTCTCTCTCTCTCTCTCTCTCTCTCTCTCTCTCTCTCTCTCTCTCTCTCTCTCTCTCTCTCTCCATATCGAACGTGATTGGTTGTTCCGTGCCGACGTCACTCTTTTATGTGAGTAATCAGAGTTTAAGGATCAAAGCCTGTGTTGACAAAGTAAGGTCATGAGCGGCGTCATGGTACCAATAAAGCCTGATTGCTTCGGTTTGGTTTTGTCAATTCTGAACCAATTCTGGAACCCTGAGTTTGTTCAACTCCCATCATGGTACCGGCGCCTGGTCTCTAAAATCTCAAACAAGTCTGCTGATGTCTGAATTATTGTACACGGCTCTGGACACTACTGTCAGTGAGATGCTGCCTAAGTGTGATTAGCCTTTAAGAGAAAATGCCAAGGGGGTAAATGGACCCGTTTGCAGCTATTCCAGTCTTCCGACCAATCGTAGCGCTTCAACACCACATGTCGAGATAACGTGAGAAACAGCAGCGTTTTTTCTTGACTATTCGTATTCGAAGTCAAAAAACTCTTTGTTTTCGAACGGCGTGAGAGCTGTTCTCTCTCTCTCTCTCTGGTCTCGCCTCCTCGGGCCTGCGAGTCGCAGTAACAGTAGCGGAGCTGGCAGTCCGCGAGCGAGGTGGCCCTCCGAACCGCAGGCTCCACGTCGGTAGCTGCTCATTAGAGCGCCGCCCAGCGATCCGGGGAATCGGGGCTTTGGAGCTGCGTAGCAGGGGAAGCGCCCGAGATCCCTGCCAGCCGTCCGACCGACCGTAACATATTGGACATGCGCGTCTAGCGTGCCGTGTGCAAGGAGACAAACATTCACCTTTGTCCTTTTGATCCAAATAGTTTCAATATTGGATTCATCCCGAAAGCAAAACACTAATAACAGACCAGCACTCCCCCGCCAAGTTAAAAGCCTTTTTTAAACATTTGCATAAAAGGCTTAATGTTTGTTTTGAATCCTGGGAGAAGCGTGAGCAGCACTTTCTTTTCGACGCAACACGGAAAAAAATCATAAATCCTGCCTCCTTTCTCCATTTTTACTTTAATTCTCACCACAAGACTGGCAGCCGCGGCCCACAGACTCCGAGCTGAAACGAGCCTCATGATTTCTTTGGTTTTTTTTTTTCTTCCTATACTTTGACACATTCACCCTCCCTCGTTCCCATGTATTTATCAGCGGTTACAGCATTCTGGCAATTAGTGTTTTACAGTCAGAACAGGAAATTGAATTACACGCTCAGTTTGCGGGGTATTATTTAGCTAGGCATTACTGCGATTTGTGAAGAACACTGTTGGCCATCTCAAACCTACACCGATGTGTGCGTGTGTGTGTGTGTGTGCGGGACATTTTGTCCTTATTCACTGTGATGTGTGGGCTTCATACATTCATTCTTTTGTCAAGTAAAGTAGAAACAATGAGCATATTAATTAGTGAGTTGTGATGATTGACCGATCACTATTTGCAAAAATGTGTTTTCTGCTTTTCTCTGTTTTCTATCAGTGTTAAAGGCTGCTTGATTTGGTTGAACGTGAAACACCACTGTGCCGTTACTCAGGAAATCGAAATCTTCTATTTCTTAAATATTTGCTCCTTGAGGGTCAGAGTTTCGACATCAGCTCCCACGTCGGCTGCTTTCCAGTGAAAGTTGGGAGGCTGGAATTTCCAACTCCGACCTCCGAGCTTTCCAGCTGCAGCCTGATGCCAGAACGTAAACACAACACACGGTTGCCTGTGAGAAACACGCGATCGACCCTCCAGCAGTAGAGCCTCTTTGCATAAGAAAAACCAAACAGAAGTAAAGTGGAGGTAAAGAGGCGTCATTGCACTTTTCTTTATTTGATTTGCATGCAGGGAAGTTTGGACTGAACTTCACGTTGCGTCTTAGTTGACGGGTTTTGCTATTGAACGGCTTCTTCTTTGCCTCCATTAACGTATTTCCACCACATCTCTCTCAAAAAAAGCTACAAAGAAGCCCCCCCCTCCGCCTCTCTCCTCTCTCCTCAGCTCAGTGCAGGTGGTCAGTCTCCGCCGGGTGCCCGTCTGCTACCTAAAGCTGAGTTGATTAGGCTCGCTGAATAGCTCGTTTGGCCGCTACAAAAACCACAAAGTCAGAATAAATCGTCAAGAGGGCAGTTGATGGTAATGGCCGAGCCATCAATGATTGAGCCCATTCATGGCTGAAGTGGCTGGAGTGGGGGCCTTACAGTCGCTCCCTTCGGTCTGCAGTCACTTTCGCCTGCCACGCGGGTCACAGTGTGCATTGCTCTCATTACCAGCCATTGTCTGGCCCCCGTGGAAACGGGTGTGAGGAGGGGAGGAAAAGGGAGAAAGAAAAGGTGGCGATTAAATAATGGCCCGGCTGGTGGTATGGATTTGTTGATGGTGAAGCGATAGAAACGGGGCCCCCGCTTGTGTACGCTGCATGTATGCGGCCGACTTACTGCGAGATGGTGTAGATCCGAGATGACGGGGGGAGGGACAAAGAAGGCTGAGAACAACTCATCAGATGCAGTTACGCCGATATGCAAAGAAGCCATTCGGCCCGTGGAGGGGCTGCCTTCTACGATCACCTCGTTTGTCGCCGTATTTAGTATCAAACACATCAAGGGGAAAAAAAAAAGCTCTTCTTCTCCACAAGCAGGCCAGCAGGCTCCGTTGTGACCCCGGCTGACGTGATCGACACCAGGCTACAGGTGGCGGCACGTGCCGCTCAATCCACCTACCGGGGCCTGGTGGCCTGCTGGACAGGAGCTGGAGGGGCCACTGTCTCACCTGTGGGGTCACAGACAGGTTGGTGGGCTTTAAATGGTGGAGGATTGTGAGCCGTTTGCAGCCTTAAAGAGACATTTTTTTTTATACTCAGCTTATATATTTACCATCAGTGTTTTTGCATTGGATTAATAACACATTTACATTGACTGACTGCAATTACATACTTGTCATTTGAAGGTAAGTAGAAGTACATGTAATGGTGTAATATTTGTTTATTTGTATTTTACTTTTTATGCAGGACTGGATGATGCATGCTTTAGTTAGTTTACTTTAATATATTGTTAAAATGAGTTGATATTTGCTCAATTGATATATACTTTATTTTATAATCAACGCTAGTGTAGATTAACTAACCTAATCTAACTATGGAGCTATGTCCTTATCTCATCTCAAGAACGTTCATCCAGTCTACCTAATACTTGCGGGTGTAATGCAGGTCAAACTTTTGTTTGGCCTGTGATTATTGAAATTATTGAAGTTTTATAAACAACATTAGTTTTCTTGGATTCTGTGGCCAGATATTCAGCTATTTTTAATTGTGTCCAAATCTGTTCTTTCGCTGCTATTTATACATTTCTTCACCAATGATGAACCAATGTGGTACGAATCTATTCTGAAGTTCCATTCACTGGCCCTCAAATCTTGCTCAAATGCTGTGGCTTATATTGCAAAATATGTCCTACTCGGCCTGCTTTGAACGTATGCTGCACAATTCACATTGAAACAAACGCATATCTACCCTTCCCTGCAGCTCGTGTGTTCAGATCCTGGCCTCAGTTTGGAGTGACCCTGGTGACCTATGACCTCCTGTCACTACCAGACCCTCAACCATCACTTTCCCTAATCTACCCGGGGAAACAACATTTCCCTCGTGCGTGTCCTCCCTTCCACAGAGAAAAGAAATTCCTCCGGAAATAATGTTCATGCACGTCTCACTCAAAGCGGATGGGACAATTCTCTCAACCTCGAGAGTTTTTCTGCGGCGCGATGAGGACAGGCAGCGCTCGTTTAGACTTGAAGCGAGCTCACTGAATAGGTCACTCAGGAATAATTCGGTCATTTTGTGGAGTCGGGAAGGTGGAGTGCGGAGGAGGGGAGGGTGAGAAGTGCTTCTTTCTTTAATCGGGCCGCTGTGTTGCATGCATGCATGTCGCTGGATGGGTCAGGACTTTTGCATGTCGCTCCCCCTCTCCCACAGGCGAAGAGTCCAACAAAATCTGCAAATCCAAGGAAAGTTTTGGGATTGGTTTTACGTGCGTTGCTGTTTGTGTTGGCAGCACATCAGAAAGCGTCA
This sequence comes from Apeltes quadracus, assembly GCA_021346845.1. NCBI lineage: Eukaryota > Metazoa > Chordata > Actinopteri > Perciformes > Gasterosteidae > Apeltes > Apeltes quadracus. The sequence continues at coordinate 10,103,982 of CM037926.1, read as the reverse complement.
CGTGAAATCAACGAGGGATTTGATTTGTTCTGCTGTTCCTTCTTAGACTTTCTATGAAGCGGCTCATGTCTGTGGTGAACAGGGTCGAACATGATCTAAATGTACGATTTAATAATCTATTATGATAAAACTCCTGTCTGCGCACGCTCACTCTCTCCGCAGCTTGGTTGACGTAACATCTCACGCTGCGTTTGTTGTTCTCCCACCTTTTTAACTCTCACCACTCCTCACCTTTCCCTCCCATCTTTCTCCATTATTCATCGCTCTCTCTCTCGCGGTGCCTCCGGGCGTCCCCCCCCACCCCCGCCCCTCCCCGTCTCACCCTCTCTCACCACACCACAGCAGGCCGGCTGGCTCAGAGCCCACCCCGGAGTCTCGGATCAGCCTGCCGGCGCCCAACCCCGACCGCATCGGGGGCTCCAGGTTTGGCCGCGGCCACGTTCGCTGGCATCGACAGCAGGTTCGGTCTCCATCTCCCTCGCTGCTCGGTGGCGACGGCGGCAGAGGGGCCCCCTCCGGTGCGAGAACCCCCCTCAACCTCCGTGGTTAATGGGAGAAGGGGAGAAGGGGCGCGGGGGGGCTCGTATGTTTTTCACCAAGTCGTTTCAGTAGTGACAAGTTACTTATTTTTCCTCTCATGGAGCTTGTACATGGAATATGTAACCATGTGGACTAGTGAGCTGATTCGAGACCGTACTCGTTTCCCTATTGATTGACATTGTATAGCTGAATTATATTGTGGTTGTGTTTTTCATACGGTTTGGTCTGACGTTTAAACACACCCAAGCTGCTTGCTTTTCTTGGAATATATTATCAAACACTACACACAGTTGCAGCTTTTGTGTAATGTGTACAGGGATGAATATTTCGCAGAGACATTTTGGTTGTAGTCTGCTCATTTGATCAAATTCTTCCACAAAAACACGACCAAAGATGACTTGAATGTAAAGTAACAGTGATCCATTCACTGTGAGATGTTTTATTTCAGGGCTAAATGTATGCAGATGTTTAAATACCTGAGAGACAGCTGGCATCCACTGCAGTTCTGAGTATTTTAAGTGTACAGTACAGAAAATGTACATGTGGTTTGTGATATTGGTGCCTCGCTGTGCGTATGGCAGCAGCATGTGTACAAAGGGGTAAAGAGAAACTCCTGTTATTCCCCGTCTATGCTGGAGCTTTCCTTTGGATTCTGCTTTGTGAGGAAGAAGACAGACAACAGTTCAGCAGCTGGATTTTAATAGTAAACATAACACGTTTAACAGCCAGCACTCTGCATCACAACACGTCTCTTGATAATTTACTGTTTATTAAATATAAACGTTACTCTTGTTCGGAACAAAAGGCAAAGTGCCAACAGCACACTTTATTCAGTTTCTGCCGCCATGAAACACCGACAGCCACAAACGCCGCTATGACACCTCTGTTTGTGAATCTGGAATATTTCAGGAATGTGTCGCATGCAGGCAGAGTACAGAGAAAAGAAGCACAACATATAAAGTCAACACGACATTTTGTAAACAATACATGACTAGTCTACAGAACCTGCATAACGTTTAAGGTAGTGCAAAGCATCGTCACGGTACATACGTCTTCATAAGGCTACACGACCGCCACTTCCCATATGCAGTAACAGGCTCACGGGGGTTGCAAAGCAACCCATCGCCTTAATTCACTGGAGAAAGAAATCAGTCACAGGTCAACAGCTTAACCATTAACTGGCAGTTTATGAGAGTGGATGAACGAAAAAGGGGACAACAGAAAGCAAAACCGTTTGAGACGCACATGCTACAGCGCGACTGCAACGCAGCAACGCCCCAAACCTTAAAAACGCCAATCAGCGATAAAAGGGCATGGCGTCGACGGACATCAACCGTCTCCGTTAACCACGGCCTTCTTCTTCATCGGGCTTCTGTGAGCTGCAAGAGGGAAGCGGATCGATAGCGCGCCGCCTACTGCGGTCAAGAGCCACTGACGTTATGATGGAATCAGGGAGTGAAAAGGACCAGCAGGAAATCAGACAACAGTGACGTGAAGGGACCTTCTGTTTCAGTCACTTCCTCTAAGGCTCCAGGGATTCATGTTGATTTTATAGAGGGCTCCTTTTTTCACGCAGGAGTGGGAAAAAAAGCCAGAAAACACTACGACACATTGAGCAAATCAGACCACGAAAAACCTGTGAATGTTGCACTGCGCGGCCGACACGCGGGCATCTACCTCGGTTGACCCAGAGCCATGTGGATGACATTGAAAACAACAAACGTCGCAAACCCCTTCTCATTTTGCTCCACGGTTACACCCTCGCGGCCTCGGATCCCCTCCTTTCAGAGTCCTGCTCTATGAAGCCAGCTCCATAGGCCCCTCCTCCTCGCCGTCGGCTCGGTTAGCACGGATCTCCATCAGGGTGCGAGCGAAGCGCCCCCAGTCATCGGTGTGAGTCACTGACAGCTGTAAGAAACATCAAAGAAAACGCCGGTAACGTGGTATTAAAGATGGACCGGATGGACACATCTGCACGGCGGGGAGACACTCACTTCTGGTGAGCAGGTACGGGCACCTTTTCACTTATTTTAGTAATGATGCCACGGGCAGGAGGACGGCAGGGCGGGTAGGGGGGGCAGTGATGGGAGGATAACATAAAAATAAGGTGGGCATGGTCTCGGCATTCATCCGCACAGGATGTCAAACTGAAAGTTCTTTACATGTTCAGCAGCAGCTCTTGCGTCGTGGGAGTCAGAATGAGTGGGACAAAAGCTGCGGCTGCCACCCAGGCTGCCTGCGAGCGGCTTTGAATGGCCGGGCTGTAATTAAACAGGAACCAGGAGGAGGGAGGCAGCCATTTTGATCCCCGCAGCAGGGGGGGGGGGGGGGTTTCCGCCTGAATGTTGCGTCTGCGGTGCACTTACCGCTTAGCAGCGATATTTTAACCGACTGCCAGAAAGCGTCAAAGTGTCAAAGCAACGCCGGTGGATTCGGTGTTGTCAGGCTTCAAAAAGCAGCGGGTCAGAAACACTTATGGACCTACGTAAAGAGAATAACCCCGATGTGACTTTTGGTTTTGTACTACGTTTCAAAAAGCGGTAAATGACCATTCAAACCGGAATGCGCCGAGTGAAATACCACTGAAATAATAGCATTTTGCCTTCTTAGAATCGTCTCGAGGGTTACTGTTGGCCTGAAGTTTGTGTTGAAGCAGATGCCTCCATCTTTACCACGACACACACACACACACACACACACACACACACACACACACACACACACACACACACACACACACACACACACACACACACACACACACACACACACACACACACACACACACACACACACGCGCGCGCGCGCGCGGACACACGCACTTCCATTTGCAATCATGAAACCTTTCAACCCATTTACCCGGCGTAGAGGCCACCGAGCCTCCCTCCGACTCACCGCACAACAAAGAAGATGCTAAAATTAACCCGGTGGCCGGGGGAACGCAACTCCACATGGGGATCCTAACCAGAGCTCTTCAAACACGAGGGGAGACGGAGGGACGGGCCGGCGGTTGGCCGCGCTGTGGCTACGACGGCCAAGTCATGTGGGGGCCATTTGACAGCGACAGAAAGAGGGAGGGGGGATCAAACACATACATTCATGGCAATTCTGACAGCTGGGTAAACACACAGAGCTTAATGAATGGCTGTGGTGCACGCGGAGGATTTACTGAAACAAACGCACTCATATCTAGTCTGATGTCTTGTCTTTCTTGCCAAAGTCATAAACCACGAGACTACAGTATTCCGGGCATTTAGGACTCAGCAAATAGAATTATTAATTGTTAAGCCGTGATTCAGTAAAATTTGGATCCACAACGTATTATTTCTTATCAAGTCTTCCCACCACATGCAAGTTTATTTAGGTAGAATCGGGAGTGATTCAACTTAATTGTGACACTGCAACACTTTTTGGATTGGGTGGTTTACTCGTTCTTTTGACACCTTGGGTGTAATTAAATCCTTGATTGTTGGAAAACTAAAACCCGCAGTAACCACCAGCTTCCTGCGTCACGGCACTCCCAATGGAGCCGATGCAACAAAAATGTGCTCAGCAGATTTATTTCAGCACCACGGTGTCGTCCTTACGCTTCATACAAAAATATAAGAGTTAAGTCATTGAGTTTTCACCTGGTTGTTAAACTGTCTGAATGCAATATTGATGCCTCCATCACTCACAGAAACAAACAAGCCCACCAGCAATAGGTATGCTGAATACTGGGGAAAAGCCGCCGGCAAATTCAGACTAGATGAACGGAGCAGAAGAGCCGATCACAATCTCAGCTGCAAGCTTCTGTGGTATGTTGCCAATTTTGCTGGCCTGTATGAGATTTTTCTTTTCTTTCTTTTTTACTACGTGGTTTTGGCTGATTCTGAAGCAGGGTCAAAGAAGAGAAAAATAATTGACCACAGAAGAAAAAAAAAGAAAAAAAAAAACAGCTACAAGGTACAATGAGCTCATGTGAAAACAAGAGCCAGACCTATTTGTTCATTCAACAGATGGAGAGAACTGCAGGATTAGAAAAGGATCAAAAACAATCCTGAACTGGTCCTTCTTACTGGTATGTAATTAGTCTACTGTATTTTTGTAATACGTCTACTGTATTTTTGTAATACGTCTACTGTATTTTTGTAATACGACTACTGTATTTTTGTAATACGACTACTGTGCTACTGATTTTATTGTCTGGAGGTGCAGTGAGTTTCGGCTTTAATGTGATTCATCGACGTAAAGCGACACAATCACAACATAAATACCTCTCCAGTATCGTAGATCCAGACTCGGCCTTCCGAGTCCCCCACAGCCACCTCCTTCCCCCCCGTCGACCAGCGCACCCTGTTCAGGGCGGACGCGCCCTCAATCGTCACACTGGCAGTCGGCACCTGGTGAATAGTTGAAACAAATGTTAAATTTATTTAACGATATTGCGAATTTGTTTAGATCTATACTGGGATGTACAATTAAAAACGTTCAAATTATGCTCTTGGTAATATGTCAAATGTGAGAGGTTAGTCTAGCATAGACGTCTCAATATCAACACAGTGCTGTTTACTGTGTAATACAGTAACTGCACCCTTGTTCGTTATTGCGGGTAAAGAGCAGTGCTGCTGTTGCACCTCCAAAAATCCTAAAAAAAAACCCATTCTGCAGCCTTTCCAGAAACTGTTCCTGACATGTGGCAGGCGAGTCTGACACATGTCACCAGTGGAGACAGAGGACTTGGCATCATGTCGCCTCACACACCGAGCTCCTGGGCATTCAAAGCGGCGCTGACCACAGACGGACTGCCATTAGCCTGCTAGCTTTCACTGCTCCGCCCGAGTGGATCTGAACTGAGCGCTTTAAATTGGCTGTGTACGTCTGCGTACGTGTGCTGGAAATGAGAACCAGGCGCTGTGCTGCTCCGTTAAGTGTCGTCATGTGTGTGTGTTTTTTGTTTTAGAATATGCTGCAACAATGGCGGTCTGTTTCTATTAAGACTCACTGTAAGATGTGCATGTGTCTGTGTCTGAGAAAAATGTTTCTCATAAAGCACCTCGTTAGCCAAGTTAGGCTGTCAATAATGAACTCTTCCTCTGAAAAGGCGGCTTTTGAGGAGAACCATTGGGAAATTGTCATCTGTGCTGCAGGGGGAAGACTGAATGCTCGCGATGGGAAAAAGAGAGATTAGAGGAGACGGATGAAACTGAGATATAACAGAAGATCCTGATGAGAAGTGAGTTTTAGATGCGGACGCTACAAAGGAGTTGAAAGAAAATGAGGAGGACAGTGAAAGGGCATCACGACCGAGGGAAGAGAGCATCTGTAGAGATGAAGGCACCGCCGGTGTCTCCATGGAAACCAAAAGAAAAGGAAAATGGAGGAACCTTTTATCCAACTTTAACCTGAGCGATCAGAGGTTTGGTTCCCATTCTCCCATCTCAGTTGGAATAAGGTATATATATTTTTAGACATTCTTTCTCTATAATGCAATTTTTTTCTTCCTTGAAGGGAGTTAAATATATTAAAAGATCCAGTTCTCCAAACTAAATTAAATTTAAACTCTGAAACAAACATATTTGGTTCATGCAATAAAATGACCATAAGATCTGGTCAAATGAGATAGTTGCTGTTTTTGAAAAACGGATATTACAGGCAATTTATCCAGTTTTATTCCTTAAATGGCCTCACAGGCTCTCAACCTAAAATAAATCCTGCCCCTCAGTACTGGGAAACTCAACTTTGTCCATTTAGCATTTCCGTCTCCAGGAGGGAGACCCGGGACTCTCTGCTCGTGGTGTTGGTGCTTCACTGATGGAATTGAGTGTGGGAGGCAGATGAGACGAGATGGGGGTGAGGGAGGGGGGCGGTCTTGAGGTCGCCTGAACATTGGACGGAGGAGGAATGTACTCGGATGGGAGCTGGGATGTGGAACTGTCCCCCAGTTTGATTTAAGGCAAGGGGATGTGTGAAACGGCCACAGGGGAAACTTGAATTGTGTGGATATGTGTGTGTGTGTGTGTGTGTGTGTGTAGGGAGGGACATGAAGGGGTTGGTGGTGGTGGTTGAAACTTGGGTGTTTGCTTGTGCGGTTTGGGCAGAGGCCCAGCTACCGGCCCTGAGGACGCCAAACACACACAGACAAACACGCATCAACACACAAAGCGATAACCCCCCCAAATAACCTATTCTCACCTAGCAATGTGCACACACACACGCGCACACACACACCTCGGTGTCGTTGTTGAGGTTCCACAGGTCCAAGCGGCCCATGCCGTCCACGGCGGCGAAGGTTGCGGGGTGCACGGGCGACCACATGACGTCATACACGTAGTCGGCGTTGTCCTCAAACGAGTACAGAGGCTTGTTGTGCTGGAAGAGAGCGAGAGAAGAGGTTATCTACGGACTGTGTGCGTGTCGAGAGCGAGAACGAGCGTCAGGGATTACAGAAGATGACACAATGGGAGACGGAAAGGAGAGAGAGAGAGAGAGAGAGAGAGAGAGAGAGAGAGAGAGAGACAGGCGAATCGCAGAGAAGGAGTGAGCGAGCTTCAGACAGAGTGGCGCTGCCTCAGCCTTGGGGCCTGTCTGGGTGCAGAGCCTAATTAAAAAGCCTTGCACATTCACACAGCACCATAAAACCGCTGGGAGAGATGAAAGGGAGGGCGCCTCCACAAGGTGTACTGTAACCTCAACGCAACAGCTGTGCGAGAAAGAGAGAGAGACAAAGAGAGAGAGAGAGAGAGAGAGAGAGATGGGAAGAAAAGGACATTAAAAGAATCATTTCAGAATAGTTGGAAATAAAACAAACTTGTCAGTGCTCTCTGGTGGACACAGTTTCTAGACACACAGCCACTGTGTGTGTGTGTGTGTGTGTGTGTGTGTGTGTGTGTGGATTCCAGAGGCTCACAAACTGCATTCCTGACAGGTAGTGAGGAGACAGGTTGGCTGGAGGAGCACATGGAGGAATGTAGCCTCTCTCTCTTTCTCTCTCATCCCATCTCTTTCTCCTCATCACCTTTACTCTTTCACTCCACAGTTGTTCTGAAAGGTTGTGCGACCTGCAGACAGATAGCGGTGCACACTCCAGCACACACAAACAAACAGAGCTGAGCCAATTTCAAGCCTCGATTGAACCTGTTTTCTAGCCGACGGGGTGACAGCGGAGGTCCTTTTCTCCATCTCACAGTTTCAGCATTCGATCACCTGAGCGAGTTATGTTCTCTCTCTTGTTTTAGTTTGTGCCCTTATTTCGTAACCGTCCTCTGTTACTCATCCTCTACCTCTTTCATTTCGCACTACCAAAATACATTTCAAATGTAATTTTATTGTGACACTCTGACGGCTGAATGATGCCTCTTAACACGGGTTATTTTTGTTAACGAGAGCTGTTGCTAAATATCAAGCAGCGGAGTCATTTAGAGAGATTACTTAAGTCAAAAGACACACCGGCATGTTCAATATGATGATAAATTATGTCTAAAAAGTAAACAAGATGAGACTAAATATGATCAATGATCAAAAATATTTGATAGAAGACTAAGCACTTAAAAACAAAATGCTGACTAAGTCATACATCAAATAAACTAATGAAGTCCTGGTGTATGTAAACTACTACTTGACTGGAAGATGTCAACAATCCACCTGGCTCAAAAAAGGTGATTTGGGTAAATAATCTGCAGCAACAAAGGCTTTAAACTAATCTTAAAATCCTTGTGGCGCCGCTTGTGATGCAACTGGTTGTCGGTATCTTTTCCTGTGCAAAGCTGGGGAGTTTCTGGCACCTCTAGTCTGGAACTAGAGGAGCATTACGCTGAACACAGATCACAGCGCAACGCCACGTTTTAAAATGGGCCGGTGCAAGCTGAGGATTTAACACCTGAGCTGTTGATGCTAAAATACGCATCAGCCAGCATCCGTAGAAATACACATATACAAGCTGTAAGAGACTTTTGGGCCCAGAATCACTTTGAGCTGTGAACTCAACATCCTCACACCAGATTTCACAACCTCACTGAGGCGACTAAGGCGCTGTCAAGAGCACGGTTTCCCCTTCCGACTGCGACGGAGGCCTTTAATCGACTACGGAGTATGGAACCGTTATTAGATGCTGGTTTTGGGGGTCGAGAGGTCAGGACCGCTCAAGTTATGCACAATCACAAACCCACACGCAGCTGTCGCGGCGTCTTCGCACTCCGAAACGTTTTCACCGACCGCAACGTTTACCGCGCGCCGGGTGAAACGACATCAGCGTGCTTCTGCGCGACGACGGCCTTTTTGAACTCCGGAGGGCCGGCGTGAATGCGCAGGGATACGTGCAAAGACACGGGACTGTGGGCTGCGACACGTGGGTTGGGGGGCAAATATCAGGGGGGGGGACTTTAGGAAAGCAAAGGCAGCTTGCTTAAAGTGCACGTGAGGCACGTGTGGTGGGTATATATTTGCGCACACACACACACACACACACACGCTCACGTATGCACCCACAGTCAGGTATTCCGCCCCTTACCCACACACAAATATCGGTTTTGTGGGATAAGAGACAGACACACATTCCTGCGGTTCCCCCTTAGAGGAAAGGGAATTCCCAAATGCTGAAAAACAACACTCTTCTGAAGAAAATCCACAGAAATGTTTTAATATGTGTCGCGGGACTCTTCGCAGACTCGTGGCGTAGCTGCATGCAGAAATGAGCTAAAACTCATCAGTGCTGTGCTGCCTGTCACGTTCAAGCAGGAGAGCTGTAACCGGATCTCGCATAAAGCTGGAGGTATTATGCAATATGCATTATGCATTTTCCTCACAGGTCTCTTTGATATGTGGCTGTGCTTGCTGTTCCACGCTCTGCTCGTGTTGATCCCTCTGTCCTTCAACGTCAGCACCGCCACCATTATTTCTCTCTAAAACGCCTCCAAGCACTTTTCTCCGCACTCTCCTCTCCTCTCCTTCCTTCCTTCTGTGTACATCTCCTGTACAACGTTGGATCTGGACGTTTAACTTTCGTCCTTTCCAACTAAGAACAATTCGCATCCTCATTTCAACTCCACTAATTTTATATGAATAAAACAATGAATAATCTCTGATTCTAATCTCGAATGTCTTCTCCTGTGCAGTATCTCAAATGTTCCTTTGTGCACTGCCGTGCATCTCGGCGTCATCATTAAAAAGTCTGCTTACATCTATTAGCCAATAAGCCTTTGATTCTGCAACACTCATTTTGACAGAAACAGTGACAGTTGTATGACTGCCGCTGAACTTCTGTCAAAGTGGCATTTCGTCTAGCGGGTTGGAAAGAAGAAGAAATGCCCAGAGTGGACGAGGTCACTCAAATACCAACGAGACGAGGAGCTGCGACCCTCCGCAGTGCGTGTTGGACTCATCGAGTGCCTTTAAGATCCGCGCAGACAGTTTGTGAGAAGCTGATCGGATTCACCTGCTATTCTGTGTGCTGCTTTTTAAACAACAATCAAAGGCTGAAGGCATTTAATGAAGACTTTTAGTGAAGAATGATTAAATTATTAGAGGAATTTGCTATTATCAATTTGGACAACATGTATGTGTATGACAATATCTTGATATACATTTTAATCACAATAATATTTCCAAAGGGATATGATGGATTCTATTTCGCCTGCAGCCCGATGTTTTGCTCTGTGTGAAACTCCACAGACTCACCTTTCACTTCCTTGTAGATCACTGAAGGCAGCGCACAGATTGGAGGAAACTGACCGTCAAGCCAAATTTCCATAGAAAGAAATCATAGTATCAATGTCATAAAAGATTGTTCTAACTCCCTCTAATGAGGGGATTCACACCCCTGCAACTCTTCAGATCCTAATTGTGTGACTCTACCATAGTTTACTAGTATAATGAACTGACACAGAAAGGAAACTAACCAGACTCCCATGCAGAAAACACATTTTTTTTTTCTTACCTATAAAAAATAGGTCCCTCACTCACTCGCTCGCTCTCAGGTCTCTCTCACACATATTTTCCACAATCAACCCCCCACACATCCTCACTCTCCCGTCCTCTGTTGCGTGCACACACGCACACACCCACGCACGCACACACACGCACACACACGCGCCTACCTTGGTGCTCCAGAGTTTGACGGTCCAGTCGAAGGAGGACGTGATGAAGAGGTGGGAGAAGTCGACGGTGCCCACTGCGCTGTGGCAGCTGATGCCCGTCACCGGCCCCTGGTGGCCCTCGAACATCTCACAGATCCCCGCCTTGCTGCGGGGGGGACAACAAAGACCACAGTGCTCAGATCTGCACGGTTCGCGTGACGAATACATAGCAGTGCAGCTTCCAAATGAAATCCATTTACAGATGTGCGTTTTTTTTTTTAAATTCCAATCAAACTTTCTTCTGTTTGATTTGTAGATGAATATTTTTACGATTATGGAAGCAAATCAATGAAGGCAAAAAAAATCTGTCCAAACACGCTGCGGTGATGCAGCAAAGAAATGTCTGTTTGTGCGTGTATGTGTGTATTTGTGTGTGTCCACCCACCTGCCGTGTCTGGATGCAGTGTACACAGTTCCCTCCTCACTCCCGACCACATAGTTGTTAACGTCTCCCGTGGGAAACGCCATGCCGGTCACCGCTACAGGTTTGGATTTATTGTACACCAGCTCCATGGACTCCTAGAGTTCAACCACACGCAACACACACACACACACACGCAACACACACACACGCCCGAGGAGAAGACCTGACGTGAGCCACACGTACACTACACATTCACACCGCCGCGGTGTGTGTTGGATGTTGTGTACCTGCGGCTGGGAAAGCATGTCCAGGCTCCAGGAGCACATCCGCCCGTCTGTGGACACGGTGATCAGGTTGTTGGCGTTCTGCGTGCCGACCACGTTCACGCAGTACACGGGGTGCTGCGCGCACAAAAACACAAAGAAAGACACATGTGGCGCATGAATGAGATGGGTGTGGATGCACACCTGCACAACAGAGCAGATAATGCTTTCAATGTCTAGTAACGCAAGTTAGCTACAGTCCCCGATGACATCATTTCACATTCTGTCTCACAGCATCATAACAACCACACATTCGTATTCACCTCATTGACTGGAGGGAATACATATTTCAGCACATTTGACATAATTTCCAATAATTTCCTAATAATAATCTAATTAGATTTTTAACCATGAGCCTTATATGATAATGTAATTTCATCCTTAAACACATGAAGATTAGTACAAATGCAGCAGGCTCACGCGCCCGTCTGCAGTGTGTTCCTTACAAGAGGAGTGTGTGAAACCACTATGTCATTACTGGGCAGTAATTGATTTGTGTGCTGGGCCGCACAAAGAGTCCATTCAGCAATCAGCACCGTGCGAGCTGGATGGAGCCACTGAGTGGAGGAGACGGGAGCAAAGGCCTCACTGTTTGGACCTACTGCAGGGGCGATGTGTAGCAGTGTGTAGCAGTGTGTATTTACATGCCGTGTCTATAAGCAGCCCTGGGTCCTACGGTGTTGCTGGTTTGTACTAAAGTGCAGGTGTATGTGTGCGTGTGTGTTTCTATTGTGAAGATGAGTGTCAAAGCCGCGGTGTTATCATGTAAAATGTAATCATGGTATTTATAACAATAATTAAAACACAATACAGGAAGCTTTTTGTTTCGGTCCAAGATTATTTTAAACCGGTCTGCAACAAACATCTATTGAAATACTGACTGAAACGTTCAAACTTCATCATTATTTTCTCATCATAGTTTCATAGGGCCGTTGATGATGTCCTAACATAGCTCGCTTGTTCCAGTAATCAGTAATATCAGATATATTCAATATTCAATTCAATTCAATATTATGTTCATGTTTTAAACATATGTAACTGGGAAACTGGACCTAGATAAACAATTGCCATTTTCTCACAATCAACCAATCATCAAATATATATATATATATATATATATATAAATGTTTTTTTAATGAAAAAAATAGTTGAAAAACAAGCACAACAAAACAGTTTGTTGTGCTGGACTTGAGTGTCTTACAGTGTGAGCAGCGGCAGACAGAGGCGTCCTCTGGACGGGCGTCCGGCGGTGGCTACGGTTGTCCCACAGGACGATTTGTCCCGAGTAAGTCCCGCCCACAACCAGGTTGGGATGAAACCTGGCGAAGCCCACCGATACCACTGGAGACTGAAAGACGAAGGCAATGTGGATGAGGTTACATATGTTACTTGTTTTTCTCTGTCTTTGAACTCGCGGCTGAGGACAGAAGCGGTCCGGCCGGGTGAAACGTGTGCAGATAAAAACAGCGGACGGCGAGAAAACAGCTAAAACGAAGAGAGATATGAAGCGGTAATGCTAGACGGGGCACGGGTCGGGAACGAGTGATCAAGGCGTCGTGATGGGTGGCGGCCGTCGGGGGACATGGGCGGAGAGCGAGATGATGAGTCTGGCTGCGGCGGGGGGTCCGCTGGGGAGAGGCGGGGGAGGGGGGGGCGACGCTGGGGCGGAGACCAGACAAAGAGGGGAATTGTAGTTCTCTTGCACACCGGCCGTTTCACATTACAGCATCAAAACCCCCGGCGGCCACTGGAGCGCTCACTGTAGCCTCCGTCATGACAAGCGCACCCTTGAACTCCCCTCCCCTCGCCCGGTGGCGTGTTTATTGGCTCTCGGTTCCTCTCCAGCGGTCGTCTCATATGGGCTTCCTTCAACCAGAACCACTGAACCATCCGCACTGCGGGGGGTTATGAAAAAAAATGTTTCGCCGTTGTGTTGTTACGGGAGGCTGAAGTGGTGACTGTCAAGATCACCCATCCATCCGTCACCAGTGCCGGCCCGAGCCTATTGGGGGCCCTAAGCAGAATTTTATTTGGGGGCCCCCCTCCCACCACGCACAGTCACCTGTGCTAGAAGATTATTGGCACAAATGTCACGCTATACTGTTATAGCGAAAACTATAAACGAATACAGTGACGGTTATAATACAAAACTAGGGCTGCTTGCAGCATAAGTGAACTAAGCGGCTGCTTGGGGCCCCCTGGCCACCAGGGGGCCCCAAGCAGCCGCTTAATTCGCTTATGCCTTGGGCCGGCCCTGCCCGTCACTAATTATCGGAGTGCGTATTAGTATTACTACGATAAGTATTAACAAGGCAACCTTTGCAATACACTAACATTAAAGTATTTGATGTACGATGTTGCATGCGATTGGTTGCCTGAAACTGAACTGCTGCTTTAACAGCCGGTTTGATTTGATTTTAATGACAAAAGGCTGTTTGTGTTTGATTGAGTCAATGAACACGTTGGTCGATTCGAGCTTTCTGTCGTGGTTTACACGCCGCCCTCGTGACCTTTTGAAACCCACTGACATTGACAAATGTTTTTTAGCTGGAGGACGGTTGTCCGACCGCGGCATCATTCACTTGAACATCTGTTTTTATCCGCAGTAAACACGCTTTTAGGTACGAGGCACTAAAAAGCCAAATATCTAGATGTGGCCGGTAGGAAATCTAACAAAGGCATTTCAAGGCATAAAGTATAACATTTGTTTTATTTTTCTCTTCTTTTTTTTGTATTCCTCTGCCGAGTGCTCCCCCCCCTCTCTGTCCCTGCAACCACATCATGTGCTGGGCGGCCAACTCAAAAACCCCAATTCGTTTTACAGGCAGACTGGAAAACAAACCAGAGGGAAAGAAAACACGGCAAAGTCTTTCACTCTTTTTCTTTTTTGCTTCTTCTGTGGACCGAAGGCAAAACGGCTCGGCAGTCGCTTCAGATGTCGCGACTCGAAATAAGCTGAACTTTGGTTGGTAAAAAAAAAAAGTCCCCTGTCAGCTGGGAAAGAGGCACTCTCCGGAAAAAAAAAAGTTCATTTACAAAGTTATGTGAAAAGGAATCAGGGATTTTGGTCTATTAGTATGTGTTAACGCACAACATTCAACAGCCAAAACGTGTCATTTACATTCCATATGGTGCATGTGGGTTTTCCAGATTTATTTAATGTCATATTTGCTGTAAAATATGAAACAATAACGTAAAAAAATAAAAACTAAAATATTGCTTAACTGGCAACAATTTCAAGACAGTGTCTGGCCTCTGGAAGAGCAGATTGAACGCTTGAAATAGCTACATCCTTCTTTGTTCCGAATTAATACAAAAACAATGAAATACTACTGCAACCACTTAAAAGAAAGAGGACCACCAGGCATCGACTTGGCCTCGCATTTTCTCCCTGTCACCGGCGTTTACGCTAAGCTCGGCTAAATTCGGCTCAGCTACGCTGCTCAACGCGTTTACCCAAAACGTCCAGACCAGCTTACTCCTTTAACACTGTATTTTTGCTCCTCATCACTCTGTAGAAGCTCATCTTCATGCATTAAGGTACAAACCATAGGACTGCTACAAGTGCTATTTCTAACTAGACATGTTTTAGTCCATGTGGTACTCCAGATTGTTCCAATTTAACAGTATACTACCTGAAATACCTCCATACCTTTAAACCTCATTACAGAGACAGCCCCTCTCTTTGAACTTCCCAGGAAAGATCAACGTGACCTTATTGTGTTAAACTATCACCACCGTCAACATTATGTTTGAACAAACACATAAATTCACAAACACACACACACAAGCACAAATAGAAAACATCCCCTGCGCTCTTCTCCTCCTTGTCATTCCTCCCTTCGGTTATCACGCTAAATACACACACCAACCCCACGTGAGTAATAACAACGAGGAGCCAAAATCAAATCAAGAGCCCCCTCTATTCGCTCCATATGTTAGTTTAAGCCCTATCAGGGTCCCCATCTTAAGAGGAAAAGCTCCGACTAAACTCTGAATCCTCTCCTTGAGAAACCACACGTTCTGCCATCGTTCCCCTCCGGTGCTAGTCGGGCTTAGCGAGAGAGAGCTACTGAAAATGATCCGGGCTTTGTCCCCGGTTGTGCACTTTGAGGCGCCTGCCAGCGGCGAGCTTGGACTTCACATAGAAGCCATTTCCCCTCCTCAAATGCTTCTAATCAAAATGTCACATCAGCACATATGTTCTGGAGTACTGTGCCCATTACGAGTACGGAATGAAATAAGATCAATTTGTCCCGCACTGTAAGGAAGTTTATGATTTAAGCTCGGGGGGGAATTGGTTGACACTCTAAAGCGGATTTCCAATTTCAATGTCATGTAGGAAATTAATGACTGAGTTTAGAGCTAAATTGTGGACTGCTGGCTCTCGGCTGTATCGCTTGGATTTCTGTCTTTTTATTCATTGGCGAGCCTTTGACAAAAGTGATTTTGCCTAGAACATATACAACATATACAATTCATCTCACTGTGTAAACACAACTGCAAAGGTAATATTCTGATTTAAAAGAAAAGTTTGACATTTTAAGAAACACTTAAAGGTCAAATATATATAAGTCACATCACTCTCACGTCCGTGCGATAATTAGGGCGTCGCAGGAAGGACTCGTGGAACACTGGAAATGAGTTGTGGTTAAAACAAGTTTGAGAGATTTCCATCTCTCGCTGTGCATTGCAAACTCACCAAAACTCATTGATTGGAGGCAATACATTTGGCTCAACCAAAAGACAATTGGCCTAGACGAGTTCAGAAAGTACACAAAACAAGGCCATTTGTTTGTTTTTTCGTAAGTCAATTGGTGAGTTGCAGAAGTGCTGCTACCTTGGCGACGGCCCGCCAGCTGTTGTCCTGTTAATCTTTGTGGCGAACACTCATGTCGCTGAATGCAGCTTGACACTCATACAGCTAATTATTATCCGTTAGTCTCAAACCTTTCCACGCAGAACCACGCTCCCCCCATCCCCCCTGCAGCTCCTCAGACTGACAGTTTGAAGCGCCACATCTGTCCGACTCGCTGGCTAACCGTGGCGTTTCATTTCCAGGACGCAGTGGCTGCGTGGATGGTTCTCGTCTGACGCGCAGCGCGGGGGTCAAGACGCCTGCCAAGTCGTCTCCTGCCAGCCCGGCCGGAGGGGATGTGGGGGAGTGACAGCTCCCGGAACGCGAAGCCAGCGGCGAGAGTCACTCCGCCGTGTTAGGCCCCAGATGAAACTGTGGAAGTCTCACGGGGCGGCGAGTCTCTCGCAGCCGGAACATTGGGTTTCATTCCTCTCCCCGGGCGAGGGATTGCTGCGTGTTTGCGTGTGTGTGTGTGTGTGTGTGTGTGTGTGTGTGTGTGTGTGTGTGCAGAGTATCGTCTGCCACATCTCGCATAGACTCACAAGGCTAAGTGCTTCTGGCAGCCCTCATTATAGTGATGGGGAGTGTTCTGCGGAGGATAATACACACATGGTAGGCACTGATGAAAGATGGCACCCAGCGAGGGGATCAGGGTGCTTCGAGGGAATGACAGAAAGGGAAAGAAAGCTAGAGAGAGGCAAACACTCCCTCCTTTGTTGCCTCCTTCTCCCTTTCGTTCTCTCCTCGGGGCAACAAACTGTTGCTTAAGTTGGCTCGGGAATGCAGAAATGGAGCAATCAGTGCTTTGGTGAGAAGAAAGAGGGGGACGGGGGGGCTGACAACAGTGCACGCCAGCGAGTATATGCTCCCAAGTAGATCCATGCTCCACCTCCCCACACCCCACCCCCCTCCCTCGCTCACCACACTCATCTGTTTTCCACTCTGCCTTATCGGGACCAGATGGATCCCAGTGTCTTCCCTCGCATCCCTGCTTCTCAACTTCCCCCTTCCTCTCTTCCTGCTCCTTTTCTCCCCCCCTGGCTTCACTCGTTCATGACACCCCACGGATTTTGTCACTGCGGTTTCAGGCATAGAATTTGCCAAAGCGAACGCAGGAAGAAGAGGAGGAGGAAGAGGAGGAAGACAAATAGGCCTTTTTCTGCCTCCTAGAGCCCTAGTCCCCTTGTTTCCTACATCTTGTTTGTTTGCTTGCTTGTCGGATTGCTGGTCCGTGGCTTTGACGGTGGATTTGTGTTGTAAATATAATTGTTGGACTTAACCTTTTAGTGATCTTTTCTATTCTGGTATTGACTTCTTCCTTCTACCTTTATATGGACGTAAATAATAGCAAACGCACTAAAGTTCAGGATAAAAATGGATCAAAGATTCTGTACTGATACCAAAACAACGGTCAAGAAAACGTTTCTAGTAGCTGGGTTTGGGGGGTGTCTGCGTCTTAGGATTCTTGTTGGCCGTCTCTCACAGATGATACGATAAGCGGACCAGAGGAAATTTATTTACCTTTTTCCCTAAAACATTGAACTTACTTATTACGCTAAACTGCTGAATGGGGCAGTGTGAAATAATGAACACTGGCTAGTTGAAATGAAAATGTTCCCTGACTCGGATCAGATAACAAAGGATTTGACCAAGAATTGAAGAAAATAAATTGAAGTTACCGCACAATTCAACACTGCGTTGTTTTTGCCAGCAGAAGTAGTGCGCTGCAAATGAAATACAGTCAGCCACACAGCCTTACCCCATGTGTTCAGTTACAGAGCCTGCTGAGCCATTTGAACCCAATACAGCTTCATCCTCCAGTTTAATATCGCGTGGGTTCCCGGACCTCTTTGAATGAGGTTGTTGGGACTGTTGGAATTCTCCACCCTCCCACCCTCCCTCCCTCCCTCCCCTCTCCCGCTCCTCTTTCTCCGCCTTTCGTGGAAATGTTAAAGGCCCAGGCGCCGGCGCAAGGCAGCAAGATATTAATAAAAATATGACTGAGTGCGATGGGATATGACAGCAGCAGCGGGGGTTGTTACAGGGGGGCCGTGTGGTCTGGGGGGATGGGGGTGAGGGTGTGAGGGGGGGGGGGGGGGGGGGGGGGGGGGTTCGGCGAAGGTTTTAAGTCAAACGGGCGCTTTAATGTGGTGTGACTTTGCCCACTTGAGAGGCCGGTGTGAAGTTACAAGATTGGACCCAACTGGGACGGGGCGATGACGGGTCCCGTTGACGGCCGCGATGAGGGGAGACACGCTCAACTGGTACCAGAATCCTCAGCACCGGCAGCCCCCCCCCCCCCCCCCCGCCCCCCGCCCCCCCCTACTCCTAAAGCGCAAACTGATGGATCGCACACGTCCTCGACTACATCACAGATCAATGGCTCCAAAAGTGAGGTCATGAAACCTGAGGGGGATTGTGTGGAGGACCCGACTGTATCGTGACACAGAACTGAATCTGTGCATCAAAACTATCGACCTGCTGCATTATGCCGAAAATATTTTCAATTTTTTACATACGTAATAACACGTTGTGTTACTTTCTTTATAACCCACGCCCAAAAGCGCACAAACAAATAAAACTGCACTGGAAATAATTGAACTCTTGATTGTTGATTATGTATTTTTCTTTTTTTAAAAGAGCATTGTTTTGCACCGCCAAGACCATTTGCCAAACTGCACAGAGCCCCGGCAAGAAACGTAGAAGCCTGACCTCACCAAAGCCCCATCTGAAACAAGAAGCCTTCAATAAGCAACGGCTTCATACGACGATGCCCCCCTCCCGCTGACCCAGACTACAACCACAAAAACCCCCGAACCATCCAACAGCGCTGTAGCGTACCCTGCACACAAATACACATCCACCTATCCACCCAATCACAGGGGAAGCCTCTCTGCTCCTTTTAGTTGAGGATGGGGAGATGGAAGGTGAAAGGAGAAATGGGAGACGGTCGAGAAAGAGAGGGGAGGAGGCACACAGCCGTGTGGTTTGGGGGGGGCTTAAGCGGCAGAACATGCTCGCACATTAAGAGTCATCTGATCCGCAGCTAACGAGGGAGCGTTGAATGCCTTTGCGAAAAAGGCAAGCACTGCTCCTTTCATCCGAACCCAACAGGGACAGAGGAAGTCATGGCTGATTCTAAAGCCGCTTCTATGTGCGAATCCATTTCATCTCCATGTGTGATTTATAAGCCCCTGTTTATTTGCTCCCTGCTATCTATCTATCTTTCTTTGTTTTTCTGTCATTCACTCCTCTGTCCCCCCTCATGAAAAGAGCCTGGCTCAGCCCCAGGCCACACTGACTAACATGGGACGGTAGGAAAGTGGGGCACTTGGGAGTTTCTGTTCTCTTTCAATTCTCCGTCTGTCTTTACTCCATTTGATATCTCTTTGTCCAATGCACATCGTTCCAGTAAACACTCACTTGGAAAAAATCTCAGCATGTGGATGAGTCCACTGCGTTTGAAGAAGTGGCTTGCACGAGTGGGGAGAACCAAAAACAAAGTCCTGTGACGACGCTTTGTTTGGTTTCAGATTTTTTTTTTAAATGCAAAACAGTCGCTATTTTATTCCAGATCCCATTTCCACTTCAGTACAGTTCAGCTCTGTTGTACACATTAGCAGCTGATTGCCCCCTTTTGATAAACCGAGCATTTTATCAGCCGCTAACACAAATATCTTGTTCCCTAACGGCTAATACAACACACTCATGATTCACAGATGAGCATGCTTCAGAAAACCACATTTTTAATAAAGTCAGACGTATTGTACATATTTTGTCAGAGAACCAGATGGAAAAACAACTGACTCGTGCAGCTACAAGACGCATCACTGTAATCTACCCTTAAGGCCACATGGATTTCAGCAGCGGCATAAATTACGGCGCAGTGAAAGCGCTTTAAAATCCACTGCGGAGCTGGACTTTCGCGTCGAAATATTTGCACGCAGCACGTGGTCTGCAGGAATATGAGGCTCTGTGTGCGATTGAAAAAAGGAGAGAAAAATCTATTTCATGCTTTAGTCAGTTTGGACGGCACTTTGGACGAGGCGAGAGTAGGCGCGTGCGTTGCTGACACGGTGTCTGAGCGGCGGGGCCGAACGCCTCTGACCTCGCCAGTACAGGAGTTTGCGTACGTTTGAAGTGTTTCGCTCCGTAATTGGGAAGCACAGGCAGCGCTGGTGTGTTGGACGCAGCATCGACGTGGGTGGGCTGACACACATGTGGCAGCGTTGGATTAGGAAGCGGTAGGCCACATCGTTTTGCCACAGAGACGTCTCTATAGGGCCTCGCCTGTCTCGTGGGAGCCGTGAAGCCCTTACACCAAATTCTTCTATCCCGTCCCTCCTTTTCTCTGTGTCACTTGTTATTAGCGTCTCGCCCATCAATGACATTCTTTCCTACCGACCTTCTTCCAGTAAAACTTGCCTCTGGTAGCAGCGTTCAGCTATAATCCAATCTGTGGGGTCAAGCTAGCTCGTGTGGAGCTGCTTCTCATTTCCCCTTCCTTCACTCTCTTATGTTTCATTGACAGAGCCGCTGTCATTATGGGGTAGAAAAGAGGAAAAATACCTTATGACTGTTGGATTGCTGTATAAAGTACGAGAAAGTGGAGGATATTGGTGTTATTCCGTGTGAAATTCGGAATGACATGCAAAGAGGTCGGAGGACCACGTAGGAGGTTTTGTTCTTTCTGTCAGTTTGATGCTGTGCAGAAAAACCCGGGAAAATACACAAAGAGCAAAAAATAACTTAACTGCCACAATATTCTATGGGTTTGAATATATGCAAGAGTTTGGATAAGGTGAAGTACCTGACAGTGAAAGATGTATTCTGGTGTGGCCTTCTTAAATTTCATGTTCCAAACAAGCGCAACACCGTCCGGTTCATGAGGAGCATCTTCGTTGTTGTTATAGGAGGCAACCAGCAACTCGGGATACTGAGGGGGAGACAAAAAAAAGATTTTGAATTTGGGAATGTACGCTGTGGGAAAATGTTCGGTGCCAGTTCCAAGAGACACAGCGGGATGCCAGCCTCACCTGGGTGGACCAGTCGAGGCATGTGATCACGCGATGTTTCGACCAGTGTTCGTCGTAGAAGAGTCTGCTGAAGGACAGACGGGAGCCGCTACCGGAGTCTCTGAAAAAAGCACAAGAGATTGAAAAGAAAATCCTACTGTTTGCAGGGCTCATTTGTGAGCACTTGTGTTTGTATATCTCCGCAAAAACAGCCACAAAAACCTAACGCGTCGCGGTTGGGGCAGACACAGTTTGCCGAATCAATCACAGAGCAGCATTACACCAAGCTGATTGCTAAAAGTGGAATTCATACATGACAAATTGACAGAAAATACATAACTGCAGTGAAATGTAGTTCAAAGTAAAGCGTGGTAACAAAAGTAGAAACGAACAAACAGGTGATGTGTTTGTGTCTAGCAAATAACAGATGCATAAAGTATTTCTTCACGGAGCTCGGTGATTAAGACAAAATGTCGTCCAAGTTGCCCAACGTTCCCCTAGTCAGGCCCTGGCAGCTCAGCGCATTTGAACGCCATCAAGAGAAATGGGCTGAGCCGTCTGACTGGCCGTAGTGAGTCATAGTTTGAGGCAACAAGTTTGCATTTGTTCAACTAGTTTGGTCTCTGTGTCCATTCTGTAAATGTGGGCTCAGCAGTCCTTCACTTTAAAAGGCAGATTCTTATTTGAGCACTTATTTGCAACTGATGCTGTTCACTAATCAGTTTGAATTACCGGCGTTGTCGTCAAAACCTATTGGAGAATTAATGATAGTACGAACAACGTAATGAAATGTGGGTTATGTTGTTACAGTTTCAGAAATAGCATGTGTGTGGAAATAGAGAAGCGGACTGATGTCAAGCACTGGGGTCAAGTCCTATTTTAGACGTGATCTCTATTTGACCACAGGCTCGATGCTTCTCTGCGGCTGCAGTGGTCCAACATGAAGTGAGCTGCATTCTTCTGTAATAGCAGAGCAGTACGCTAACACAGCTTTGCACTTGGGACTCTTATAACTTCAACCAACACTTTCGCTGACCTCCATTGGGAGGCAACTCTACGGACGGCAAAACAATGCTCATGTGTGATTCCACAGGAGTATTGAGCCCCCCCCCCCTCCCCCCTCGCCCCCTCCCGCCTCCCCCAGAGAGTGTGACATCAGTGGGGAGACATGCATTTTGAAGAACAAAGGCCCCTGCATTGACACACTTGGCATGAGTCAGTCTGCGCACATTTTTTGTAGCTGAAGACGTACTCTTCTATCAAAACACAGGCTCACTCCTCCCGCCCCTGTCTCACCCGTCTTTGTCCTCCGGGTCCCGGCCGCTGTAGTCGAAGAAGATGTCTCGCTCCTCGGCCAGAGCTCTCTCCATCACCCGGATGCTGCAGTCGAAGAAACTCTGAAACTCAGAAGAGTGCAGGATCTGCTGCCTCTCCTCCTCGGTCAGCTCACGCAGGACTGGAAAAGAGCCTGAAGAAAGGAACAAAGTCTTCATTCGTCTGACAAACTATTGTTCGTTCTATTTTCCTTTATTTATATTAAATATATTCCACAATCTCTTTTCTCTCCCCACCTCTTTATTATTTACCCATTCCATATAGCATATAGCATAGAAATTTGTTCTCTCCATATTTTTCTCAATTACTGTCCAATCAGCCTTAAACTTTCTCCGTTATCTGACATTGGGACGTTTGTGACGACTCCTCAGGTGACTCCACTGGTGCACTGATGTGGTTCGTTTCTATCTTGTCAATTATTTTTTTTTAGTAAATTATTTCATGTCCTCCCTTCTGTTTGGGTTTTTCATAAATTGTACTTTTACTACAGATGCCTCTCTGCATCTTTCTGTGCTGTAAGCGGTAATTTTCATTGCCTACTCCTGCACGGAAAGAAAGAGCACATGACGTGTTTCCAATGCGGGATTAACATTCATTTTATCTCTATCAAAACCAGAATCCCTTCTGGGACATAATAAACTACAAACATCTCCTAATGCATATTTTCTAATAAAACCCTACTGCAAGAACTTCATAAACAAGAGAGAAAACAAAGCCCTCTGAGCGGCACGCCTCCCTTTGAACGTAATGGCTGCACAGCACGGCGTCCGGTTTTTGAAGTCACTGTCCCCAAAGCGCACATGCAATTTTTTACACACGCACGCCGGCACGCACAGACACACATATGTCGACCTTTACCCTGCCTCTTGACTTTGATCCCCCCTATCCCTTTGTATTTCTTAGGAGTTGTCAGAAAAGACCCAGTGAATCGAGTGGCAGAGATCAAAGGCCAGACCTTCTAATAGGCCAGGATGAAGAGGAGATGGATGAGTGTGTGTTTACCGAGTGCGTGCGCGTGCATCCGTCCATGTCAGAGTTGCGTTTGTGTGTGTGTGTGTGTGTGTGTGTGTGTGTGTGTTTGAATACCAATATGTTGGTTAATCTGCGTCTGCATCGCACGTTGCGTTCGGCCCGTCCAACTCGATCCATATTTCACCCCCACGGACCAAACGCACACGCATCCCGCAGACACGCTTCCCCCTTCCGCTCCACTTTGAAGTGTGGTCACCCACGGGTCACATGACAGGTTTTTAATCAGCGTTGACCCCCACATGCCACGGAGCTGATATGCTGCACCCGCCCTAACCCCCACCGACTGGCTGAGGGTGTCACACAGAAGTGGCCGTGTTTTCGTGACAGTTTGACTAACAACATGTGAGAAGTCGAGGGGAAGAAAGCGACCGGAGGACAGAGAATGGAAATTGTTGTGTTTGCGGTAGTCAGGAGTCCTCCATCGATCTTTTGTACCTTCTGTGTTTTCCCTGTTGTCGTCTTCATCATGCTGCTCAGACTCGGGGCCTGGCTTCACCTCTGTCATCTCTTCATCCTCCTCTTCTTCCTCCACTGCGATAGAAAAAAAAACAAAGAAAGAAAGAGGAAGCGCTCATGTTAATCAACAGCTGTTCCAATTTTCTTCAACCTCATGCTGTGAACTCTGCCCGCCCCCCTTCTTAGCAAAATAATCGTTGCCAGACACGCACCGGTACACTCGACTAACTAACATTGGGTCCAAATGGGTTTGATTTACAGACACACAGATTTTTTATGTAAGACTTCCAATTTAAAATGATCCTTCAACTCTATTCAGGGAATTTAGGGGGCTTCAGCCCTTAATTAAAATACACTCCTCTACTCTGGACTGCAGTCACAACATTCTGAAAGAAGTTAAAGAGTTTCTATTGTTTCTTGTGGATATTAAGTATACATGATCTCGGGGGGGGGGGGGGGGGGGGGGGAAACAAATTCAAAAGGAAACCAGCTGCTGTTGTAGAGGTAGCATGAGTTCACATGGTCTGCATGTGTGCATGCACGCACACACACAAATACATACACACACAGACACACACAGACCCACGAAGACAGCAGGAAATGTCCGACTTGTGTGAGCTCTTTTCTTTTGATTTCACCTTTGACCCCGAGCAAAAGGATCCAGTGATGTGTGTGTCTAAAGGGGGATTCCCTCTGCATTCCTCCAATCAGGCTGTGCAATTACGCCTTCCCTTTCTAGAATATATACCGCGAGTGTGAGCAGTATGTGTGTGTGTGTGTGTTTTGAAGGAGGTGGGGTTCAAGTATGAAGGGTTACTGTCAACATAGGCACCTGCTTGTCAGCTACTGCCCCCCCCCACCCTCCAACAAGCCCCACACCCCTCAGGGTATGTGTTAGTAACCCTTGCCAACCTCTCCTCCCCTTTGCTGCCGCTCCGTCCCTCCGAAACAGATGCTGATGAGAGTCGGGGGGCCTCTCAGAAGCCCTCTTAACTCCGTGACCGGACACCTGTGGCTTGCCAACACACATGCTACACACCCACCCACACACACACACACACACTGTGTCTCTGAAACGCACACGCGCACCCGGGGCCCTCGCCTGCCGTGCCAGGGGTGGCGAGGGGTTAACTGGCGCAGGGTCAGGCTGACAACAGTCGCTCAGTCCAGCGGGAGGAAGTGACTGCGTCCCACCCTCAGACGTGTCATGTCTCCCTTTCTCTCACACATACATACACAGGTCGGGGTGTGTTTAACTCAGCTGGAGGATGGCCCGGGGGCACTGTTAAAACCACTTGCTCCGGAGCCGCTCTTGCACCGGATGAACTGTCCAATTCATCACTTGAACTCGCCGGAGCTCTTGATGAACTCGCTGCTGCTTTAAAAAGACGCAAATATGTTTTTGATTGCTGGAGCTATTCAGCAATATTATTATTACAATTTCAATAATTTCTGCCATGTTTTGTTGATTATTTAAGCGTTCCCAGTACATCCTTCTCTTTGTCTTCCTTTGTTTTCCTTTCGTTTTCACAGCTTTTTCAAGTCAAAGCCTTTGATTTATGACTGTACTTTTTGTACTGTGTGTACATAATAAAGAACTACGCTAAATCAAACACAGGGCAGCGAGGCCGAGTCCAAGTCGGTGGTTAACAGTCAGCTGTAGAGATCCAAACACCAGTGACCCACCAGTGAGGAGAGGAGGCCAGAGCAGACCAGACAGGCAGGCTGCCAGACTAGCTCCATGCCGGAGCTGCCAAGACAGACAAGCAAACGGAGACGCACAGGAGAACCCTTTCGTCCCTCCCGCCGTGCTTCAGTTTGTGCGGCTTAATTTCTCTCGGATGTATTTTTTTCATTCTGTCATTCCGAGCGAAGGCTTCAGGATGTGACGCGGACACCTGGGTCCTGCTGACCGGCATTGTGAAGATGCCCCGCGAGCCTCCTCTTTCTTTGACCTTACGTGACCGGTCCGGTGGTTGGAATGTGTGGTGATCGGGATGGGAGGAGCGCGAGCAGAGGAGAGGGAGAGAGAGAGAGACCACATTGAGGAGCCGTCAAACTGTCAAACCCCCCCCCCCTCCTCCCCCCGCCGCCCTCCCCCGGGACCACAGGACGCTGGAGCGAGGCAGCGTGATTCATGGCCTATGGGTTACCTCACCGAGGGGGGAGACAGATACTGCTGATGTCGCTGCCAGCGGCCATGCATCAAGTTGTTCTGTCAGAGAACCGCAACTGGAAAAAATCCAGATTTATTTCCTTTTAAATGGAAATTTTCAGAGATACATTTCCATGTACGCAAGTTAAGCTAAAAGCCATATCGCTGTAAATGACGCTGGAAACTCCTGGGTTGAAAACAATGACACAACACGATTTAAAAAAGGACACATGCAAACACACACACACACAGGGGCAGAACCGGGTTTCCTGTTGAGTTGCAATAGAAGCAGGGGGGATAAATCAAAAAGAAAACAATCTTCCACAGTTTGAGTTTGTCCGCGTGCGACCCAGCAAGTATCCGCACACTTCTTCTCTCGTCGCGCGTCGCTTTCTCTTTCCACCTGCCGCTTAATGCCGCTCCTCGCCCCGCAGGACGACAGGTTAACCGGTGTCCCCCCCCCCCTCGCCGCAGACGGGGGTCCGCCTTGATGAAACTCGGCTTGGGGGCTCCCGTTTTGGCCCGGCTGCACACGCGGGGTAATGATATCCTCGCTACCCGGCGACGGCCGCGTCCGGCTGCTTCAATCTTCCCACTGGCTGCATACTCACGCTGACCGTGCCCAGTCAATTCAGCACAGCCCAGCAGGCGTGCAGACACACAGAGTACACGCACACGGACACGGACACAAAAATGGGTACAAGTGTTGGTGAATGCGAATGTAGGCACACGTACGGAGGGATGTGCAGGAATGTAAATTTTTGTGAAAATGTTTGGAAGCTGCGAAATGTTATTCGCATCACAAGAGAGGACGGAAGTAACGACGCAGCCTTTCGTACGCTCTTCACGAGTACATGTGTCTGCTGTCAGTGAGGTAAACAGCATACGAAAACTACCGTAAGGTTTTCTGACTACACTGTTCATACATCCTTTTTGCGTTGCATTGCAAATACACAGCAGCAAAATTATGCTGGTTTTTCTTTTCAAAGTGTTGTTACGTCTTCTTTGCACAATGCTGTTTTGGGCTTTTATGAAGTGACAGAAGTGAAACAGTTCATGTGAGCTGACGGGTCTTAATGCCGGCTGACACGCCGCTGAGCGTTTCATTAGCGTAAAAACCTCTTGTATTATTTCACAGCGAGCCGCTACTGTCGAGCGCTTGGTGAGAAGTTTTCAAGATACTGACAGCGCGTGAACGATGCACACTGCTCCGCTTCGGCTGCTGCGTGGAGCACAATGGCTTGGTGTGTCACGGCAATGGCGTGTTAGCGTGTGCTCCGGTTGGTAAGGATCAAAGCCTTCGCTAACCTTCTTTTCTGAACCCAATCCACAATAAGTGGTAGTGTTTTGAAATGAGTTAGCGCATGCTTGGAACAATTGGAGTAGTTGTCTAGGAGCTGTGGGTGTGTGTGTGTGTGTGTATGTGTGTGTGTGTAGAAGAGAGGATGAGACCAGGCTCTTGAGTTTGTCATTGACTGCATTAGGGGGGGGGGACGTATCGTAGCAGCATGGAGGTGGCTGCTGAACCGAGTCACGCACAATCAAAGTTGACAGAACCTCATTTTTATAAATCGGATTAATCACAAAGAGAGACACGATAGAGAAGAGGCCGTGGAAACGGGAAGAGGGACACAAAAGAGAGACACAGGAGGACTGTTGGGGATTCCACGCACTGGGAATAACCCTACAAACACTACACACACACACACACACACACACATTCATATTGACACACAAACTCACATACACAGAGATGACAGGGGTGATGGGAGGTTGGCTGTTGAGCAGACCACAACAAGCACTATGCAGAGGAGGAGGAGGCTGACATGACTTTAAAGGCTCCTCTGATGTCACACACACACACACACACACACACGCGCAAACACACACGGGCGCAAACACACACAGTTCACTGAGAACTTCACCTCTTCAGATATTACAAACGACCTGAGGCATCTGGGGAATTTTCTCACTTTAATTCGTCCCACCTTCAGTAATTTAATCCTAGTTATTCAAGTATCATAAAAACAGATCTATTCAACCACAATTATTTCAGAAGACATGATATAATGATACAGGTCCCAAACACAATGACGCAAATCTAGAATAAATGAGATGTGAGACAGGCCTGTGGTGACAAACGGGACTTATAAATGGAGTGACGCTACTACACATTGTGTAGTAAACAGTACATTTCGGAGTGGCTGGAATGCCTCCATGTTTTTTTTTATGTCATTAGATTTTTCAGCTACATTGGACAAATGAATGGCAATGTATATGTGAGTGTATGTGAGTATAGACTCACAGATTAAAATAAGCCTCGGCCTCCGTTACTCCGTTACTGACAGAAAAAGGTAAAATGCATAAAGTGTACACACACACACACACACACACACACACACACACACACACACACACACACACACACACACACACACACACACACACACACACACACACACACACACACACACACACACACAGCAAAGCCTGATGTGAAACTGGTGAGGCTAAAACCTGCAGGATGATGTAGTACATCTCTTTACTGCACTTTCTCAGATGATCACATATTGAATATTGTGTGTGTGTGTGTGTGTTCCTGTCTCTGTACACTAAAGCCTACACCGTATGCACACACGCATGCCCTCACATAACTAGTGTTCGTTAATGCAGGCCATTGAGGTCTTCGGGAGTCGCCCCCGCTGTTTGCTGTGGGTT
Organism: Apeltes quadracus; assembly: GCA_021346845.1. NCBI lineage: Eukaryota > Metazoa > Chordata > Actinopteri > Perciformes > Gasterosteidae > Apeltes > Apeltes quadracus. The sequence continues at coordinate 10,075,074 of CM037926.1, read as the reverse complement.
CAGTCGGATTGGACTTTCACCCCATTTCCGTCTCTCTTTCCTTCTGTGCCTCCTCTCCCCTCTCCCTCCCCTCTCTCTCTAGCCGTGCCACCCGGGCCTGCCCCCCCGACGCAGACCCACATCTTTAAGACGAGCCGTCACACCACGCCACGGCCCGGCCGCAAGACCCCGATTAAAACCCATGACTCCAAACTTTCCAAGCGGTCTAAAACCCCGTCGGGGGGGAGAGACGGGAACCAACAGAGAGACCCACGTAGCCTACGTAGAATCACCGCTCACTTGCAACGCGTCATCTGAGCAAATAACGCTCTGTGTGTGTTTGTGTGTGTTTGTCGGTGTGTGTGGCTCGGATGGTGATTGGAGGCCTGTGTTTGCCACTTGGATGGTGATGGTGTTTCATTTTGTTTTAATGAGGGACGGGCGGACAGATGGGAGCGACGGCTTTTTATGGGCCTGCTAAAAGGTTGACGCTTGAGGTTGAATCTCTGGATTGTGCTAAAATAGACAAAGTTTAAAAAAAAAAGACTAAGACTAAAAGTCTAAGAAAGCTTTTTAATGGAACTGTATAAATTCAATTAGGACAAATTTAAGAGGTTTGATTTAACCTATTAATTCATATTAGCATAATTTAATTCAAGCCAAAACTCATTTGTAATTTCTAAATCTCCGACGCTTTTAGTTAGTTAGTTAGTGAGGCCTCGAGTGTGCGTGTCAAGAGTGCTCCCTGCTGTCGAGCTGCGGAACAGCAGCCACCCTGCAGCCAAACCGAACAGCAGCATGCTCATCACATCCTCAATCAATAAAATAATAGAACTGCGATAATAATCCGGGAATTCAAAGTCTGATTTGATTGTTAAATTTGATTAGCAGATGAGAACAATTGAAAACATTTGTATTGTTTAAACCAGGATTATTTTTGTTTCGACTTAAACATCAAAATATTTTAAAAAGGAGCGCCTGAGTTAAAAAGGGTTTGGTCAGTTAAAAGCTGACGTTGTTAAACCGGAGGGTACAACGCGGTCCCAAAGCGGCAGACAAAGGGTGAACTTACATCAAAGCGACACGACTGAAGCGAAGCAGGGCCGTGAGCGTCAGGCCGGCCGCGGCGAGCGAACCGCTGCCCTCTCACAGAAGATCCCTGGAGAGCCAGAGGGATCTCGGAGTGCAAGTGAGACCACCCAGGCAAACCGTGTTTTACACACGCTAAGGGAAAAGTGCAGCGCGGAGGAGGGGGGAGGGGGGTGAGGAGGGTGAGGGGGGGAGGCCGGGGAGCGAAACACGTCAAGAAGTCAAGTTCAACACCATTTAAGTGAAAGGGAGGAACAAAAAAAAAAGGAAAAAGAACCAACTTGAAGAGAGAAAACAGGGGACACGTGAAACTGTATTCCTTCTCACCCAGAGCCCTCATCAGATGGCAAATATTATTTTGGATGATGGCCATTTTGCCAAAGAGAGAGAGAGAGAGAGAGAGAGAGAGAGAGAGAGAGAAAGCCAGAGGGAGATGGAGAAGGGTTTCATGTACCTTATTATACGGTGGTCGTAGGGGAAAATTGCAATCATCTGTGACTTACTTGGAATACCTGACGCGCCGCGAGAGACATTATTTCTCTCTAATATCAAGAGTTTGTGTGGGTTTTCACAGCCACCGCCGCTTTGACACAAAACGCTCGGGACCCCGCATCAATCTTCGGGAGTGGAACGCGAGCGGAGGCCGCGGCCTTTTAGAGGGCGACGCCGGTGGAAGACGAACTCAGACTTGTTTCGCGGAGAGACAAAGCGACAATGCGTCGGCCGATTACGCGTGATTGCAGGATGGACGAGAGGAGATGATGATAGGAAAACCCGAGACCGATCTCAAGTGTGAGCGTGTGTGGGAACGTGCACACGCGACGCGTCCACACGCGGTGTAAATAGCTGCCCTACGCGGTGCTTCCTCACGGCAATGAGTCCCCAAACACTAAAAGACAACTATCCAAGGTACTTCCAAAGTAAAACTAACTTTAGCACATTCCGTTCGAGGGCACTGGAAGCACTCACTGTGGTAAATCTGACTTTAAAAACAGACACACACACGTTCTCGTCTGACTGGAACAACAAGAACATACTTCCATATGAGAGAAGCACTTCCATATGTGCCTGAATACCCACACACATACATGTATGTGTATATATATATATATATATACATACATATATACATATATACACAATACTGTCATGCAACCACAGTCCTCCCTGCAGGACCTTCAGGACCCACAAAGCCCTCAATCATGTTGCTTTCGTCCGGACTGAGAGTGTGTTGCGGTCACTGTCTTTGATTCGGATGCGTTGTGCGATCTAGAAAACGGGATAAATCGCCAGACATTTGACTGATTCGGTGGTGAACCCACCAAACCCCCCCCCTCGCTTATGAGCATGAGCACAGTGACTCATCAGGCTCACATTTAACGAGGTAAGTATATTCAGTGCAGCGGCGACGGGAGTTCGTCTGAGCAAACTGTCACCTGCTGCTCTGCATGTTCTGCGGCTGGTTTATAGATCCCCCTGGAACAGCTGTGCAAGGTGTCAATCAACGACAACACTTGGTGCTGGAGAAATATTTTGCAGAGTAAGGAAAAGTAAATCATTTTCATGGGCTATTGAGCTTGTATCGCTTCATTCAGGCCGGAGCATTTTTGCAGTTTTGCGTTTTTATAACATTTTAAGGATGATTATGACTGTAAAAGAACATGGCAACAGAATTAGTGACTGGAACCCCAAAAAAAGGTTTCTAAAAAACCTTTTTGACAAATTTGAACAAAAACAAATTTGTTGCAAAATGTCAAAGGAAATGTCAAAAATATATCTTCAAGGGTCTATTTTTAAATAAATACCACATTATAGTACAGCTTTTCTCAGTTGGTTTGTTACGTGTCTGAGCTCAAAGACACGTAAGTTAGTTCATATAATAAAAGTATCCTGTATTCTTTTGAACAAACTAAATGCTTTGGCAAATTCATGCAATTGTTGTTGTTGTACAACTGTCATCTAAACATCGACGAAATGTGAGTCATTAAATACATTCACAGATGCATAATCATGTTAAAAATGAACAGACAAACGTATGAAGCTGATACAAACTCTATGTATCATGACGCAGAGAAATAAACTATTGTATATTGTCTTGTAGTTCCTTTGCAAATGTTTCTGGGAACAATTTAAAACCTAAACCTGTTGGAACAAATCCTGAACTAGATTTTGTGCTTTGACAAATTTGTAATGTATAATATATACATAACATATTTAGAAGATTGTGAAAGATATGCAGAAAAGTAAGCATTGTAATTGGAGCAGTGTGCAGCCAACGGTCACGATCGTTACACACATTTGTCGTTTGCTTTCTTAACCGCTGCATTATGGGGTTATTTAGAGTTTATGTGACGTTTGTGTGTGTTTGTCGATGTGCCCGTGTGCTCCTGTTTAAACCTCTGGTGCGTGCACGCCTGTTTTTTCCCCCGTGTTTGTTGCTCTGCACATGTGTGTTTACGTTCATGAAGCTGTACACTCACACACAAAAAAAGAAATCTGTGCGTCTTTTCAGATTAGTGCTTGGAAATGGGTTTTCTCGTGCAATTAGAGGCCATTACCAGTTCACCACATGTCAAAAGAAAGCCACTTATTGCAGTAAATATACTTAAGGAGTGAATTACTGACCAACTATATACTCAGGCTGTACAGACCCTGAAAACTAATGGTGCAGAAAATACTCGGGGCGGGGGTAGAGAGAGGGAGCCATTCACACATCATTTTTGCATACAGATGCACAGACTTTACCAACACACACTCCTGACCCCGTGAACCTGTAACCATAAGAAGGGGCAGTCTGGCACTGCAACACACACACACACACACACACACACACACACACACACACACACACACACACACACACACACACACACACAGGCCTCTTGGTGGTTCACTGTAAGTACTCACGCCTGTGATTTCATAGCTGCTGCTTCCCTCCGCTTCGTTTCTCTCCCTCTGCTCCTCAGTTTATTCTCCGGTGAACAGATTTCTCTGCAGCTTTTGCTTTTCCCTCTTATTCCCCAGGCTCTCGCTCTATTTCTTTGGCTGCTGTTTTCCCTGTGGCTCGGCTAATTGACTTTGTTAATGGCCAGTTGGAGCTGGTCGGTCCAGAGGAGTGACGCAGGGCGAAGCAAAGAGAGGCTGTGAGGGGCTGCGCACATCTTGATCAAACTATGTAAAATCTCGCCACCTCCTCTCACGTGTAGAGTTTTAAAACTCAGCTCAGATCCGAGTGAAACGGAGGTGGAACATTTCAAGTGCTGTGGTTAAATAATAGTCATGAGAAAGTGTTCCCGATCTCAATGAAACTCCTGAAATTCTTCCACGGTGTCTGTGTTCCACACTGACGATTACGTGCGTTAAATTTTGTAGAAAATGTACAACTTTCATTTTGCACAGAGAAACGTTATCGTTTAACTTATTTAACACTCATGCAGTCAAGTTGTGATCTAGCCAAAAGATTGGGCCCAATCCCATTTTAATTTCATTAACCCAAACCCTGTAAACCCATTTCTGCCCTTACGAGGCTGTGACAGGCTCGCTCTTCATGTCTTACTAACTTAATGGAAACGGGGCGACACAGAAAGTCATATTTCACACAAAACCTTTGAAAGAAATAGTCTCAATCCCAAAACAAGTTATAAGACATAAGAGCAAGGAGATGGCAACTATACCATCTTAATGTTATTTGCCCTGTTAAGACTTTCACAAGTGAGATATTATGTTTCTGTTTTGGATAAAAAGCCCGTAGTCACATATTTCATATGAGAAAGTTTTTTGCCACAAGGCCGATGCATGAAACGCCTGCTATCCAACACACACCGTGTTTGACCTGAGTTGGTTAGGTTAGTATCACACACCACATTATCCCTTACTTTATTTCCCTGCTACGTACTCAGACAAAGCGTCCATCCCTCACGACAAGCCTGTCCATTCATACCCATTAGGACGGCAGTAAATGGCTGGAGCCAACCGTGACTGGGCCTAATCCGATTGCCCCTCACAATGGACGCTCAGGACGGACAGATGAGCGAGCAGCCAATGGGACGGGGGACACGCATAGACAACTACACATCAGGACTCTGGGAAGGGCGCTGGACACGGAAATGAAAAGCCATAACATTAACTGGTTTAAATGAGAGTCACACACAAGAGAAACACACACACACACACACACACACACAAACTCCATAGGAGCTTTAATAACACAAACTCTTGTGTTGAAGATGAACGCGCAGAAAAGTCATTTGAAATCTGCACAATTTGATAAAGCTTACACAAGTGTCTCACACACTCACACACAGACACACACACACACACACACTTCACCAGCCACCTTGGGCACGAGGGCAGAGAACTGGAGGGGTCAGAAGTTCACGAGGAGGCCGTGAGAGAATGAGACCTCCTAGTCATCGGTCAATGATTTAAAGTGATCACGATGCGACTACACTTGCCCTCCCTCCAACGCACACACGTCAATACCACCGTTTTAACGTGAAGCACCCTTCATTCACACCCGTAAATTCAGGCCTTAATAACATTAGATAGCAAAGACGATGAATGTCACATGCGCCTTGTAATCATCCATCGTAGACAGGTAGATACATTTTCTGATGAATACTAATCATTTTCTGTAATCTCTCTTTTGAGTTTGGCAGGTCGAGGATCACGACCCACTTCAGTTCCACACAGGACCAGCGTGCTAATCCTGGCATCTTTAAACATCACATCGTACCACTATTTAACACACACACACACACACACACACCCAGGTGCAAAATCAGATCAGATGCAATCCAAAGAGATTCATACAGCCGTGAGACACACCACCATAATTAAGACAACAGATTTACTCTTCCGCTTCATTCCTCCACAGTAGCCAGCTGGTAACCAACCCCCCCCCCAAAACAGACGAGAGACAAGAGAAGGGTGATTGGGGATTAGGGGGGGGTTCGGTTTCTTTCGATTAGGCTAAAAGGATCAATGATTTCAAATTAGGTTAAATACGGGAGCAATATAGCTAGTTTGAGTCTGATAAATAAAAAAACAGTGAAAATGTTTCAAACTTTTTTAAACCACAAAAGTCGGACTTTTGAAACACACACTCTCTCTCACACGCACACACACAAACACACAAACACACACACACAAATAGAACACATCCATGTTTTTGAAGCTCCGAAAAACTGTCACATTTAATTCTAAAGTTCAATTCAGTAGCATTTTATTGAATACGAATCGTTTTGCTTCTTCTAAAATATTCACTACGTTTAAGCATCTAAGAATTTAAGTACTCCACAGTTATAAATATATAAAAGGCTACAATAAAATGTGTTTTTTTTCTATAAAGTATAGACTGCGAAAAAATTATCTAAAGTGATAAGCGAACATAAAGCAGAGTGAATCTGGTGAGCACAGACAGGGGGCCGAAATGTGTAAATGTATGTAATGCAAGTGTAAATGTGCACAAGGGTGCACACAACCTGTAGCCACAATCCTGTGAGTGTGCTGTGTGTGTGTGTCTGCGGCTCAGTAATCAAAAAAAGGAGGCGGCCTGAACAAACACAGAGCCAGAGGTGCAGGCAGGTGCTCCCATCAGCCACCTTTCCTCTTCCCCCACACACGAGCTTTGTGGCAGTTTACAAAAGGGTCTCCTGAGTCCAAGGTCGCCTCCCTGTAGACTTCCACAGCCCGGCTCTGGCTTCCAGATGTTCAGACACGCAAATACACACATCCAGGGACCTCAAGAAACTCCGGTTGAAAGCCGAAGGAAGGTTTTTTTGTAGCTGTATTGTGTGTGTGTGTGTGTGTGTTTGTGCATTTCACCTGTGTACATCCATTTACTGCAGGTAAACAGCTTTCGACCACAGAACTTCTTGTACACGCAAACTTTGACAAAAAAGGTCAAAAGCTTGTTTGTGATCGCGGTGTGAGTGTTTGTATGTGTGCGTGTGTACCAGTAAGAGAATCAGCGCGTACTTGTTGAATAAATAATCTATTCCTGGGTCCATCGAGGAAATGGGGGGAGTTGTGGCGTGCCGTGGATGCTGATCAGGACAGAGGAGTGTGCGCGCACGCGTGTGTGCGTGTGCTTGTGCGTGTGCGTGTGCGTGTGTGTGTGTGGCAGTCTGCTAGTGGAGGAGGGCTGTGGAATCCACACCAGACCATCTATTATAATGACAGGAAGCAGGAAGTACAACCCCTTCAGTCACATGGCTGCCAGCTGTCTTGACAACAAAAAGAGAGAAGATAGAGAAGACGATGGTGTGTGTGTGTGTGTGTGTGTGTGTGTGTGTGTGTTTATTGGCATACTGACAGTAGCTCTGGATTCAAAGTGTGTAGGTGGAGTATTTGTTTGTGCATTCCTACACGTCGAGATGAATGGAATATCTGCATTTGGAGTAAAAGCAAAAAAAAAGATAAATCCGTCCAAATCCTCCCCCCCCACTCTTCTCCTGCAGTGGGAAACGACTCTGGATGCTATAATCGATATCCCTTGAATTTACAACCACCAACGTCATGCCAAGTCCCCTGTGGGACCAACCTCCGTCTTCACCATATGGACGTGTTTAGTAGCTGCTGCTCTGCACACACGGTCGAGGAAACACAAATATGCACACACACACACATTTCCATGTATGCACACTTAACCCTGCATGCAAACTCACTCTAACACACGCATGGACACACATTTTTATTGTGTGCCATTTTGTGTCCAGACAGAAATGAAGATGGAATGAACGACAGCTCTTCCTTTTCAAGAATACAAAGCTGTCAGTAACAAATATGTAAAAAAAAAAAGGTACATATATGTGTGTATAGAACACCCCCCCCCCACACACACACACACACACACACACACACAAAGCAGGCAGGCAGGAATTTTCTTGGGTGACTTTCATCTGTCAGGCTTTAAATTACTCAGGGTTTACAGGCTGCGAACTGGCTAAATGAAGGTGTATCAAATTCAAGCACACAACGACGACAATCATTGCAACCTGAGACCTTCTGTTGCTTCGTGTGAACCTAAAACAGCTTAAAACCCGGTGTGACACGGAGTGTCAAGAGAAGTCACTCACACACCCGTACAAGTACTCACCTTCAGACAGGTGGGCGGTGAGCGGCGTCTGTGTCTCCTTGCAGTAAGCCACCACCTCCTTGGGAAGGAAGTCCACCTGTGTGATCTTACAGGCTCTCAGCCTCTGCATCCTGCGCCTGGGTACCGGAGACAACATGTTCCCGTTACGAGACATGATCACATGCACTGACTTGATCTGTGCCGCACACCATTGACGTTCATTTTACGGTTTAAAGCAACAAATAACATGCAGCCACTATCTCAACATCCACAAGGCCGCATTATTAGAGCGTTTACCCTTTAAATGGAAGGTCAAATGTGCGTTTTGGTTATGAAGTGCCATGCAGTGCAAACTAAGATGTTTTGCAGTATCCATTTTTGTCACACAGCAAACTGGAAGAGAGAAGGAAGATGTACCCGAGCTCAGAATCGGCCTGCAGCTGCAGCACACAGGGGTCTGCGTCCCACTGCAGCGTCCTGATGTCACCAACAGGGGGAGCAAGAGAGGACATGCATGTTTACAAACGGACACGTTATAACAAACACACGGAAGTCGGCGTGTTACTGCAGGAATGCACAGACACACTCGCTTATAATCCACTCATCTGGGGAACATCTTAATTCAGGGATTCCCATCAAATTTCATGCAATGATGGAACTTTTAATGGAATAGGATTTAGATAAGTGGACATCGTGTGGGAGGGTCAATCAGGGAGACATTATATAGCATGATGCCTTAATGTGCTCTATTCATTTAATGATCTCTGCTTGTCTCTGCTAACTGATTTTTTGGGTTCCTGCCAAAAATCTGTAAATTGAAAATACCGAAACATGTATGGACATAACATGAGGAAGGTCAAAATGATACAATTTCTTTCCTTAGGAAAACCATCTGATCTGCTGGCATTCAAATGCTGGAAAACGCGGCGGAATTGTTTAATCCTCCATTTTCTGGGATTGTCCATTCTTGTTGTTTCATCCAGTATATTGCAGACTTGTGCCACATGATGCATGAAAGCCATTAACGGCGACGTGATTTACACCTTGCAAACAACAGCACAGCATACATGCATTTATATCTATCCTTATCTAGCCTTCTCAGAAGACATGACAACACACTCGCAATGTACCATCAGCGAGCTTACCGAGCATCACAGCTGAGCTAATTCAGTGCATCTGCATAGTTTATCTGCAGTGGTTGTAGAAGGGAGATCAAGCAACAACTGAAACCTATAAGGATGGATTAAGTCGGCCAACTGTGAAAGGATAATGCTTCTGACATCAGGACACTTTCTGATGATGGCTTTTAGGGCCAGTGAACGTGCCCGTCAGGCCCTCAGCTCCCCCACGCTGCGCCGGGGGAGAGCGGCAAAGCATCGCTTCGCACTGACAGACCGGCTGTTTTGTAGTAACAGCAATGACACTTTAAGCAGCGGATTGTCAACTGTGTGAAGGCTGAAATGACTTTGGTGGCTCAACTCATGCAAACAGAAAATCCTCTGAGCTGATATTCAAGGGCGACAGTCGGGCTGCAGACAGAGAGTCAGCGGAGGAGGCTCGGGGGAACGGAGGGAACAGGGTGGGGCTGTGCTGTCAGGAGCTTTACAAAACGTGATGGGAAGAAATCTCTGAGACCACTTACAACACTACCGGTGTCTCTCTGTGTTTACATGAGGGTGGATTCAGCTAAAGAAAGGAAGGGAGGCGGGGGGGGCGGCTTGGGTTTGACGTGAAAATCCTTACCTTGTGCTCTGTGCTTGGGACTTGTTTTTAGAGAAATCTGACCTAAGGAGGGACAGACACATACACAGCCACAAATGGAGAAGCTCAAAATGGCATGCCATCATCCAGGGTGGATTTGGGGGGAGGTGGGGGCGACATTCATTCGAGGCAGTAGCACTAACTCACCTATTTGTAAAATCCAATTTGTAAAAGCTAAAAAGAAACAAACAAACAAAGATCGGAAATAAGATAATATATTTCTGCTAGGAACTTTCTAATCCCCAAGTCCACCCCGGCCATTCCAGCACAACAAATCGCTAATGACCCGAGGGCATCATGATCAGCTGACATATGGGAAGCTGATCATGACAAATGGGAAGCGCCTGATGACCGCTACCGTCTTCTTGGTTACGGGTGTGTGAGCGTATGAATAAACGCAGGAGCAGGTACGACACCTGAGCCAGGGAGCACTGTGACCGCACGTTACAGGACGGCGACAAAAGGGGAAATGCCGACCTTTTGTTTGCTCAAATCGGCGACTGTGCAGATAACCTACGATTCATCCTCGTTGGGCTCCATGTTCAGAGTATATTCCTTTTTACCGGCTCACAGTAACGACGACTCTGTAGCAATGATTACAGCTGAGATTGACCTCGAAATCAAACCTTGCTTCTCGAGACTCAAGCGCTGTGAGAAGCAACAACCTGCACGGTGGTGATCAAAACACCGGACGGCGCGATAGGTGACAGATCGCACACTGAAAAACCCATCGGGGGCGACACAACCTCACCGCCGGTGACACGCATCCTCACCTAAACCTATGGTGCCATCGACAAGAAAGGACGCAATATGTGCAATATATGTCTTTCCCATCTTTAGCAGTTCTTGAATGAGAGTCGCCTACCTGCCTGCTGCTCCTGCTGCTCCATCAGTGGAATCCTGGCTCCCTGCCTCGCTAGGTGTGCTCCCTGATTTGGAGGGTGACACAGGGGTCGGGACTAAATAATGAAAAAAACATGAATCTGACATTACAGGCTGCAAAGAATGGACTGCTCAAAAGAAATTGGATGAATTGCGACAAAAGTAAAATCAGTGAATAAAAAAATAGAACAAATGTTAAAAAGAAAAGAAGAGGAAAGGCAGGGCATCAAACACAGTGTGGATTTGTGAGACACATACATTTGTACTCAGCTTCTTTTGTAGATGCATTATAAATAACTTAAGCTATTAACAGGCGCAGCAGTGACCCAGTTTTGAGGTGCAGAGGGTGCTTGTGCCCCTTTAGACCACTAGAGAACAGTGCTGCCAAAAAGTTGCTGAAAGCACCCTGGGGACACAACCTACACTAAACAACCCGGTTTGTGAAAATAAAGGGGGGCTTCATCTGCAGAACATTTCTAAATTCATTTTTCAACTACATTTTAGAGGAGGATTAGCGATACACTCGAGATACACAGTGAAGGGGAAAATTATGTTAAACAGAGTAGCTGTAGAACTGACATGTCAAAGTAGGCATGCTCTTCACAGTTGAACTGCAATGCACACGGAACATAATATGACTCGATTCAGAAAAAAGAAGAGCGGAAGAGGCTCTGAGGGCAGAAGGGTCACGCACCCAGCGGGGGCTCCGGTGAGATGCCGATGCTCTGGAGCAGGGCCTCGGTCTCCCGGCGCTTTCGGTCCAAGTCTGAATCCTCGGGGGCGGCCTCTCTCTTCTGCTGGCTCTCTGACTGTTCAGGTTACATAGAGAAACATCAGCTCACTCGCTCACATGACTTGAGAGGACAGGCAGGCACGGGCATGCACATTCTGAAAGTTCAAAAACAATACGCACCAGAGACCCATACAATATAAGAGTGCCAGCTGTGTGAATTTACTCACTTTTTTCCTTACCTCTTTCTTCTTCCTCTCCTCCTCCTTTATCTTTTTTTCCTGCCTGATTTGGGCGAGGCGCTGCTTCTTGCGCTCCAGCTCAGCTTTCAGGTCACTTTTGTCCGACATGGTGTCCTTCAAGCGAGAGTCACAATATGCTCAGGTTTCATTATAACATGATGCGGTATAATGGGAGACTAGGTTCATCAAGGAAACCCACTGGGTGTGGCACTCTATAACCTTGCTGGCCTGGCGTACACTACGCCATACCGGGCCAGGAGGGATTTCCACAATTGAGTGACTATAGTACACAACTAGTTCAGTGTGCGTAGGCTGTTTCAGGACACTTATTTTTCTGAAGAGTGACCTCAATAAAAATATGTTTTTTTAAGTCCATTAAATACCTCTGTTGTTCATTGGGGATGGTAAAATAAATCTACCTCCATTGCTACAGTTCAAGTTGTAGTTTCGTCTTCAGAAACATCCTAATGTACCTTTATATTTAGAAATCTCACAGCCTAAATGTAGCCTTAACGTTTGGCAGTCTCACCGCCTAAATGTAGTTAGCAGTCTACATGGACCAGTGATGAAACGTATAGACGCCACCTGACCCTGCATGTTTAACAACGTCTGCTAAAGCTATTTGGTGGAAAACCAAAAACATAAACGGTATAACCATGACAAAAAATACACTAACCACATATTTTATATCACGCATTAACTGTGTACTTATCAAGCAGACATATCTCTTGACTGCGTTACTAACACTGATAGGGGGATATGCGTCCGCAGCTAACGTTAGTTAACGTTAATACAAATTCAACACGCTGTGTAACGCGTTTAAGGCTGCAATATAGATTGATAGCAAATATTTAACGGAAAGGAGACAATTCTCGCTCAAATGACCGTCTGACGTGATGTTGTTGCAACACTCGTACCTTGTCCACTCGTGCAGATAAATGATGTGTCACCCGGCAAAGATGCTGTCTCACTGCTGCACCCCCAAGGAAAGAAAGGACATCAGCACATTGTCTACCGGACGTTAAAGCCGCCGCGAGTCGAGGCCTCGCATATGTCGTTTAAACCTTATCGAGAGGCTGTTGGCGGCACCGGTGAAAGCGGAGCATCTCAGCGGATGACGACCCCATACAGTGGGTAACAGAGGTGCGTCGCGCGCCGACACATCCTTTAGAGGAGCAGGAGGATGTTGCGGAGGACATACGCACTGTCATCGTCTCGTTGCTTCTGCAACGCCGCCATCTTGTGGCCATCTGGAGGAGCGCCTGGGATTTAGCCAAAACTGACGGACACGTGTTTAACTGTCGTCAAAGAGACCCTTCTTTAAATTGTGCTATCGACACGGGAAGAAGCTCGTAACGTTAGTTTGAGTGTTTTAATATAGCGTTATTATCTATTATTTTAGGTGACTACCGAAGCAGCATGACGTAACGTTACGTCGTGTGGTTTGTCGATTGGACGGCACTTCCGGTAAGACCTTCTTCTTCTGCTGCTTCTTATAATACTGTTTGGTCTTCTTCTTTATTAGTGTGCATTGACAGTTGGCATGGCAACCCTAGACATACATGACCGCCCCCTGCTGGAATGGATTGTGAAACCAGCGAGTACGCAACAGGATGATTACAGATACCGTACATTATGTTAGAAAAATCCGTTCCTTGAAATAAAAACACTATCACACAAATGAGAAAAGGAGAATATACCCAGCGCATTTCATTGCTCCGGCATGCAATTCACATAGGACAAATTAGGCCGTATTGTGTGGTTGTTTCTCATGAAATGTGTTATTATTTAGCTAAAAATACATTTGCTACTTTGTGATATGACTATTTGCTGAAAAGTTGCAGATGCAATTGCAGCAGTGGAATGGGAAAAGACGAAATTGTGGGTCAGTACTGATGCAATCTAATGCTTTCTGCATTAATAATCTCGTGCATAATCAATCTATTTACTCACCGTTTTGTCTCCTAACCGTTTGTTTAAACACCCTTAGCAGAATGTGTATTAAATGGCCTCTGGATATTAACCCATTAGCTTCACTTTCAAGTTTTTTTCATTGAAGCACTACAAATTGATATGGCCAGGACTTATAATACTCCATAAAGTTTGATTTTACTGCTGACATAGTGATACTCCATGTCAAAGACAGATCTTATCTGTGTCCAGTATATATAGTTCGGAGAGGCTTAATTTGCTCTTTTCCACTTTCTTGAAAAGCACATTAATGACTTTTTAACATTTTTTTTTAACCAAATGCACATTTCAGGTGAGCTTGGCGTCAAATCCGACCACAAGAAGTCTCATATTTGATTTGCTCAAGAGGTTGTATGCTGTCATGAATTTTTGCTATAAATAGTTTTAATCCCCATTTTTCCACTTCCAGTATTGCAGTGCATTTTCTTATTCCACATGAAACCAGATGGGGATACATCTCCTTGTTGCTATGTGTTTTTACTACATTTACATTATCCAATTATTAGGAGCAGTTTGTATCATGTGCACCACTCAAAGTGGTTCAACAAATCCATCTTTAACTATGACATTGACCGAATGTTTCCAGTTGAAGGTTGCCACCTCAGCCACATTGGTTTTATTCTTCCTACGCCAGAGCTGCTTCTGGAAGGGTGCGTTTGCTTAGCACACAAAAAAAACATAATCATAGAATTTCATCTGTTGTAAAGATTTCTCTGTTCTATATGGTAACATATCCTAGATGCATGTATATTACAATTTGATAACTATTTAATAATTATCTCATAATTATGAATTTCTACCTCAGTAGTATGGCTCTTTTTATCATAATTAATCATACTTTTTTTGTTGCTTTAAAACCAATCAATAAATCAAAATATGTCCACGTGTTCACGTGTCCTGGCACTCATTTTCTGTTATGCCCTGTTGTCAACCTCTACTTCATCCAACCGCGTCCCCCAGCGCCTATTGGTCCGCTTCGACGTTACTCACTCCTACGCCCCGCCCAGCGTCAACGCACACCGCTCAGTGTTTGAAAGTAGCATTTCAAGGGCAGACGGTCGACTTGTCGGCAGACAAGCGAGCTGAGAGAGGGAGAGAGAGAGAGAGGGAGAGAAAAAAAGAACAACCACGATGGAGAACTCACAATCAGCATCTTCCACCATGTTGATTTAACCACCGCTGTTTGTGCGCGCGGCCGAGCGGGCAGCTAATACGTGCTAGCTTACGGTCGTCAAACTGGAGCCGACTGGAGGAAGAAAGAACAGTTTCTCCCGTTAGAAACGCGACGGTCGGGGTCTGCAGAGATGAAGTTTGCTCAGTTTCTGCTGAAAAGCAGCTCCGTCTCGGGGATCCCGAAACAAGTGGAGAGGTTCGCCAAGTTCTCCCCCTCTCCCTTGTCTATGAAGCAATTTATTGACTTTGGTAAGTGTTTCGAGGAGTATCGACCCTTGTCTGCACGTTATGTAATCCCGAAGCACTCTCACGGGGCAGTGAAGCGCACGAGAAAAACAAACCGAGGTACAGATGCAGATGTTTCTCCATTTACACCTCATCCCGAGGTCACGTGGGGGTCCACATTGGAAATCCTGGAGAGCTTCCCTTGAGATGTAGATGTTTGCAGCGGTTCCTGGGTTGTCTTTGGTCCGATGGGGTCAACAGCTCTGTGTCCCCTCCTGTGACCCGCAGGCTCGGCCGACGCGTGTGAGAAGACCTCCTTCGTGTTCCTGCGGCAGGAGCTTCCCGTGAGACTGGCCAACATCATGAAGGAGATCGATTTCCTCCCCGACAAGCTGCTCGGCACTCCGTCCCTGAAGCTCCTCATCAGCTGGTGGGATCCCTACGCCGCCTCTGTGCCCGTAATGTGTCAGGCTGTTGTTATAACAAAGCTTTCCATCTATGGAAACATTGCAGTGACGACGCCTCCGTGCATCACATTGCCTGCTCAGTCCGCACGCCGTAGTCTTGACAGACCGCTGCAGACGTCGCCCTCGTCGTGCTTGGACCGGCGAACAGTTGCCATTGTGCGAAACCTCCCGCTTTCACACAATGGCCTCAGCGGCGTCCGTATTGGCCCCAATGTGCCTCCGACACTGTGGCTTCGTTGTTCGCCCGCTGCGCGGCTCGGCACGAGAGTCGAACCCGTCGCTGGCTCGTGCCGTTGACACTGGGAGAAAGGTCACGCCTGGTTTTACCTCGAGCAGCCGTGTCAAAATACAAGGCTTGCGTCGGTTTGAGCGCCTGGGCCGCGGGTTCAGAGTGCGAGAGCTGGAGGTTGGTTAAATGACGAACTGACCGTGCAGAAATTAGAGCCGTGCACACTGCTGTTCACCTTTCACCCAGATTCTCGAGTCACGCAGCTCGTCACTCCGATCCACGGGCCTCCAGATATAGTCTGTAATAAGCCACTACTGTCCGGAGGGGACGGTGTTATTGTAATCATGTGGAAACGCTCGGTGCCCAATTAGACAGCGGTTAAAACTGGTTAAGATACTTGTGATCATGTGTAGCCGAGGCTCGCTGCTTGCTGCTTTTACATTAACTCGTTTAGTATGTTCCTGTATTTGTTTGTGTCCAACAGGTATTCACAGAGTTTGATGGAGATAGTAGATTTCTTAGAGAAGGATCCAGATGATAAGGATGTCCTGACAAAGTAAGTCATTTAAAGAAGCTTTGTAGTGCATACCTCTTGTTTCTGTGAACCTCAAAGGCATTCAGTTCATACTTCGGAGCAGTGGGGTTCAATCTAATGCACCAAAAAGTGCTGAGAAGTAGATTACACACAGGAAGGGAAAAAAACAACTCAAGTGGACACACATTGCTCCACATAGCCCAATATTTCATCATGGGTGTAAACACTTTTTTGTCGTTTCTTTACATTCACCATAAAGTGTTTAACACGTTATCATGTAGCACTCACTTGGAAGTAGCCGCATCAAACGTTTGTAGGAAGATGGTCTTGTTTTTAGCATTTGTTTCACTTTCACTCAAATCTGAACGCTGATTTGTACCCCGATCACGTCTCCGCCCTCAGCTTCACACAGACTCTGGTGAACGTCCGCAACCGGCACAACAACGTGGTGCCCACCATGGCTCAGGGGGTGGTGGAGTACAAGGACGCCTTCGGCGTGGACCCCGTCACCAACCAGAACGTCCAGTACTTCCTGGACCGCTTCTACATGAGCCGGATCTCCACACGCATGCTCATGAACCAGCACAGTCAGTATAGCACTCTGTCGTTGACTGTGAGTGGATCTGCACCGTCGCTCGCGCCCGGAGGCTCCTCGTGGCCTCGCTTTTAACTCGATGAAGTGCCGTTTTCAAATGCACGGCACGTTCTGCGCACTTTTTTGTGTCTGAGCTCATCTCATCTGAGTCTCATCGGGAGTTTTCTTTCACTGAGTGATACTACAGTGTGTGTGTGTGTGTGGCTACGAGAGAGCTCACTCCAAGGGGACGTGTGCTTCATAATTGACAGTGAATTGTGTCTGCACATCGTTTGAGTCACACACTTTTATTGCAGCATTAATCTTTCATGGCGGCGTGAACCCGGCCCATCCTAAACATATCGGCAGCATCGACCCCAGCTGTGACGTTGTGGAGGTAATAAAAGGTAATAAATGATTTCCCTCAGCTCCAATACGGCCGTCTACAGACACACACACGCGCACACGCAAACAAACAAATACACACACACTGGATGCTTTATGGAAAATGAAAAGCGTTGGACGTGAATGGCCTCAATAGACCCTCTTCTGAATCTAAAAGATAGAAATCATAGTGTCCCTTTGATATTGTTCTTTATTCCTCACGGGGGAAAAGCAAAAGTTCTTCATTTCTGTCTTTGTGTCACTTTCCAGATGCCTACGATACTTCGAAGATGCTTTGTGAGCAATATTACCTGACCTCCCCGGACATGGAGATCACAGAGGTCAATTGTAAGTCTTCGAAAACAATCCAAAAAAGTTGCTGGCTACATTTCCTCACTTGGTATAAAGTTATTGCCTGTGCTGTCTGCCTGTGGTTCGCCCTGGACGGTTTGGGCTGTCGCTGTCTGTGTGAGAGGGTCGTTTTAACTGGTGTGCCCTTGAAATTGAACCGAACGTTCCGCTGTAGGAATCAATCTCTGTTGGTTCCAGTGACCCCCCTTCGTGTCTGTGTCCCGTCAGCCAAGAGCTAATGTGGACGTTCCCCACTTTTAAGAGTAATCTACCGATGAACAAACTGGACAGAAATAGATTTTATTTGCTTCTCGTAAATAATAATAACTAATATCAGGGGTCGGACAATAACATGAATGACGCGTCATTTTGGGGCTTGTTATTATTAATGTTAATATATCTATTGTTTGCACAGCCAAAAACGCTGACCAACCCCTGCACATTGTGTACGTGCCGTCTCACCTGTACCACATGCTGTTTGAGCTGTTCAAGGTAGAGTACCGAAGAAGCCTGACGACCGGACGCATGTTGTTCCTCGCCGCGCGTCCGCTCCCTCATTCTTACCCCCCCCCCCTCTCCCCCCCTTTTGCCTGTTCCCTGTCAGAACGCCATGAGAGCGACGGTGGAGACCCACGAGACGAGCCCAACGTTGCCCCCCATCAAAGTGCGAGTCTCGCTGGGAGCCGAGGACCTCACCATCAAGGTAGATGAGTCGAGATCGACCACAACTTTAGTGCTCAAACCCGTCAATGCAGCAGAGGGAATAACACACGGGAGAAAGTGTTGCTGCGCCATTCACCTCCATCACCTCCATCACCTAGCCTGTATAAGTGAGAAGGAAGAAGACCCCTTGCGCATCTAACGTGCTTCTCCTTCATCTTCAGATGTCTGACAAAGGAGGCGGAGTCCCCCTGAGGAAGATTGAGCGTCTGTTCAGCTACATGTACTCTACGGCTCCGAGTCCGGTCCACATAGACAACTCCCGCAACGCGCCCCTGGTGAGGCTGGGCCTGTCTTCAGTGTCAGTATGCAGCGTGCTACAATGCCACAAGCGCGTGTTTGCTTCTATAACCGGGAGTAAAAGTCAACCAGATGGTAAATCTCCCTAATCGGAGATTTAAAGAAACGGAGCATGTTGCAAATTAGCTTATCACAAAGAGGATTGCGCGCAAGATTGAACCTGTTTGCAACACAAACCCCGGTTTTTTAAATGCGACCCTGTTGCTCATCCCTCAGGCGGGCTTTGGCTACGGCCTGCCCATCTCTCGTCTGTATGCCAAGTACTTCCAGGGAGACCTGCAGCTCTACTCCATGGAGGGTTACGGCACCTCGGCTGTCATATACTTGAAGGTGGGAACCAAAAATAACCTTCAAAGCCAAAGCGGTGTAGAGTTTAGATATACGTGTGCTTTCGGCTACACTTTGACTGAGTAA
Organism: Apeltes quadracus; assembly: GCA_021346845.1. NCBI lineage: Eukaryota > Metazoa > Chordata > Actinopteri > Perciformes > Gasterosteidae > Apeltes > Apeltes quadracus. The sequence goes on along the minus strand of CM037926.1, from coordinate 10,055,970 downwards.
CTATGTAAAAAGGTCTTTGCACAACTGATTTGTGCCGGTTTCTAAATCGAGACATGTTCCATGTCGGGAGACCTTCGCCGTCTCCCTTCTATCTGACTCTCCCTCTCACGGGGACGTGACCGCGTTTATAAGGACGCCGAGTAATACGTTGCCTTCTGTTCTGCGCCGCAGGCCTTGTCCTCCGAATCAGTGGAGAGGCTTCCGGTTTTCAACAAGTCCGCCCTGCGGCATTACCAGACGAGCATCGAGGCCGACGACTGGTGCATGCCCAGCAAGGATCCAAAGAAACTGGGCAATTCCAAGTGGATTCTGTGATGGCGGACGCAAGTGAAGGACACTCTTGTGTAGTTTGACTTAAAGAATTCTAGAATTAAAAAGAAAAGGGTCCACGTTGGAGGAAATGAACAAAGTGGTCGTGCGAGTCGGGGGGAGGCCCCGAAGGCTTTCAGCATGCTACCGGATCTGGACTCGTGTTGACTCATTGTTGGTGTGTTAAGAATGAAAGATAAATGCACCGAAAAAAACTAAAGTGAACTATTACTACCAGTCGCGAGGCATTCAATGTAGTTGTACTGTACGATGAGTACTGCCTGCTATTGGTAATCTAACAAGTATTAATCTTATTTTGCCACACTTACTTTTCAGGTACAATAACCCTGTTACACTTTGTCAGTATGAAGAATACCATTTCAATATTACGACTGAACGACTGAAAAATATTCTTTCAATTGAATTACCTTGTTGAGGTAATTCATTTAAATGTTTAAAAAGCCAGCAGGTTCATTCAACGACCAGCAGAAAGACAAAGGGAGAAAAGTATTTTCCGTCACTTTTGCACACGTAGGCATTTCAGTCATTCATAACTGACAGGCTTAATTCACAAAGACGACCTGTATTTCAAGGTTTCACGGTGGTCTATTTCTAATACAACCACAGCATTTCACAGACACTAGAAGGAGAATTTGTACTGGCTGAGTGTGTGGTGTAAAAATTACATGTATTGTATTTCAGCTTGTTTTATATGTGATGTTAAAATGATTAATGGACATTGAGTTCCAGATTGCGAAATGAGAAAGTGCCTTTCTGGAGAAGCATAACAGAGGAAAAGAAGTTTATTGCAACATACTTTTAAGTTAATCTGTTTGGTTGAAATGTGAATACATTTTATTTGAACTGCAAAACTGCCAAATTAACCTTGACCGTCTCAATAATAATAATAATAATAATAACAATAATAGAAACGGAACTGAACTACAAACTTTAATCTGCTCCAAGAAAGTTTGAAGTGTGTAGAAGTGCTATTTGACAACACAAAGTGCTTTGAAATGATGCATGTTCCCTTACAGGAGGAACGTAAGGAGGAGCCCTGCTAAGACGAGGCTACGTAAGCTGAATCCATCTGACAAACCATACATTGAACCTCCTGATCATTTTTTTTTTTTTTGCCTAGTTGGTAGCATTTAAAATCGCCTCAAGATCGTTGAGGCGACTTTGTATTGTTCTGATTCGCGAGCTGTCTCCGTCGGACACGTTGCGTTGCAGGCTGTGTGGATACGATCCTCTGCGTTCATGTGTTGCTGTACCTTGTGGTCCCAGTAGAAAGACCAGTGAATGTGGAAAATAAAAAATCTCACTTAAGCAACCAGAGACTCATCTGTTGACAGGCGGCGTGCGCCACGGCTTTCTGCAACATCACTGGAAGTTTTTTTAACTCGCTTCCCTTATTGTGTCCCAGACGCCCCGCCTGCCCCCCCTCCAGTGGCCTGTTTGCGCGGCCAGCTGCCATATGTGTGGGGGGGGGGGGGGGGGGTTGAGAACGGCCTGTTCCGCTTCTGTCATTAGCACTCTTAACCTTCTGTGGCTTTTTCTCCGCTTCACCCTCAGAACTGCCGTTTTCCCCCCTCGCGGCAATGAAAACACGGCATTGTGCGAGCTCGTTCTTCAGGATACGGGAAAGGAAGATGAAATCACTGCAATGTCAGAATCGCCGCGGATGAAAGCCTCTTTTCCACTTCCCGTTGCTATAAAGCATGATTTAGTAATATATAACCTCTGTGTGCCTTGACCTTTACTGCTCTATTTAAAGAGGTGTCAGGTACACATGCTGACCTACGGATCTCAGCCACACCTGTTCACGTGAATGACCAGTGCGATACGATTTGGAATGACAAGAATGGCAAATCTGTGCTACGAGCAACCGCTTTGAGACGGTCACTGGAACACGCTCACGTGTACCAACGTGCACTAAAAATAACACCGCTGGAAAGGCCGCGTCAACAAAGAACAGACAACAACTCAGACAAAAGGAGAGCGGCTCTGTGCTCAGGTGGACATCATTACGCTGTGTCTTTACGAAACAAATCTGTTGCTGTTTCACCGCCCTGAATATCAACGTCACAGCACAGTGGACTCGCGCGGTGGATACATGGCTTCACGGGAAGCCATCCGGAATAACGAGCACTGGTGGTGGAGGGCTTTGTCGAGTGTTTGTTCAGCAAATAAGGGGGTATCATTAACTTGAGAGGAAGCATTGGGGCCGGCCGGCTGCCACGGAGACGGGGATTCTCTGAAGTGTGTGCTAACAACGTACTAATTGTATTTACCTCACACACAGTTCCTCTTCTGCTGAGAAAATACAGAACGTTTTATGGATTGATGGTGCTTGATTGTCATACTGGGTGAATGATTAACATCGGTGGATTGCCACTTCATCACCCGTCACGTGGTCACGTGATCACGAGTTGCGTGAGTTCTACTCCGGCAAAGACGTGTTGCAATTCTCTTTCACCTGTCAGTACCAGCTCCAACTTGCAGAATGTTTGCTTTCGACAGTCAGCGGACCGGAAACGAATGGGTCTTTCAATCTGTCAGGTGACAGGCGTTGTCAGTATAACACCCCCTCCGGTTCCAGCAGTAAATACTTCTTCATGGGACACGGCAGAGGCAGCTGGGCCACACGCGTGTGGCAGAACCCGCCCAGCCCGGCTCTGATGGCGCATCTGGTCAAGTGAAGCAGGCTTCGAGGAGCGTCGGTGCAAACGGCGAACAGCGAGTCGTAGAAGCCTTTGTGTCGCTGGGCGGGAAGAAGAGCACAGGGGACGGACTTCACGTCTTATCTGGATTGTATCCAGATTGTACGATCAATAAAACCCTATCTTTCAAAACAAAAGGACTCGTCCCACAGCTTTGCACGCTCTGCCTATTTATTTACTGCCAATGTACTTTTTTTTTTTTGTTACGACACACGTTGAACTACCTGGTAGCAGTCGTCGGGAATGGCGGCCCTCCACTTTTTGGTGGGCTTCAAGCGTTCATAAGAGTTGACCATTATTTCCACCGCTGCAGGGTAGTCGTAGCACGCCTGCAGCACCTGCGCCAAAACGAGACACAACATTTCATTAAAAGAGCACGAAAACAACAAAAATCTGAAATAGGATCTAAAAAGGACGGGCGACCGTCTCTGCACCTTGTGGAACTGGGGCGGGTAGATCCGCGCTGCGTTGTGGTTGAGCAGCAGCTGGTAGCAGAGCTCGGGTACGGCCATGGGCCTGACCCCGGTCACTTTGAGGACGTACTGGATCGGGGCACAGCCGTTGATGTCCATCGCTTGGGTGTCGGCGCCGGCCTCCAGCAGCATCTGCATCGGCACGTGGTCACAGTTCCAGGCGGCTTTGTGCAGAGCTGTTTTGTTGTCCTCCTCTCTGAGGTTGGGATCTGGAAAAGAGAGGCCAACTCAAAGCTTCCACGGAAGGCGCACGGAGGACGTCGGCGCAAAGGAGGTCGATGCTCACCCGCCCGGCGGTCCAGCAAGAGGCGGCAGACGAGATGGTGGTCTTGGCTGTAGCTTTGCTCCTTGGAGTCGAAAGCCCAGAAGCACGCAGTCATCAGGGGCGTTTCCCGCAGCGAGTTGACCGCGTTCACGGAGCCCCCGTGCTCCGAGTAGAGAGCCACCAGCTCCGGAACGCCAAATCGGGCTGCCGTGTGTAAAGGTGTGTCCTCCTCGCTGTTCTGGCCAGTTGCATTGACATCGGCACCTGTGTGGAAAAAGGCGGGGTAGGTGGGGAAGCAACAGTCATTTTGTATCACTTTGATTGATCTGCCAACATCCATCTGCCCCTCCCTCTTGACCTTTGAGGATAAGCTGCCGGGCACAGTCCACGGACTCGCTGTTGACGCAGTAGTGCAGGGGCGTGTGTCCGCTCAGAGACGGGCGGTCCACTTTGGCCCCGTGGGCCAGGAGCAGGGCGACAAAGACCCCGTTGGAGAGCTCGCAGGCCACGTGCAGCGGCGTCATCCCGTTGGGTGTCCGATTGACGGCCGCACCCTCCTGCAGGAGCACCAGGGCCGTTTCCACAGCGTTGTACATCACGCACACGTGGATGCCATTCGCCCAGGAGGTTTCCAGTTTGTAGCCTGGGAGCCAGTAGCCTGGAGCAAGCACAACAAATGACTGCTTAGGCCTTCAGGATCATAGTGAGTACTGAGATTTGTGTTTATGCTTTTTCCTCCGTGCTTTTCTTTCTGGTTTAAATTAGCAATACCAACATGTTGAGGCTTGTTTCTGTCTCTTTATGAAATGTTTGTTAAAAAAAAAAAACTATACTTGAAGAAAAGTGTGCTTTACAAGCTTGAACTCTGACTCTCACACCAGATTGACACCTCATAAATCCCCAGGAGTATTTAATGGTAATAGTAGCTCGTGTGGAGGTTTTTTTCCTCAGGTCTTTTCTAGTTTTCAGGAGCCATGGGGATTTGACACCACCTACTGGAAAAACTAAGGAACACACGTTTGATGTTATGATAGAGGTGGATACTCACATGACAATGCATCTGTCAGGGTATCAATGCTTGTTATACTATAACATAACACACAGCATATCAGTGTGCTGTTGAAATGGAAATGCCTCCGTACCTTGTTTGTATGAGGCCAGCACCATGCTGGGGTCCTCCACCTCTAGCACAGTGTCAACGTCTAGTTCCCCAGCGTGCAGAATCTGCATCACCTCATGGGCGTCGTTGGCCTGCAGGGCCTCCGTGAAATGTCGTTTCAGCTGTTTCACAGCTAGTTGTGTAGCGCTCGACTCCTCCATGAGCTCAGTAAAAGAAGGGCCTCGCTCCTCGCACGGCACTCCGACACCAATCGACTCTAACGCCCTCCACACAGCATAGAGGGCATTGGAAATAAACGCAGCAATGGGAATAATGAAGGTGTCAGTCATACCCGACCTGCAAGGCCTCCACAAGTACAGCCATCGCGCATGGTTTGAGGAAAAAATAGGAAATTCAAAGTGGGGCAACAAGTGGCATAAGGGAGCCGTCAAGAGGGAAAAAATAGGCCTGAAGTGAAGTTAGGCCGAGTAAAAATAGAAAGGAGAAGGGGGAGGGACAGGAGACCTACAGCTCACTGGCTGATCTGGACTTAGTCTACTGAGATACCAGAAAGAGAAAGGTAAAACACACTAGACGGTCACGTGGGGAAAACAGCAGGCCGTAGAAATGGCAAACAAATATTCTTGTTCTCTTCTATTATAACAGATTAACCACGATGTTCTACAGAAAGTGAAACAGGAACAATCATAAACAGTCATAATATGCACAATTTTGCACAGTTCTGATGCATGTAGCATATATTCCACGGGAACTGTGCACGGGAAGTCAGATAAATGTTGGGAAAAAAAAGAAGAAACAAAAACAGGCAGATTATGGACAGTGACTGCACGTTTTATTCAGTGTGACAGGTAGCTGCCCTTTCAAACTTTTCGGGGTTGCCAAAAATAAGAGCAAGGTAATGACAAAAAGGAAGGAGGAGAATAAGCAGCACAGCTCTTTAAAAGAGGGAAAGCATGGCTAGCAGTTGGCGATTATCCTTTGCTCTTTACATACATGAAGGACAAACCCTTCCGGACAGGACTCTGCCAGGAGCACCAGGGTCTCATCCCGGAAACACATCACAACCTTTTAGCTCCTGGGCCCTCAGACAAACTGTGCACACGTACCGTCACAATAGAAAACAAGGCTTCTTTAGGATTCTTACAGCATATTGCTCTCAGTGTTTCACTATACATACAAAATAAGTCAAAAGAGTGCAGTCGGCGGACTGACTTGACAGAGGCGGGGTGGGAGTGTGTGTGTGTGTGTGTGTGTGTAGGGGGGGGGGGGTATTCACAGAAAGGTTCAAGGGTTATAAAATAGACCTAAAGAACACATCATGAGCAGTTTGTTGGAGAGGGAAAAACAATACGCACAGTGGGGGAGCATTTCCAAACAGTCCTTCATTTGATAAAATCCATCTACCTCTAAATAAAGTTTTGGCAACAGGAAGGGATCATACAATTCTGGATAAGTCTTTGCTAAGTGTTAATAATCATTTATTATTCGTTTAATCTTATTCTGAATAAATTATCATGAACAGTAGTCAGTTGCGTCATTAAATACAGAAATAAATAAATAATAACATTAGTAGATCAGTGATACCTGTATTACTGTGGGATTGCATGGATGAACTGATCTTTAGCCCCTTCTATATGTCTCGCTCCAGTTAACAGTACACCAAGCAGGGCCCTTACACAAAAGGGAATTATTACCAAAGCTGCCTTCGTTTTGATCACGGTGGCAAAGGTGTCTCTATAGTTACTGTAAACCCACGGAGTGACTCTCAGGAATGCTAAAGAAGTAACACGCGGCGTCTCAAAATTCATAAAACAAGGGTTGCGTAACGTACATATGTCAAAACAATTTCAAAAAGGTATATTCATTTTATATCTCAAAAGTAAATTAAAATGTTTCAAGTCTTGCTGAACCAGTTTCGTAGGAAAATTAATATATATTTACTCCATCAGGTGCCATTTCCACTGTCACATCAGTAGTATGAGGCGTAATCGTCTTTTCGATTATTTCTAGATTCACCGTGTCTGTCCTCCAACACAGAGGCGACTTGTCTATATGGCAGCATTCCTAATTAATCTTCAGAATTAAAGTAATTTGCGAGGTAAACTCTGTCGACACTCACGCTGAAGGGGTCGGGGAGGGGTTCTACACCTTTAGGATTTCTAAAGGCAGTCGCAGGGTGTCATTTCTTCATGAGAGAAAATACAAAAATAAGTCAAAAGCAGGTTACAAGGTGTCAAAAATGAACATCTTATTAGCATCCAAGCAGGAAGTGTAATTTGGACATTTTTTGTTTTGTTTTTGTGGTATAGGATTTGTTGGTCACAAATTCCATGATTACATTGTATCTGAAGTCTCCATCAGAACCAGTCCAATGGACTATAGTATGTCCTGGTTGTCGTCCATACTTCATGTGTATACTGCACGCAGCATTGGACAAGCCAGTGCAGAGGTTGAATTTACAAGTGTTCTTGCAGGTGCTGAGAGTTGGTTTCTCCCCGGCACACTCGGTTCCCCCTTTAGTTGGAAAGTTCCAGTGTCGCCTCCTTCGGCAGTGACAGTAAGCAGCTTGGGGACCCCCTGGTGGTGGCAGATGAGTACTGCCACGTGCCTTTCACCTCACCAACAGGAGCTTCGTCAAAGCGCGAGAGCAATTTCACTGATCGCTGTATCTGAACGGGCGAGACGTGAGTCTGGTGAGACGGCACATCAGTCCAATCTGCATTAGCGCTGTACCGCCTACGGGTGTTTTTATGGGTATTTCAGACGGCTCTGAAGATGATTTGGGATGAGGATGACTTGAACTGTTTTGCAGACTTTTTTCTGGCTATGAATAAATAAACCTAATTTACAGCAATAAACAGCTAAATTAAATTTTAAAATCTTAAATGGCCAAAAAACTGGGTGTAAAATGAGGCAATTGAACGGGACAAGATCCCTTTATCCAACAGCATATTTTGGTTTAATTTGCTGGGTGAAAAAGTCACTCATTGGTCTCCGACAGTTGGGTGTGTGGTCCCACCAGTCAGAAGCAAACTAGTGAGTAGGCGTCCCTCAGGGTTTCCTAGTGTGGCCTACTGACGTTCTGTTCCTCCAGGTGCTACTTGGTGTGCTGCTACAGAAAAGCCGGAGGTCGGAGATCGAACTATTCCCTTCACTGTGCCGCGCTTTCTTTGCTCCCGGCCTTCTGCTGCTGCTCAAGCTCCCGCTTTCCGTAGCTTCTCGCGTTGTTTCTCCACTTTCTCTCGGTTCCTCTTGGCCTTCTCCGTCAGAACTTTAAGGTCTTTGATCTTTTTCTTCATCAAGGCCCGGTCCTGGGAAGAAGAAACTCCAAGGGCCTGAAACAAATAAACCCCCGTAACTATCTTTCCTCCTTTGGTCTAAAGCATTGATTCTTGATTTGAATCCAATTCACTTGTTATTTCTTAAAATTCCCTTGGTCCTGATTTAGGTTTTGTTTGTGCCAATGTGTAGTACAGCACTGGAAATAATGTTACTATTACTTCTATTGTAATCATTTCATGTGCAGGGTTTTGAGTCAGGCGTGTTTCTTTGATTATGTTATGAAACACATAACATAATCAAATAGCTTTTTGATAGTTACACGGATACTGATCAAATACATATATGCGTATGTGAGCGTGTATGAACCACTCACCTTGAGCTCAGCACTCTCCAGCTGTAGCAGCTGTTCTCCATCCACGTTCCTGGCAGTGAATTCTGGGATGTGATGTTCTAGGTTGAGGCCCATTAGCCAGCGGGCCACTTGCTGGGAGGTCCACTCTGCGATGCCGTGGTTCTGACAGGGGTACTGCTTCTGTAACTGGGCCTCGTCGAGGATCTGAGCACATACGACAGGAGGAGAGACAGAATTAGAAAAACAAGCAGATGAGATGCAAATCTTATAAACTCAATATAGGGCAATATTGCACTAGGCTGCTGAATATGAACAAAAATCCTTCTATGTTGTGATCAAACAGAAAAATTGGCTCTTATGCAACGGACAGATGAAGAAAAGCATGCAGTTGAACACAGTTCTCACCTCATCATCAATCATATCCAGACTCTGAGTGCAGCAGCATTGAAATAAACAGAAGAAGACTGGGCTGGTAACTCACAAACAATAAAACACTACAACAGCCAAGACATCATTCGAATACAATACGCATAAAGTGGTGCATTGATTTACTGCTTATTGTTTTCCGCATGATGAATATGAGTGAAGCTTTTTTCCTGTTGCCTTAATGCTTCGGTCTTTAAAGCCTTTAACGTAGTAAATGGGGACCCAGGCCCAAAGGAAAAAGATGCCCTCACTGTATTTGTAACCTTTTGTTTCACTTTAAATGTTACAGTGAAATGTGAACATGAGCTGTTAACGCAAAACAATAAATAACCTGCAATTGTGGCCATATAATTAGGTTATTCTACTGCGGTAAGACGCCACAGAAGGCCCAGGTAGCAAATGCACGGCCCGCCGCTTCGTTTAGACAATTCGATTCCTACCGTTGGAAAAAAAAAGACACATCTTCAAGTCTTATGTTGTTACCTCATCTGAGGAAAGCACCGGTGTGTGTGAGCGTCCCAGCATCTTGGTGTCACTCAGCAGGCCGCTGATCTCCACTGAGCTGCTGCTGCTGCTGCTGCTGCTGCTGGCGCTCAGATCCTCGTGCCGAGTGGGTCCCTGAAACATCACAAACACCCTCATGAGACTCGGGCGGAGAGGCGAGCGGCTCAGAGGCTGAGTGTAGTTGATTGGATGGAGGGCTTCTCTACTTCTATTCGTTAAACGGAGAGTCTGGAGGAGGAGGCAGCGCATCGGGAGGATTACGACTTTTGGTCTGAGCACGTCCAGAATGATCTATGCGCTTCTTTCCAGTATTTGACGGGCAATAAAAACCACACTTAACTAATATATATACAATTTTTTATAGAGTAAATATATTTTTAGAGCTTCATAGACTGCAGGACATCAGGGCTGAGCACATTCTTCATTTTTATGATGCCATTAGAGGAAAAACGGAATGTCATTAGGGGTGGGAAATGATGTAGCTGCATGCAATAAAAAAATGAAAAATTCTCTGTCTCTCTCTCCCTGTGTCCTTGTGAGTGTGACAGAGTGGGGACATTTACAGTATTAAGACACAAGATCGTTTCTCAAACCTGCAAAGACAAGCTGCTGCTGAAATATACAGCCTATGAGGAGAGGAATAAGTAATACTATATCAGTGTTCTCCTAAAAATTACAAGTTAGTTTTGTTTAATTTGATTTTCTATTGCAGTATCCCTGAAGGCACAGTTAAGGTTGTAAAAGGGGTGTAATCGAGAATCATTGAGGAAAACTCATTGATTTTCTTTGAATGAATAATGCAATTACGCATTTTTTGAAGTACCAACTCATTTCCATTTCAGTAGATTGAGGTCAAACTGAACAAAACACAAAGTAATACAATACCGAGTAATACGAATAGGAGAAGAAGTGGGGCCATGTAAGGGAGGTCTGTTCAGAAATAACACAACACGTCAAAGCATGTGATCAAACAGCCTGCTCTCCCTCGCTTCCTGTCCTCGGTGTAAACGGTGCAGTGAATCATTAGTTGTGACCAAACCTCAAGTAGCTTTGCCTTGAGTTTGTCGGGACTCCCCTCTGCTGACGTCTCTGTGGACCTGAGGGAGAGCGAGGAAGATGGCGTTGAGGTCAGCTGATGTTTACCGTACCCCGCTCTAATGAACAGTTCCTGCACTTCTTATAACATTTAGATCAACTTGTCCAGCATGGATGCACTAAATACTTGTAAACCATCCTTCTTCTCAGGTCTGATTTCACGATGCCCCTCTGACCAAATCTATCATATATAAAAAGTATTGCTATAATAAATGCCTTTACAGAAAAATCACTTTGAGTGCCAATTAATCCCATTGAAGGACAATGTATTATTTCCATCTCACCCGGGATCCAGAGCCCGCCTGTGTTCCTGCACACAGTGGGAGGGGCTCGACGTCGCGGGGGACCGAGAACCTGCGATCACAAACGACCCACACTCATTACTCCTACTCCCAGCGATGAGCGGACGCCGCTGCAGATGCACTGGTGGCCAATTTGATCCGCGGTTTGTGGGAAACGCTACCTGTGGTGGTCGGCGGGTGCAGAGTTCGCCTGGGGGAGCCTCCCGAGCCGCAGGCGGCCCTGAGCGCCGCAGAGGCTCCATCGCAAGAGGCCACGCTACGGACCGAACCGGGCCGACCGCGGGCCGGACTGCTGCGACCCTCCGACACCTGGAGCCAGACGACGACGCGCAAAATAAGGGCACAAGAAAATGAAGCAAATGGAGGAGAAGGGAGAGTGTGAGGAAGGGAATGAGAGGGAGTGAGGTGAGGGCAGAAGATGAGAGAAACAACGTGAACGGGAAATGCAAAATGGAGGAAAGCAAAAGGCTCTGATAAATGAACGTGCATTCAGAGCAAACTGGATGTGGACCGCAAAATACCAAAGACTCCTCTGGAAGACGTTACTCGGCATACTTTCAATGTTTCTAACTCCTTGCTTTACACCGGCTTTCACACGGGCTCGTTTTTATGTTCCTGCCAATTCCGAATCAGCGCTCGAAGTTGTTCATCCAACCTAAACTCAGTTAAGTGACAGCATTAGCCAGATGAGTGGCTCCCTTCCAGGAAAAAGACTGTGGCTGCAATTATCACACGGGGGGAGACGATACGTTGTGACAACGCCACAGCCTCAATTAGTGACGCAAAGCAACACATGGCCATTCATTCATTACAGGAATAGAATGATTGAAAACAAACACTCGGGGCTGATGGTAATTAATCATGTGGTTAATTTAAATACATATCAATTGTAAGAGTAGTCAAACCAACGAGCATCTGGTTGATATTTCAACAGATGTTGTTGAATAAGAAATCTGTTGGTCACTGAAAAAAAAAGAAAAAACATGCAGGTGTGCGTTTTTTCACACAAACCTCTCCCTCCGCGGAGCTGATGCTGTCACCGCACATCTTCTTTTTGCTGGGGGAATAAGGTGAGGCCTCCCTCAGATCTAGTCACACACACACACACACACACACACACACCAGAAATAAAAACAAAATCTTCATACAATACATTTGTTCACCAACTGTTGGGTTTTCTTTTGTTTCAGATTCATTAAAGGGCTCTTAATTTGGCCCGACACGCACCTATTAAATAATATTAACTAATGAGTGTCCTGATCGGTCTCCCTCTGTCCCCCCCTTGGTTGATATCGCCTAATAGGCTGCATCACTCGGGTCGCTGCAGATCGGTTATCCCGTCTGCACTGCACAGTATCGTGTGTTGCACCTCTACGTCAGTGCCGGCCCGAGCCTCTTGGGGGCCCTAAGCAAAATTTTATTTGGGGGTCTTTAGGTCTAATACAACAATACAACGATACAACAAACGCAAGACCCATTTATTGAAGACATCAACGCGTTCCTGCTTCATCCGTCCATGCATTCGTTAAATGAACATTTCTACACGTTGTGAAACAGGCTCATTTGCTTTCTTGCTGAGTGTTACGTGGTCAAATCAATGCTCTGCATGTTTGTGCGCTCGATGTGACACTCGAGCCAGGGGACCTTTAGCTTCGCTGAGTCTGGGAGCAGCTAGCCTGCCTCTATTGATTCGTCCCCTCCACACACACACACACACACACACACACACCTCCAGCTCGTTCTGCAGCCCTCCTGGGGCTGTGCTGCTGAGCGCTGTTGCTGTTGTTGTTGTTGTTGACCTGGATGCCGTTCTGCTTCATCAGCTGCATTAACTCCGACTCCAGTGTTGCAATCTGCGGAGGGAAAGGGAACCCACGTGTTGAGCATGTAGTTGTCGAAAAGAAAAGCAGCTTTAATTGACTGAAATGAGGGATCAACGATATTCACCTTTTGATTCCGTTTATAAATAGGTATGTGTTTTTGGAAGGTTGGCGTGGTTGCACAAAAAAAACAAGTAAAGTCAGTGTAGTTTAAGCCCTCATGACCCGCCCGTTATTTTTTCCACACCATTCACCCTTCACAATCCAGGGCAGCGGGAGAATGGATGAATGCTCACTGGGTAATAGCAGGGGACAGTTATGTTGACTGCCCACTCAACTGTGGAGTTTAGCCTGAGACGGGAGCAGAAAACAACACAGCGGTCTGACTGTTTTAGGACTAAGCCACAGTGAACACCAGGAGAGAAACACCTTCATGTGTGGCAGTGAGACCCTTCTACGTCTCGTGAAGCAGTAGTGACGGAGCGATGCTACCGATCTTTTAGATTCATTTAGCATTTGTAGCATGTGCTGTTACGTGTGATGTGTCATCAAGCACAGAACTAAATGTCATTATAAGTATATTTCAATTCTAGGGTTCTTTGGAGGCAGGCAAGCAGGGAAGAATGGAGGTGAGGGATAAAGTGCGTTGACTTCACAGATCTGGTTTACCCTGACTTGCAGTCCCTGGATCTCAGCCAGGTGAGCTTTCTCAGCCTCTTCCAGCCGCCTCCTCTCCGCATCCTCCTTCTGGATAAACTCCACCTCTCTGGAGAGACGAGAGGGAGGGGAGGTGGTGATGTGGTGAGTAGGTGTGAGCTGACAAGATTTACAGTACGAGTCAAAGGTCTGGACCCATGTTCAGTGTGCATGTGCAGGGATGGTAAACAAATAAAATGTAACGTGTTAAAATAAAATAAAATATTGGTGCCATCACATACAGTACATGTATTTAAAATATAGGAGCAATTGGTATAGCAGAGCCTTCATGTTTGGATTATATGATGTACACAAAGCTCTGATGAACCCTGTAAAAAGAAGGAAACAGTCACAGAATGTGAGTGTAACTAAGCTGGGTATTAAAAGACAACCACTTGATTGATCTTGTATATATATATATATATATATATATTTCACTAATGGGACTTAAAAGCCCATCAAATGTGGCTTTGTATGACCACAAAATAATCGCACATTAGCCCTATTCATACTGTAAAAGCAAAATATAACATTAAATGAAGTATTACGTTCGTAAAGAGCCTAAATAAAATACAGAACATCGATATCTGCACAGAAAAAATGAATACGAAAAAAAAGGACGTAGTAAATCAAGAGAACAGGTAACGTAGGCAGCGTAGGCCATATAGTTACACCATGACCATGTACAATAGGCTCTGTAGCCAGACCCAAACATAAATGATATCGAGCCAGCTGTCACACTCAGATATCACCGATTACCGACAGACAACTTGTCAAACTTGAAGATCTGAAGACTGAACTCGTGAACAGTTTTTTAGATTTACATTTTTTTATCGGCCCTATCAAACACAAATGACAAAATATTGTAAATACGTATTTCAAATACAAGTTTTTAGAAATACTTCCCATTTCTGTGCGTGTGCGTGACTCTCACATGAGCGTGACTGCCAGTAGTGAACTTAAATTATGAGAACCAGAGAAATAGACTCGTCCTGTCTCAACTCAGATGCTAGAAAAAGACTCTCGATCTATATCTTGTTATGGTAAAGGGATATTTGATTATTTTCAGTCATTCAGCGCTCTTGTCCCACCTCAGCTACACAGAACCGTTGATAATCAAACATTTCCGAAACAGAACCAACAGAAAGAAATGCAGCTTAATCGAGTTGGAAACGCGTTGCTACAACGTTCCGTATTATTAGGTCCACTCTCAATCACCGCTTTAACCCAGGCTCACTTACTTCTGCTGGAAGTCCTTGATGAGTTTCTTGGCCTTGTTGTACTTCTTCTCCAGAGTTTGGTACTGGGCCTGCGCCTCCTTCAGGTGCTCGTTGACGGTGTGGCAGAGGGTCTGCGCTTCGATCCAGTAGCTCTCCAGCTTCAGCATCCTCTCCTTGTTCTCCTCGATGCTGGCCTTCAGCTGACTCTTCTCCTTCTCCCAGCGCTGCTTCTCCCGCTCCACTGACGACAGCTGCACGGGGGCAGAAGTAACTTTGGTTACACAACGCAGAGTTTTTAACTGAAAATTGCACTAATACTGAGCAAGGAATCCCTGACAAACCAAAGCACTAGTGGATGTATTTTTACTATCTGCAACTACATGGAAAGATTTTTTTTTTTTAGAAATGTTTGCATTCCGAGTACAAATAGTTCTTTCTCTCCTTATTTGTTACGACTCCACAACTGTGATCAATTTAATCACTACAACGCCCGACACATTAAACCGGAATTATTGAAATCACACCATCAACAATTAACAGAGCATATGAACTATACACTTCAGATGTGTGTGTGTGTAGGTAAACGCACACTCTTACACAGAATTTCTACAATGTGCTCTCCCTTCTGTACTAAGGTAACATTTTTAAAGAGAAGTATAGTGCAGCTTCTTACAAGAAGCTTGATATGATTAATTTACTAATACAGTGGCTGTCATTTTTTCCCATTGAACCTGAATCCCCGCCCCTCCGTTGCCTCGGACACTTCGTCCCACATGCATCTACCAATGGTTGCAACGTTGCGCCCCCCCCCGTAAAGCGTTGATCTCCTACCTTGTTTTTAAGCTTCTGGATCTCGGCCTCGGTCACCGTGTGTTTGATCTGGAGCTGTTGAGAACAGAGGCGAGAAAAAAAGACAAAAGAAAAGGAAAGGGAGGACGGTCAGATAATCAAATGCAAGGCTGCCCGAGCTCTCGACGGACGTAGGCAGCGGACCTCGTCCTCTCGGCTCCAGCACTGACACACGCGCTCTCAGAGGACAGCAAGCGCGTAGATGGGAGAAGAGCATGAAAAGCTCATGAATACATTTGACATTAAAGCATTACATCTAAAAAAAAGGAAGTGCACGGTGCAATACTTATTTGTATTTTTTATGAAGAAGACTGACACGTCCGATGGATGGGGTTGGAAAAGGAGAGAGCGGCAAAGCAATCAGGCACAGAAGATGAGATGAGCAGTCAGAGATGGTGGATAATGAAGAGGAGATGGAGAGGAAGAAGTGGAACAAGAGATGTGGAGTTAGTGAGGCAAAAAAAGAAAAAGTAGGACAGATAAGATGATTAAAAACAAGTTTATACAATTGAATCACTACAAGAACAATTAAAAACATTTTTACGATCACATTGTCTTTGTATTTTAGTAAGTAGTAATAAGACTTCCAAGAGTGTGTAAAAGGCAGCAAAGACAGACAGGAAGTAAGAAGGAGATTGGAGAGACATACAAACAAAAAATCTAAAAGCTGATATCCGGGAATCAGAGGTCAAGATACAGAGGAAATGAGAAATTGGAGCAGCTGCACATCGGTGGACCAGGGCTGCATTATAGTTCGACTGAGTCCCCACGCTGATGTGGCCGTTTGTTAAACGTGTCAAACAGCTGTTCCAGCAGTCGGCCTGAAAAGGCCTCAAGTGTTTTAGTACCAAAGTAGCAGTGGAGTCGATCAATATTAGCATCTTAACGGCAGTGACAGTGATGCCATCAAAAGTTAAAACAAAATATATCCCTTTTCTCGCAGGCCGGCCGCGTGGAGCCGAGATCAAGATAAAGATCTTTTTAACTACAGGTTTAAAGTGTTATCTGTGGGTTCCCACAAAACACGGGTGATTAGAGATGTAATGGGCACTGGCCTTACATCGCTTTTGTACTCACAACTCTAATAATCCAGATTAGGAATTTGGCCGGGTAAGAGGATCTTATTTTTTTTGCAAATCTCTACCGAGTGAGGCTCCATTGTGTGGGAATCGCTCCTGGTTTTCAGTGAATTATTTTGCACTTTGAAGCACTGCGGTGGGCTCCCACGAGTTGAGCAATCTTCCCATTTTGATAATCGAGAGTGGGCATCGGGCCGCAGGGGAGCGGGTTTACCTCTCTGAACTTCTGGAAGAGTTTGCTGGCGTCCAACTCAGAGGGCGACAGGACTTCCTCCGACTCGGGCAAATCGAACACCTCAATGTTTTTGTCCTCGCCGGCGACCTGCGTGCCCGCATCCTCGTCATCTGTGGCGTACTCTCCCGTCTGCTGTACGAGGGAAAGGCAGAGTCATAAAGTGACAACAACAACAACGACGACGACAAGGAAAGCTGCTAGAAGAAACTTCCAACCGTTTTCCTCATACGGCCCCTTTCTTCACATTCTACATCACACTAAGTAGCGGTATTTTAATGCTACCAGTTATATAAGGATACGGTAACATGGGAAGTTGGCCAAAACTTTGTGACAAAATAAAAAAGGTTTGGTCTGACTGCCTTGTCAGGCATTTCTATAAAGATAAGTTGTGGTATTTTAGTCACCACCTCGCCTGGTGTAATTCATTTGAGCCTGAATATGACAGCAAACTCTTGAGGTTTATTTCCATAAAAGTCACCATCACTGATGTATCGATGCTGCATATATTCAGGCGGTTTTTCCTTTTCTCCAATTCCCAAAATAACCAATTATGAATGTCGGCATTTGCTATTAAGCACATGATCTAAATTTATCAGTTGATTTTACTCTTTAACTGTATTTTTTTGAGTGAAGCCATTATATGAAAACATCTATATGTAAATCTTTATATCACTACTCTCTGCGACCGTCTTTCCCTTCCAACTTGATTTCTGTCTTGTTCTTTCACACGCATGAACCACACACACACACACACACACACACACACACACACACACACACACACTCATCTCATCATCCTGGCCTATATCTTCTCCTCATCTCCTTCCCTCCATCCATCTTCCTCCCAGATTACAGCGCCCGGGCCCGATACGTTTGCACGCGTGACCGACATAAGAGCTCCATTTCCATAACAGGCTTGCCTGTTGCCATGGCAGCAGCATCGTGCATTAACGTCCCATTCACGGCAGGTCGGCCAAACGCCAATTTGCATATGATAAATGCATCACCTCCCACTGCATGCATGGAGCATTGGGGGAGGAAGCTGCTAATTAATGTCTCTTCTGAGTAGCATGTTGCGGTTACGACGGGGACCTTCTCCTTTGAATGGGGAAGGAGCGCATGTGGGCCACTGGGAACAGCTTTGGATCTGTGTGTGTGTGTGTGAGATGTCTATTCCTAACTGACGGAGTATCTCTTCCAATCGGGAGGTGAAGCACAGCAACAAATAAACCGCTGTCTCAACCCATGCAGCGCTCCCGGACAGAAATAAGCTTCCGCCGTGGTGAGAACTCATTCCAATATTCACTGAGATTAATATTGATGGGTCCTTTTTATTGCCCCATAGATCGTGGCAGTGGTTTGGTAACTGTTTACCCTGTCGTAAGGAGATTTCGATGGCTTGGTGCGCAACATTGGAAGATTTCCAGTGCGTTTTACAACCATTAGTGATCTTGGTATGGATTGACCATTTAAGTACGATCACCATTCTCATATCCATGTGTTCTTTGTGGCACCGGGTCTTCATAAAAAATGAAGAAACTAAATTGTCAAGTAGCCTAAATCTGAAATGAGGACAGACAGAAAGAAAAAGGTTTCTCGCGAGTTTAAGTAAAACTTGCTTATGGCTGAATTCTCAACTCTGTGTAAGGAGATTGAGCTGTAAGAGCGACGCTTCGATAATGGCACCGTCGGGATCAGCCTCCGGAACCTGCCATTGCTTTTTTTATGCATAAAGGCCCTGAAACTTCAAACAACACTGATGAAGACAACACACCAGGAGAGTGTGTGACTGCGTGACTGCCACCATCCCTCTGTGTGTTATACATGTGTATATGCACTGAGAGCGTGCCTCACACACGCAGATAGCACGAGTTTAGCGCCAGGTGGATTAAACGAGTGAGCAGCAGAGAGGAAGAAATTAAGTGAAGTAAAGCTTTCTAGCACCAAAACACACATTGCATCCTCTTGGTGTGTGTGTGTGTGTGTGTGTTGGTTCGCGAGTGTGTTTTGTGTGCCAGAGTCAAAGCCCGCTGTGAGTTACATTGAGTTAATAAGATAAAACTTTCAGTCAACTGTAATGAGAAGGGATCTGATTCACGCTAAGTGACAACTGGAAGCCTCCCTGTTGTGTGTAAGAAGTTCATGGACAGTGGATTAAAATAAATACAAATATAATACGCCATATTAATATATATGCTAATATTATCTTCCTATGCATAATCCAATGTCCAGGGATGTGCGTAGTCTTTACCTCGTCATCATCAGCATCATACTGGGCGTACTGCTGCTCCAGCAGCTCTCTCTGCCTCCTCTCTTGCTCCAGCGTCTGCTGGATGAGCGCGGCCACCTCGCTCTGCTGCCCCGGACGCTCTCGTCCAATCACAAACCTGCAACAGCGCGCGCCGTTATCGAAAGTCCTGGCAAACTAGTCAGAGGCAACTGACTAGTTTTTTTAACCAGAGGCGAGCCCCCCCGCTGGACATTACAAGGAATGGCAGTTTATTTTAATAAAATAAGGAGCGAAAGGCATTTGGGGATTATAAAATGCAATAAAAAATGGAATATTGAATAATATGAAACTCACATAATATCAGACTCACAGATTCTGAAGGGTTCCTAGTTTTCCACGCCTTAATTTACAGTGTCATACAGATGTTTATTTGTACAGAAAACATCTAGTATATTGTTCATCATACCTTATACCTTAGTAAAGGGATGTCTAAAGGGATATATAAACATATTTAGGATACTTCTTTTGCAAAGTAGTGGGTATTATTCTGGTATTGGTGTGTATCTGTGCGGAGGAATGACCACAGCAGGCACTTTGTGAGATCAGGACACGGCAACGGAGCAATGACAGCTATATCTGCTGACGTTTCAGGGCAGGGCCAGGGAGACGGGACACACATAATAATACGAGAAGACAGTCAGCTCAGCCAGGAAGTCTGTTATTATCCTGGCGAGGAACTAAAAGCAGAAACGGGCTCTCCTCGGAGCTACTTTGCTAACAAAGAAGTTTAGGGTTGTTGAAAAATAAAAACCTTCCTTCCTGCAAATTGTGTGTGTGTTTTTCTGCAAAACAGAAGTAGAACAGTCGTTTCAGATTCGAGAGCACATGGTTTACCTCGAACATAAAAAGGTCCTCCATCATCCATTTTAATAACAAGCAATGCATAAGAGAATATCTGAATTATTCCAGGAAACCTCCACGACAAACAAACGGCTCCCTCAGTTACGCTGCGACTGAGAGGGGAACACATTTTCACGTAGTGAAGCAAAACTACAGGTGTAATTCCTGAGGCAGTATCGCTGTATGGGAATGTCTTTTCAAACATATTACTAAAAGATCCTCTTACAAAACAAATATAATTTAAATAGTCCAGTCTGTTGTATTCAAAATAAATAAGACCCTATGAAGGGGAATAAATATGTTGGGAAAAGGCTTAAAGTTAGGGTGAGGTTTCGGACAAGGCGAATAGCAGTTAGGCTACGGCTCAAGGACATTAATGTTGCTGATGTAATGTCTTCCTTCTATGCAAGTGTGTGTCTGTGTGTGCTTAAGGCATCATTTGTGAAGAAGTACGTGTGCTAGAGTGAGAGGAGGCAGACAGAAGGAGGGAGAGAGAGAGAGAGAGAGAGAGGGGGAGAGAGAGAGTTAGGGCCTAATGAAGTGAATTCACTTCCTCCGAGCTCTTTCATATCTTTCTGAGGGCGACGTGGAAAAAGGCCTCACGCTCCAGAGGAGTATTTGATCTACATGTGAAAGAACAACTCAAGGGCAGGATGGAGACAGAGAGGAGAGGAGAGGAGGACCGGGCTGAGCTACGTGGTGCTTTGGACAGCAGGGAGGCCTGAGGAGCAGCTGACCTGGAAACCACCGCCCCCCCCTACCTCCCCACCTCCCCCTCACGCATGAGGAGTCCGTCTTGGTTCCTCCCTCCGCTCGCTGCTCTGAGGCTCAGCAGTGCCTCCAATCAGCCGTGGAAACCTTCTCCCCTCATCTCATTGACTCAAACAGACACGCTCTTGTTAAACGTGTGGATCGGTGCCCGAACTTGAAGAAACAACAGACTTCCTCATTAGGAAGCGTTGAGTCGAGAGGCATTTAGGGTTGTTTGGGGGACATGTAGAGTTTTGCACTCTTTGCTAGACTTTTCTCTCTGCGTGCTGTAAAAATTGGGTGCATGATAACAGAAATAATCAAAACGGCGGGATTTCTACTTTTCAAAAGAAAATTCCAATAAAAAGAAGTTCTTCTGTCAACATAGTTGCCCTGAAGATGTGAAAAAATGGCCACAAATACCAATTGTATTCAAATTGACCAGAAGAATAAGTACTTTTCAAAAGCTAGTAAATGCAAAGAAGATTGATTCATTGATTGTTGGTTCCGTGATCATCACATCCCCAAATCCGAATTTGACTTTTTCCATTTTCTTTTCTTTTATTCTTATGGCCAAAATGATCTTGTTATTGTTTCAGCTTTATCATGTTACTAAGTGCGTATTACTCCTGAGTTCTGTATTACCGGGCCTTTAAGTCTGTGTGTTATAGTGTCACACCGGGAGGAACCTCTGGCTGGAACCTGGATGACGCACTACTGGAAGTCAGGGTTAAATATAGCTAAAACGGCAAATCTAGGACAGTTGGCCATAAAACCTCTGGTGATCAGACAGAGAGAGAAGAATTTGCAGAGGAGGAGAAGGAAGATGAAGAGGAGGAGGAGGAGGAGGAGGAGGGAGAGTGAGTGGGCGAGGCACGATGGAGGAAGACTGAAATAGAGAGAGAGAGAGAGCAGTGAAGAAGAGAATGTTTGAATCACTATAATTCGCTGTAACAGCGTTGTATCTTTCATACGGTCAATTATTATTTCGTCAGTGGACAGATAAGACCAGCGCTTTTATTTATTCTTAATTTACTATTTAGATATACAGGTGATGAGCTGGATGCGTGTGCTCTCCACTCCTCTTAGCGAACTCCCGCCTTGTGTCACATATTGTGTTCCCTCATCTTCCAGTATCCGGGATATGGAAATGGCGTTAAGGGACCTGCCAAGCCAAATCTCGTTGCTGCTTCGGCAGCTGTTTTTGCAACTTTTGCGCCACGACAGCCGGATGAGCAGCTTTCAGAGTTGTAAAGACGCAGTGGCAGTGAACAGCGGAGACTGCCCTCGCTCCCGATTGCTGAGTTCAAAAGGAGGTTTTTAAAAGCTTGCGTTTGTTAGTAATTACGTCTGGTACTGGTACGTCTGGATCTCCGGGCTGCTTGACACACTTCTGTAATCTTATGTTAATCCAAAGATCCTCATCAGAGGGGCGAAATCCCACAAATCTAATGTGTGAAGCCGATGAATAAATAATGCAATAAAAAGAACTAATGGATGAAGCACTGAGTCTTTACATGTTATTCTATATATGAGCCGAAACTGATGTTGGAGTACCAAAGTAGAATATGTGTCCAATCTAGTTGACCTCGTCCGATACTTTTTATATCTTACTGGGGGTGAAGTCAGTGACATCTTGTTTCTAAAAATTATAAATACGATCAAGAAAGGTTCTGATCATTGTCGTACCTGACAACTCCTGATGTGTTCCTGAGGACAGAGGCGGCGAAGCTCTGGGTGACGCCCACCAGACTGGTCCCGTCCACTTCCACGATCTGGTCATTCACCTTGATCCTGACGCACACACACACACACACACACAGACAGATGAAGGCGTTATTCACCAAATTCTTGCTGTCACAAATCTCCAGGAGACAGAATGGAGGCTCAAAACCAACTAGGAGGGCTGACGGGGACAGCAAGCATTTCTCCCTCAGCTACACCACAGCCGAATTAGAGGCCGAATTGGAGGTCGGCTGTGTCCTCGACCTAAAGTCAGACTCCCGATCATCCGCTTATTCACGACGGAGAAATTGCTCAATATTCCATTTCAACCCACTTGGAGATCTGCATAAAAACCAGACTGAGGATTGTTCTGAAACACAATTTTGAATAATTTCTACGCCATATGAATAAAACAAAAACTAGCTCTCCTTACTTCTCTAATAAAACAATAGCACAGTGTCGTAATAATTCACTGCCTAAAGGCATACGAGATGTTATGAAGCTGTTTAAATAGTGCTCCGTCAAAGCTGCAGCCTTAGCTTACTGCAAACTGCTGCATATTGCAGTTGAATTTTTCAGCAGTCGAGACCTAAATCAAGCGGCGTCCTTCAGAGGTTGCATCATCAACTGCAGTTGGCCATTTCCTCTCCGGTCCCCTCTCAGTCTGTCACAACCTTCCGTCGCTGCAGAGCTGGATTCATTGTTAAGCGTGACACTCAACACACCAGCCGGAGCTGTCATACGCATGTGGACGGGCGCGTCCGCCTGACAGGTAGAAAGTCAGACTGGTTGTCTGCCAGTCAGCAGCTCGGACGCCTTTTCTAACCTCGAGGCATCCGATGTGTCAATTTTGGCTTTAAGGGCGGCTGGTTTGGTTGAGAAATAGCAGCTGAGCGAATGCAGCTGGAAAAGTAATAAAAGCAGGAGGATTCATCCAAATACAACAAAGCACACGCACAACCATCATCTCACAACCCGCATCTCAGAAACAGACACACATGTGTATATTCTAGACAACACAGTACGCATGCAAACAGTGAGTGTGTCTGACTCAGCAACAAGGAGCCCGATAGCTGGAAAGGGTAATGATGGAAGGAAATTACATTCTGGGTAGTGACGCCCCCCTTGAGTGTATCAGTGTTTGTGTGTGTGTGTGTGTGTGTGTGTGGATGATAGCAATTAGAGAGCAAATGGATGTCCACAAGCAATCTAGTAATTATTACTAATATCTCAAGTCTTCGGCTTATTTATCTGATACTGAGATAAAGGTTTATTGTGAAATCCATTATGCAGAGAGGCGAAGCTGAACATCCCTGACACAGGATGGTTCTGTTTCCCGATGCACAACACAAATGTGTTCACAAATGTGATCTAAATATATAAAAGGTATTGTTTAAAAAAAAAAAAAAAACATTATTTTCTATTCTATTTTTGGATGGGTGACAGAAACAGAAACATGTGCGTGTAGAGTACGACGCGCAACAAAGGTCTCTCAAACCAAGACGTTGCAACTACATCGTTTTAAACCATTACGCCATCAGGACTCCCATAAATGTATGTTATTGTGCCAATTGTGACATTTCATGTCAGTAGGACATCCGATAGGGAAGCAGATCTCACCTGGCGTCTTTTTCGGCGGCTCCGCCCTCTATGACGGTCTTCACGAAGATGCCCAGTTTCTCCAGGCCAGCGTCAGCGCCGACGCCCATCCCGATTATGCTGATCCCAAGGCCGTCTTCGTCTGGGAGCAAACACACCGCGGGGGGTGGAAGTGCGTGAGTCTCAGTAAGCGTGTGACGGGTTAAACGCTCCAATTCACTTTTGGATCAAACCCAAAAACGGCTCCTACTGAACTGAGGGACACGAGGAAAAACCGGATGGATGGATTCAATCAAAAGAAGAACAAGAGGAGAGGAGCAGGCGTTTACTATAGGCAAGTCCACATGAATGGGAAATGTGCTAGATGGGAAGTTCCCACCTAGCACATTTCCCATTTAAATTCCCAACAGTGAAGCTTTCATCAGTCCCCGTCCTTCATTAATCATTCATGAGTTGTTTGGGTTACATAACAGCCAACGCAAAGAAATTCTTTTTCAGTCCTTTAGCAACATTGAATTTCAACACAAGCAAACCTTCTGCAGGAAAAAGGCAAGTGAAGATGCTCATGCTGGGGAGTGAACAGAAGTTGTACACTACAATTTATTGTAACATGCTTTAATTAGATTTCTTCTAGTCAAAACTTCTGCGTTCGATCATAATGCTGAAAGGCAGTAAGATATATTTCTAGGGTTTTTCAAAGACAAAGCATCATTGAACCTTAATTCACAGTGAAGAAATAATGAACAAAATAACGAGGAAACACCCCAGATAGAAAGACAAAAATAGAAGTATCCCTCCTTTGATAAGACACAAGTGACATCCCCCATGTGGGTGAGTCTGTCTGACGGCTGCAGCGAGCATCTCACAGCATCCGCCTCCTCCTCGTACGACTTTCCTTCCTACCTTTCTCCAACTCCACGGGGAAGAGCTCCAGTTTCTCCACCCTCTTCTCCAGCTCGTACTCTGCGGAGGAGGCAACGGGATCCACCTCTTCGTTGCGCCGGTCATAGTCCTCGTTGGAGTGGGTGTTGAACACCTGGAGAGGGAGCCCAAGGAGTTCAAGAGCATTGGCGCACAATGTTAAATGCAATCGTCCCCACTGGGACTAATAAAGGATCCGCTTGTCTTCTCTTATCAAATAGTTGTCAAAATAGGTTGGCTTGAGATTGTTCCACAGTTCAACTTCTTGAACCTTGGTGTTTGATAAGGTTTTATAGAGGACATATTGCACCTAAAAATATGACAATGATCTATTCTTTGGTGATAACAGAGACCCTTGCTCCCTTCTTCACACACAGTTCATAAACGGTGAGCTTTTGCATTCCCAAAACACTGCATCATCTACACAACAAAGCCGACAAAGCGGCGGCAATTAAAGGCTCAGCCACAAGCATGAAATCATCACTTTGACAACTGCGGCTTAGAGAAAGAAAACGTGGCGATGGAGAACGTGGAGGCTTTTCTCCTCCTGCAGGAGCCCCTCTCCTGCCGTCGCTTCACATCTTCCTCGCGGGGCCAAGAGCTCCCGCTGCCCTCTGGAGCGCGGGAGGAGGGGCGAGAGTGTGCACGGGCAGACTCAAAGCTCGGCCGCCGGTGCCAAGTAAAAAGGGGGTTGCGAGGTTGTGCAGAGATTCTTTGCGGCTACACGCGCAAAAAAGGCCCGCTAGTCTGCTGCTGCTCGCCCCGGACGCGCACCTGCTCACAGCCCAACGGATTGTGGCCGCTGTTATTCAAATGGGAGAAACTAAAGCCACGCGGTGCCGTCTGCGGCGAGTCAATATTTCGGGGACGTGGGGTATCACACATTTGGCTTGGTGACGTCAATCAATCAAGTCATTCGCCTCGCTGCACGCCACACAGAGTTTCACCACAGGCAGCCGGCCGTAGTGTCCCTTGGTCAAATCAGTCACTGCCTATGTCAGTGCGCTGACCTCTTTGAATCGGGGGAGATCAATAAAGCGTTATGTCACATCACTTCCATCAGTCCGGCCTGTAGCCGGATGTGTGCTTTTCAATCGCCAATGTCGGCTTCGGTCAAATATTTCAGTTGTTGGAAATGTGAAATCTATCAATATCGAGGAGATCGGTCAGGATATTTGTCACGATGTGAGGGCCGTGGCATGTGTTTGACTGATATCTGCCGCGCGATAAAGACCCACCGAACATCAGCGAATAAATAAACAGCGCTTTGTTTAAGAGGAATTGTGCTGGTTTCCGAGCACATCTCGGGCTCATTGATCCATCTTGATGCTGCCGGGGCTGGTTTTAATTATTTTCCCTGAGCGAGCATGGGTGAGCTCTATCCATGACCCTGTCATCAATCACTCAGCGTGATCAACTGCCCTGCACACACACATTTACATAAAGACCCATTTTTACACCCTTACATATTGAATTAGATATATAAGCACAAGCCCTCAGCAATCGGTAGTAGGCACACACACACACACACACACTTATAATAAATGCCGCTGCACGTAAACACTGCCGACAAACGCAGCAGACAGCAGCACTGCCTGGGACGTCCCGGACGCGATGCCACCATTAAGCACACTCTCTAATGGACTCTCTCAGTCTGTGAGAGACTGGGCCGCCCTCCACAAACACATTAGCATGTTGCAAGTCACTTGAGAGAGCCAGAGAGAGTGAAGAGAGGTCAAGGAGAGAGTGAGGACAGATGACGGTGGATCCAAAAGAGGCCGCGAGCAAAGAGACAGAGCAGTGATGGAGATCGATGAGATGAAGGCAGAAGACCGGACAGTCAGAACAGAGAACGACAGAGAAGACGAAGCATGGACCGGAGGGGCATTTAAGGGAAAAGAAGAACAATAAAGGGGCATGCTCCGTGGAAAATAAGAACAGAGAGGCAGAAAGAGAAACAAAGAGACGCGCTGCAACCATCTGATGGGAAGCCTTCACCCACAACAAGCCCGTTGCCTCAGGCCATGTTGAGTTAATTTGGTACATGTTGATGCACCCAAAGGAGAAAGTACCCTGGGTTAAGCAGACCGATTATGAGTCCTTTCTCCTCTTAGATAGGAGGAATAATCTCCATGTTACACGACAAGAGCTGCCTTTCGTTCCGCCGGAAACCTGAAGAAACCGAGGATAGATAAGCAAAAGACACGAGAGAGGCTGTGTGAGACGATACAGTAAAGTGTGCGACTGGGTTTGACCTTGGCAGTGTGTTAGGACACTTCTGCACGCCGCTGTGTTTTACAACACGGAGCGGAAAAATGGCCTGAGTGCAGGAACACCAAAAGCCTGACAGCTGTGAAACAGACAGTTAGCACTGCGGCTAACCACGTACGTGTAACAGCTGTACTCAAGGTAAGTTCTTTATTTAAATTGCCACTGAAATGAAGATCTCTCTCTCTCTCTGCTGGCGGCAACAGTCCAGGCACGGCGCTCATGACCGATTTTCATGCACAGCTAAAAAGTGATCGAACGTGGTAAAGATGAAACCTGCAAAGCATCACCACTGTGGGAATGTCATTGAGAGGATGCCAGCTGCACCGTGAAGAACAGCCTCGCGGAGCTGGTAGCCCTCTAGCTTGCTTTAATAAAGTCACTAATGGCCTCTACAGGAATTGCAGTTCCAGAAAAACAAATGAAGAAACCCAACACTGTGAGAATGAAAAATAAATCTTGGCAGCTCCACCAAACTTAATATGATGCTTGATCAATGTGTTGACGCACATAATCCAATAAACAGATCCCTAAGGGAAGCGATGCCAGAGCATTTCACCGCTATCAGCACCAATAACTGAGGAATCTTTATCCTCTTGACGCCAGCACATTTCCACTTTCCAGCACAGTTGTTGTGTGCTGAGGCAGGTCATTACCCTCCGCTGGTATTCAGGTTTTATGGAAGAGGCAGCGCACATGGACAACTACAGAATATTGAGGTGTAATGGGCCGACTCCCCACGTGGGGCCTCCCCACGTCTCCTCTCCCGCTGTTTGTCCTCCCCCACCTTTTAAACTAATGTCTCTTCCCTTAGTTTGGTTAGATTTGTTCAGAAATGCAGTTTTACTGTCATTCATGGATGCAGCCCCAGCGGCTTTGACTCAGCCGTCGAGTTACCTAAAGCCTTCACTGGGCACGAGGGCCTCTCGCCTTTCTTCAAGAGCACTTAGGTGTGTGCGCTAAAAATACGCACCCAACGTTTGAGTAACAACAGCGTTTGTGTGCACGAGGCTTTGTGTGCACGAGTGTTTCTTCGCGGGGACACATCCGCATAAGCCTGCATCCAGGCGCACGCCAAGCTGGTGTTCTGACTCAAGATTCCTCTCGCCATGACAAGCCCTTAAAACTCAATAATGTCTGACAGCCGGTCTGAATGACAGGGAACCAAGAGCAGAGGATTAACCAAGAGCTCACCAAACCACGTGGGCGAAGAGAGCAAAAGGGCATGTGGGAGGGAGGGAGGAGGTTTAAAAACAACAACATTTCAACGGAGAGGAAAATAAAGAGATGAGGACTGGGTACAAAAATAGAAGGATGAATGAGGGACACAAGACGAGACGCAGGAAGCCTGATGGATGGTGGGAAAATGTCAACGGCAAGAATCATGTTTAAAAGAGAAGGGAAGCAGCATCAGCAGAGAGACAAACGGAGTGACTCATATGATGCACGTGTTCGAGCAACATTGAAGAGTGAAATAAAGAAAAGAAATCGGGGGAAAAAGAAAATCCGAGGAGCTGTTGAGGCTCGCGGGGTAATGCGCTCCAGGGGTTGTTTGAGTCTCCGCCTAACATGTCGCAGCGTGGCGACGACGCCAAGACAACCGCCTCTGATGGCATTAAAACCATTGGGTCCACTGGTGGTTCGTGCCAGTGCCGATCGCAGACAGTGGACGCCGCGCTGCGGGCAACACAAAGCCAGAAAAGCCCCAGGAGAAATGTTCCTACTGCTGTGGCGCGAGCCCAGCAAACCCCGGCAGTGGATTAACTACAGCCTGGAACACTCACGCACGCACGCACACAGACGGACACACGCGGTGCGCGGCGCGGCGCCACGCTCAGCACGTCGGCGTTCCATTACTTCTACGTGGGGCCGCCCGCCCCGCTCACGCCAGCGGGTTGCGTGTGGCTGACAGGTGCTGAGGAAAGTGCCTGGATCCTGGAGGACGAGACAGTTGCTGATGATGGAAAATAGACAGACGGATAAAAAAAAAAAAGGGGGGAGGGAGGGTGCAGATGGGAGGAAGTGAGAGAAGAGAAGGACAAACAGACACATGCAGCCACTCGTTGTGAAGACGCCGCACAGGTTTTTCGGTCAGTTGAAGGCCAACCTCTCAGTCATCTTGACGTACGTCCCCTCTTAGTCTGAGGAAGTCACACAATGACTTTTGACATGTCGGGGAAATCCAAAATCTTCAGTCAGCATTTCCTTTTTTTTTTTTTTTTAACTCAAGCACCATCTGCATACAGAGTGGACACACATTCTGCTCACACAAGTGGAAATGTCTGTGTGAAATACGTAGCCAATATGAACTATTTCACCGAATGTAATTTAATTTCTGGTGAGCTTCAGAGCGTTTTTTCAGCTTTCTGCTGTCTGCTTGTTCTCCCCCCCCCCCCATAAAAAATTTACTTCAGTCCACTGTTTCTGGCACAATAGTACCGGTTGCCATGACTCCCACCAACAAACCAAGCCACTGGCCAACTACAGGGCGAGGGAGACAGAGAGCACCGGGGGGCAGAGGGGAGCGAGGGGCCAGCTTTAAAAAAGGGGGCAGAGCATATTAAACAGCCAGAATGACGGAGTGGACAGAGACGTCCGGCTTTATCTCATGTCTTCCTTGTCCTACAGTGGAGGACGAGACCAAAGAAAACACAACAACATGTCGCCTGTTACAGTGGCTGCTGCTCTCCTGCCCACTATCTACTCCATGGGCTGCATTATGCAACAATGCCTCGGCAGCGCTTGGGACCACACGGCATAACAACCGCTCTGTGTGATCGGGAATGACTCTGCTCGCGGCACGGATCTCAGCAGCGGGGAGGCAGATAAAAGGGTTTGATGTTTCAGCATTTGAAAACAGTCTGAATCCAGACTGTTTCCCCCTTAATCACGCTCCCGACTCGCGGGCAAACAAGGACGCGGTGACAGCGCGGTGTTCTGAACCCATCCCCTGCAACCGCCTTAGCCGAGACACTCTGTTCGGTGCCGTTATTACTGCAATAAAAAAAATACTGGCAGCACTCTGATGATTTCATTAGCAAGGGACAAAGGGTTGGATGGCGGCCCATGACGCAGTCCACTGTGTGTCAACTGGCCAGTCTAGGCGAGTCTCATCTTTCCCGCGTCGTTAAAAATGCATCCCTAAGGGCATATTGGGTGGCACCGAAACAAGCAAACAAAAAAACCCACCGCATCAATAATGGAGTGACTAAGGTGCATGCCCGCACAAATACCCAATACGCAAAGAGCCTTAATGTGCTGAATCTTAAGCTATGATACCTGTGAATAGCGCTGGATCGTTTAGGCTGCATCTTGGCCCCATAACATGTAAAGTCCCCACACAAGTCTGCAATCTGAAAGAAGTCTCCCAAAACGAAGCTTAACCAAAAAGTATCTGACTGACGTCAGCTGCTGTTTTTGCTTTTCTCACCCAAATTTCAACGTTAATATCACTGCTCCACCAAACTCTCTCCCAGAAAAAGGCGTCTCTCTCTCATTATACGCAGCCACAGGTTGCATAATTAGTGAGCTTTATTCCCACAGAGGGAAAACAACAAAACAACAAGAATTCAGGAGCGGAAGAGGCAAGAGAATGTAATAAATAACATATCAGAAGATATCATAACAAATATAATAATATATCTGTGCCTTTTAGGTGCAGTCAAGCAGTGCCATTAGTTGTTCTTTATGGAAATGTGCATAATGGATGTTTTAGCTGAAAATGCATCCACTGCAATACTAGACTATAATGAACAAGGTGAAGCTGCAGCAATGCCACTGCAGGCCTTACATATTACTTCCGAATGACATTGCCAACATCCATGTCCATTCTGTTTCACACATAGAGTCACCCAGAAAGACAGACTGCCCTTAAGTAAAGTAATCTTTCCATCAGAAACACGGTCAGAATGTCCCTGGCTGGGAGCCATCTCATTTCAGCTGGTGGAGCATAAGACCGGTTGATGCCCCACATAAGGATGATGATCACGTATGTTTTCTGTTCATGCGTGTACATTGGATTTAAACAGTCATGTACAGCAGGGAAGCTCTTTCATGTACTGTATTAAGCGATGTCCAAAGTGTCCGAAAGCCGTCCTGCGCGATGAGTGCCGGCTAGCACGCATTTTTTAAGCGTCGGCGACCTTGTCTTCATGTTCTTTCGTGCTCCAGTACAAGTACGAGAGGAGTCTCTCAATTGTGTTGATGTGTTGTGGCCTGAGTTTCAAACTCGCATCCAGCAAACGGATATCAGTTTACATTAACGCTGTTAACTGACTGCACGTTATCAATAGTTATGTTGTCTTTTCATAACAATAAGACGGGCAGGACACTGTTATGGTGCCTGCCCTTGGTTTGTTGCAAACGAGTCATTTGACCTAATATACCCCAGTGTTGATCTGACATCCCCTTTAAAAAACGTGAACTCAATATTCAGCTCTATTCACGGGACATAGATGTTTACACATAATAAAA
Source organism: Apeltes quadracus (assembly GCA_021346845.1). Lineage (NCBI taxonomy): Eukaryota > Metazoa > Chordata > Actinopteri > Perciformes > Gasterosteidae > Apeltes > Apeltes quadracus. The sequence goes on along the minus strand of CM037926.1, from coordinate 10,024,354 downwards.
AGAGAACGAACACAACCATTTCTAAAACAGAACAACACACGCACATCTGTGTGAGACACGGCGGCTCCACCACCGCAAGAGGAGCGACATGCATCCATCACATCGATCACGGCCCTGAGCTCAGGCCCGTGCCACTCGGCATCCCACGACGCCGCGGCAGCAAAATCTGACGGACAAAACGCTGCCTGCTTAATTACGTTAAGAAAAAAAGTGCTTCTCGGGTGATGAAAACGCAGCTGCTCCGCGTGCAACAAAAAGTATACGATCAAAAAGATCTGGATGCCGTTCACGTCGCAGAGGGAGACAAGGGGAGACTGCGTGAAGGAAGGGGGGTGGGGGGGAATTCTTCTCTTGATCGACGCTGAAAAACCACATAGGGGACGTGTGCGATACCTTCAGATAAAACAATGTATTTTCATCGCCATGGCAGCTGCGCAGAAAGTACTGTGACAGCGGGACGTCAAAAAGGCGCGATGGAGGACTCTCAGTACGAGAGTCTGCGTGACTTCAGACTGAACAACCACGGGTTCGGATGTCAACGATGGAACAGCACGGGAGATGTGATTCTCCTCCGTAGGTCTGGCTGCCTTCGCCTCGAAGCAGTCACTTCCCACTGGCTCAGTCCGGATGTTACGGCCGAGTGAAAGGATGTGGAAGTAACTGGTAGTTTAAACTCTTATTAGCAAAAACATGCAGAAAAAGTATAGCTGATGTTGATAGAAATTTCAGCAGTTTCTTGGTTTTTGGATGGATGGTTTTTGTCCGTCGCATTCTTGGTGAATACTGGATAGGACATTTTTAGGCGTCAAAAAAGAATATCTGTCAATAGTAATCTCAACAATACTTGTAATAACATTTGTTTTTTATTTAATCGTACTAATCCTATCATGTAGATTTGAGTACGCAGACCTGCTGGTGCCGCTGGAGAGGTAAGAGAAGATAAAAATGCATCGACTGTCTAAACCAAATGTGATGCAAATCAATCTAATGGTTTTAAAAGCCTTCCTTAAAAGCCCAAAGAGTTTAACCTGACACTAGATGAAAAGTTGGAGGACAACCCGCCAGTAGGAGTCATCCTCTGGTTGCATTGACCACAGATGTAGAGGATAATCCATCCAGCTGTTGAGATATTGAGGGCTGGACCAAAGCACATCCACAAACCAGAGCTGCCAACATGGCCAAAAAAAAACTAGATTCATAAACATGAAGTCAGCGGGACGTTTGTAAAAAGGATGCTGGAGCTGGTTGTCTGTCATTATCCCTCAGTGACTTCCATGATGATTTCTAAATTTAACTAAACTTTCAAAGCTGGAATATTCAAATTATTTATCTGTTTTTATGGGACAAGACCAATATCACAGGAAGAGGAGAACTTTAAGTATTTTTTTTTTTTTTAAAGGTCTTATCTGCCGTCCCCTCCCACTCGGGTCAAGCTGGACCCGTGCAGGGCTCAGAGAAAAGCTTTGTCTCTTTCACTATATAGACGAACAAAAGACAGAACCTTGTTTGTCCCTCATGTGCAGAGAGGAGGGGGGTGTGTGATGAAGAAGTGGGAGGGGTGCATGTCTAATTGTGCATGTGCGTAAAGGGTCTGCAGAGAGGGAGGGGGGAATGGGGGGGGGGGGGTAGCGGTGCCTCTGTTGATTATTCCATATGATGAACGAGCATCTGTCCTTTTCATAGAAAAAAAACGTTCCCCACGTTCCCCTGTTGGACCTAAATGGGACAACAAGCTTTGTCGTTCTCACTTTCACTGTATGATGAAAACAAATTGGGCTCAATTTTTGTCAAGAAAATACATTTTTGAAATCATAAAAAGGCAGATTTTGCATTTTTGTTATGCATGTTATTAGCAAAAGAGAAAGCTGCAGAGGCAGCAATTAGTGAGCCAACGTTGTGTTTTCTCCTCAGAGTAACTGGGCTAATTGTTCTGGTTCGTTACAGCACGTTAATAGGATTCGCCCTCAACTTGTGGAATGTTTGTCCAAATCTCACACACACATATATATAAATCTCACTTTTTCACATGTCTACACACACACACACATACACATTGCTTGCATGTCAAGAGCCTGAATATAAAAAAATAATTTCACTGGAAATTCCACAAAGAATAACAAAATAGGATAGGATAAAAAAGTTAAAGGGCGAACCATGTGTTTACTGCTGCAAATGCTGAGCTTATCGAAGCTAATGCTTAAGGATAAGACTGAAAAATATTTTTCATAATCTTCCAAATCTATCTTCCCAATCCACAAACACTGGCTGCATTGTGTCCAGCACAGAAAACAGAATCAAAATAGTTTATGGCATTTAAAGCAACGAATCCTATGGTTCTTCTAGTTCCAATATTTAAATAAGAAGCATAACTGTGGGAACAGGATGTATTTCACCAGAAACACAAGTGAAACCTTATTGCGGGGTAATAACTGTAGTAACAATCACACAAATCTCTTGATAATAAATCTGCTGATATCACTGAGTAAGATGGAAAAACCAGGTTTCGTACTCGTAACACACATGTACACCATGTCTGCTATATTCTGTACATACAGTATGCAGTATTTAACAGATTCATATCCTTGTTAATGTAGTTACATTTTGGCTCCTCTGTTTAAAAGAGAGCGATGGGGATGTTTTTAGAAAAACAAACACAGCATCATGTGTGAAAACAGGGTGGGTGCAGAACCAGCATGACTAACACGTGCACAGATGTTCATCTCATGAACATGTCGATTTCCCAGAGGGCAAAGCTTTGACCCTGACGCTCTGCATCGCGAAATAGCTGCAACAAATTGCTATCTCATCTACAAAAATGTTAATACAAGCAATATGTCTAATGAGGGTAAAGATTCCTTGTGTCACATAATTTTATTAGTGCGACTACATAAAATGTACGTGAAAAGAAAACTGTCCAAAAGTAACTATGAATGCGAGTCTGTATAAAGGAGCTCTGGATACATTGTCGGCTTTCTGTTCTTTGTACCTACTCTCGATAAAAGCTGCAAAAATCCTTTCATGTTGGATTGTTTACATAATTAAGGCTTCCACACTAGTTTTCGTTCAGGACCCGACTTACTGTGATGGGGGCGGTGCTGAAACGTATCTTCCGCGTCGGCGGGACGTCCTCCTTGTTTTCGTGCGGCAGCCCGGGGATCTCTGTGAGACCGGAGCCCGGGTCGTAGACGATGTCCTCATCGTCTCCGTAGAGGTCGTCCTCGGGATCGGTGCAGCTCTCTCCCCAACCCTGGTAACAGGCATCTCCGTCCGCGTTGAAAACCACCCGCTCGTTCCCAATGTAATCCTCCTCAGGTTCTTCCGCATGGTCCCTGGGGGAGTCAGAGGACTTTTCTCCCCTTGAACCGTCCCCGTCCTCCTGGCTTTTCCCCGCTCGTGCACCTGTTGGCGGCAGTGTCTCGGGGGTTGCGTCTTCAAAAGCTTTGTCGGTGATTGCCTCGTCGTCCGTAGGTTTGGGAGCTTCGGACCCCCCCGCGTCCGGAATGTTTCTTCTTGTTTCTGACGGTTTCTCCTCCTCTTCACAGGAACCATTCACCTGGCCTCCGCTGGTGCTGACGCCAGAAAGCCGCCGCCTATCTCTGCCGTGGGGCTCCAACTTGTCCTGGGCCGCGTCCTCTCGCGGTGCTGGTTTTGGCTGCTGTGCGGCCTCCGTCCCGGGACCGCCGCTCGGAACGTCCTCAGAAGACAAAGGGGTGGGAAAGTTCCCACTTGTCCTGCTGTGGGAGCTCCCACGAAGTGGAGACTGCCTTGAATCGTCCTCGCTGACGTCACCGCCGGGGCGGTGGCCCCCGTCTGGAGAGTAGAGGGCCCGTCTGCTGACCCCTTTGAAGGCCACACCATGATTTGTGTGGTCTGTACTTTCAAACACAGCACTCAGTTGACTGACAGTCGGCGAGGACGCCTCTGCTCTCGAGCACAGTGAGTCCAGGGAGTCCGTGCTGCCTCGATTAGATCGAGGACCTCGCCAGTCATCAAGGTGCTCATGGGAACCTCGTTTGTCACGCCCGTATGGAAAGACTGGTGACTGGGACTGGTCACGTGACTGCTGCTCAAACAGCTTCCTGGTTTCGGAGAACTTTGCTCCAGCCCCTCCGACCCTGTCAGCCGATATGGAATGCTGGAGTTTTATCACCGACCCGTCGGCCTTGTTGATGAAGTTGGTTGGCTTGACCAACTTTTGTGGCGAGGAATCCTCACAGCCCTTGGCCTTGTCCGGCACATTTTCTGAGCCCATCTGCATGAACATGTCCTTAATGCGACTGACATGGCCGCCATACTGGCGGCCCCTTTGCTGTTTCACACGTTCAAGGTCCTTGGGCTTGGAGTCTCGATCTATCCGAGGCTGGTCGAAGGCCTTCTTGAGTGCCTGAAATTCAGCCCTGTATGCATTTCGGTGGGGGGAGGCACTCCGGAGGCTGGTCCTCTCCCCTGAGGCCTCCGTCTTCAGCATGATGATTTCTTAAGATTCGAAGGGGATGTCAGCATCGCCGAGGCCTCATTAGAATGTAGAGGTGAGGAGTCTAATTTGAGCTACCGCAGCGTTGCCTTCGGATCAGATCCACGCGTTTCTTTAGGCCCGTTTGTACCTGTGGAGACAAAAAGATGCGTGATGGACAGGAGCATTTTGTGTGACTCATTTAGTGAGTTCAAGAGAGCAAGCATGTGAATGTGCACAATAATATCAAAGAAAGTAAAAGTGGCTCTTACTAATCCAAATCATAATTATAAAGCCTGGGTGTTTCCACCTTCCATCAATAACGCTATTCCAAAGCATCGGATTCAAATATGCTGATTTATGATATAAAAGCTCTTAGCACAAGAGGACTAGATCTGAGTGCCAATTGGACTCTAAAAGCCCTCTGGTGTCTTTGTATGGCTCCACTGTTTACCTTCGGGAATCCATATTTAAGTGTGTGAGATATTTATGTTGAAAGCGGTACTGCAGAGAATATCTTTTTTAACGTTTCCTCCAATTTTTCTTCCTCTCCCACTCACTCTGGTTTCCTACAGTAAGCTGTGACCTGTGTACGCTGCCACATGCTACTGCACTCAACACCATCGCTGACATTATGCCAGGCCTAAACATAAGCATTGCATGGTATTTGCAACATTCACATGCACGTAGAAAATGCTGTTGGATGCACCGGAGAATGTGTTGACACCGTCCAAAAGAGAAAAATAGATTTCAGGGTTGAATTTCATCCACCATTTAAACTAAAGCAGAGGAGCAGGCTAGCATAGCAGTTAAACATCCCACACCATACGTTCATATTTAAACCTGAAATGCACCCCACAAAGAGGAAGATGACAGATAACACGCACACAAACACATTAATCTGGGACGTAAAGCATCCATTAATCTCAGCTGTGCTGGATTGGATGCAGCAGCAGCAGCAGCAGCGGTTAAAGGCCCAAACGCCCCGTGCACCTACAGAGGAAATCTAAAGAAAAACATCCGTTTGAACTTGACCAACATCGTATGCTGCCTCGGAGGGATTCAGCACGGGGACATATAAAGTTAGACGTTGAAGAGGAAAAACACAAAAAAAATCGAGTCTTTCAAATTGTGTCAGTAGGATGAGACGAACAGCCAGAGCCGCACATCAGCCACAACGTGACAGCTCAGGTTTCTCCCTTCGGATATATTTTCTCTCTTATTTTACACTCCCTGTGCAGGTGTACGCATGCTGAGGACAACGTGACTTTTGCTTTACGATGACTAATAAAATACTTCGGTCAACTGTTGTGAAAAAACCCCGGCGAGGCTGCTGCAAATGTTGCGAAAAACAAAAGAGTCCGACTTACATTCACGGCTCCGCGGCTCCGTTTCGACGCGTGATACAAATATTTAAAGAAAATGAAAAAAATAATAATAATCCAGGCTTAAAGGCTAAACTCGGGGTGTCCTTGTTTTGCCAAAAAGAAAGAAACAAAAAAAATAAAAAATAAAACATTTCTAGCCCACGCTCGTGAAAATTGTCCGGGACGGAATCGCCACTTACTACAGAAAGGTTTGCACACGGCGGAGCCGCTTCAGCGCCATTGCGGGCGGTGGGCGATACTGCCTGTCGCTCTATGATGGGGGGCGAAGGGGTCTTCGGTGGGGGGGGGGGGGTTAATGCTATTTTGTCCAGCTCATCTCACCGAGAGCTGCTCAGCCGCAGGGCTCGCGGGGGGTGAGGTGGGATGGAGGGGGCGGCAGTTGCGCGTTTCGTCCGCGGCGTAGAGAAGCTCCGGAGATGCCGGAGCTGGGCGGGTGGCCGGTTGATTTGCGAACGTGAAGCCTCACGTGACAGGTGCTTAAAGAACCTGGACTGCGCCAATGGTTCGGTCCGTGTCAGGGCGCATACCAGAACACACGGGACTGTTAACTTCATCACTGGTGTTTGGGTGGGGATGGTGGAGAGGCGAGGACCCACTCTGGCTGTTCGGCCATGGTTCTCAAAGGGTGGTCTGCGGACCACCAGGGGGCCTGAAGGAGTTTAAGGGGAGGTACAGTCAGGAAAATGAGGTGAATTTTTACTGTTAGTTATTTATTCAAAGTCAACCTGATGAGAGAAATAAGGTGACTGACTTATTGACATGTGGTCCTTCCTCTCTTTCATCAGTCTATGCTCAGATAAAGACGAGCATTAATTCAGTAAAGAGGGGTGCACATGTTTCAAGGATAATTCACTTAGCTACATGTAATGAAAAGGAAGCCCCTGGATATCACAGCTGGCCACTGAGAACCATCCTGCACACACTGAAAGTGTCTCAAGAAGGCAACGTTTGCAGTCTCTCTCCCTAATTACTCTGTATTATTCATAAATGGTCTTTTAATAAAGTGGATAATTATCGTATTTTGCTGTGTCATATGGAAGCCAACAAAAACGCCTTACAGCATATGACTGAATTCATGTGATAAACCACTTGAAAGGAAGCTTTGTTGCTTACATACATACTTTGAAGCCACACTTTACGATCTTTATTTTCTCAATAGCTTTTTAATAAAAAGACAATCCGATTAATTTAAATGTAATATAGCAGTTTGAAACATTGGCACAATATTCTGCACAAATGCATATTTATGACTTCACTCGTCATATCATGAAGTAAATCTATAAATGCGTGCAGTTGTATAATCTGCCAAAATATGTAATTCACCTTATTATGTAATCATTTCAGTGCAATCTTGAATTTAATAATATAATAAAAAAATAAAATAATAAAAACCTATGAAAGAGTGCCTTTACTGTGAGATCGGACCCACTCAAACTAGTTTGTTAAGAGAAGCCCTCACTTCTGAAGAGTGTAGAATGTTGCATTTTGCCGCTGCTCCAATCCGGGACAACAACGGTGCAGTTGGGAACTTTCTGCGGAGTTGGACTGATATCATATCAGTTCATATTCATCACATCAGATATCACATTTGTTCGCTGTCTTAAGCGCATGCCAGAATGCAATGCTAAGTCTTCATTAGCACGCATCTTAACACATGCATTGGCATGTGGTGATTCTTGTGATGCACTCATACGCAGACCGATCATTGGCGATGTGAAGATGTTGCTAAGCAACCTAAAAATAATCTTTGTGGGGCTAAAACGGAGGGTGAGAGAACAGAACAGCCTCTCACTGCAGAGCTCACAGGATGAGCGGCATCGTGTTTATCACAACACGAGGGAAGCCACGGATCCAGTTTCAAATACGCCTTTATCAAACCAGAGCCATGCAGCACCCGCTGTCAGCTCGTCGGCCAGAATTAAGATCCTTTTCTACAGGATCAAAGTGCTCCCTTAGTGCTACAGCCAACATCATGGCAGCATGGGGGGTTGAATTAAGGGTCCCACGGCCCTTCAGCAGGCCTGCGTTGTAGCCAAGGGGCCCAAACTCGACCATCTGTCCACTAGAACGGCCTCTGCAGGGGGTCTGGACAGATTGGGCTTGTGAAACATGTGTCTGTCCTCTTACAGCTGGGCTTAGGAGGTCATGCTCCGGAGAGGGGACGTGCGTGTGAGTAAGATGCACAGTCTGTGTGTCTTTTTGACTCTTGATCCACATTTTGGGGGCATTATCAACGGATCAGGCTGACAAATAAGTAAATGTGTGTTATTAACAAAAAGAGGAAAACACATTACAATACCATGCAATGTTGTCTTAGATCAGTAATAGAGAACACGATGGAAAAGCACCGTTTAAACTCCACCACCCACCATTTTTCAGTAGACACAAGCCTTCTATTATGAATCACACGTTGTTTCTGCCCTTTTTTTAAATAGGGGACAACCATATTTTTCCATCCAGATGTGCAGCCAATGAGAAGTCGTGCGGGTTTCCAGCGGAGGGAGGAGGCGCAGGAAGGAATGCTGCAGGATGCTTATTATTATGGCAGTCAATCCCGGTGGCGATTCCACAAAACACCCTTTCTAATGCGAGCTTTACGCGGATGATGTTCGCCATGTCCGCTGCCGCCGTCGCGGTGTGGCTCTTCACGGGTACGTATCGATTCAATCGGGCTCAAGATCCGGGAGTTTTTCCTTTTGATGCGGTGACGTTATTTGTGCTACCAAGCTAGCTAGCTAGTTAGCATGCTGCTGTGTAGCTACTGTCCCCCCTCCCCCCTCCCCTCACCGACAGGCTGATGAGGAGACACGGAAAGACGGCCAACGATAGTCATACCGCTCCTTAAAACCGTGTGTTGTACTGTTCCCCGACGGTGGATACACACACGGTGTGTTACGAATGCCTAACTAGGTTAGCTAATGCTAGTTTAATAGCTCAGATTAGCCTTTAATTGCATGTGTCGGACGGAGATGCTATTACAGGGCTGTACATTATCTGTTTGTTTAGTACACAGAGAAAACCCTTCATGGAGATTGAGGCTTCGTTCATTCATTAACAATCAAAGAATCAGCATGACGTTGAGTCTCATAAATAATGGGTCCATGCTTCGATGCTTAGTTTAGTTCCAGTTTAATTCCCAGTTATTCTGCTCATTATTTCCTTGATTCATCCGTAATGTCTGGAAAAAATAGTCAGAAAAGGCCACTATCATTTCCCACAGTCTTAAGAAAAGACCTCCATGTTCTCTTTTATTTGACTTAAGTTTACTGTGACATAGTACCCGACACACCGGCAGCTCGTATGGCTTGTTCCATTCATGCTTTCATCCAATGACCCAGTAGCTCACACTGTGCATGCCTACGATGTCGAACACCCCGCCTTTCACGAGAGAAACGCCCACGTGGGGCGATCCGCGGGCTCCAAGCGCAGAACGTCCCCGTACAGAGATGGTGAGTGGGTGCGTGTGCAGTGGTGCACTTCATGTGTTCACCCGCTGCTGGTCGTAAAAACACTCAACTGGTGCCCCATTAATACTGCCGTCATTGTTGTCAGCGTGTCTGCCGTCCCACCGACTTGGCCCGCTTGGCGTTTGCTGTAACAGCAGTGTCCCCTGCTAGAAGTAGAACTGACCCTAACCCCTTAATGTCTTCCCCTTCAACGCCATGCTGGCGTTTCACGGCACCGTGTCTGGGGAAAACGCGCCGGATCACAACAGCCGCTTCGGCCCTCCGAATGAGAGGTTTACTTACCTCTGCAGAGAAGACTCGGCCGGCGGTTTTCATGTGCACTCTTTCCCCGTGACTTAAGCCTTCCCTCTTGTTGTGACACCGACTACTTTCACTTCCAGTTCTAGAAAACCCGAGGCTCAAAACACGTCCGAAGCCGTGGCAATCCTTGTTGCCTGTGACTCTCCGCTAGACACCCAAGAAGCACACGCATCCTCGTGACGGACAACACGCACGCAACCGAGCTGATCCCCGCAGAACTAAAGGCGGTCGCCTCCCTCTGCTTCTGCCTCGGCTCGCCGGAGGCCCCTGTTAGCCGGACCAATGGGAGGGACGTTGCTTCTCTCCGCGCTCCCAATGGCATTTTTTTAAGGCGTCACTGCCGAGACTTCAGCCGGTCCAAGGTTTACCCAGCATCGAATGTGGTTAGGCATTCACGCCTGTGAGCGTGGCGGGGGGGGAGGGGGGGGTCATCTATTTAGTCCCCGCAGCTGGAAGCCACAGGTTGGTCTGCAGTGTTAACTTTAATAGGTGATGTATTACATACTATCACCATCATCTCGAGAAGGCTTGGCAGCAAGTCAGCACGCCACAAATAAGTAGATGTGACGCTATTAGCAGAGCCTGAGCGTAGCTTAGTCAGTGACCTTTACTTAGGCCGATGGCTGTCTGAACGGAAGTGACATGCGTTGCGAGTGAGGGCGAAACAAAAAAAAGGCCTAAATGACGCTGCCACGATCTTTAACGTCGACAGGACAAAACACGTCTCAAATCCCAAAGGTCATTTGCTATGCCGCAGACCGGGAGGTGAGAGAGGGGCCATCTGTGCTTCCAGCCAGCGCTGGACCTCGAGTGTGTGCGTGTGTGTGTGTGTGTGCGTGTGCGCGTGTGTGTGTGAGACTGTGGCCCTTTGTGCGGCTCAAAAGCTGATGAGGCCCAAAGGGTCGGCTCGTTGAAAGTGGGGGTTTGCGACGGCGCACTGAACGCGAAGGAGGGTTTTTACTCTCGGCCCCGCTGAAGAACCGCAGGTCGACCGTGTCATGGCGGCAGTCCTGCGGCGCGTGTTAAGTCGTGTGCTCGGGCGGTCGCCCTAATCCGCCCCCGGCAGGAGGCGTGGGGGGGATATAATGACCTCGGGAGCGCCCCATTCAGTCACCGCCGAATTCTATGGATTGCATCTAGCCGCGACGGAGCCCCTCGGGGGACATCGGACATACGGCCGGCTCAGCGTCTCCGCTCCTGTCCACAGATGTAGCCCAGTGCAACGTGCACACGGGAGTGTTTTATAACACTTCCTGCAGCTCAAACACGCGCGCTGCGCTTAGATTGCCTTGTAGATGTGGACTTTTCTTAATAATCTGCAGCTCAACGTCTCCTCTGAAAGAAGAGGCATCCCGGGTCGGTAGTAGTTCTATGTGTCGGATGGATGCTCTTCTACGGCTCCTTGCTCATTCAATCCCTCACAGTGTTTAAAAATGAAGGACCCACCCACTGAGGGAAAGAGAGAGGGGGGACTGGGGGGGTTAAGAAAGCACTGGGCCAAGGAGAAGAAGGCTTTGCAAATCAGCTCCAGCTGTACATTTACGTCAACTTCTTGCCAACGGCGCCGCCATTTTCATCGCGATGCCCTTCATGTTTGTGTTAGAAGCAGAGCAGACATAAACCAAGCGCATCATGGCGGGGGGGTTGGAAAACGGCTCTGTACTGTCACATTACTGCTGAATCTACCCAGAATGCCGCGGCGGCGCCTTGGCACTGAACACCCCTCCTTTTGCCTCGGCAGCCTCATTTACAAAATCATGGTCTACGCCTTCACGCTCGGTTGTTCCTGCACTGCGTCTTCATGTCAGGGGAACGCAGAAGCAAAGCAAGAGAAGTGGACAAATCTATTCTATTGTAGTGGGCGGTATTGATTTCGCAAAGCGTGAAGAGGGTTAGCAGGTGCTTGTTAAACGCTTGCTTCATTAACATCATTATTTTGCCGATTGGTGCTGCGGCAGAGCGTTAATGCGATTAATGTGAATTTTTTTTTTCTTCTTTTTTTTTTTTTTTTTCAAAAATCTTTTGTTTCAGTGGTCACCATCTTGTCGAGATCACACGCCGACCGAAACGTCTACCCGTCCGCCGGAGTGCTGTTTGTCCACGTCCTGGAGCGAGAGCACTTCAAAGGAGAGTTTCCCCCCTACCCCAAATCAGGTACCTGATGACCCCGAAGGGGCACCGTCCATCCCATCCCCCCCAACGGCTCTGAGAGCTCGTTACCACGTTGGTTCCGATCCATAACCGATCCGGTGGGTTCGACGCTCGCTGAACGGCTCTGTTCCCGCAGGTGACGCCGGCAGCGACCCGATCACTTTCAACACCAACCTAATGGGCTACCCCGACCGGCCGGGCTGGCTGCGCTACATCCAGAGGACCCAGCACAGCGACGGAGTGCTCTACGGCTCCCCCACCGCCGAGCACGTGGGCAAGCCCTCCGTCATAGAGGTGGGTGGTCGGAACGCACCAGTGGTTCAGTGTCGCGCGACTGGAAGCCGTCAGACGGGAGACGACGTCAAGTTTGAACGAGGCGCGCGCGGATCCGGTGGATGGATTTGAAATCCATCATGTTGTTTTTAAAGCTTTTCTTCGCCCTCCCCGCCATAAGCTACTGTAGAAATTATTTTCCCAGAAGGCTTAGCGCTCGCAGCGAGGCGCCGCCTTTGCGGCGTCTCAGTGGGGCAACGTGCACAGTGCACATCTAGCTCAGCCCCCGTCCAAAGGGCCGCCGCCGCCGCCGCGTAAGCCGCTGCTGATCCAGGGCTTAAACTTTCGCCGTGTGTGTGTGTGTGTGTGTGTGTGTGTTGCAGATTACTGCCTACAACAGACGCACTTTCGAGACGGCGCGGCACAACTTGGTCGTGAACATCATGGGCACGGAAGGTAAGACGTGTCGAACGAGGCGGCTGTGCAACTCGCCCGAGTGAATCCAGAGGTTGCAGACTTCTCAAATGACTGTATGGTACAGCTGTAACCAACGTACCACAGATACAAGTACAGATGTTACCTACTTTCCAAGGACCCAGTGAAGGGGACACTGGCTTCTATAGACACACGGTGCCCCTTCAGTACATTGAGTCAGGGGTATCCATTATCATGGGGTACCTGCGGATCTCACGTCCGTGCCGCTGTGTGTTTGTCCTACGCGAGCTCGGCCAGACGTCGGGACGCGAAGCCATCCGCCATCTGTCCCCCAGCAGCGGGGCGTCGACGATGCCTCACTCGCCTCGTGCCCCCTTTCGTCCACAGAGTTCCCTCTGCCCTACCAGGCGGAGTTCTACATCCGGAACATGAACGTGGAGGAGATGCTGGCCAGCGAGGTGCTGGGCGACTTCCTGGGGGCGGTGAAGAACGTGTGGCAGCCCGAGCGCCTCAACGCCATAAACATCACCTCGGCGCTGGACCGCGGCGGCCGCGTGCCCCTCCCCATCAACAACCTCAAGGAAGGGTGAGGGGTTTTTTTTTCTTTCTTTTGAGTGAAGGATACAGCTAAATCGGTCTCTCTTTTTTTTTTTAAATGATTTTCATATGATTCCTCACAACAACTCGCAGTAGCAATACGCATGAGATGGAACCTCCTCTGTCTTTCTCAACCGAACAAATTCCTTCCACTCTCAGCCCACTCGCATCACGCTGATATTTCAATTAATTGGGACCCTTGGGATCGGCTGCGGTTAGACAGGCTCACTCGGCCGTCAGCGCTGACAGACACTGTCAGCTGCGCTCGAGTTCAGAGGGGGGCCGGGTCGCACGGAGCGCCATTAGGCGCGCATGAGAAGAGCCGAGCATCGGCGTGGACGTGTTCAAAGTGAGGCTGCGTCTTTTTCCCCGCTCCTCCCTCATGCCCCCCCTCCCCCTCTTTTCCCCTCTCCAGAGTCTACGTGATGGTTGGCGCTGACGTCCCCTTCTCGTCGTGCCTGCGCGAGGTGGAAAGCCCGCACAACCAGCTCCGCTGCAGCCAGGAGATGGAGCCCGCCATCAGCTGCGACAAGAAGTTCAGAGCTCATTTTCACATCGACTGGTGCAAGATCACTCTGGTTCGGGAACCGTCTTGCGCTGCGTTTGAACACCGGGTTGAACTTTTTTTTTTTTCTTTCTCGTAAACGGCTCAATTAACCGGGACTCGTCCCCTCAGGTCGACATCAACAAGGTGGTGCCGGTGTACGTCACCCGCTCCGAGCCGGGAACCGGGGTGCTGCCTGAGTTCGGGGAGTACAACCCGCCCTCCGAGTCCCTGATGGGCCGCAACTACTTCTCAGACTTCCTCGTCACACTGGCGGTTCCCTCCGCCGTGGCGCTGGTCCTCTTCTTCATCCTCGGCTACACTATGTGCTGCCGACGGGAGGGGGTGTAAGTGCGCTCGCTCTAACATTTGAACCCATAAAACACACACACACACACACACACACACAGAGAGAAACGGTTGCTTAAATGTGTAGGATGTTGTAGGTAGCAGCAATAATCTGGACTGGAGCTGCGGCTGGTCATTACCATATAGTTGTACGGCCCATTTATATTCGGCGAAGGTCCGTCTCAACTTTTTGTTAAATCCGTCACGCACATCTTGGTGTTTGGCATCGATAGCCATTCATCCGCGATAAATCCTTTCATCATTCTCCATCATCTACAAGCTGGGAGAGACGTGCCCCCCACTCCCCTCTCCCCCCTCCCCGTCCCCCATTCCCATTCCCACTGTCTTCACCCGACGATCCATCCACTTGTGTGTAGATGTCTCTTCAACTATTAATATTAGTATTTAATCCATCCATTTTTTGTTTTGTTTCTAGGGAAAAAAGAAACATGCAAACACCAGAGTAAGTGTTTTTCTCCTGTGTTTTTCTTTTTTTGGGAGGGGGCGGTCTGTTTCTGCCGCCCCCCCCCCCCCCCTCCCTCTCTCACTTTGGTTTGCAGTTTTATCATCTATGTCGTCTATGTTTCTCATGACCACTCATGTGCTCTCATGTGTTGACATCCGTTCACCCGACGGGCCGCTTAAAAAAACCTAAAAGATGCGTCTTAAAGATTACGACCTTATACCACACTTAAAATCGGACCGGGTGAGGGGGGTGGGGGGGGAGGGTCAAAGCGATAGGAAAGGGTGGTGGTTAACAGCTCACCGTAGCTGATGCAAGTCGAGGGCCTACTGAAGACGCGGCGTGTCCACGCGGGTCCTCACCGCCTCTCCCTCTTCTGCAGCATCCAGCTGGTTCACCACGGCTCCATCCAGAAGTCCACCAAGGAGCTGCGCGGCATGTCCAAGAACCGGGAGATCTCCTGGCCCCTCTCCACCCTGCCGGTCTTCAACCCGGTCAGCGGCGAGGTGGTGCCGCCCATCCACCCCGACAACTACGAGACCACCAGCATGCCCCTCATGCAGACGCAGACGTGAGCCCAGCGCTTATTGGCTTTAAGTGGAGGAGGGGGGGAAAGGCTCATTATTAGCAGGCACAATCATTTCGGGGGAAACGTAAGTGTAAACAATGCCGTTATTGTCCAGGCTTCCGGAATGTTTACGGCTAAAGCTGCAGCGAGCCAGTCTTCCCTTTTTTAGAAAGAGAAATACGGCGACGGCTTAAGAGGTTCAAGCCGTCCCGTGATTCTTTCCTAATGGGCTTGGAACTTGTGCCAATATAAGCCCAACACATGATACTAAAGGCTCTTGCAATGTATGTGAACGCGCGTTTACCGTAATAACATTGTTCATTATTACAGGAATCTGCAAAGCCAGATTACGATTCCACAGCAGCGGCCATCAGGTTGGTACTTCCTTCTGCATTTCCATAGTAGTCGATGAATGAATAAACATAGGCGCTTGCATTGATGTCAGAGCACCATGTGAGCTGTGAATAGCGGTGGTGGCGGTGTTCTGACATACTTCCACATTGAATAAGATGACTCCTATGCGGACAACAGTACACGTTGCGAGTCAGTTGTTTTTTGTGCCCTCCCATCTCTGCAAAAACACTCGCACATCCGCACCTTATTGAACCGGTCAGATTATTCAGATTTACAAAGAAATCTGGCACCAGAGTTTGACTTCTTGTCAAGCGGCGCCGTGATGCGATCGCCCTCCTGTCAGACGCATCGCTGCTCAAAGCACTAACCTGCTGCTCTCTTTGTTCACTGCTAACGAAGGAGATAATTATGTCATGTCGACATTTCGAAGGCTGGAGGTAGGTGCCGCAGTACGTCTGTGAATGAGCTGACAGATGACTCGTTGATTTTTCAAAGAAAACCTTGAGCTGTTTTAACTTGAAGTTTGTTTTCCTGTCCAAACGTAGGTAAATGGTATTCCTGAGGAGAGAAAGGTGGCCGAAGCACTGGATTTGTGACCAGAGACAACCGGTGTTGGAGCTTTTCATATCTATATTTTAGTTTTTCCTAACACTTGTGCCATTCTGCATGCCTCAGATGTGTCTTTACAACGATTTATAGTTTGTGTTCGAGAGATCAAAAACGGAGCTGATTATAAAAACACGGTAGAATATTTTGAAATATTTATAAATGTCTGGATTTGTACTTGCTTTGCACAATGAACCTCTGAGGAGGAAAAGGGAGTTTTACATTGAAGCGCTTGTTATGTGTTATTAATAATATGTAATGTGTCACATGATAACATTAAAATCTTGAGAAAAGTATTTTTACTGTAACCATTTTTTTTACACAAAAATAAGACACATTTAATGTCTAAATTACATGAAAAGCACATTTTATCAAGGTATTAACAATGTTTAACAACAGCTTAAAGGCATTTATAAATAATATGGATACATCTGACACTTAAGACATCACAAAAAAAAGTACATGTAACATATTTCAAAGAGGTCCTGAACAGGGGTGTTAGTGTTTGTTGCTTTTATGCGACCAAAAAGATCTATTAAGGCCTGAAACATTTAACAAATTCATAGCGGTGGATCAGTAAACGTCACATAGGAACGGAAATTGCGTCAAGGAAAAGCAGTTTTCATCAATGCGAGGCGATGACTCGTTTTCTTTGCTCTTATTCGGAGAACACAACCGAGGATCAGCTAACCGACACGAGAAGACGCGAAAGCTGTAGACAAATTGTCCCACTGTAAAAGAAGAAATTAATTCTTTTATGCTACATACATTTGTAAAACCCCCCCAAAAAATTATTAACGAAGCAATCTTCTACCACCCCCATGGTAAATTAAATAAATGTTTTAATCTGTAAGTGGTGCAGCTTGGATCTTATAATATACATTTGCTAAGTGACCAAACATTCACAGAATAAAAATGTGCTGAAGTACAGAAAGTATCTGCACCGGTATCTAGTTAAACAAGTCGTTTTTTTTCACTGCTAAGAATAAAAGAAAACATGAAAGTGCGAATATCTATTAAAATGTCTGCGAGGATAAATAGGCAAAGAGAAATCACCTTTTTGTCTGCTGACAAAATATACAATATATTCCTTTAAGTGACCGTTGTACATCCTCTCAGCTCGTTCTGCGCATCACAGGAGTCGTTTTAAAAGTCCATCTGACCCGGATACAAAAAAGGTCAACAGGCTGCGTCCTAAACGCTGCGCAGCTCAATTTTTTTCCATTTACCCACTAGAAATGTGCATTTAGAGGTTATTTCCTATTCCACAATAATACATGCAAGCCAGTGCATTTCCCACCACAGCTAGGGAGCCATGTTTTTAATCACCGCTATAGGAGGGCTAAAAAACACTGGTTAAGCACTGCTTTTCAAAATGAAAAACGTATTATTATTATTATTCTTCTACACAGACTATGCAGTGAGCCGATAGGACAGGCGAGTGTCAGGCTGGAAAGGCTCAACCTCGTCTCTGAGGAAAGTGATAATCTGCGAGATGGGTACAAAGTCATCCCTGTGAGACGTCCCTCCCGAGCAGCAGTCATGAGTGAAAAGTACCAAAAGCAAAAGACCCCAAAACCTTTATAAAATATAAACATAATTTAAATCATTAAATACTGTACATATCACATAGAATTTTAGAGCTGGAGCGGGTGACGGCGGTGTCTTTCAGCCAAAGGCAAACATTTCTAAAATCACTCACAGAAACATTAGCGAAAATATGTCAAAAAGGAAAATCCAAGTTTTCAAGAATTGCACTCCGAACTTTCACTTCAGTCTGGGCAATTTTCAGATGAGCCAAGTCAGTTGTTGGTCCCTAAGTCCCAGAGATACCGTACAAAAGAAATTTGGATGAGTAAAATGAAGCACAGTGAATTATCCTCATTTTTTTTTCCAAAGATATCTCAATATGTAGACTATGGGTCCTGAGTGAAAACCCCTTCAACTGCCAGAGCCATGTGGACGGAGTGTGTGTCTACTCATCCCATCCAGGGTGAGCTTATGAGTGGTGAAGTGCTGTAAGTGGCAGAAACCTTCTCATCGGTGTTTGGCTAAATTGTAAGCGACCCTGCAAATATTCACACAGCAAAGCATGAGGTCTTAAAAAAAAAGAACAGAACCTCTTTTTGTTGAACAGGAAATGTCCGAATGTCGTCTCTGCTCTGCCTCCGAGTCCACATAAGGTAAACGTTTTCAGCGTTTTCTTTTTCCGTCTTTGCGATTGGCCTTGGAAAAAAAGAGCAACCGCTTTTCATTCAGTGTGCGACTTTCACGGCAGTCAAACTCGGCAGAGAGACGGCGTGTGTTCCCCCCGGACAGTCGAGGTTGTCCCCTGTGGACAACAGTCTTGGATCTAGAACTCAACCTCGGCAGGGGGGATTTTCAAGTCAGTTGTGTGTTCTACCCCCCCCTCCCTGCCCTCCCTATCAGGCGGTGCGACTGGCCAGCAGCAACCAAACTAGGCCGAGGAGCCCAACAGCCCCCAGCCTCTTCAGCAGGGCCATGGTGTCTTTGGGGATGAACACCTGGGCCAGATCATTGGTGATGAGGGAAATCTCGTGAGCCACGCAGACAAAGATGAAGGTGCTGACCATGATGTTAAGCGAAGGGTTGCCTGGAATGAGGACCAGAACGCCTTTGGTGTCTGCCGCAAGCCAGATGTGGTACTGGCATATGAACAGCTGGGGGAGACAAAGCATATGCAGCAGGGAAAATGAAATCAGTGGTTTCCTGCAGGGAGCTACAGAAGAGAAGAGAAGCTGCTGAGGACGTTTTATTACTGTGACTACACAACGACTAGCGTAGTAACAGTTACAAATGACTTCTCCCAAAAAGTAATTGAGTTAGTAACTCAGTTACCACATTGTAAAAGTAATTAGTTACTCAGCGAAGTAACTGTGACATTATTTTGTTTATGTTCTAAACGCTTTTACGTTCTATAACATTTAAGGTGCTTCGTTAGGTTTGAGTTATTTTTGAACATCCCCGGCTCGTCGCCATTATCGCTGCCGCTGTCTTGTTTAGTGGTAGTCAGAGTGTGTGTGTGTGTGCACAACGTAAGCGAGGCACCGCCCACCCAGCCAATCATCATCGCATTTGCAACGGCGTCATCGTCCCCACCGCAGCTCTCTCCAGGCAGCTGTTGTGTAGCCAAAGACACCTCGCGCTTTATTCAACCAAATAGTAACGCAACACTTTCAATCTCAGTAAAGATAACGGCATAGTAACGATGGCAACAGTAATTAATTTGATTACTGCGTTACTGATAAAGTAACTCCGTTAGAAACGCCGTTGTACTTAAACGCCGTTACTCCCAACACTGATAACGACAAGTACAACTACGGTCTTACCTCCAAGGAGATCTTTCCAAACCAGGCGAAGAAGGAGCTGTATACGGATCGGGCGTAGCCGGGAATGTTTCTAATGAGAATGAAGGCCAAAATCTGAGGACCACAAAGAGGGAGGAATCAGCGGGTTGAAGTCAAGGAGTCATTTGTCTTGTTGGCCATTGTCCAATGTTATGGAACAACCGCCAGGTGAAATTCCTTGTATGTCATGCAACATATCTTGGCAGTAAATGTTTCCACATCCTCATCCAATACACAACGGACACGACATTAACAATACCAGTGTTTGTCGCTATCTTTAGCAACAAGGAAAGGCAACGCCCTTGTTGTAGCAGTCGCATTCCCCCGTTGTGTGAGAATGACGGCGAGGCAAGTCGAGGAATTTTTTTTTTTTTTCACCACTGCGTATTAACTAACAAAAAGAACAAAAGCAACGTGACCGACTAAGCAAATAATACCTGGACCACAGAGATGTACGGATGCATCTCGTTGCACTCTGTTTTGGTTTTGCAGCTGCTGGCCCATATGGAGTAGGTCTGGAGAAAAAAAAAAAGAGAAAGGGGTAATTAAGCATGTTTTTAATCAACCACTGCAACAAAATACACGCAGGTGGACATCTCTGATGAGACCAAAGCCCCAAAAGATGTGCAATATACGGAATTCCGCTCATTAATACGGTGTCAAACACCAATTTGTTATGCAAAGATAAAGTGTGGAAATGTCCACCTGCGTGTTAGCATGTAGCAGGCATGCACAGTGCGTTTAGTAAAAACATTATGAAAGAGGACATGAAAGAAAATGAGTAATAATAAGTACTGGTTATGTGTGAAAAGTCTTACTATGAAGGAGACGACAGAAAGGAAGAGGAGCAGGTTGGAAATCTTGGCAGAGAAGAGCGCCTCTCCTTTGCCCTCCGACAGCACCTGCCGCTTCTGGAGCACCAGATAGAGGAGGGCGAACAGCATCCCGTGTATCACCGCCTGCAACAGAGCCGCGACACTTAAAACGCGGCTGATGGACTTCGCTTGCATTAGCACATGATACATGGTGTTCCTAGATAAACGGAGGTTAAGGGGGATTTGTGAACCAGGTTCTGGGTATTTTGCCCAAGGAACTCATGTTTTATTCCCTTGGGGTAAACAACATTTCTTTTCCATCTCCTGCAATCATGAATGACAATCCTTTCTCTCTGTCTTTGATGCGGAGGTGAACCAGTGGAGGCAGATGCAGCCCTCCCCTCCCCTGAGGAGGGGGGCACAGATGTTTGTCCCCTTAGACTAAACAAGCCTATAAGCATTCTTCGAGAAGCCTTGATCCCTGATTTTTATGTGTTTCAACTCTGCTCCATACTTGCAAGTATATTAATAAATGTCCTGGTAATGATTTTACACAGGTGTCGAGTAAAATATTTCTAACAACATGTTACAAAGACAGACGATCAAAATGGGGTAAACAGCTGGATGAAGACACATTTGACTTACAAATCGGTCCAGCTTCCATCTGAACCACCACTCGTGGATGCTTCCGTTTAGCTCAAAGAGCGCCGAGATGGGCCAAACGGAGAAGACTCGCTCAAAGAAACCCTGACAAAGTGCGAAAACACCAAAACATGAACATGTTACAGAAGCATGCTAGATGCTGCAAAGACGTGCTGTACACACTGAAAAAGTTCAGATTAAATCAAAACAAGGTCTAAATTGTTTTGGAACGATTGGTTTTTACAAACTGAAACGTGCACGTGAAGTTGTTATTCCGACTGGTGGATTAAAATACGGTCACTTCACCCACCTGTGAAAAGGCAAAGATGCAGATGAACAGCAGGAGGCCGAGTAACTTTGCCAAGACCCCAAAGTGCCACAAGCCGCTACCTTTACACAAAACAAGGCAGCCTTTGGTGAATAGTTTTTCTAAATGCATCACTGCTGCAAATATCAAGGACAGCGATCACAATCACGTCTTAACGCACACAGCCCACGACTTTTTTTTAATAATTTCTGACACCTACTGTTGGCTTTCTTTTGAAGGATTTGAGGCCACACGGCCAGCGAAGAGTAGATGACCACAAACCAGAAGGTGACCAAAGGGACAAAGTAATAGAACTGGTAGGGTCGGTCCATCACTAGACACAGCACCAAGACCAGGAAGTTCAGACGGAAAAGCACCTGGAGGGAAACAAAAACGTGCACAGATCGATCAGTACAAGTTATTTGTTGTTATTGTTAGTTATTAATATATATTATTATTATATAAATTATATGACGGTAGGCCACTGTTTCAAAGCAACATTTATAAGGACAGCAAGAGCTGCAAAACGTATTTTAGCACAATTATATTCAATATCCCTCCCAGTCTACGGTATTCAGAATATTGTCACGTGAGTTTGCTGCCCACAGAATTTACGGCGTTTACCTCTGTGCTTGTGTCAGAGTCACCAGACCGCCTGGACTAGAACAACAAGTTTACTGCTCCCTCAGTGGGCTCATTGGTATTGTTACTAGGTGACTTGGTGGATATAAATTAACCTTTGCACCACAGGCAAGTCGGATTAAAGAAAAATAAAAAGGGGAGTAGGGTGGCTTTGAGGAGAGCGTTTATGTCCACAGTGCAGTGGATAAAGTCTACACACAACCCCCATCAGCCTTCAATAATTAATAAGTTGACTGCCATAAAGAGTAATCGCAACATCCTGGTTACGTAGATCATGTATCCTCACCTGGCACACCCTGTGCAGTCCAAAGTCTCCTTTGAGCCAGAAGAAGGAAAAGTGTCCATATCCGGTCTGAAAGAGGTACGCTGCCACCAGCACCCGCACATGCATGTACACCGGAAGGAACTGAGGAGAGAAAAACAAACGGTTCCACGCCTTTACGTCCAAGATGAATGCACAGAGCTTTGACGCAGGTTACTCCGGAATGCATGTGTGCAGACGTCCTTTGCGTGGCACTCACAGCGCTGGCTCCAGATACGTGGTAGATGAGGATGACTAACTGCATCCAGCCTTTCCACTCATCCGTCTGCTCGCGGTTCAGTAATTTGGTCTGTTATTGAAAATGACAATGATTTATTTCATTACAAACCAGATATGAAACTTGGTGCTTTTTTTTTTACCAACAGCAAGGGCTTTATAATATTGTCGTGCATAACAGATGGAACAGTAGAGGCATCGAGCAAGCAACCCAGCTGGTATCGAGCTCAACACACAAACTACATTCGCACGTAAAAGGAAGGAGGACTTTCCCTTTTAGAACATTCAAAATTCTATAAAAACTTCTTCTGGACCCTGACTGTGTTTAGAGTGTCGTGTATGCTTCCCTTCAATAAAAACCACGGTGCCATCTCACCTCCTTGGTGTTCTCGTTGTAGAACACTCCCAGGACAAAGATGTAGATAAGGGGGATGAAGAACGTGGAGTGGGTGTAGAACTTCTGCTCCTTCATGAACACGTCCGCTCTGTCGCAGAGGTAAAAATAGCTCATGATGACGCCCATCCGGCAGAGGGCCTGTAACGGCGCCGTCAGACCCGGAGGGGCGGCGGCGGTCGCCGGCTTCTTCTCCTCGAGGCTCTCCGCGTCCGGCGGCGCGGGCCGGCGGTGGCGGTTCCTGCCGAGGACGTGGAAAACCAAAAGGGCCGCGGCCGAGCCCGCGAAGACGCACGCCGACAGCTTCTGCAGGAGGTTCGGCGAGGCGAACGCCTGGCAGCAGGAGCCGTCAATGGGCCGCAGCAGCTTGTTGCACAGGGAGTTCATGAGCACCATGGCGCCCTGGAAGGAGGATCACAAGGAGGTGGTGGTGAGTGAGGTAAAGTTACTACTCAAAGACGACACAAAGAAAATGTAACGTAAAAATAAAAACGGTTATTGGCAAAACAGACTTATGGTAACTCAAGTATTTAATAGGCAGCAGAAGGGCCCCTTTCCTCGTTTTATCTTTGATACTTCATCATCAACACTTTCATTATGAAGATACGTGACTTTGTTCAAAACTCCCTTTTGTTTCGCTTTGTTTCATCCCGGAATCTCAAAAGCTAAATGAACCGAGACCAGGTCAATGGAGACTGAGACAACACAGAGACCTTGAGGGGTTGAAACCAAATCGAGACGAGACTGTGAAGATTAAGACCAGATTAGTGCACTCACAAGATTATATGGACCAAGCAAAGCCGAGGCACTCGTCAAATTCAAAAAGATCCACATGCTAATAAACAGAATTGGCACGCAGAAATTAACATGCTCACGTATTTAATTTCAATCTATACTATAACATACTATAATATGTGTATATGCATGTACCAGAGTACATTGCAGAGGGTAAAAATGTGGAAGACTGCAAGACGAGACGAGGTTCCGAGAACCGTACGGATTACGAGTACAACACCACCTCTAGTCCAGATGAACAAAGAGTAATAACCTGGTGCCGCCACCACGGCCAAAGTCAAACCACTGATTAGAACGACCTAAAAGCCAACAAATAATCTTAAATGAACAGAAATCTCGCCCACCACGTTCCTGGTGCCCTCGGGAAGGTGCAGGCCGTCGTCTGACTGGGCCACGGTTTCCATGGCGGCCTGGCGGGACGCGGCCAGCAGCTTGACGCGGGACCCGCCGCTGCGCTTGTTTTTGTTGAGCACGTCCACCGCCGCGTCATTGTACAGCTCCACCTGCTGATTGGTAATCATTTTCCGGTTCTCACTCAACACCTCCTCATTAACCGGGTCTGGAGAGACGGGGGTGTGATGACGTTTTGCACAAAAGGGAAAGCAGGGGGGAAAAAAAAAGCGAGATTTTCTTTAGAGGGGCTGCAAGAGGGGCATGTACAAGAAGCCGATGTTCACAAACTCCCACAATCTTGTGCGAAGTGCCCCATTATGTGAACCGTTTGGTCGGCATTACATCCGTGTGAACAGTGTTTTGAACATCAAGTCGTTCTAACGGTAATGCGGTTTGCCATGAACGCAAAAGCCATAGAGGACACTTATCAGTGTGTGTCTGAGTTTACCTTGCAGGACCCAGTAGACCTCAGCATGGTCAGCCAGCTTCTCCAGGTGCACAGCGATGGCCGTCAGGTTGACTTTGTACTGTTCCAGTGTCTCGCTGCTGCCGCCGTGAAACTTGATGGACCACTGTGTGAGCCGGATTGTTGGATGAGATTAAGATTGACATACCTCCACTTTGCATTGCTCAACACTCAAGACGGCTTACAGTTGCAGCTCCAAGGACGACAACATCTGGCTTTCCCGAATCTTCCTGCAGCGCATGCGAGGGGGGGGCAATTAGAAAAGTAAATCCACGTGTTAGCCGCGAGACAACGTCAGGTTTATGAAGCTTCCTGCATTGAGAGCTCTTAATAGCTTCTTACTTGTGCATTGTACAACTTAACGTTTGTACTCACGTTTGTCCATGAAGTCAAGCGCTCCTTCATTGAATTATTTGCCTCTGGATACCACAGAAAGTCCTACACCCAAGAGTACGTTAGTGTTTTATCAAAGCACGCCTTCAAAAGCAGATGAAACACATCTATAAAGTAGCTTACCACGTTGACGGAGGAACTCTCAACTTCAAAGGAAATGTCCTCGTGCTTCAGACGTTTCATGTGGACAGAGAGAAAATCAGTTGGGTAAATAGCGCTCCCATTATGTCCTCTGCTTGAGATCTTAGATTGAGATTGCATTAGATTTTGGTTTCACTGCATTTTCCCAAAGCTTCCTAAAGGTATTTATTATACCACTGAAAGTCTCCAGATATTGAATTGAATCACATCAACATAGATATATAGTGTGAAGAAAACATGTGTGGGATCCTGTGTGATTGTTGAGGATAGCCACTACAAATCACACAGGATCCCACACAACCACTTAATCAGTCATTTCAGTTATTGCCATCAGGTCGACGCTACAGAGTCCTACTCGCAAGGAAAAACACATACAAAAAATCTTTTATTCCCACGGCCATTGCTGCACTGAACAAACATTTATGAAAAATCTGTTTTTTGCAATTTGCACATGCATGCTTCTAGAGTAAATTGTCTAAATTGTTTTTGTCTAATTGTTTTTATTGTATCTGAGACAAATTTCTGTCACTTGCGACAGACAATAACGTTTTTCTTATCTTATCTTATCTTTAAAGGTCACTGGACTTTAACAAAGCAAGTAAACGCAAAGCAAATATAAATGATGCATGTTAATGGCAGCGAGAACATTGTCATTCTGGATTTGGTTACGTCACAAAATATTTGAGGCGACCCCCAATTGTTCAGTTAACTTGTTTGTGGTGTTTAAGAAAAAAATAATGATAATAATAATAAGCAGAAGCTCTGCTGTTGCGAGTAATACATCCAGCTGTGTGAATGATGGAATATTTATGGAATGTCAGCAATCTATCAAAACTGAGAAAACCTCTGAGTTTACACACAGTTTCTTCTCATAATTACCTTGTTTCCATCTTCTGCTTGCCCAGGGTCAATAATTTTTATGAAGGAATAAAAGAGTTGCCGGATCCGTGAGTCACCGAGAAAGGCCACTCGCTTTTCAGCAAGGCAGGTTTTGGCTTCACTGTGAGAAAACATATGAACTGTGAGGAATCTAAAAATGTATAAAACCCAACAACTGCAGATAACGATCGTTCATATGATGATCACAGCAATTTCACACTAAATCATTTGCGCTACCTCACAGACAGACACACAGTGAATCTTTCGCTGCTAAACCCTTCTTCTTACTCCCTCTCGAACCCACTGTACACGCATAGAAACCTGGGACTCACTTGCTTCTGTATTTGTGCATCATGCAGCCATACGGCTGCCACACGTTCTCTCCCAGGTAGCGTCCCCTGGACAGCAGCCGCTCACACGAGTCTCCGCCTGGGGGCAAGAGAAAGAAACCCCACCGCCCCCTCAATGCAAGAGCAAACTAAAAAAGGCCACGCTGTTGCTGTCACGCATGGTGTATTTTTCTGAAACCTGTCGTTTCAATGGTACCCTTTGATTTTCACCCAGTGCAATCAAAAGGCTAGGATACAATGCAGGGCTCTGCTAGGGGACATATAGGGCAATATAAAGCCATCGCCAATCAAGCTTAACCAGAAATCTCTCCAGCTATCCACTTACGTGCACACAATGAATGAGATGAATTTAGTCCGCGGGCGTGAGAGAAACGTGAACAACACAGCAGCACTGTGTTAAGGCACAGAGGTGTGTATGTGTGTGTGTAGGACATTCAAATAGGTCATAATCAAACCGTGGCATCTGTGCCATCGATTGCCATCGATCTGTGCCGCTTCATTTAGGGTACGGGGAATTCCACATGCGATCCGACGTGTTGACGTTACACCTAAATCGCTTTGACCACATTACTGCCGAGATAATCCAACGTTAGCATGCAGCTGTGAAAGCAACTACGTGCAACTGAGTTTACTCATTTGCTAAAATAGAGATGAACTCCTGAAAGACTACAAATATCCTCTTTAGGTCAGACTGCATCGACCACTGTACTAAAGTCCCCCAGCAGTGACCTGACAGCAGCACATAAGCACAGCTAAATGCCGCGTTAGCTTTATTCAGCTAGCCTAGCCAGATAAAGCAGATTTAAGACCGTAAAGTAGGGGCACCGTTGGGAAATTGTGTCTACATTTGCCGAAACCGGTTTGCATTGCGGGAGGGCATGTATCGCACTGTAAAACCAACGCTGGATATCGGTTACCGTCCCGCGGAGTGAGATGCTCGCAGACACAAACAGCTAGCTTGTGGCTAGCTAACATTAGCAGCGGCGGTTTGCGCTAGCCAGCAGCCTCAACATTACCTCCGATAAAAAGGGAGCCCACTTACCTCCATAGTACCGCGAAGCTGTGTGAAACACGACGAGTAAACCGACGAGTACCACCGATATCAGTTTGGCATTTCTGATGGTGAAATGGTGATTTATTTCGCGTTTGCCCAGGCTGTAGGCCAGGACCGCCATCTTTGCTCCTCCATGACAACAAGCACCTGTGCGGTCTAACAACGGCGGTCCTCCGTGTGCACCATCCGCCGGGGCTGCGTTTAGCAACACCGCCTCCTGCTGCTCCATCGCTGCCCTTCAAAGCTGCATATGGTGCGGATCAAAATGAGGGAATTAATTCGTACGGATTAATGTCTAATCCCACGATCGCTCGAGGACGTGTACATACAACGTGGACTTCCGTACTTTTAAAAAGAAAAGTATAAAGAAAGTAAAGAAACTTGCTGGATCAGCTGTCCGCGTTGTCCCCGAGCGCACCGGGCGATTGGGTGAATCTTCTTTACTTCTTTACTACGTAAAGTCTTCTTTACTAAGTGTTTCAGAGAGCTGCGCGCTTTATTGCCGGTAAGCAAACACGGAATGCCTGCTGAACCCGATGAGCAGCAGGATCTGGGCGAGTCGTGCTACAGACAGGTCATTCCCGAGCTACCTGCCTGCCTGCCTGCATGCATGTGCCACGATTTGCGCGTTCCCTTTCTCCTGTCAAGAGTTCATTCAACAACAAGCAAAAAGTTACATCAGCTGTGTTTTCCCCCGAGCAAAGTGTAGCCAAACCATCAGGAAGTGTTTGCAGTTTCTGCTCAATGAACTAAGGACTTACTACACATGCAAGCTGTATTGTTTTTTGTTCGAATGTCTCTTTAAGGCTCTTTTATAAAGTTTATAATCAGTGATTATTAAGTACTCAATACAAATCAGCACTGCTAAAGGTAGAACACAGATCACCAACTGCAATCTGACACTCTGCACTCTCATTTCTTCTTCACTTGCTTAACTTGTATTTCCTCATCGGAAAGGCC
Source organism: Apeltes quadracus (assembly GCA_021346845.1). Lineage (NCBI taxonomy): Eukaryota > Metazoa > Chordata > Actinopteri > Perciformes > Gasterosteidae > Apeltes > Apeltes quadracus. The sequence goes on along the minus strand of CM037926.1, from coordinate 9,996,270 downwards.
ACCTACAGGTGAACGCCAAAGCTAAATCAATTCAAAATGACTGACAAAACGACGGCTCTGTGTCAATGGTTTGTATGTAATTTGATTAATTTTGACAAGGAATTTGACTGTGTCATCCATCTGGTCCCTTCACTCACACGCCTGCACGAACACTTACATCTCACTCTGTTTGCTGGTGCACTTTACATTTTAAGCACTTCTTTTTCCTTCTATTTTCCTTCATTTTATTTTTTAACCCACAGCCTAGTCTTCCAACCCATAGTATTATATTATATTTATTTTATTATATTTATTTATTCCTTGCACTATGTTGTCCTGTTGTCCACTTTCATCTGTTGTTTGCACCAACCGCCAAGTACAATTCCTTGTATGTCTGACATATTTTGGCAAATAAAGTTTTCTGATTCTGATTCAATACCAACTAATTGAGTTCCTGCATTATTACGTAATAATTGTTATCCGCTCTTCCAGAGGTCTCATGTGTTAAATTACAATTATAATTAAAAGTCAGAATTCAAAGCACAGTGTTTATTGTCATGCACCAATCGCCCAGCCCAAACCATGATATGTGTCAACGCATACTTACCAATAAACACTTCCCGATTTTGATTCTGAAAAGTAGTAATTGTATCAGTTGCAGCACTAGAATCAATGTGAAAGGTTAGGTCCTCAAAATCTCACTCCAGCAAAGTAGTTGGGTTGAAAATCAACAAAAAAGTTTCTCTCCGGGAACCTCATTTAAATGAATGTAAACAATACACAATATTTTTGTAGCGTGATGTGTTTATGATTATGTGGTTCAATTATAGCGTAATATCATGTTTTATGCATAACAGATGCGGAAGACCCTTTGTTACAAGACGCATCCTCGTCTTAGCTGATTTCTCTAGGATAAAATACATTGCACTTCCAGCCTGGATGCTAATAAAATCGTCCTATACTGCTCTCTAGTGGTTACTGGAAGCAATGCGTGTGACCTTTCATTTGTTGATAACTTAATCTTCAGCTGAACAAAAACTGCTTCTGAGGAAGAATGATTACATCCAAATTCCCATACGTTTGCACGTGCAGGTTTCTTCAACACACTGAGCCTGCGCTGTTCTCAGCCTCTCATAAAGGACAAAAAAAATTCATACAGTTAAGCCATGACCTGCCCTTGAATCCAACAAATATCAGTGTGCATTTATCAATGCAATGCAACTCGATCCAAACCATAGAAATTTATTTGGATGCAAAAGCTGTATTATGCAAGAAAAAGCAACATCAGAGGATGCATATTTACAAGACACAATGCACGTTAGTAATCACACATTGGCATGGACAGTGTCAACAGAAATTTACTGTACATTAATATTGGATTTACTATTGAAAAGAATGAACGATGGGGAAGGTAAATAAGATATGTCTTTACTTCCACAACGGGAAGATGTTTAACCAGTCAAACTAGAACCAAAATACAGTGACAAACCTTTAATGGTGTCATTAAAACAATTAAAAGGACTTAAGTCACTGAGTTGTGTGTTTTGGAACATTGGACATGCTTTATTTCAGAACTTTTCACAATTTATTTAAACATCTCACATATACAAAATAGGTACAATAGACTTTGTGGTTTCATTTTTTGAGAGAGAGAGGCCGTCTAAAAACCATTCAAAATTAGATGAAATATGTGCTGTCAGTATGAACATTTGATGTGGGGTTTTGAGTAAAAAGCCTGAACAAAAAACCAAAACAAAAAAAACAACCTTCTAGACAAAACAAAAAAAAGAGCAAAACAAAATGAAACAAAAACCAGACATCAGATTTAGAAGTATTCCACCTGCTTAAAGTGAGGGAGCATCAGGGGACGAATGTGAAACCCCTCAAATGTCAATACAAAGTAATACAGTGAAAGTGGTTTGCTCCACAGCTGCATATTAGCACCATAGATCTCTGCTTCAAGTAACTGAGCACCTTCGGATACAGCTTGAAGCATTAGAAGTCATTAGAAGTCGTAACATCTCGTTTGTGGACCCAAGTTTTGTCAAAAGTATTTTCTTTAGGTACAGGCATGAGGTAGCTTAAACCTTTTTTTCATGGAAATTGTGGTTTTAAACCTCCTCTTTGGAAGATATACAAAGACCACAAAGTGATGCATACTTTCAGCGTTTTTATTACACTTCTTTTATTTTTTACAAAAGGATGACATGATGTCCCACAACAAGGTGTTTCCCCGCGTCCCTTTGGGTTTCTGTATTAATTTGCATTGCACAAAACGCTCCGTTCAGTCCATTCAGTCCTCTCAGATGGTTACCCATCTTAAGCAAGTGGATGTGCAGAGGGAAATCAGCATTCAGTATAAAAAAAAAACAACACAGAAAGAAGGGCAGAGATTTTGTTTTTTCGTTCTTTCTCTCTTTTTGGTATTTAATTTATCATGAGTCTATTTATTGGAAACAGACTGGGCCAATGTCCAAACCAAACTCCTGATCAGCTCCACCAATGTCCAAAGGTGCAATGTCGAGGATGGGCAGGCGAGATGGTTTATTTGTTCTGTACTCAATCACTGTCTTGCTCCACTCACCAGTGTGTCTCTGCAGGGATAAAGGAAGAAAACGGGAGACCAAATGTTAGAGCGGTGGCAAAGTAATACGAATCGAACAACCGCGAGAAAAAACACCTCCGTCTCGAGACACCAAAAGCTGCATTCATGTAGCAGTTTGTAAAAAAAGGCGTGTCTTTTCTCACGAGGAAGAAGAAGAAGACCAAAGCGATGAAGGTAACAGTGAAGACCAAAGAGGAACTCACAGTGCAGCCGTCCTCCAGCACGGAGAAGGTGAAGCGGCTGTTGCCCTCGGCTCTCAGCTCCACGTCGTTGGAGCCCTGGATCACCACAGCCCTCTTCAGGTTACCGGTCTCATCGCTCATGTAGGCATTGCTGTTCTTGCAGTGGTAGGTGATGTTCTGGCTAGCTTTGTTGGACAGCAGGCGCATGAAGGCGAGCTGGGTGGCCATGCTCTGGGGGCTGAGGGTCTCATCGTTGTAGGTAAACTGCACCAAGGGAAAAATTAAAAGAAAATCACCGTTAAATGCTGGCCTTCTGGTCTCGTGCGGTGTTTAAACCCTTCTATTTCAAATAATAAAAAAAAATATTCCTTTCTGTACGCTCACCTCAGTGCCACCATTGATGGTCTCTCCGAACCAGACGTGCTTCTTGCCCTCGGTGCTTCTGTACCAGTTCTTGCGGGCGACGCTCTCGGGGTGTGCGTGGATGCAGGTCTCGCGGGTGGTGAAGTCGCAGAAGACCTTGACGGCGTCATTGATGCATCCCTGGTTGGGGTCAATCCAGTAGAATCCTACAGGGCAAGAACAAATGTTTTACTCTACTTCACATGGGCGGCAAAAGAGATCTAAATGTAAGTGGTGTCTGCTCCACGGTGCTGTCTGATGAAGGTTAGCTCACCGTTGCTCCATTCGGGGTGGCTGAGCTTGATGTCGCGGCAGGTGCGAGCAGGGTTCTTCTTGGATCCCTCAGGGGTGAGCAGGTTGTCGATCTGAGTGTTGAGGGACTTGAGGGTGGCGTCAACCTCAAAGTCCTTGGCTCTCAGAGATGGCTGATCAGCTCTGTACTCCTCGTATCCAGAGACATCGAAGGAATCACCGGAGGCACCGGGAGGTCCGGGCAGACCGGGAGATCCAGGAGGACCCTGATATGGATAAAAGGGAGGATTGATATATTGATATAAGGGGTTGGCAATTGTCAGGGTGGCAGGTTGACTCTAGATGTGCTTACAGCAGGTCCAGAGTATCCAGGCTGTCCACGAGCCCCAGGAGAGCCAATGGTTCCATGGCCACCGGCTCTGCCATCCTTACCAGGGGGTCCGTTGGGTCCAGCAGGTCCCTACAGAGGAGGTCATCACATGACAGGGTCAAACATTTGTCTTTTTTGGAAATCCTGGATTACAGTGGACTGTGGTTGATCAAGTTCCTACTCTGTTTCTGTTATCTGCCGAGCTGACCGTAACTAGCTCTGGCAATTACTAGTTAACATGTTAACCTTTGGTTTGAGGGACATGGTGCCTCTATGGATATCGTAGGAACAAGAAAAGCTCTTGTGTACTTTAGGTTATTAGGATTCCACTCACTCTGGGTCCAGAAGGTCCATTTGGTCCAGGAGATCCAGGCTCGCCGGAAAGTCCCTAAGGGGAGACAAGTGCATCGTAGAGTGACATCATAGTATTCATTGTAGATCAGGTAAATATCAGCACGTATTTTGTTTGTATTGCGACGGTGCGGGTCACTCACAGCCAGTCCAGGCATTCCCTGAAGACCAACATGTCCACGCAGACCCTTCATGCCCATTTCTCCCTTTTCTCCAGCACCTCCCTTCTCACCACGGGCTCCAGCAGGTCCCTGCAACACGCACCCACAAACAAACAAATACTCAATAAATCTGTGTAGTTTTTGTCAATTGACTATTCGTTATACTTTTTATGTGACAACAAATGGTAATTGTACTTACAGGAGCACCTCTAGCTCCAGCTGCTCCAGCAGGTCCAGAAGGACCTCCTGGGCCCTATAATGAAAGGAGGAGAAAACAGATGAATGTAAATTGCTGTTTGGATTCGGTTTAAAAGTGAATTCATCTTAAAAGCGTTGCTGTTTATGCGTACAGATTCTCCACGGCTTCCAGGTCTACCAGCAGCTCCGGCGGGTCCTGAAGGTCCGGGGGGACCAGAGACTCCCATTGCACCAGCAGGTCCGGGCTCACCACGTTCTCCCTTAACATGGTGAAAGGTTTAGATGTGGGTCAGAACACAGCATCTGTGTGTTTACAAACGTCTTTCAATGTGCCTTCATTACCTTGACTCCAGCAGAACCAGGACGACCAGGGGGACCATCATTACCAGAGTTACCCTGTAGATGGGAAAGAGTATTACAGTTTACATTTTGTTTCTGTCTTATCAGGGTTACTATCTCAGGTTCTTGTGAGTGCATGTTTTGGTTCAATCGACTAAAGTAAACCTCTACCAAGAAATAGTGGTGACAATTTAAACAAGTTTATGCAACAATAATATATATGATAATATACTAATAGAAAATTGGTTACCACTAACAGGTAATTACAGTACTTGTTATGCCCAGATCAACTCTTACCTCACGTCCAGCCTCTCCCTGAGGTCCGGGCATACCAGGCATGCCCATGTTCCCAGGGACACCACGAGCTCCGCTGGGCCCAGCAGGTCCAACGCTACCAGGCACTCCCTTTGATATGTTGCAGAGAAAAACACTGGTCATATGCAGTCACAGGCTTCATATTGCATGGGATACAGTATGTTTGTAAAGCATGTTTGATTAAAGGGGCAGTTTATAATTCAAACCATCCTGAAAATGGTCATGGTGCCTGAAAACTAAATACAAATTTACCTGTGGACCAACTCCACCGGTTAAACCAATACTTCCTCTACCTCCGGGCAGACCAATGAATCCCGGACGTCCAGCCAGACCAGCGTTTCCAGTGGAACCAGGAGCACCCTAAACACACACAAGCCACATATTAATGTATCAGCGATCAATATCTTTGGATGTAAATGCTCATAATACAGATGTAAACTTTGTAATATATATTTGTCCAAGAGCTGTTATTGTTTTCAACATGGAACTGAATCAAACTTACACGTGGACCAGACTCTCCGCTGGGTCCTTTCTCTCCAGAAACACCCTGTGGTCCCATCCTACCCTGCTCTCCTGCAGGACCAGTGGGACCAGGTTCGCCACGGAGACCGCGAGGACCATCCTTACCAGATACACCAGGGGGGCCAGGGGGTCCAAGAATACCCTGTGAGGAGGAGATGAGCAGAATGTGTCCATGTCAAGCACTCTGATTCCCTGATATGAGAACCAGCAAGACGAGAAGAAGATTTGAACATGTTATTAAGTAATCTAATCTATTCAATATGGGTTTGGATGTGCGTATGTGTGTGTGTGTGTCTGTGTTTTATGTAAGAGTAATACTCACAGCGGGACCAGAAGCACCAACTCTGCCAGCAGCACCAGGGAAACCAGTCAGACCCTTACGTAAGAAAAATACACAATCAAAGGTCACACGGCAGTCATCAAGAATATGTGGGGTGTCTTTTTGTGTGCGTGTCCGTGTATGTGAGTAGATATGACAGAGGTCCAACAATTTTGTTTTCTGGTTAAAAAATACAAAATTGACAATTTGGTGTGGCTTTGAGCACAGCTTTCCTAAAAGGTCAAGAATAAATTGAATTGAAGCTATTGGACTGTGTATATATTTTACTTAGGTACACTGCCAGGTTTTTAAGGATATTAAATAAATGCCAAAAATGTACTTAAAATAAATTATAGTTAAAGTGTCACTACTCACGGCAGGTCCGTTGTCTCCACGCGCACCAGGAGGTCCAGCAGGGCCAGAAGCACCCTAAATTAACAGAAACACTCACATTACCCATGTCTCATCTGATTTATAAAATTGTCAATGCTCGTATGTCCACATCTGAAGCCTTGGTACTAACAGGAGGTCCAGACTGTCCGGCTGGTCCAGAAGGTCCAGATGGGCCAACTTCTCCTTTAATTCCTGCAGGTCCACGCTCTCCTCTTGCTCCGGTTGGACCGTCAGCACCCTGAAGACAGGAGTGGTAATGGGGACGGGTCACTATCTAGGCAATTTGGTGGGTGTATATCTTTTTTGCATCGTAAATAGTATTTTGTGTTGGAAGATGTTCGGCTGCTGACTTACAGGGGGTCCAGCAAATCCGGGAGCTCCAGGAGGTCCAACCTCTCCACGCTCTCCCTGTGGAGAACAAGCAGTGTCAGGAGGACAATTAATGCTGCACAAACAAGCTTTGTGTTTTCCTCACGTCATTGACCGATATTTATATTACCAGTTAATTTAAGGTTAATATGGAGAAATGGGAGTTAATGAAGGAAGGAGGCCACAGTTACTCACAGCAGCTCCACGAACTCCAGCGGGGCCGGGAGGTCCGAAACTACCACTCTCACCCTGGTGGGAGAGAACAGTGAGTGTGTCATGTGTGATCTGATTAGCATAGCTGCATCCATCCAAGGATAGATAGCTAATGAATCTGAAAACACCATATGAAGGAAATAAAAAGATCATTTCTGTTTCTTCTTTTTTGTGACAAAATAAAAATGTGGTGTCTTTGTTTCCCAAAATCAACAGGCCAACGGGCAGTAAAGCTGATGCCATTCTAGATTACGCTCTAGTTGGGCCATTGCTGTGATATTATTAATCAGCCATAAGGGGGCAGTGTTGAGGTTCTGGCATCAAATACAAAGTGAGAGTTCTCTACACGGTTCTACGGTCCGCCGGCCATTTTGAAAAATGTTGGAGGCGTTTTTTTTTTAGCTCATTATAGTTTTCATCCTCAATGTTCTCGTTTTAATAGTTTATGCCATTGTTTGTTTTGAGGTAAATCATATCCAAACATCACCAACTTACCTTGTCACCATTGGCACCAGTTGGGCCAGGAGGTCCAGCGGGTCCAGCAATTCCCTAGAATGATAAATGAGAAGACACTAAGACCGTGGCCCTGGTTGTTACACTGCAAAACACTTTCATATCAAGTGCCTAAAAAATAATTTCAGTTTCACTTACACGGCCACCATCTCTGCCAGCATTGCCATCAAGTCCTCTGCGTCCAACCTCTCCCTAAAGGAGATGGAAAAGAAGTGAATAAACGAGGGGAAATAATGTTTATTATTTCAACAATTTTAGTTAACGGGGACCCGACATAACAAACAAAAACTGTAATACTTGAAATCAGGTGATCAATATTCAACACGGCATACTTCGTACAAGAAGCATTATAAAATAAATCCTGTTGACTAGGTTCATAGTCTAGCATATTTACAGAGCTGTTGTGGCTATTTTAAGGGCGTACATTGGGGTGCATTTATGGAGTTTACCTTCTCTCCCTTGGTTCCAGCGCCACCGGCGGGTCCGCGCTCTCCAGGCATGCCATCAGGTCCTTGGTGTCCAGGTGTACCAGCAGCTCCAGCTGGACCAGCCTCTCCCTGAAAACAGACACAACAAACAATGGTTCCTTTTAGCATAAAACACACTTTGCATTCAACAGGACCACTTTAGTCAGAGGAGCAGATAAAATCATTTTACCTTGCCACCATCGGTTCCAGGGGCTCCAGCGGGTCCACGGGGTCCCATTGGTCCCTGAGGTCCATTAGGTCCGGCAGCACCTGAGTTACCACGCTCTCCCTGCAGGGAAACATAGAGGGAGTCAGTGTCTCTGGCTACTAATGAATGCAAATGTATTCTGCTACATTGATAGAGGTATTCTGTGTATCTAATGGTTTTGATTGAGTTGATGTAAATAGGCCAAAAACGCCTCTGGATTTTAAAGGTAACTCATCCTGAATATCCTGAAAAACAAAAAAAGAGGCCTGAACAAGTGGACTGACCTTGGCACCAGCAGGTCCAGCAACTCCGTGGTCTCCGTGGATTCCCTTTATAGAAACAGCAACGGAGGGTTAGAGATGTACTACATGCTTTGACAGTACCACATGTTGGATGTCAGTGTTACTTACTCTTTCTCCGGGCTTGCCAGTCTCACCAGCACCTCCAGCGGGTCCGGGCAGACCCTGAAAACAGCAATCCGCAACATCAGGACCAATGGACCCTATATTGCTACTTATGCAGACACTGCCATCTCAAAAGTGCACCCGTTGGTGCAGGTCATATATTGCATCTCTTCTTAAACCTCTCATTTTATTACAACTAGACTGAAATGACTCTGTTAAATGTGTTTTTTACTGGGGTTTTTTTATGTGTATCTGTTTTTTATTTTATTTTCTTGGCCGTGTAAAATGAGCAGGAAATAGAAACATGATGGATCCGAACCTGGAAGCCAGGAGCTCCAGAAGGTCCTGCCTCTCCCCTCTCACCAACACCACCCTGTAGCAAAAGAGAAACAGAAGAGAGCAGTGTTGGCGCATGTATTTGCCTGAAAGGGCGATATATATTTGTGTTTATACATACAGTTTTTTTCATATAAGGACACTTACAGCAGGTCCGTTGGGACCAGTGGCTCCGTTGTTGCCATCAGCTCCGGGTGCTCCCTACGTAGGAATGTGATGACATATTATAACAACTTACAAGGAAGCTGACAAACCACGATAAAAAGTTTTATAAGCAAGTTACTTATTAACCTATCAAACACTTGCAGGGTTTTGTTTGACTTACTCTCTGTCCAGTGGGGCCTGCAGATCCCCTTTCTCCAGGCTTGCCAGCCTCACCCTGACGAAGGTAAGAGGCAAGTCAAGCGAAGGTGAAGATAAACTTAAAAAACGAAAAGGTGATCATCAATCGTGGCTCAGTCTCGCCTGTGTCTCTACTTACACTAGGTCCTTTGGGTCCTGGGAAACCGATGTTTCCGGGCTGGCCTCTAGGCCCAGTTGGGCCGGGAGGTCCAGAGCGGCCATCTTGTCCAGCGGGTCCCTGGAAGGGGAAACGTAGAAAAGTAGAGCAGAACGTAAATAATGCAATCATAAACAGTACAGAATGAGATTGCTTCATGAAATAAAATGTGGTGACGGTGTAAATTATTAGATCCACAAGTTTCAGTGTAAAAAAATGATTTACTCACAGCAGCTCCTTCCTTTCCTGGGGGTCCGGAGCTTCCAGGGCTTCCTGGGTGACCCTGTGCATTATAAACAAACATAATCAAACTTTTTTCTTTCTTTCTTTGAGCCAACTACCTTTCTACAAAATATTGGGTTCAATTATGCACAATACATGTAATAGCAATAGCCTTGCATCGAAACCATTATAACACCGCAGAGCCAATCTAGAGGCGTTTTCTCTCTTCTACCTAGACTCAGAGATCTAACATAGAGACCAGATCATAAATGAATTCAGCAGAAGACTCACCCTGTGACCAGCTGGCCCGGTCTCACCGGCGCGACCAGCATCTCCAGGGGCTCCACGAGGTCCAGCATTACCAGTGGAACCACGGGCACCAGGCATGCCCTAAGAGAAAGAGACGTCCAAGAGGAATGAGGAGGCAGTTCCTCCTTATGGCTGATAAGCGATATATTTTGCAGCAAAACTAAACGTAATATAGATTGGTGGAAGGAGATTTGTTCATTGCACACTTACAATTGGGCCGGTTCTTCCCTCACTACCAGGCAAACCACGGCTGCCAGGGGAGCCCTGAAAGAGAGACGCTATCATCAGCATGTGGCCTAAGAAACGTGACTCCAAACACGGAATCACGCGGGTCCCATCAGAGGCGGCGGTCTGGTACTAACTCTGGCTCCGATGCTTCCAGCGGGTCCTGTGGCACCAAGCTCACCATTGGGTCCTCTCTTGCCCTCCTCACCCTGAGGTCCGGGGGCTCCCTGAGGTCCAGAGTTACCCTGAGGAAAGCATACCGAGAAGTCAAAAGACAGTACGTTTTCAGATGCCTTAGAATTAGGGTGAAACCAAAAGATCAGGGCGTGAACTTACAGGCTCGCCTTTGGGTCCACCATCTCCCTTAATACCCTGTGTACCAGGATCTCCCTAAAACAGATAAACACAAATTCCCCATTTACACAATTATTTGCATACCTGCCTACTCTTGCAGGGAATACAAACATGTTTTTTGTTGTTGCTTGTGTATTGTGTACTCACACCAAGGCCTCTCTGTCCAGCAGAACCCTGAGGGCCCTGGGGTCCAGGTCCTCCTCTTGGTCCGGGGAAGCCAGGAGTTCCAGAAACACCAGGAGCACCCTAAATAACAGCCATGACGGAAAGGTGATCATCACCAGAGCTGAAATCTGAAAATATTGCTTACATTTGATCAATATCTACTTTTTAACAAAATAGACTTGATTATGTTTAGTTATAGCACAATAAAAACCAGCTCCTGTAAACAGCAACATTAATGATATATAGGTTGTAACCTCCGTATGACCTTAACTGACATTTGACCTTCAAATTCCCTGATATTATAACTTGAGTACTTACTGCAGGTCCCTTAGCTCCATTCAGGCCATTTGTACCAGGGTTACCCTGCAGGAAAAAAACAAGAAATAATTCTGATTAAAAAACAACGAGCTATAACAATTTGTACATTTCACTTTTTCAAAGACTTACTATTTGAGAAAAAAAGCATTTTAATATGTAGAATGTCACAATTTCACACAAGGTAGCTTAAGTAACTGACATTTAAACGTTGCTCCGTAACGGATTGCATTGTCGAAAAGTGGCATAGACAAATTGTCACAGATCACAAATTTAAATAATAACAACATATCTATATTATATATTCCGGGATTAATAAATAATCATTGCCGTATAGAACAAGGCGACAATCAGTTTTACAAGAAGGTGTGTGTATAGTGACATATTTGCATACGTACAATGGGACCGGCGGGGCCTACAGCACCATTAGCACCAGGCTCTCCTCTTGCTCCCTGAGGTCCACTTGGGCCAGAAGCTCCAGCACCTCCAGTCTCTCCCTGATAAAGACAAAATCATCAATCAACGAAATCATAATAAGCATTATGAGGGTAGTTTGTTATGGATGTGTTCATGAAAAAAAATGGTCCTGAGTGACTGAGGCCGTTAGATGTCTAAACTATTCCCATGGGGATAATACACAAAAGCCATCGGACCGTGAACTTTGACAGATGGTCGGAGGGAGCTAACTTTTCTGACAGATGCTTATCCTTATACTGTATGCTAATGAGTACTTCCTCAATGTTCGGCCCTGCACTAGCATCTCAGGGAGGATGTGTTGGCAAGGGACAGTAAACTCCACAGGAAGGTTGTGACACCACACTTACCTTGGGTCCGGGGCCACCGGGGAATCCTGGGGGACCAGCAGATCCAAGGGGACCCTGGGTGCAAGAGCAGCAGATAAGACGTTCAGCCTTATGTAGTATAGGTCAAAGCTCACACTACGGTGGCCTAATAACAAAATGCATTCATCTAACCAGGGTAAAAAAGGTCAGTACTCACAGCAGGGCCAGAGGGTCCGGCATTGCCATCAGCACCACGAGCACCAGCAGGTCCAGCAGCGCCGGGTCGGCCTCTCTCGCCAGTCATACCACGAGCTCCCTAAAGATAGTACATGACAAAGGTGTCTTTACTGCAGTCGTCTGATGGCAAATGGAATGCGAACTTATTTGGAATAGGGTTTAGTGCATGAATGGTGAACTTAATCAAAGACTTACAGCCAGTCCAGGACTTCCAGGAGCTCCGTGGGCACCAGTCTCACCCTACAGTTGGGACAGGAGAGGAGATTATGTATCTGAAGTGAAGGGACTCGAGGTCAGAGGTGAAAACCCTGAAAAACTACTTTGGTTCATTTCTTCACCTACATCAGCAGGCCGACATTAATATACGTACAAGATGAACTCGATGAAATAATGCACTCATTGGGTGGCCTCCTTACCTTGGCACCGGCAACACCATTCTCTCCCTTGCGTCCATCCAAACCAGTGTAACCCTGTAACACACAGAGAGAGAGAGAGAGGGATGATGGGAGATGTTGTTTATACAAAGGGTTAGAGAGTGCTACTGTCACCACTCCTGTCAATTGAAACTAAACTGTGCTACTTCAGACGCCATTAAGCAAACATTAGTGATAGAGTGATGAGACTCAATGGGTAAATCAGATTGTCAGAGGAATCAGGATGTGGGGTCCTTGACCTCTCATGAGAACAGAAACAGTAGAAATCTGAAGAGAATGTTGGATGTTCAGGAAGCTTGTCTGTTTGCAAAGTTGGTTTAACAGGAAGTTTTACTTACTGGCCAGAAAAAAAATAATGTCAGCCAATAAGCTTTGTATTAAATCTACATTACTCCTGAGGAGGTGGGGGGGGGGTGGGATTAGTTCCACAATCACTCCCAGCGTGGGTCAGTATGGGGCATCATGCTCCCAAGCCATTTAGGCCGGGGGCAGCTCCTCCACCTTTTATTTGGTTTTAGAGCAGTTGTGGTTACTTCCCCCCTTCTGCCAGCCAGTGCGTTCCAGGTGATACGCTAAACCACGCAGTCAGGTAGAGGAAATAAATCAACACTCACTCTGTGTCCCTTCATTCCTGGAAGTCCAGGGGTTCCAGGGAATCCACGAGCGCCCTGACATTCAAAGTAGAGAAAGGGTTACTGAGACATGTATCCTTTTCCCTCTTTATTCTTCCTTTGGAGAATATCTCTCACCTGTGGGCCGGCGGTACCTCTGTCTCCAGGCTTGCCAGGTCTGCCGTTGTTACCCTGCGAGTCACAAAAAAGCAGCAGCAACTCAAAATACCGAAACTAAGTCTTTACAAGACTTTTGAGTCCAAGTATTGACTGAAAGGTGCCTGTGGGAACACAAATGTTTACGTACATCGTCTCCAGATTTGCCAGGGGGTCCAGGGGGGCCGGTGGGACCCATGTGGCCCTTGGGAAGGAGAAAAAGAAAATTTGCATTACCACAAAGACAGCAATTGTTTTTGGATGAGTCTGACAAGAAATGACCTCGAAGCGGTTCTAAACCCGCAATCATTTACAGAATGGAGAGTATTTTGGAGGATGATCTTACAGTCTGTCCAGACTCTCCAGGCTCACCGGGGTGTCCAGCTTGTCCCTGAGGTCCCTGTTGAATGACAAGAGGCCGTTATAAATAGTGTAGAGTCATCTATACATTATAACAACGGCCAATTGACCTTAAATTAGCAGTGTGTGTGTGCGTTGACTTACTGACTCTCCAGAACGTCCGGCAGGGCCAGGAGGGCCAGGAGGGCCCTAAAAAGAAGAGATGATAATTACAGACAACAACAAACAATTGAAAGCTGTGAGATAAGCATCCCAGCATGGACTAAAAGTATGTGACGGGCCAGAGTCTAAAGACACACATAGAACTACCAGACAACTCATGTCTTTATCTATTGAAGTAAAGGTTGGTTGGTAGGTAGATAACGGTGTGTGCTTATTTGTGTGTGTGTGTGTGTGTGTGTGTGTGTGTGTGTGGTAGAAAGAGAGGGTCCCTCACCGGTGGTCCAGGGACATCAGGAGCTTTTCCTCCACCTTCATACTGAGCAGCAAAGTTCTGTGAACAGAAGAAAAAAACACCACAGATTATTCAATGTCATTGTCACTGTTATATTAGCAGAGCATTGATCCAGTTTCAAGGCATAGCAGTGGTCACTGGTAGCACCAGGCGGGTCCATGTTATCGGCATGAAACCACAATCAGCCATTACACAGGTTTCAGGTGTTTGATAGTTAAAAGAGATTAAATGATAGAGGAAATCTTGTTGTGTTTCTCTGTTGGGCCAATGCAACAAACGGGTAAAGGACAAGGGGTCAAGGGTTGCGGTTAAAAAGCTGAGCGGTATGGCTTCCAGCGCCGCACGGAAACTCAACCTGCAACCCTGAATGAGCCGAATGTGGCTCAGACACACAGCCAGGACAGATACATTTCAATGGTTCTACTCAAGTCTGCAGCACGACAGTCATTGGAGGCCAAAGCACCGTTGAAACACTTTCGCACCACTTTTTGAGAAAGACACTGGGTAGTCAGGCGGCCTAATTAGCGAGAATAAAGAGTGGACTTACTCCTCCGAGACCAGGGGGACCAGGGGGACCAGCGGGGCCAGGGAATCCGGGGCGGCCATCTTTTCCATTTGGGCCTTGAGGACCCTAAAAAACACAGATGATACGATGAGTGGACTGATTAACTACTGTGAAATAGTGCTTTTAATGTATTTGCTTATATAATAAACTAGGTAAATATATGAAATAGGACCCATCATCTCCATGTACATCACTTGTATTGACTTGAAAGGCCTATGGGTGATGTCACCAAAGAGGTGTGTCTGAGGGTCAATTGATGTCAACAAATACAACCCCAAAGACGGATAAACAATGCATCACATTAGCTGCAGAAATGACATATTCTGTAACAATTGTTTGATCGACGGAAGCATAGTTTTGCTTCAGCTTACCCTGTCACCTCGAGGTCCTTTGGCTCCTCTGGGACCCTGCAGTCAGACCAGAACACAGAGCGGATGCTTTAGCAACATGTCAGATCCCGCACGGTCCTCTAGCAAAGCAGGTGTCTGATCTAAACCGTACTAAATGTGATAAAAGCGAATCCAATCTATGCATTCTGTTGAATGACGAATCAATAGAATGTGTTTAGAAAACAACTTGGTCTTCCAGCAGAGGATAAGCAAGTTAAAACACATTTTTAAAGATGACTAAACTACTCTTGTGTGTCTGATATGTGTCTGATACGCCACACTCCAGGTGCTAAAGACATGACAACAACATTATGTGCTCACCTTCACTGTAGATAAGGAGAAGATAAATAAATGTGAGGTTTAATTATTCAGCCTCGTTAACATATAGACTACTGCGAACATTCAGCTCTCATCTCTTTTGCATGAGTAATCTTTGTAAGTAATTAGTAAGTATGCTAAATAAGATACATCAAACATGCAGATACAGCAGCTAAAAGGAGCATCACAAACCACATTACCATTGACTCTGTAGCAGAGCATATGTTAGTCCAAATAAAGTTTTGAGATGTCACCAGAATCACACAGACCACACTGCACCTTTAAAACGGTGAATTGCTGGAAACACCATGTTGATGGTGAAACAAACACATCAGGTTCCGTTTGTCTTACATTAGAGGGGCCATGATTTACAACGATGAAATGATTTTGTCTATTTTTAAATTATCCAAGCTGAAGATCTCAACCTTTGCGAACTAGTCTGAGATCAGCTTTGGGTAAACAAAAATCAAATCCTAATCAAGGAGCCGGGGAAAGACTCCAAACTGACCCAAAGCCAGCTGTTAGGGACAAACCTCCCTCTGCCCCTCAGAAAGGATCCTTTGTACCAGGCCCCATGGGCGCCTCAGAGCGGAGGTTTTAGCTTTCACTGACACCAACTTAAGCCAATAGGACCCTCACCTATTCATGGACAGGAAGGGAGAGAACTGCAAGAAATAACTTGGTTCAGGGGGCAGAAATTCCTAAATGAAGCTCTCTGCCTTGGTTGCGATTGCTCATGCGGTGCAGACCAACCGAGGGGTCTCGCTTTCGTGGAATATTTCACAGCGTTTTGGAAGATTAAAACAGCAAAGAGAAAAGGTAAAGCTATCGTTAGGAAAAGTTGCTTTCATGATTTCATGCACGTGTACTAACCGAGTCTGTGGCGTTGCAGAGACGAGGGGGAGGGAGGGGGAGAAAATGAGGGTGGGAGAGAAGAGGGAATACTCCGTTAGAACATGGTAAGCATTTTGAGTCGACTGAAAAACAAACAATGTCATTTCAATTCATCTGTGGGCTTTCTCTAACGTCTTTCAATGGAAAGAAATTCTGTTAGCCTTTGAAACAAAGTCTACTATAGCGTAAACAGTCGAATGTAACCACACTATGCAGACACTAACAGAGAAGTAGCCACGTTGACATAGAGTTATCCCATATTCAAAGATAATGTCTGTAACAGAAAATAGCAAATGTTCATAGTTAAACAGAATGCTGCACTGCATGCGGGTTTCATTGACCTCGGCCGTCTTATAGGGCTCGGACACCGTGTCAAAGATAAACACTGCCAAAAACAACACCACACGTAGCACAGCAATCTCAAAATGTCGAACTAAACCTTCTGCGATTTGCTACAAAACTGGAGGCTGTAACAACGTGTAGCTTAGGGCCACCTCAGCCTGCCTCCTCAATCCGTCTATGTCTGCGTTGAATGTGAACCTTAAGAGTTCAATAGCATTCCAGAAGGATTCAGCTACCAACAGGCCCGGGCGGGTAGTTTTTGCCTTGGGGACAAGGATGGTCAGGCTGCTACTGCACACAAGATAAGAACGGCATCGGTTGTATTGGGGGATGTCGGACGTCAGATATTCTCATTCTGTTGTTAAAAGGAGCTTTTTTCAGATGTTGTTTTGGTGAATTTCAGCCTAATTAGATTGAGTCCTACCATCCAAAATTGTAAATGGAGATCTGCTAATCTGATGATTGTGTAATGGTGGATGTTGATGGCTGACGTGTGTATCTCTCATCCAAAATGTGTGGCAGGTGGACGTCAGCTGGTCACGGTTGGGTTCGGCCCAACTGGGACCTCCCCATGAACTCCAAAGCCTCGTGTCCGATCTAGACCACAAGGTGGCGCAATTGGACATTCAAGGTGATGGGAGACTATTTATCTCCCCATTTTATGTACCATATTAGTGAAAAAGTTACCAAGAAGCTTTGACTTCAATGCCTATTTTGAGGTATATTCTCAAATTATTTTGTGACCGGAATAATGTCACATTCCGCGGAAATGTGTAACTATAAAGAAATTCAAGGACAAGGTTTGACGCAAATCTAGAAACACTCTATTATGTAATCATTTAGTTCAAATCTTACTTTACCCCCAGGTGAGCCTTTCTAAAGGGGAAAACGTGTAACTGGTACCAAGCGGCAGTTCGCACTAACGGCCACCAGGGGGAAACATAGCAGTTTGCTATAATAAAGCTTCATTGGCTGGACATCTGGATGGAACAATGGAACAATATGTACAACGCCCCTCGAAGTTTTCCTACTAATGTCGAAACGATGACTCACATTTAGCCTATTTTTTACGATTCTACATGCATTAAAAACATTTAAAAGTATCTCGGCCGTTTACTAGAGAGGTTTCTTACAAAGCGAGAAAACTTTTTTTTTCAAGAATGTCGCTTCTGCCTCCTAGAAACTAACTCAAATTATTGTATCCGTGGAAAAAAAGGTGAAAAATCCTCTGCACGTGCTAAATCCGGTCAGCTTTAGTCTGCGGTGCTTTGAGCTGTCTTCATGTAAGTCCCAAACAAAAGTCAAAGCGCGAGATCCTCAAGCAGTAGGACCCGAGAAAAAAAAAGATATCCATCACAGAAAAAGAGCAGATATTCAAACTTACATTGACATGATGCTATGCATGCAGTTACTGCAAGCAGCAACAGAATCCGAGTATCCACAAAGCTGAGCATGTCTACGCAGACATGCAGACTCCTTGTGCCGCTAAAGCCCTGTTTTTGAACCACCGTTAAGCAGGCATACAGTTGTGGTGACACGAGTAACTCCAAACTCAGCGGAAACCTGCTGCCTTGATGCTAGAATAATAAAGTTCTATCAGGCCTATTTATACGGCAGGAGGGTCCCTGGTCTGCGTGTCAAAAGTCAGCCCACCGACCAATGAGAGGAGAGAAACCCAATCTGACTCCCATCCCTCTGCAGCTCTCGCTCAGTCATGTGGTGCTGCATCTCCCAGCCTCCTCTCCACCAGGAACCCGTTTGGCAAGGCTCTGGCGATGATGACGAGTGCAACGTTTTAATTAGATCCATTCTTTTTGAGGACGTGGACAGCGTCGAGGTTTTAAAAGGGAGAAGAAGGCCTAGTTTTTTTCCCCCCCTCCTTCTTCCACGGGACCCGGAGTGTCCGTACGGATATACGCGCGCCTGGTGTCCAACCTTTACGCGCAGTCTAGGCTTTTGCGTAAAATTTGCCCGTTTTTGGTGAACGTCGGTGGGCTTCAGTTGGAACCGAGAGGCCCCGATTTTTCTCCGCCTTGGATCCTATGAAGAACAAATACTTAGTGTATTGAGTAGTATAGGAATGTCTATTAAACTGATTTTGATCTTTTTTTTAAAAACTGAATTGGAATATGTTAGTTTGCCGTTTATGCCGTTATATAAATCTTAATCTAAATCTTAACCTCATTCTTCTATTTTTAATGGCCTTGCTTTTATTATTAGTATTATATAGTATTATATGGCTACCAACAATGTCCACTGAGCATCAAACGGATTTGTGTCATATTTAAAATTCCACCCAAAGTGCAAACCACATCCATTCAATATTTCCTAACCAATTGACTTTTTTTTGTCCATACAAAATAATGTTTTTGTTTCTACATCTGCATATTTCCGTAACGCTTCTAAACTCTTAAAGAGCAGTTTAAAATGGGAATGAAGTGTCCCGAGGTCTTGTGGAATGCAGTGATTCGCATTCAATACAGTGTGCTGGATCTTTAGACAGACACAAGAGAGGAGCTATCTAGTTTCAACCTCTCCTCTCTCTCTGTGTCTCTGTTCCTCTTGCTGAAGAGCTCTCACCTGCCCACATGACCAGACATGTCACCTCTTCTCCTTCCACTCCAACAACGCTCGGCACGGCTCGTGCTGCCTTATATTACACGTCAGTAAAGCACAATTCCAAAGTCAATGCAGTGATGCAAACTTTCCCATTTAAATTATGAACCAAAATCTATTCACTAATAAAACAAATGCATGGCTTGTATTGTAAATGTATTCTTATCATATTCTGTATTTCATAAAGCTGCACTACATTATCAAATAAGGACCTTAAATTACCAAGACATACGCGTTCTATGTTTATTTTATGGAGGCGGACCGCAAGAAAAACTAAATATGTAAGGAACCTATTTAGGATGGCAAATACATGGCTGTTCACTTTGAAACACTTTTGTTTTTTTAATGCAGATCGTGATGATAAACAGCTTGCTTGACTTTATCAATCATTGTGTGCGTTGCGTTTTGCAGCACGGTGGGGTCAGGCAGTAACTACTCAAGCCTCTAAAAGAATATGGAGACAACATAAGAGGTTCTACCCTGGTTCTGATACATCAAAGTTTACTCAACTATCCCAAATAGCTTTTTTTCCCCCGCCTCCTGCCGACAGAAAGGCCCGTTCTCTTTCCTTCCCCCTCTGTGACAAAAAAAAGTAATTGCTGGACACTCCCGAGAACTTCACTTCACGTCTTCCCTGAGTCCAACCAGAGAGATAGAAAGACAGAGAGAGAAAAAAGGAGGGGAGGGGCGAGCGAGATGAAATGTGTTTTAAAGATGGCAGCGCTCCCGCTCGCTGCAGAGCTACATTCCCATGTTTGCTGAGGAGCTAAAGCCTCGAAGTAGACGGGCGGCGTAGGAAATCAAAGATGGCTGCAAAGCTCCACATCATCAACCCCCCCCCCCTCTTGATTCATCCACGTTTCACACAAAACAGTCAGTTTTATCTAACAGGGCTTAACATTTTTTTTTTTTGCTTAAAAAGCCTAAAAACCCTCACAGATTGAAAACAAAGACGCTAAAAGCAAAGGTTTGTGAAGATGGCAGCAGATGCAAACAAATGAAAACTATGGCCCTCAGTTATATACTGGATAATTAATTTTCCACAACATTGTGAGTGTGTCCTGCTTGGGTGAATTTATCCCGGGGGAGGAGGGGTCGACAGCAAGAATATGTCACCTAATGCATCTGCAAAGGGTTCCTTTATTGAGGTCTTCATTCAAACACGGGAAACATCTGAAAATGGGACACGCCGAAAAACTGGTCACCCAGTGTCACTTCTCTGGTCTCTCAGTTTAACGGTTAAATGTTAAATGCCATCAAAGTGAATGGCTCCTTCAGCCATGCTTTTAATAACGAAATAAGATTCCTGCATTGGAAAAGAGTTAAGTAAAGTCACCTAAATTAAAATGTATATTTCTTTAAACTTTAACATTTCTTTTAATCCCTCAGCCATTTTGAATCTCACATCGCGTTGCTCCTCTCCTCTACTGTCTCTTGTAGTGCTTCCAGCTGGGCCTGCAGACAAGATTCCTCCAGATGTGCAACAATCCGATTGGCTCGTTGGAGTAGTTCAGTCACTGGCCTCGTCTCACATTTTCATTCTGACGCGGAAGAGAGAGAGAGAGAGAGAGCGAGCGCCATGGAGGACGGGTGGAGAGGATCCTCTGCTGTCGGGACGACTGTCCACCCGTCAGTCAGCTGGTGAGGAAATAAGCACAAAACCAATGAAGTTAGATTTGTCTGCTCGGATGAAAATGTGGAACCATTGCATCATTGCATCACAGCGAGAAGAACATCCACTGATCGCGGTTTATTTATTTCAACCATTGCTCTGAGAGAATGTTCGAAATCTTCTGTTCAGCCTAAATGCAAGGTGTCTTTATTCAGTTGGAAAGTGGACAATGTGATTCTGATGTGATTCTGATGTGATGTGATGTGCGGCCATATGTTAACACGGTAAAATAAACTGACCCGTTCGGGGTAAATGTGGCTCAAACACCCAGACAGCTCTCAGTAGAGGAAATCTAGAGAAGCAGGGAGAAAGAGAGAGTTAGTGATTAAAGAGACACACACACACACACACACACACACACACACACACACACACAGTGTAATCTTCTCACACAGACTGAAGCAAAGAGAGACGACAGAGATGAGAAAAGGATTTTAAAGTTAAAGGAAGCAGAGTGATGGATAAAAGGATTCAGAAACACTGCCCTCTATGACACGCACACACAGATAGAGGCACTGATTAAACAGGGCACTGCACACACACACACACACACACACACACACACACACACACACACACACACACACACACACACACACACACACACACACACACACACACACACACACACACACACACACACACACACAGCAGACATGCTGGGGCGGTTGAGGTTTCTAAATTACAGCCCATATTCCAGTCAGTTTTCTCCTCCCTGAAAACTTGAAGACCTGAAGACTTTCCACACAGCAACACCGTTGGGAAATTGAAAACTTTTTGACCCTGACTGTCTAAAAAGAAATGAGTTAAATGCTAACTTTTGCCTATTTAAACTCTAAGTTAGTACAACCGGGAATCATAAGATGAGGCGGATTTGTTGCGTCCCGGCACCAAAGAGCACAAAGGAGTCGTCTTTGTCCACATGGCCAGTCTGTCTTTGTTTAGCTTGAAGAAGTCGGCAGTTTTAACTTCCATTTCCCTAAAAATAATACAAGTAGTGTTAATGTGTGAGGATTATCAGCCAGTAGCAGCTATCTATACGTACGGTTTATAGCAGACCATGTGATGCTGAAGATACTTTGATGCATGTGTCGAACTGAAAAGTGAGAGGTTTTTTTTTTTGTGGCTTATGAACTTAACGTGGGTGAGGAGGAGCCTTGTGTGGATCTTTCTCTCACGACATAAAGTTTCCCGACTCATCGCTCGGCTCAGCCCGCTGCGTACGTCTTTAGAAGCTTCAGGGATTCAACTAAAACGCTTGACAACGTTCTCCCGGTTTGAACAACGTCTTGGTGAGGTGAACGAAACCAGGCAGCAACGTCAATACCCGCTTCATTTAAATCGGGGCCGATAAGCAGAGAACCAGTGCACCTTCAGACAGTCAGTAAAAAAACAAAGCAGCAACAGGCAGCAGAAAGATTGGGGCACGTGGATTTAGATTGAGAGGAGGACCCGGGAGGCTGCAGGCACTTGCTTGCGTCTTCAAGCACGACGAAAAGAATCCAGCTCCCTTGCTGGCCCGACAGGCCCGAGCGCATTTCAGCATGCGGAGGCCCCCCCTCCACCCCCCCTCCCCTCCTCTCCCGGCACTGTTCCCCCTGCCGACCGACTCTGTAGCACCCAGGTAGGGGAAGGAACCGGGGAAGAGCTTGTAAAAGACTCGCCGGGGCTTTTTAAAGGAGCTCTCGTTTGCTTTAAGTGCTTCAAATTATACTCGATCCTGTGATTTGACACGAGTATGTGTGTCCGTCTCGCTCCTTCCCTTCGTTCCCATATCTGAGCTTTCCCCGTTTTCTCGTATCATTACAGCGTCTCCCCTCCAACTCTTCCACCGTCGCCTCTCTTGCTTCCCCTCCCTCCCTTTTTTTTTTTTTTACCACATCTGCAGGCTTTTCCAGTGGAATACATTTGGATGGGTGGGAGTGAGGGGTGCGGGTAAGGGAGAGTATAAATACGTGTCAGGAAACACAAGCGAGCTCGTGGAGAAGTTGAGTCACGGGGAAACAGCTCTTAATCACGTTCAAGAAAACCGAGCGAAAAAAGGGCTTCTTGCATAAAATGAAAGCAAAGACGAAAAAAAAAAGCTTTTCAGTCAATGAGAGAGCTCGAGGGATGAGAAAGAACGTGAGAATTGCAAGGAAGTAAAAGGCGAAAAAGAGGAGAGAAGAAAGAAGGGAGCCTCCCTTGGCCGGGACTAACTCATGGTTAGATATGCCTGTGTGTCCACATGACTCAGTCTGGTCAGCAAACGCATAATAAACGTGACAGAAATATCCCCGCACAATGTCACCAGGGTCCAGGGCAGCCGGTTAATTGCTAGATAGAGCTGAGCCGTGGTTTGAGAGAGGAAAATAAAGGCCAGCGCGTAAGTGTAAAGCGAGAGAATGCTTTTAAAAAAAATGGCTGCAGAATCAAAAGAGTCGAGTGGATCTTTTAAACAGAGGTGAGTCACTTTCTAATTTAAAGCGAAGCAGAAAATAATTCTGCATTGTTAAAAAAAGGAGTGAGTCACATTAATATTCATATCCGAATACCAACGTTGCTGATCTACAACCTCCAAGTCCCCCAGAGGCAGTTGTTGGCTACTCTTGCCCCGAGGGAAGGGTAAGGCTGAGATGTACTGTAAATATTCACAATTCAGGTCTAGATGGAAAAACTGCACAGAACCTGTTGAGCTTCATCAGCGTGTTGACATATTTTATCATAAACCATCTTCACCAACCAGTACAGCTTTCATCTTTTGATTTGTTTTACGAGCAAATGGGATTCAGCCCTGAAACAAACAATGTTTCCTTAGTTAGTCACTATACTAAGATGGTAAATAATTCAGCTTCCCTTTGTCTTGAATTCAGTTTTTCATTAGACGCCTTTGGTAAAGAGACTTTTACTTTTCTATGATAAAAACTACGACAGCAAATTTCCCGCCTACGAACTTTTTTTTTTTATTGTCATAGAATAGGTGGTTGATATGGAGTCATTGAAATATATATAAAAAAACTATTCAGCCTTTAACTTAGTGTTGTTGTCATTTGAGGTGTATTAGGAACTTTTTCAATGCTGACGATGGCATTTGCACTTAAAGAATCATATTCTGTAGAAAAATCCTCCGGAATAAACGTGCCTGGTTTGCTATAATCCCAAATCAAATGAACTAATACCATTTACATACCATTGCACTGCAGCACCCTGAAGGTTAGCATGCTGACATTAGCGTGAGGCTAATGTGGCTAATGAGTGGATAAATCTGGCACAGCATTGTCGTTTTACCGAGTGATCACTTAACATTATTTCTGTAGTCTTATTCCTTTGCCCTTGAACAAAAATAGAAATTAAGCCATTTAGAGTTACTGAGACATCGTTTTCTGGGTAGAAGTTGTGTGTATGCGCATAAAAGAGCTCCTACACGGCAGCGTTCTGGCTGTGGAAGGGTTAAGCTCAGCTATGGCGAGCGGCGGGGAGAGCGCTGAAATCCTTTCCATATTACGGCACACATGAGGAACACATTTAAGTGAGTTCAGCTGTCTGGACTCCCTCTCTCCCTCCCTCCCTCTCTTGTTAGGGGCGAGTATAACCCAGCAGTTTATCATTACACATCTGGGAAAATGCACTCAGAGACCCAGATGACACACCAGAGAAGAGAGAGAGAGAGACACAATGCGCTCTGCCTCCGTGGTAAACGACAAAGGAGAGCTCTTAAAACAAAAGGAAAGGGTTTGGACTAAAAGGTGACCACGGCACGTTGTGCTGTTGATATTAAGACCGATGGAAATCTGAGACATCCACTTCTCTCCTGCCGTCACTTCCCTGCAGTAACTCCACCTCTTTCAAATTGCTTCGGCTTCTGGTGGGATGGACGCAGACTGGCAGGACTTTCGGGGAGGGAGGAATCTTAGGGTTCTTCCCCCCCCCCCCACCCTCAGAATGGAAAACTGTTGGGTTCCTGGTCCACATACCACAACAGTAAAGCGTCCCTGACTTAAGCTGCCTGAGACCGGTCCTCTCTTCACAGGCTCTTTGGTTGAATAAATGGAATAAACAAACTTGTTTCTTTCCATCTTGTAACTGTCTTCCTCAAGACACACAGAGACGGAGGGATCCCTGCAGCGAGTATCATGGGTGGGAGAAAAAAAAAAGTGTTACAGATGTGAGGTCAAAGTTGAGGGTGGAGAGAGAGAGAGAGAGAGGGAAAAAAAAAAACGCATCAGTTAAATGCCTGAAAAATGCCACCCGTTTCATTACTGAACCTTCCATGTGCTGCAAAAGGAAGGAGACACATTTGAGGGAACCCAAACTGGAGAGATGCTTCCTCTTTTGAGACTAGGATTTCTTATTTCCTCTCGTCCACCCTCCAGCGAAACCAATTCAACACTTTGATGGTGCAGGAATTCTTTTCTCAAAAGGAAACGGATTTGAAGGTGTGTCCGAGAGGCGTTTTGGTTAGAAATACTCTTTGAAAATCAGCTCGTCTCACAGTCTTTAGCGAGGGGGAAGAAAGCAGGGCCTGGCCTCTCTGGCTTCAGTCGTTTTGACAACAAGGAAGTAAAATGACTCCCCCAGACCTCCCCCTTACTTGAATGATTTCACAGATGGGAAGGAGGAGAACAATCCACTGAAAACGATTTTACTTTACTTTCATATTCCCTTACTAAAACCTCTATTGGGATATTTGACCTTGACAATCTGAATAAAGACACCTTGCATTTAGGCTGAACAGAATCTTTTACAAGCTCTTCCCCGGTTCCTTCCCCTACCTGGGTGCTACAGAGTCGGTCGGCAGGGGGAACAGTGCCGGGAGAGGAGGGGAGGGGGGGGGCCTCCGCATGCTGAAATTATAATTAAATCATCTGAATGAGTTTATATGGAAGCCAAAGGGGTCACACAAAGGTGACAGCCTGAAGCGTTTGACACAGACAATCCCAAACAGTAACGCTGGTACAGCAGACAGGCCGGGGCTTCGGGGGCGTCGAGGGGCGGCTCAGCGCGGGGACGAGTGTAAAGCAGAAAGCGGTGACATCAAACCAACCATGGCTTCTTTTTCTACTGAAAATAACTCAATTTGGATTTATGTTTATAGTGAAGTTTAATTACGCTGTCTTCTCTATGCACATGTGCAATACCAACCTCTGTGCCCTTGCACAACCTTGCAGAATGAAGATCAATGGATCTGAACGGGGACCGTGTATTTGTATGTGTAGGCAACCACTGAAATGCATTTCACTCCTTTTTTTTAATCTATTGTGTATTCTGAATAAATCCTGCAAAACTCAATAGGTATCTTTGTCTGCGTTTGGGGAAGAGCGTTATCTTCTGCATTTCACTCTGCTGCTGTGTGTCTTTTTCCACCCGCTGAGCCAGCGGGAGGGACGCAGCAGTAACACGCGGAAGCTACGCCTGGAAAATACCTGGACAACAGAAAGAACATTAAAAAAAGCACTCTTAAGCTTTTCACCAAGACGCGTGAAACCCTAATACAGTACAAGATTAACGCGAGTAGACTGAGCATAGTGTAAAACAAATACTATGCAACAATGGCCATTTTCTTTGATAGTTGCCACATTATGGGGAACAGAGCACACGGACCAATGAAGATGGGCATCTTAAAGCATTTTACAGATTCTTGGATTCCCCACTTTTTAGCGGAGGGGCTGCATATTTTTTTTAAAAGTGATTGTGATAAGTTAAGGGACAATCGCAGCTTAAGGATCACAGGAAATCTAAGGAAGCGAGGAGTTTCCCCCAGACCTTTGATGGGACTACACACTGCAACAGCAGGAGGAGCCTCTATTCCTACAAGACCGCGATGCTGTCCTGCAAGGAGGAGCTGGACCGCTGATGATGAGCAAACACATTTTATAGAAAACCATTGAGATAGTGAAATGGAAGACAACCCCTTAAATAGCCAACAGGAGTTAGCTTAATGCACGTTTAGTTTAATTACTGGTGTCTTAATCACAGCTTTTAAATTAAAGTAAGCAAGTACTAGCTGCGCAGTAACAAGCATGATTGTCTCCATTTTATACCTTTCCAAAAAAAAAAAAAAAAAAAAAATCCTCCTCAGCCTCCGTATCACTCCCAGTTTCAGATGATCCACATCATCACTTCTCATCTCCTTCCCCCATTCTTTGGTTCCCCTCCGCCTGCAGCACAGCTTGTCTGGATCCAGGGTTTTGTCTGCAGTTTAAATGTTAGGGTTTGCTGTCCAGAGAAAACACAGTGCAGATGAGAGGGAAGAGGAAAAAAAAAAAAAAAAAAAAGAGAAAAGAAAAAAGAGGGGCAACTAAAGTTTGCCGTTTACCAGGGAGCAGCAGGAGGAGTTTTCTTGGTCCGGTCAAGATGTACAGATTTAAAGTTACCGCTGTGTGAATGGTTTGTGAATTCCCAACACAGAAGATTTCTACGCCAAAATCCAAATGCATTTAGGGGTTATGAATAGTTCAAATAAGTCTTTGACAAAAAAAAAAGAAAAAAAGAACACCAGTTTGTAGACTCACGGTCGGTACAAGCGAGTTTCAGGTAGCGTAAAAGGACCACCAAAATTAACTTTTTTCTTCCAAAAGTATGAAAATGCACACATAAAAGGTTGCATTATGTCAGCATTTCAGTAGTTTACAACTGGTTTCAATTACAAATTGCACATTTCAATGACAATGCATAAATCCCAATAGATTAGGAGCGTTAGGAATACTTAATTAAGGAAAGTGCAGTACAACAGTTTGACTCCAGGTGGGTTTGGAAGGATATAGCCAACCAAGTGTGTCGCACAGAAATACAAAGGAGGCCAATCAGCCAATAACTTAGTGTTTCTAGACTGTAACTGACTACGTCAGTAGCAATATACGAGTCACCCCGGACTCACCTGGTCCTCAACCTCCCACCACAAACCTTCACAAAAAGTGTGCTCATCAGATCAGATCCTCATCATCTTTGACTCGATCTTCCTCCTTTTACTCCCGAGCCCCGCCCTGTCGATGGACGGGCACAGGTGGAACCCAATCAACAGGATTGCATGTGGACCAAGGGAGAAATACAAAGACAGGACGGGGGAAGGGGGGGCGTAACAACAGCAGTCCTCATAGAGCGCCCGGCCTCAGTGTGAAAATGAAGCGTCCATTGAATCCACAATGTGAAAATCAGCACAGTTCTAAATGTCAAGCCTTCCCTCCAAACAATGTGACGTCAAAGTGATGTCCTTTCTAGGTCATTTTGGACGTCGAATTTTGGTCCACTGAAGGGGTTGTTTTGTAACGCCAGGTGACGTCTTTTTCACATCCGTGGGATACGGTCGTTTTAGACGGGGGTCATGCTTTCTGTACCAGTTGATTTTCCTTTGTCCGACTCAGGAGCTAGCTTGAACAGGAAATGGATTAAACTCATGATGACATCACCATTTAACACCTAATGTCAAGATAAGATGTAATGGACTCTAATTCAAACTAGATAAAACAAATTGGAACAACTCTTCTCAAGTTTAACACTTTTGAAGTTGTCCCAGTAAATTTAGCCTTGAACTCAAAACAATCACGTCTGCTACAAGATTGACGGACGTGCTAGTTTCTATTATGGTGCAGAAACAGAACAAATTACCCAGAATTCCAAAATGAAAGCTGTCATGGACTGAGCCGTGACATGCTCACGCAGCATGCAGGCAGCCAAACGCCAACGTGACATTGTTATTTTCATCAGCCATTTGTGTTAATGTTTTCTGGTATCAATTAATAAAAATATCCACACTGGCTGTCAGATTTCTCTTTATTTAGTTAAAACATTCAACACTGTATGCAACCTGGTTTCACGGGCGAAAACACGGGGGGAGTTGACGTCCAAATGATGGCCAAAAAATTATCCAGTTCAAAGGTCAAATTTTGAACGTAAATATGACGTCCAAGTTGGGTCATGGTTGGACGTCCAAATAGTGGACCTAGTATGGACGACGGACCCAATATAGACAGGATCTGCACGTCTATCCGACGTCCAATGTTTAGTGGGTTTGTGTATGTGCAGGATGATACAACCCGTATGGGACACAAAAGAAGATAATTAGATCCATTTATAATGTTTCTGTCTGTGAATAAGACCTTATAAAATGAAAGCAACAGCAGGATAGCCGTATATGAAGAGATCGTGTTTAACTTGATAATGATATAATTGCTCAGCGTTAGTGCAACTTACTTAACTCCACAGGAGCTCGTAGCTCTGGTTTTGCATTCTTTATGATCCATGCATTGCACTTTGAATATGCTACTTTGCGTAACTGTCTTTCTTGTTCTGAGAGCAACATTTCTTGCAAGGGAATTTTAACATGTGCAGAACCTGCGACTCTTTGTTTGTGATTATGGATATGTGTGGGTGAGAGAGTGAATACATAAAAAAACGACAAACATTAAGCCTCTGCCACATCTGGAATGCATTATATCATTTTGGAGCCATGTGGCGGGCACAGTCTTAAAGTGGCAGGGGTAGTTTTTCCCACATTACAGTCATTAGTGAAGTCCTCACCCCCCGCCAGTCTGCTCGCCTGGACGACGTGTGGCCCGACGTCATCATCATGGAGACTCCTTGCCGTGTTTTCAGGACGATTCACCATCTTTACCTATCTTGCTGTCCCCAATCACTGTTTAAGATATCATGTAAAGTAGAGAACTAAATCACAAAACACACGTTTTTGATTCACCAATAAAACAGATCTTTGTTGTATTTCTAGATCTTTAATTGTGAACGGTTGACGATTTGAACAACCTACAAGTTTTGGTTAAGCGAAGTCTATTTCACTGTCGGCGGGGCGTATGTTGATCTAAAGGGTATGTAGGCCACCAGATCCACCAGACACAGTGTGTGTCGACCTCCTCCGCTGGTTACATTAGGAGGTTTGGCTCATGATGGAAGAAATTCCATTTGAGAATTACAGATGTCTTTTTTCTCCTTTGCTTTTGTCTAGTCCCTCCCCCTTCCTCTCTCTCTCTCTCTCTCTCTCTCTCTCTCTGGCTGTCTTTGTCTCTCTCCGTTTTCTTGACTGCTCCATGGAAAATCACCATCACAGCAAATGCAAGCCTTGCGTGTCTGCTCAAACTCACTCAGTCGCACAAAACTCGTACCCTGTAGATTTTGGTTCTTCATGCACCCGCTCAATGTATTTCAACGCCATTTCCTTTACATTCGCCACAGTAATTATTACCAACATTAAATTCACACTCAGCGCTTATCACAACAACACACAGTCCATGCATCCCCCTCTCCCCCCAACCCCCTTTGGTCGGATTTGTACGTGGATGAGTGGGACCAAGCGCGACAGGAAGGGAGATAAAGGGAGAGGGGGTTAACTGGGTTTAGAGAAGAGGGGTAGGTGAGACGCAGAGGTTAAAATGAGTAGAGTGAGGGGGAGCATGAAGGAAGGGGGAGGTTTTAGGGGAGAGCAGGCAGCCCGTGACATAGCTGAAGCATGAGTGCATGCCTGTTGGCTGACGTTCACGGTGAAAGTTCTGCATCTGGTTAAAGTCGACTGCCTCTGCTGCCTGAAGTCCTCTACTTCCCTGCGGCTGCTTCTTTCTCATTTTTACTTATCATTTTAGCGTCCTATCTTTTTCATGTTTCATTCGGTGACCCGACTCGTCTCTGTCATTGTTCTTTGACCCTCTTCCCCCCCTTTTTCTCCTGACGTCCCTGTTCACAAAGGGAACGTAACACAGAAAGAGTGAGAAACAGAACTGTTGTTTGAAAGAAAGGTCTTTGCCATTTTGCCAGTGTTTTGTCTGTCTGCTCTTCCTTTGTAGTAGACCATCATTTTAAACTTTGCAAATAAAATGTTCAGATAAAACGTGTAGAAATAAGGTTCTTCTTAGAGAATCAACTCAGTTTCAGAAATAAACGCTGTACAATAAATACATCTGGAAATTTGTTGATGTTTTAAGCATTTTTGTCTTTCTTGCTGAGAGCTCAACGAATACCACTCTTTTGTATTCTTAACATAAATGTACCACCAGCTAAAGTTAGCCTAGCATAAAGACTGGAATCAGGGCAAAGCAGCTAGGCTAGCTCTTAGTAAAAAAAGCCCACATAATAACACAAAGTATGTTTGTTTAATCTTTTCAAACAGATTAGAGAATCATAATACCAGTGTATTATTTTTCTTTGGTGTTCAGGTTAAACAATATAAAAAAAACTTGATATAACATGTTAATTTGTTTGTTACCGTTTGACCAAGCCGAGCTAGCTTCATTCCCATGTTACCAGTCTTTACGCTAAGCTAAGCGAACCGGCGTCAAGTAGGCTACATGTAGTCCCCAAATGTATTTTTCTTTACCACTAAAATGGAGATGTAAACAATGTGCGTTAATAGAAAGAATAAGACCATTATCTTAAACTATTTCTGTTGTAAACTAGAAAATGGGCGGATAGGCTTGTGCTTTCTTAAACCCAACTGTTTTATTTCAGTATGTGGAGAAGAGAAATGTCCTTTACACTGTCACATGACTCCACGGCTCTATGCAGGAAAGTACTTTTCTATTTTGTATTGTTTCTCTCTCAGCGGAAATTTTGCTTTGACGTTGCAGTTGCAGAAAACCACAGGTGACCAAAATACCAGGATTAGGCCCCAAAAGGGCTCTTTTCAATCAGTGTTACTCCGATAGACTATAAAGATTTAAATTGGCCAGGACTCACGCTTGGTGTTTTCTGCACAAGCAAATGGCAAAAAGAATGCGGTGCACGGGGAGCCAGCTGAGCACAGGCTTTATAATGGCAGTAAAGACTAATGGAGGAGACCACTTGTTAAAACAATGTGCAGTTATTCCAGATTTGCAAGGGGCAGTGAGACAGGTACGGGCTCGCCTCACTCACTTACACCCCTCTTCACGCACACCTTTTCCTCACTACAGCTACCTGCAGATCAACAAGAGGAACCCCCATTACTGCCCATAATAACGACGAGCACTGAAATATCTTCACTCTTCTTATTGTAAGTTTTGATGCCTAAGATACAAATGTACTCTTTTGTACGGGGAGAAAAAAAACATTTCTCTTTCTTATTGTATTATTCCCTCTTTGGCATTGTTATCTTTAACTTTACTCGTTCACTGTCTTTTCATTTTGCCGGTAATATAAACACACACATGCCACACGCACCTCAAAGCTTCAGGGCGTGTCCACAATTCCCCTCTTCACCCGGTTCAGTTTGTTAACCAGATGATTTACTGCAGCCAGTCGTAATGCAGAGGCGGAGTCTTCTTTCAAACAAAAAAAAAATATTCTTTTCTTTTCCTTTTCTCCAGTCCTGCATTGAGCTTCTCTTTTTTTTCTTCTGCCAAGCCCAAAGCTTCATGACGACCAGAGTTTTCTTCCACGTGTCTCCAGCGAGATTTGGATGGAGGAGGGGAGGAAGAGAACATGTCTGGATTTCTCAAATATTTACAGTTGTTTTGGACGCTGAGTGCTTAATATTTCTTTCCATTGGATGCACAGACACATAGTCACTCTCACAGTGCAACAGTTATAACATGTGCTAAAAGGAAAAAACATGGAAAAGCAAGAAAGGATGACAAGGGTATGAAAGTATTGGTTGTGTAATATCATTTGCAAAGAACATTGTTGTCCAGGTTTTTAGGTAGTTCATTATTTATAGCACGTGTTAATTTACTACTTGCCAATCTGGCGATTAGTAAAAAATAATTAAACACAAACCCTTTTTTCCCCCCAGAGCTGATGATGGAAGCATTGCGGACACTGAACCTGTTGATGGACTTCCATCCTACATACATGTTGTTTTCCTCTCCAAACAAAAACATCTATTATTTTATTATTATAAAAGATGCTAAGTTGCGTTTATGTTTTTTCATTTCAGAAGAATTTGGGTGTAGTTTTGCATGGACTTTTTTCTTTTGGAAAATGTTCCCCTCCCCCTCATTCCCTGAGACCAGGATGGTCGACATCATGGATCACCAATGTGCTGGGACTCACTATGGGAAATAAGAAATCTCTCAGTCCCTCCTGTGCAAAATCACGAGGCTCAATCCATGTTTTCCCTTGCAAAACATAAACATGTGACTGAGGTATCTCACTTTATTCTATACAACTTTTCTTTTAAACGTGGAAGCGATGAGCATTAGAAGTCATAATATGTCCCACTTTAAAACAGACTTACGTGGGTGTTTTTTTGTTACACCAATGGTTCAAAGATTCACTTAAGAATTATTTCATAATCATTTGAGCGGTTGTATAAAAGCCAAAGTCGTAGGATGTCGTCATACTCGTCCCAGCAGTCACACGTGTATTTGCCGGAAATGACAGCATTTGCAAAAAAATACCCAAGGCATTAAACACAGAGGATGGGACACCAAGTGATGAACATCATCCTCTCCAGGTCTCACACATCAGGGTACCACACATCGAGGTGAGCATGTCCGCTGGTGGGACGCACATGTTGCTGTATTTTCTTAGCCGGTGTCGGACAGGATGAACACACTGAGCAGGAGGTTTCCTCCAACTGCTCCCAGGGGTCTTCAGTATCAACACACACACACACACACACACACACACACGCACGCCAATCCATGTGTCTGTTTCTTTGCAATCAGAGCAATCTCGTTCTTGCTTTTGCTTTCTTATATATTTTACTTTCCCTTTTAAACAGTTTCAATGGAATCAGGAACACTTAAGGAGTTTTTCTGTTGGTGTCCAATGTTACGGAAAGGTTCCAGAGCACTGCAATGTTTTACTTTTAGTGAAATGGATGACAATGAAATAAGAAGAGAGTTTTCAGTAGTGGGAACAGCCTCACAGATCTGGTCTTCTTCCAACACGGCAGGAATGTTCCTGCCTTTCACCTTCTTCTGTTTATTTTATTCCTTGTTTTCTTTCTTGTCCCATGTCTGTAGACAACTCCCTCTGAAGTAATACCTGCATGTGTTAGCATTTCCCATTATGATCCAAATGGTTGTATGTGCAGTATATTGGATTTTGTCTTAATTTAATTTTAACTCATTCTCACTATGTTTGCAAACCACCAAAAAAGGAAACGTTTCTGTTGAGAATGTTATCAGATTATTGATTTTTAGCTATTTCAAACAAAAACTAGAAGAGAAAACTGTAAAGTATCATACATGGAATATCACATAATAATGGAATGTAAGGTTTTCTTTTTTTGAATAAAATTGTGGTGCGCAGTGATGATTTCCCTTCACAAGGACCTGGAGATGACGTGGCTGGTCCAGGCTTGCTGAGATGTTGTCTGCCTCTCGTGGCTCAAACCCATTTCTAAAAGAGAGAAGAAAAAAAAAAATCTTAATGACAAGCCACGGAGACCAGAGTGAATCGAAAGCTGGCAGCGTTGGAGTCCGCCCGCCTATTGTGGAGAACAGTCGGTGTTTAGGAAGGACGTCTCAGGCTTGGAATAACATAGCATTAAACGCACAGAAGACAATTCTCAATCTTCTTTCACTCCGCATTCTCTCCTCGTCCGTCACTCTGTAAACTTTTGATCCGTAAACGTACACATGCGTCTCCCTTTTTATTTATCTTCTCATCCCTTTCTTCTTCATTATTACTGCATTCTGATAAAAAAACAACACAACGTCTAAATCACTTTCGAAACAAACCCTCCCCACCTTTTCACACTCTCATACGTGTGTTTTCTGCTCTTTTTTCTTCCTAACCAGATGTGTTTCTCCTCTGGAGCTCTCCCCGTCCAGGCCCCCATGATTCATTTTCCACAGACATCTTAAAACGTACCAAATCTCTCTCCCCCCCCCTCCCCCGCGCCTTTTTTTTCTTTTCTTCCACCCTTTCTCTCTTTCCTGCAGTTCAAACTCGCACTGCTGGATTGTCTCGTTCTGCAGCGCTCGTCGGTTAGAATGCAAGCAAAACTTTAAAAAGCCGAGAAAGAATCTTATATGGGATCATATGGCTGAAGGTTTGGTCTCCCCCCCCCCCCCCCCCCCCCCCTCTCCTGTCCTGGTGTCCAGGTGCTGCTGTGGGGGTATCCACGCAAGGACACTCTCTGGGAGGTAAACACACCTCCAGTGTGTGAGGGGAAAGGATGCAGTAGGCGGGTCGCTTTGCTCACGAGCCGCATTAGCTGCTTTCACTGATGGGAGGTTTCAAAATGGAGAGGCAGAAACCAGCACTCGCAGCCTCTCGTCACTCTCCTCCCCCCCGTTGTCTTTGCTACTAGCAATGTTCCCACCCATTGCCCCCCCCCCCCCCCCGCACTCACCCAGAGACACTCGTTGCTTCCTAGCTACCTCACCCACTTTCTCTTTCCCGTGTTGTTCAAGGAGGATTCCTTCGGTCGGGACCACTTTTGGCTTTAGCTTCATATTCAAAATGAGTTAGTTTAGCTTTGAGCTTGCAGAGTTCGCGGGTATGTGATGTGGATCGTACGTTCTTTCATTTTGTCTTTTGAAATTCTCCTTACACCCCCGATGTGGCACAGATCAGCAGTTATACACACACCTGTCAATCCCAGGCCTCTTTCTGTCATGTTAGTTGTGAGAAGGGAGAGTGTGTGTGTCTGTGTGTGTGTGTGTGTCTGTGTGTGTGTGCGCTTGCAGTGCCTTGTGTTTAAAGGCACGTGGCCGGTGATTGCAGGTTGAGGGAATCTCCCCATTTCAACAGCAATAAAGTGTAAATTGAAAGGTGGGCCATGAAGTGAAACCTTCAATTACCCACCGTCTGCTCTGCAAAGCGTCCATATTCTCTCAGCGTCACACACCTTCATACGAACACGTCCCAAGTTCATCCACACACAGGCGCCAACCGGGTTTTACACCTCAATTCGAGATTAATTTCTTGGAATTTGTATTAAATTGTAAAAAAAAAGAAGGAAAAAAAAGGGCTTAAACAAGTTAAACTGCAAATGTCAGACTGCCTGAATCACGCTGTTTTTCAAACAGTCTCCTTCAGTATGCAGTGACCATTTTAATGGGGCACCCCGATCGTTGTGAATAAAGCCTCTCTGCAAAGACAAAAGTCGCTTTGGATAAAAGCGTCAGCTAATCACGTGTAATGTAACCTAATGTAACGTAAAACCAAAAGAGAGGAGAAGACGGAACAATAACGTCAAACCAAGTGATCCTCCGACATGAGACTTGTGCTTCACCTTGAAGTGCTGCTATTACACAAAGACAATGTTAATGTAAACCTAAATTGCACGATGCAAAAAGTCCCCTCAGGTAAACTGCAAACAGCAGTTATAAGAGCCTGAACGTTAATGACTGTTTAGTTGCAGCACTCTTATGAACGGTTGTGCCGAGCTTTCTTCCTGCACACATCCTCACATGAACCCAGATTCCTGTCGTCCCGTCCAGGCTCTGCATCGGACAAAGCCTCCTGCCACGTTGTCTCTCCTGTTCTCGCTCCCCTCCCCGTCTCTCTCTGTCTCCTCCTCATTCCCTCGATCTATATTTCTCATTCTGTTTTTTTTTCTTTATTTCCTTAACTAAAGGCTAAACTCTCTCTCTCTCTCTCTCTCTCTCTCTCTCTCTCTCTCTCTCTCTCTCTCTCTCTCTCTCTCTCTCTCTCTCTCTCTCTCTCTCTCTCTCGCCTCTAAATACACAAAATGCACGCGGCAAGTTTCAAAACTGTTTTTGTGCTTTATTTGTTGAATTTCATCTGCGGGATATTTTTATCTCTAAAAATCAATAAACAGCCCTTTTCAGCTGTATTTATTTTATATGTCAGGGACAGTCATTTATATGTCAGGGAGTTAGCTTTTACATCTGTATTCTCTGGGAAGGAGAAAGATCAAATATCGCTATCAAAATATATTTTAATGTAGTTGCACCCATTCTAGATCCCCTCCTATCCAGCTGCAATAGAATAAACGACTCATTTAAACCGAATTTAGTTTAGTTTCAGGGCTGGGTCCACAAGGCCAGACTGTGTCTGCTCCTCCTCCAGATGAAACCAGTGAACTCCTGGTTATTCTGGGCATTCCACTTTCAATCATAAAGTCAAGCAATGTCCTGATTTATCACCAGAAATGTCAGGTGATTTAATCACATTGAATGCATATAACTGTCTGAGTGTGTCTGACGTTCATTTTTTTCCATTTGGGTATGAACGGGTGATCAATATGCCCCTGGAGCTTTACATAGAAACAATTATGGCCATA
Source organism: Apeltes quadracus (assembly GCA_021346845.1). Classification (NCBI taxonomy): domain Eukaryota; kingdom Metazoa; phylum Chordata; class Actinopteri; order Perciformes; family Gasterosteidae; genus Apeltes; species Apeltes quadracus. Next base: position 9,959,351 of record CM037926.1, on the reverse strand, counting down.
ATTAGTTCTCTCGTAATCAAAATGTTAATCAACCACTTCATCCCAGTGTTCAGACTGCAGACACTGAAGCTCCAAAGCGCTACAGGGATCTAAATTCTAGTCCTCTCTGACTCCCATTTAAACCTATTTTACAGAATTAAGCTTCACCCCAATCGCCACTTGCAACAGACGTGAACATTCTTAGCCCCTCCCACAATCTCTTTAATTACTGCCAAGGCCATCTGCAGACAACAGAAGAGAGAGAAAAGAAGAAACACCAGCCGTTTTTAGGATTAAAGGCGAAAAGAAGAGAATATTGAAAAAACAAAAAGCAACGTGGCACAAAAGCAGAGTGACTAGACCAACTGTTCAAACTGTAATTTTCTGTTTCACGTCTTGTTTCTGTTACTGTTGGACCAAGGCTTTCTGACAGCACAGAAAGTGTCTTTCTGTCCTTTCATGAGTTAGACAGCAGCATCCTCTCCTGGTTGAAATAAACAGGACAATTACACTTCTTCCTCTGGAGTTTCTGCAGAGCGCATTGGACCTGCCGCGTATGTAAAACTGTAAAACTGCTATAATCTGCATTGATATGTGGCTGTGTGTAATGGATCTTCGCGGTTCTATGGATGGGGTACTTATTGCATGAGCACATTATGCGTATTTCTACCAGGAAAAAAGGCTCAAAGTAAAGCACGAGACATTTGAGAGCAGCTGAGGAAAGCACGGCCGTTTTGTCCACTGGAGGACGCTGCGGCATCACGTTCTGCACCATCGTTTGGTGCCATGTTGGATGCTGGTTCGAGGACCCAATTTGGGCATAAGACTTCATTTCATTCTCAACAAATTTACTGCGATTACATAATAATGTGAATTTACCCGCTCCTGTGAGATCCCTCTTATGTGTAATCAGCCCATTATAACACATCCAGTTGTTTTGATCAAAAGGCAAAACCAAATCAACAACAACAAAAAGGCTCCAATTTCAACTACCAAGATCAATCCTCATTTAAGCCGTTTGTTGTGCGGATTCACGTGGCTGGTTTTGCAGCTGGCCTCATATGTTGGGTCCGCCTGCTTCTGAGTGCACACATTTCTCCATCAGCGGCTTCAAGTCACGGCCACTTGGAATATTTCTCTGCAGGCTTTGTGAACTCTTTGTGACCACCACGGAGAAAGAATAAAACCTCAGAGTGCTCCGCGACCCAGCTGTCAGCCAGCAGAATATATTTGGTTTGGATTTTCTCCTGCGGCTGCTTATCTGACCGACGATGCAGAATGACAGACGGGTTGGCAGAACCGCCCAATGAATGAGTGATCTGTCAGTCCACGTTTTGAGATAATATTTGGTAGCAATAAATCTTTTTTTAAATTTTTTTTATTTTGTACCATAAAAAGAGGCAGATTAAAAGCTAAATAAATTAGTTTCAAGATGAATAAAATGAGCAGTCTGCAGCTGTAGTGAAGCACATGTTCAGTGCATTGAAACCGTTAAAGCATTGATTAAAACGTAATAAATAAAGCCTGGTGCAAAATGTCCACCAAGAAAATCCCGTTTAAGCGAGAGTGGAGTCATAGAAGAAGCAGGGAACCAAATGAAGGAAGTGTTAAGATCATTCACTAATAATCAGTAATCCTACATACCTAAATTGGAAAGTGTCATTTCAGTCGCACGTCGCTGTTCACGTCTGTCTCCTTCAAATGAACGTTTCCACACAATCAAACTTTGTTAATTACACAAGTATTGTTACAGAACTGAATCTGAACTGACTCGCTCCCTTTTTCGCGGCTTCCATTATGAAGCACGAATAATGCCATTATTCATTGAAGCATTGGCTCTCAGAGCATTTGACCATCTCTACAGGACTTTCTTAAGTGCAATATTCTCAGTCTAGTGTGACTTTAAAACCTCCAACCATTTTTCCAACCCGCCTGCTTTGTCGAGTCACATACCGCTGCCACTAAAAGAGATAGAGACGTATCGGTTGATGATACACAACAAGAAGATAGATGATGTGCGACGTCTTCTGAGAGCGGAATGGACGTTGTCTGATGTCGCCGTGTTTCGCTTGTCAGGCTCGTCTCTAAATCGAGTGTGACACGTGTTTATACGCCGTCTTTTCTTTTCCTGTCCCAGTTAACTTGTGTTTACCAAAGGTCTTGTTCAGCCAAGCGAGAGTCACCAGGAAACTCCTTGAGGAAAAGAAAGCTCAATCTGCATACATCATAATTGTAAATATAGTCGGTTGCTCACGACAGCGGCCGTACATAGATATTAGGTTTAATTAAACCTGCAAGCGGCATTGGTTGGGCCATCGCACAGGCACACATATCGAGGGTACTGAAGGGTCTGATTACTGGATGTTAGGACACATGAGACATTTGGTCTGATTATTTGACCTTTTGATGTACTTTCACAATCTCAAGATGAAGTATTACGCCTTGCAACGGTAAAAGTCAGCTAGAAAACACAAAATGGCTGACTTCCTGTTGGGATTTTTTTGTACATCCCATTAAGTTACATATACACTTACCGAATTTCATGCAGCTAGCTGTAATCCAATATTGGTGCTGATCAAAAGGGTTTCATTCGGCAACACGACATCCGTCGTAGACTGCAGTTTGTTCAAAAACGTTTCGTCAGGGAAGAGAGCAGTAAAGATCAGCAGACTGGAGACAGATGGGCCGCCTGCGCACACGGAATATCATGCATATGATAACTGGCTCTGTTAAGTCAAAATGTGCCCTTGAGGAGGAACAAAGAATTTGGGGGCATTTTATTAAGAGGCGGATACCAAATACTATTCATCTTCATGTATTACTTCCAACCAGCCAGCAGAAGACCTTCAAATTATCAAGCGTGTCTTTTTAGATTGTTTTCCTTCTGAGGAAAAGTTGTTTTTTGCCAAACATCTGCACTCTCAACAAGCGTTGAAACAAAAAACAATGAATTTATATTTTTAGTTGTGAACAATCTTGTTGTTATCTTGACCTCCAGCCACTTGTTTACTGTGGACATACCTGACCTTTTTGTTTAATTTGGGGGGGGAGACTTAAATAGCTGCTTGTCCCAAAGCCGATGCCGCCAATGCTCCTGTTTATTAGTCACAGGGTCCGGCCCACCAGGAGGTCGGTTGTTTCCGCCAACACTTGATTATGTCACTGAAGGTCCATGGTACATCGAAGGCTCCTTCCATTAGTGTCGATTTGATAAGACGACCCTGTGTTCTCAACACAGAACGGCGCCCTTTCCCATTCTCAGGCTGGTTTTTGGCCTCTGTTCAGAAAATGGCTTCCCCATAATAAACTCTGACTGCTTCGTCTATCTGGATTTTATTTTCTGTCAGGATTAAGAAGAACCCCTATGTGTCACATTATGGGTAACTGGTGAAGAAGTAAATCAATACAACACAAAAAAATAAACCTTTCAATTTTGAGAATCGCCTGAAATTCTTTTACAAACAGCCCTATAACACCAGGCCAAAACACATCCACGCGAGAGCCCGGTACGCGGACGGTAATCCGGAGTTTCACGTTGATAAAGGGGAGATAAACTACTCTAGAGGAGGCTTTTGTGCAGGTCTCACGCCAGAGAAACAACAGAAACAACTTTGGCGGTACTGCAAACAACGAGAAAGAGATGAATTCATTCATTCATTAAACTTTTGTATTCTTCACATGAATATTTGGCAAACGCCATCTCGGTTTCTGAAAGATTTCTTTATCTCTTCGTAAATAAGCACCACGTTTACTATATGACTATGGCTTCATACATGACATATTTTTGCAGTGTTACGTTTTTTTTTCTGAAATTAACAGCTGGTACTGGCGGAAACAATCGTGGGGCACATCGATTCTGCAGACATATGAGACCAGGCAGCTTGGTTCTGGAGACCCAGAGTGAACAATCTCGACCTTGTTTGACACACCTGCACTGACCTGAATGCAACCCGAGTAATGGAAACAAGCAACTGGTAAATGTGTTGAACAGCAGAAAAAGGCTTCACGAAAAAATTAAGCAGCTAGTCTGAATAAAAATAAATCACGAATAAAACAATCAGTGTGTCTTCAGTGTGTTGGTTAATTTCTTTTGATTTAGCCGCAGAGGTGAAATTGTTCACGGTGTTGACACGAATGCGTGACAGATTTGCTGAAACCCACAGAAGGTCCACCAATCACTCCGAAACCCTTGCCTCTCCTTTTCGGCGGCAGCGCTGGATAATCCTGTCTGAAACAGCCAAGTAGATTTTTCCTTTTTCTATAAGCACCGCTGAAATCGCCAGTAATGTCATCTTTAGTGCTCCGTGTTTTTTCCCTTTTGATGTGTCCGCTGCAGCTGCCTTGTTTCCATGATTTCACAAAGCAGATATTTCGATGCACATTTGAACGACAATCCAGTGGCTGCATCAGAGACATGAGAACAGGAAAAAGCTTCCGATCAAACTTTCTCTCACCCTGCAGCACGAGCAGCATCTGCCTCTGACTTGTTTTCCAATGTTCCCATCAACCTCTCCGTGACTGCCCTGACCAGGCCTCACCTCGCGTTTGCAGAAGCCCTGCGTCTGTATTTAAAACTGAAGCTCTCTCCTGGCGCTGCGGTCGTGTCCCCGAGCATGCATATCTGAACATGGCATTTAAGTCCAGGAACGTCTCATCTGCGATAGAGGACACTGTCCCCGAATCAGGGGGGAAAAAAATAACAGGATTAAAAAGGGCAAGAGCGCTGAAAGGAATACAAATCAGAGTCCAGAGAATTTTTTTTCTGTTGAAAAAAAACAAAACAAAAAACGGAGGGAAGGAAGGAAGAGCAGCGTTAAGTTACGTTGCATCAAAACAGCAACTAAAAATCAAATCACCTTTACTTACGGATAAAACAACTTGCAGGTGTGACTCCACGATGAGGCGTTGCATTTTGCATGAGAGTCACAGCTGAAAACGGGCCGAGACCCAGGAGGCCGACGCCGTGCGCATGATGAGAACTAACGGAGACCTGAAGCTTCGGCTCTGACCGAGCGAGGGGACGACGGCGTTTGCACGGCGCCTCCCAGAGGAATCGGCAACGCTGTGACAAGCTGACCTCTCGGTCGTCTAAAATAAAAGTATCTTTGTGCCTGCGGTCAACTCATCGCACCAACAGTTGGTCAACCAAGACACGTCGGGGAAGGTCATGCCGGAGGAATCCCTGAAAGCATTACGTTGATCCGCTCTGCGCTGACACAGCAGGACGAGACCGACAGTGGCGATCGATCATTACGTCCTTAATGATCAGACTAATCTAACATCTAATTACAGGCCTCGTCATAAAGGGTGAACGCTCCTTAAGAGGACCACTTTTATGCCACTATGCAGGGGGCACTGTTGCTCTTTGTTAAGTTTAACTGAGAGAGAGAGAGAGAGAGAGAGAGAGAGAGAGAGAGAGAGAATGGGCAATAGGTACCAGCGTTGTGAGTGATGCGATGGGTGACATCTCCTGACCATCCGGGAGTAATGATTTTAAAGTGCTGTGATGAATGGGTAATTAAACCCCTGTGATCTTACGCCGTATTTCATAATAATAGTTGTGTTTTGGATTACACACTTGCTGTATTTGTTAAAAGATAAATCTCGCTCTGGTACATGGCCTCCGGCTTTAGATTGCCATTATCTCTGCGGTGATAATTTTCAGAGGTTCACAGTGACTCTTTGTAGAAAATTCCGCGGCGCTAATACCTGCGCTGCCTTCTATAATCAGATTACCGCTCATACAGTCTGCAAAGTGGGTCAGGCTGTTATGGAATAAAAAGGCATCTTGGGATCTAAATGCTCCGCCCGCACTTGTTTTCTCCTTTTTTCAAGATACCGGGTTTGGTGTGAACTCCAAGTCACTGCGCAACTTGAGTTCTTGACTTCCGAAAAACTCACACGAAAGAAAACGTCGACGACATAGGCTCTGACTCAAATATAAACGTGCTGTGTAAAAGCCAATCATTTCAGGGCAAAAGTGAGTTTAGCGCATCTGTGGCTGTTATATATTGATTATGATGCCTTTGCATTCAAGGTCATCCTTGACCCCAATAAAATGATAAAACGTAATGCTAGTTTTACTTAAGCAGCTACAACAAACAATGCTTATTAGCTATGAATCCAATTATTACATTTAAAGTTCACTGCTAAAAAGGTAAATGGTAAAAAAGGTAAAAAGGTAAAAGGTAAATAAATATATATATTTAATTAAAATGGTGGGATGTTAAGATATAAAGTGAGGTAAAAATATAAATATCTGGCTACCTTGGCCTAGTCTTAACTATGTGGCTCTTTGACCTTTGACCTTAGTTGACCTTGGAGCAGGAAGGTAATCTGTGGGCAAGAGCCAAGAAGCACAACATTCATACAGAGTACTGAGAAAATATTAGCACTAGTGCTGTGAGAAGAATGTATTGTAACAGAGAGAGAACACATTGCCAGAACTAGATGATTGCTGCGCTCCGCTCTGTGTGAAATATGCAAACAAGCCTCATTATGTCCACCATATGGTTCATTCTTTGTCGTGCACATCTGCCGCTGCAGTAATTCACAGGGAATTTGCTCTCTCCAAAGTCTGCCCCATCCAACTTCTGGCCACACAAACTGTGCCTGGGCCAGGCCAGCTTGGGTCCTAATAAGTATTCTGAAGGGCGCAACATAGCAGGCGGGCTGACATTATGCCAAAGCCCTGAGGGGATGTTACAAGAAAAAAAAAAGAAATCATAGCACTACTCAGCAAACCATGAATTACCTGTCAGGGCTTATGGTGCAAAGCGCCGTGGGTACGAGAGGGTGCTGGAACTGAGCCCTGGTGATACACAATTAGAGCAGGACAAAGGCAAGCAGCGCGGTGACATATTCATGGAGGAGAGGAGCAGCAGCCCAAAGCGTCGGTGGCATGAGGGACTCAGCTGAGCGTCAAAGTGTGATTATGTTTTTGGGTATGTAGGTAAGCCTTTGAAATGGAATTGACATCAGGGTATAAGCTTTGTCTGGTTTGCTCTTCGGCAGAGAGAGGGGTGCGTGGGGGAGGGGCGGGGGGGGGGAGGCATTTCATGACGGCTAATCGAAAGCTGTCGGGTCCGTGGCGGCAGCGTGGGATTCAGCGGTGTAGCAGCGCGTCTGTGGGGCCTTTTCTCAGACTCCCACCACCAACAAAGTGGCCAGACTCCCTGAGACCAACGCAAAAAAAACCCCACTCGCACATTAACATCAACCGCAGGAATTAAAAGTGACGCCGCAATTATTTTTTCATGCCAATACGATCAAAGACAACAGGCTCCTTCTGCTCCTGGCTGTTTTATGACTCACCTGACGTAATGTTTTCTCTTTACTCTTTTAACTAGACACAGGGAAATCTAAAATCGAATTAGCTGGTAGTATTAAACATGCCGTTTCATGGTGGCGGGCGCGGTTTTGGCCCGGCTGCGGTGGGGAGAGAGGGGCAGCGGCTCGGGGGAACGGTGCCAACGGTAAAGCCAATTCCTCTGTAACAAAAATAATTCAGCTCTAAATGTTTACCGTAAACCGGCGGAGCCATTTCAAACATCCTGAGACAACGGTTGGCCTCAGTAAAGGAAATGACAGAAGGAAAGAGTGTGTTGATTGATGTAACTGAGTACATTTAATTCATTACTGATGTGCGGAGGTTTGTTTTATGTTACTTCATGGTAAAAAACAAAAAAGGTCAGTAAGTTGACGTATGGTTATGAACTATGCCAAACAAAAACCCAAGTAAGTACGTTTATTAAAAAAAATATGCAACAAACCACAGCGTCCGGACCTCGAGTAATTGTTGTTCAACATGACGGGCATCTTTAAATGGCACAGCCATCCATCCGACTCAGAGGCTCGAGGCAACATGTGACCTATGTTTCCTCGAATGTTGCATTCAGTAGTGCTCAATGAACACATGAATGAGCACAGGCCCAATCATTTCAACACTGAAGGTAAGGCGAGGTATTTTACTTACGATGAAGTGAAGGTAGGTGACAAGAACGTGCTCCAGTAGATACACCGAGTCACTTTTGAACGGTTTGAATGACATAATGTGAGAAGGATTTTAAACCTTGTAATCCATAATGCAACATAATTTGCACCAGGTGATGGTGGGTACTGGTGCTGAGAGGACTACACATTTTTAATAACAATATGATCAATATGAGGGGCAACGGTGGCGCGTGGAGTAGAGAGGGTGTGCATGGGAACCGCAAGGTTGGTGGCTTGAATCCTGGCTGCCCCGTGTGCCAAGTTGAAGTGTCCTTGAGCAAGATCCCTAACCCCTAATTGCTCCCCGGGCAAAATGTATAAGACGTGGGTTAAAAATGCAATGTAAGTCGCTTTGGATGAAAGCGTCGGCTGAATGACATGTAATGTAATGTAATCTAAATGATCAAATGCCAAGTTGATTGCTTTTCGTTTGCTGTCCGTTAGCGAATCAAAAAGACATACATTCCGCATCTGCAAACAGCCCCATAAGGTTGTTATGGGTCCGGTCCATAGTGAACCACAACAACAGCAACGGGCAATCAGTGTAAACACACAGCTCGCGAACGCGTAAAACCCCCGGTGCAGTTACGTAATCTGCAGACGCATTTCGAGTGACATTGGATGAAATGTCATCTGTTGCGAAGGGACTGGGCTTGCTTACATCATAATCTGAAAGAAAACAAAAAGGCACTCAAAGACTAGCTCACTGTGGCATAAGCAACGCTAAAATGAATCAATACGTAATTTAATCTGTAAATGGTGATGCATCTCTTTTGTCATGGGGATCAACCCATGAATCAACGTTTAATGTTTTCTTTAAGTAGAGGAACTATGCTGCGTTTCCATGGGCTCCTGGGGGCCGACGCAGGTTCAGACACAGACACCACGAACACACTGACGCACACAAGAGATGAGTGAAAGGTTTTAATAGGGTGACAACTTCTTTAAGTCTGAGTAATGGTCTTGCTCATTAGGAGCGACGGGGGAGTTCGGCAACACGGACACACCATCGAGCTAAAACGGGGGGTTATAAAATGAATCTGGAGAAAGGAACGTCTCTGGCCGGATGCTCCCCCCCACACCTTTCTCTCCATGTCAACTTTCAATTTCAGTTGTGCTTAATTTGCAAACATGGCTGGTAGGTATTCCTGCTATGGCAATAGATGACAAAACGTGATGAAACTAAATAATACATGAGGCAATGCAGAAGCTCAGTAATTATTAACATGAAAATTGGGAATCTGAAAAAGTACATTCTACACACAAACACATAATATCTATTCACATCGGTTCAGATTGTGTACAGAGACAGCTGTAATCTCTTTGTTTTATGGCCTCTTCTTTGATTTGTTTTAATTTGGAAAGTTTGGAATTTATGATTTTTGGCTTAATCCGCTTTCTACAAAGATTCATCCGTATTTTTCCAGTGGTCACCAAACTTTCTGAGTTAAAGAAAAAAATATTCCGCTGGACAAAAACCGAGATATTTAGTTGTATAGTTGTATACATTCTCAGAGCTCAATTAATTGTGTTGACAAAAAAGAAATGATTATGACAAGCCATTCATTTTTAAGTAATTTATTTTCCCATTTAAAAATCAGTTCTAATTTTGCGTTGCCAATTTTCCGCCATGTCATAATAATAATTGGAAACGAAGTGCCCCTTATCTTTCAGCCAATAGTATCCCTGCTGTTGCCAAAATAGCTCCGTCAATGCCAAAGTAATTCTGAATCAACCAACCAGAGTCTTCTAGTGTAAATAAATTATACACACGGTAGGATAACTATTTCTCGTTTTATGGAGCTCAGCAATGCTGCAGGCTGAGGCCACATGTGATTGGCTGAGAGCTGAAGGGGCGGGTCCTGGAAACGACTTCACTGAAAAGGGAGTCCTTTATTTTTTTTATACATCTCAATTAAGTTTATTATTTAAACTATATTTACTAATGCAGGGGAGGATTTAGATTGAACACAGCCATCTATTAACGACGTGAATAATAACAAAAATAATATTGTATAACCCAGAGTATGTTGAGCATGGCTAAAAGGCTTTTAGCTGTGATTCAAAACGATCCTTTCTCCTGGGACTAAGTAGTAGGACGCACAATGGCAAATCCTTTTTTCTTCGGCATGTTTTCCTCCCCTCTACTCCTACCTCATCTGACTCATCCGTTGTTTCATCCTTTTGATAAATTATGGTAATCAGGGCAAGCCAGATATTGTCAAGCATCAGCAGTACCTACTGAGTGTTGCGCAGGATAGATTACTTTTCTCATTTTCAGTTAATTACGGTCCTGTCTCACCAAATAGCTCCATAGGTTACTGACAGGGGAGTAGCTCTTTGATTCTGAGCCATCACTGGTGATCACTCATTACTGCTGTCTGACACAACATTTCCCATCAGAGACAATAAAGTACTTAATTGCTTACTGCCGACTCTAAAACGTCTAAAAGGAAGAAAGAGTGGTCTAGAAGGAAGTCCCTGCTAAGAAATAGGCAGCCGATTGTGTAATTACACAATTTGGCTGCCTGAAGTGTAACAGCATTCCACACTTAATGTTATAACAATATCCACAAACACTTCAGTGTTTGTGGATATCAGTGTTTGTGGAAAGAGACTAGAGACAAGCTAACCCGTTGTGTGCAGCCGCTCCCGTATGGCCTGCGAAAAATTCCTTGTTTTAAGTGGCCTAGCTCCGTTCAATACAAGTCCAGCACTGCCGAGGTGCCCTTGAGCAAGCAACGCCCACTAATCATTATCTGTGAGAATCAGACCTGTCCAACAGAGTTTCAAAACACTGAAAGAAACACCTACTCTGTGTACATGTATGGAATATCTGAGGGGATGGAAACTAGATGACTCAAAGTGTGCATGTGTTCCCATTGAGATTGATCCAGAGCGCTCTAAATCAATGAAGATTTAGACTTGTTTCTAGTGTGTGAACGCCATCCTCCAAAGATCCCCTCAGATGAATCCATGGAGGCGCAGTAGAGCGCACGGTTGAATCAATATCCTCCGTTTATTGGACATTCCAGTCAAGGTCATGCATACCGTAGAGGCGTTAGGTGCACATAAAAAGAGGAGTTCTGGGGCATTGAAAAGCATTAAGGTAGATCGGAGCTTAACCTTGTTTTTATTTATAAGATACTGGATCAGAATAATTAGCAATAGCATCATAAATGCCATTTTAATCTCTTATATCATATTGGCTGTCTCTTGCAATATTGGTACACGGCTAGATGAGGGATGATGTATAAGGGAATGAAGAAAGCTAATCACTGCTGAATAGCGCCTCGAGGATTTTGGAAATATTGCAAAACTCTTTTCTGTCCTACACAACACAGATGGATGCGTCAGTAAGCCCCTTTGTTAAATCTACAAATGATATTCGTCTCTATTTTGTCGTGTTTGCATATCAGCCTGTTCAAAGGAAACAATCTGTGCGCATCAGAATTTTTCTCCTTAGAATAATGTGTTTTTATGTTACTTTATTACATTACATGTCATTTAGCTGACGCTTTCATCCAAAGCGACTTACAATAAGTGTTTCTTCCACCAAAGGGAGAATAGTCTATTATACAATGACAAAATGTGTCATTTTTAAATACGGCATTTTGTCTCGTAAGCCTGTCGTTGGCAGACCACAGTTATAAATAATATTGTTTTTTATGTTTAGGCGAGGCAAACTGTGTGAGACCTCCAAACAACAAGATGTGGCAATTAACACACCTCTAACTGTGCTCCTCTTTTACATATACCTGCTGTGTAAGCAGTGAAAGAGCCAGAAAAGCATAATACATGCAAAACGCCCATGGATGCAATATATTAAAATCTTTCCTGAGATACCCAGTAGGATGTTATGTGGATAATGGAATACAGAGTGGTTATGCCGCTATACACATACACACAAAAACAACAGCCACAAAAACAATATTGCATGTTTTATATGTTTAGATTATGTCACCAATATGTTTATGTCTCAATATGACAAAACCATGTAATAGTTATCTTATCGAGAAGTTCAAAAGCAAATTATGTTCAGAGTGTTTGACAGACAATTTGGCTCATGCAACACAGAATCTATAATATCTCACGATAATAAGCAGGATATGATATTAGAGGGTTAGGAGTAGGCTACGAAATAGAAAAACCACTGGCATCATCATATTTTAGAATTAACATTAGAATTGTCATTTTTCATGGTGCATTGCTATACTCAGCTGTCTGAAATTCTTCCCATTATAACTAGTCCCCTTGCCCTCTCTGGTCCAAGAATACCCAAGCCACTCGTCCTCTATGGTTCCAGTATACCCAGTCCACTCGCCCTCGGTGGTTCCAGTATACCCAATCCGCTTACCCTCTGTGGTTCCAGTACATCCAATATCCAGTATACCCAGTACAAGTATACCGAGTCCAGTTGGTTCAGGTATAACCTGTATAGCCACTTAGTCCCACTGTTCTTCTCTATAGGTGCATTAGAGTAACCTTGTCTAACAGCAGAGAGCCTCACAGCCCTGACTGAAGTTAACTGCGTTATGTCAGTATGTGCGTGAGTCTCCATTGGAGGACCCATCAAATTAGCCTGTTTCCGGATTCAATATTTGTTAAAGCCTGCATGCACAGCTGCTTAACTCAGGTGACACGGGTGTGGCACTGAAGAGACTCGCTAAGTGTTGCAATTACTCAGGCTGATTAAGACGGATAGGTACGATGGCCCAGAGTGATCTGCTATGCTTGAGTTGGCACTGGCTCAGGAACTGAGCATAGCACATGCAAGCATTTGTAACGTTTCAGATATTTACATGAAACATTGAATTTTGCTCCACAATGGTGGAAACTTAACATATAGTGAATTGCAATGATGAATACCGATAATACTACTGATTTACAAAACTATATATTTAAAAAATGCGGTACAGAGAACAACAACAAATGCAACTGGTTACGCCCACTTCCTGTTGTGACAGCTTTTTAAATACATTTTGCCAAATAACACGTCACCAAAATCGTTCCGCCTTCGCATCACGGGGCCCATGGTCCTCCCCGGCCACCGTATGATGACGTGGTCTGCGCTGTAAAGCCGTAATAGAAACTTGCCATAGACAACACGTCAACGGTAGCTGTGATTTTTTACTTTAGCTCAATTCGTCAACATTGTGTCGTGTCAAGCGTTACAAACGTTCAACTCCGCTGGTTGAAGATGAGGCGCGCCGGTTTGGGTGAGAGGCAGCGGGTTTTTTTTTAATTTAAAGCTCATACGTAGCCTGCTGCCCAGATAACGCTGCTTAGCGGCTAGCTAACGTGAGCTACTGTTGTTAGCATATGTGCACGAAGGTGTGTTGTCGTTAACGGACAAAATCGACGGCGTTTACGAACAATGTTTTAATCGCCGTTCTCGTTTTCGGCAGGCGAGGGAGGCCCTGGGAATTATGTGGCGAGTGGATACAGCGTGTACGAGGAGGAAAACGAACATCTACAGGAGGGACTGAGAGCGAAAGTCAGCGCTTTGAAAAGTGTAAGCGACCATCGGTGAAACGGTTCATTCAAACGATGGCGATGCTGCAAACTATACGTGGTTGTTTTAAATGCAGCGTGGATTTTGATGCATTATTCCTTGATATTAACAGCTGTCTATCGACATTGGAACGGAAGTCAAGTATCAGAATACAATGCTGGGCGATATGGCAAGTTACACTTTCCTTATTACCAACAAATAACGGGAAGTGGTGTAAGAGGAGCTTTAAAAGTATTGAGTAGTATGTGAATTGATTACTGATTTAATTAACCTGTAAGCATTATTTTTAAACTTGCGGATTAAGCTATACACATGAGAGGATGATCACATTGTTTATATTCAAATAAAAAAAAAACAGCTATTATTAATATCTAATGCAATGGAATATTTCCCTGCGAAATGTATTGGGAGTTTTTTCGTATCCCAGTATCCTGACTGACCGCACCTAAACACATGAACTGCTTGTCACTGGTGTGCTTGTTTACCTGCGTGCCTGGACCTGAGCCTTCTTTTAATCCCTCTGCTTCACATCAGGACACAGACTTTGACTCGACAGGCGGCCTGCTGGGTGCCACTATAGGCCGAGTGAAGCAGCTGTCCAGAGGCAGTCAGGCCAAACTGCTGTGCTACATGCTGCTCTTCTGTCTTTTTGTCTTCTTTGTCCTGTACTGGTTCATCAAGCTGAGGTGATAGTAGGTCCGACGAGGCTCTCCAGTCTGTGACCACCTGAAAAGTCTCAAAACCAGACCCACATAACGCTGACGAGGAGAGGCAGGGACCTCTCAAGTCTCTCAGCCTGTTATGTACCCACATCTCAAAAGTAGTAGTTTAGGAATTAAAAATAAAAAATAAAACAAATTGGGTCATGAAATAAGTTTTGACTATGTAGTGGAACCCCAAACGTAAGTAAAGGTTAGAGTGTGAATTAACATTTCGATGTATACCTGATGCTGGATGAGACACAACGTCCCCGCAGTTGTTAAACCCTCAACGTTGAGAGATGAGATATGTTGTGTTATAGTGTGTTCCACGTTGCTACTTGGGGCAAATAATCTAGTACTTTTGCATACAAGAATGAATGGATGTATTTCATCAGTTGGCAACCGTTCGGAAATGAATAAGTATAGTTTCATTTTGGTTGCAAAAATGTTTTTTAATGTAAATAAACACATTCTATGATCTAAATTGAACAGTGCAAGTGTGCTACTTACAGATACAGAGAATGCATCTCAAATATTAAAAATTCTATAAATTAATTACATGCAACGTGTACATTTACATCAAATATCATTTTTACAGAACCTGCGTAGTCTATTTTAAAAGATTGAAGTCTTAATTACAGTAATACAATTCAACTGTAGGGTGTAATGCTTTATGGTTGGGTATCTGATCAAACCACACAGGTAAAACACAAAGGTAACTACAGCAACATAACCTTGTATAGATCAATGTTTATTAAAAATATAACTGCACTTAGGTGACTTATGTTTAGCAATAAATTGGCTCATCTGCTGTGGAGCAGCGTGCGTACGTCTGTCTGGATGTTTCTGACATCAGTTCTTGGGTAGTGTGTCCATGTATTTGCAGATGATTGCCAGCATCACTTCATCGGCACCTCCACCAATTGAAATTAACCTTGAATCTCTGTGGAAGGAAAAGGGAATACATGAAAGGGTTTTTTCAACATTGTGCGTCATGAAAACCTCGATCAGCTAAAATATTTGCCCCATCAGTAGGTGTCAGCAGAGTCCAAAATGAGAGTAACGATTTACATTCAGTCCAACAGTGGGCATCTGGACCAATGGCATGTCTTCAATTATTATTTCTTGATTACAGATATGTTGCAGACATGCAGAACATAGCATGAACTGTCAAATAAAATGTTTATCTTTAATCTTTTAAAGCAAGCTGTTGCATTGCACATGGCATCGCATCATTCTTTCACAGCTCAGTCAACAGTGGCCTTAGTTGCTGAAACCTCAGTATTATCTTTGGTATAAAAACGGCCACGTGGAGAGCCAGGAGAGCATTTGTTCATCATCCTTATTGTAGGAAACATGTGCACAAGGCTGAAAGTTACTGAAAATCATTGTGTTAAGATATAGAATATGTTTCAAACCACATAACCTTTTACACCAGATACTGTGTCCCTGCACACCCTCACCTGTAGAATCTGCTGACAAGCACGTCGCTGGTGAAGCCCATCCCTCCCCAGTACTGGAGGCAGCTGTCCCCCACCTCCCTGGCCAGACGGCCAGCCTTTAACTTGGCCATGGACGCCAGTTTGGTGACATCGTTGCCTTTAATGTACAATGCTGCAGAAAGACCAAAAAAAACAGGACAGAAGTCGTGACACAGGCATGGGAGATTGAAAAATGTGGGAGCAAAGACAATGACTAAGCGCGGGCCAATGGTCTATGGTGGCTAATCAATGCCTCTATTGTGGGAACCCCACAGAGGAACATGTGTGAGCTACAAGTTTTTTTTTCTTCTTTTTACCGCTTCAGTCTGCAAAGAACGTTGCCTGCGTTTTGATCTGCCTGCGCCAAAACAAATGTAAAAGCTTTATTCCGTTTCTGGGCAAACAAATTGGACCAGCGAGATGAAGGTGTTCAAAGCGGCTCGCCACTGAAGTGGTTACAAACACGCAGAGAAAATCCCACGGCCCCGGAACACTGGCCGGCCAGATGCCCAGCCACATATTCATATCATAAACACTGCAGTGTAATGCGCGTGGGATTTATTCCGAAGGAGCGCAGCGTGGGTGCCAGTCTTCGAGTGGCCAAGCCTGCGGCGTTCTGAAGTCAGAACACACAGGAACCGCAGCAGTTCAGGCCCCAGTCGCTTGAACCGCAGTCTCCCCCCCTGTCCAAATCCCGACGCTTCAGTCCAAATTGATAAGATTTCAAAAAATTGATCAGATTGAACACTTTTGAAATATGAAAAAAATGAAATCAGCCTATAAAGGGACAGACCCCTAACTAATTGACTTTAAAGTCCTGAATTATCACTTGATATTAATCCGCCTCCAGCATTAACGTTGTCCTCCATCTCTTAAAGCAAGTTGTTGCATTACACATGGATAAATGATCCACTCGAGGCTACTTTGGCATTGGCATCATTCTTACACAGCTCAGTCAACAGTGGCCGTAGTTACTGAGACCGCAGTATCACGTTTGGTATAAAAACAAAGGGCCACAAGGAGAGCCAGGAGAGCAAGGAAAGCATTTGTTCATTTTCTAAAATGCTGCACTTAGAAATCGTAGCACGAAGAAAAGGAAACTTGTATTTGTACGCAAATGCATTTTTCACTAATAAATAACATTAATATTCGCAAAAAAAAGGTGTGTAAATGGTAAGGAAAGGTTTTGAAATGAACACCAATACCACACTAAAGAAGTCAGACAAACACGGGTGAGCCTGTTGCTCTCAGACAAAAAGGGAAGTCACTGGGAGAAAACAGTCATCCAAATGCAGCCCACACTACCAAATAAATAAATAAATCACAACTTCACTCCTTCTTATGTAATGTCTGAATGTCTGAGGGGACACCCACCTGTGGCGCGATGGAGGAGGGAGCGGAGCAGCTCCACCTCCGTCTGCAGCTCGGCCAGCCTGAAGTTAACCGACTGGTGGTGGAGGACGGGCAGCTTGAAGATCTTCCTCTGCCGGGTGTACTGGATGGTCTCCTGGATGATGTTGTCCATCATGGTCAAGACTGGCGGCGGTACGACAGAGACACAGACACGTGGCCTTACTACTTGACCTCAACTGCCGGAAGCGTGTCTGCGAGCACTTGACATTTGTGTCTCTTAAAAATAAATGCACACAAGTTTCCCAGGCCAAATGGATCACATGGTCACACCCTGAAACTGAAAGTCACACCTTTTATCCTTAACACGTTCCCCCTTAAGTTCCACCAAAAAAAAGGAAATCACGACGCATACTGCCATCTTCTCAAAATCAGTAAATCAAGCAAAGAACTACGAAACAGAAGGTTAAAGGTTTGATCCGTTCCACCGGAAAGGCTCACTCACCGTTGCCCACCGCCCACAGCCGCTCTTCCTGGAACTGAAGCATCTGATAGGTGAAGCCCAGGCCTTCCTGGCCAATGACGTTCTTGCAGGGCACACGGACGTCATCGAAGAACACCTCAGCCGTGTCCGACGACCACATGCCGAGTTTCTCAATCTTTCGGGCGATGTGCACTCCTACGGTGGGAGTGTGTGGGGAGGGGCGGGGGGAGAGAAATAGAGGTCATCATGCACCTTGGCAACGGCCCACTAATAATAAGAGACCCTGTTAATAAAACAGACGCAGATTCTTTCTAAAGTGGGTGTTTTAAGTCAACACGCTAAAGAAAAGCATCTGGAAAACAATCTGATACTGGAGGGGTTTTAAGATTAAATTAAATCACTGGCAAGTAAATGTTGATGATGACAGTTTGTCTTCGGTTTAAAGGGCTTTTAAAGGAAAACAGATAATCCTCACACAAGGAACAAACAGTCACCTGGCAGGTTCATGGGCAAACAGATGAGGGACTTGTTCTTGTGCGGGGGCCCGTCACTCGTGTTGGCGAGGAGACATATCCAGTCGGCCTGGGTACCGTTGGTGGTCCACATCTTCCCCCCGTTGATCACATATTCATCCCCTTTCTTCACTGCCTTGGTCAGGATACCTGAAACGACGTATGGCCGGGTTTCATTTTGAGTGTGGGGTGTATTAAAAAAAAAAGAAGCGAGCAGCGAGTTTCACTAAAGATTTAAGTGTAAAGCTGGCGCATTCAAAGTTAACACATGTTCATCCAGAAAGAAGTAATCAAAAAGTGGGGGAATCTGATTATGGATAAGCTTGGCCCATCTTCAGGACTCATTCGTCCTGCCACTCTTCTCTCCTGAGAAACCATCAGGGCCAAATTGATTGTGAAACTCCTGCTTAATCATCTCTGCAGCCAGAGTTCATTCAAAACGGTCCTTCGGGAGCTTGAAAAGGGAAATGATGTGATAATAAATGACCAGTGGACGAGTAAGAGACGTACTTGAGACGTCAGAGCCGGCTCCGACTTCACTCACTCCGAGGCAGGCCACTTTGTCCCCCGCGATGGAGGGAAGGAGGAACTCTTCCTTCAGCTCGGCTGAACCGAACCTGCACGCGCAGATGCAAAAGAAATGAGAGCATTTTTGTAGCCATTAGTTAGCAGTTACCAATTAAGACCCTAATGGGGATTCCATCACTTGTTTGGGTGTCCTACAATATCGGCTACATCCGATACAAACAAGTTTGTCCGGCGAGAAAAAGTTGAGTAAAACTCTTAACTGCAGCAAGAAAGAGCAGGAGATTGTTTGGTGCTTTAAAACCACATTGCCACGTCTGAGGCAATTACATTTCCACTGGGACAAAAGGGGGGGGGGAAGTCTTATCCTGGAGCTCCGATGCTATTCTCTCTGCTGCTCTCCCCTAATTAAGCTCCTGAGACTGGGTGTGTGGGTGTTTCAGTTCTGTCTTCTGCCACCAGCGGCAAGTTGAACAAGTCAAGGCCGTACATGGGAGGGACAAACACCTACTAAATATATATGAATACACGTACACACTCTGCAGGGAGGGTGAATGATCCATTTCCATCCTTTGATGAAAGGATGGAAAAGAAGAATGCATATTTTAGCGTCACCTGCTAAAGCCCAATATACCTCCTAACAGAACGCAGCAAAAAGCCCCTGAGATGATACGTAGTCTTTGCGGCTGCAAACATCAGCTTTAGTGGTTCACAACGCGCTACGGAGCAGATGTGTGGCGCGCACCCTGTGCGGCCTGTCACAATCGATTCACTGTAAAACCCTCTCCTCCGGAGGTGATACCCTTGTGGAAAAGGGGCAATTCATTAAGTTGCGGAGCGCGAGAGCCGGAAGAGAAACGGTATTGATTTGGAGTATGAAAATGAATTCCAACAGCCTCACATCAGTGCAGCTGTTAAAATGAATCATCTTCTGCACAGGGACCAAAAAAAAAAATTGGAAAAAGGGGACGGACAAACATCTGAAATACAGAAGATTTTTAAGTCAAGACAAATACAGATTCAGATTCATCGAATATCCTGCATGCTCCGATCCGTGGGACGGTACCTGGCCAGTGCAGGGGTGGCCATGTCCGTCTGCACGCCGATGGCCATGGGGATGCCTCCGCAGCGGATGTTGCCCAGCTCCTCGGAGACGGCGATGCTGTAGCTGAAGTCGAGCCCCAAGCCCCCGTACTCTGCCAAGGACAAAACAGCCTCTCCTTCACCATCTGCTGACACCTCAACGGACAATTTATGGATCCCGCCACCCGCCCCCCCCGCACCTCCGCACCCACAGCTCCATTAATTACAATCATTTAGAGGTGAATCTCCACCACTCTGGTGAAGGAGGAAGCAACCATGGTGTACTTGTGAGACTCTTCCGCCTGTGTGATCAAAACCTCTGCCTAACAAGAGTGGTGTCCACCAAAATAATATCCTTAACTGATCCGTTTTGCAACAAGCCATGTGCTCAATTAATTACAGGAGGTTATCATTATTTGTGCGTACTGTAGTCACGCGTAAAAAGCACCGTGGGAGACTTGCAGCGTGATGGCAGTTAAAGGTCACCGCCGTCCCAGCGCCGTCTCCTCCGCTCGGCATCTCTCACTTGCATTCATTTCCATCTTTTGAACAGCCCACTTTGTCGAAGAGTAAAAAGAAAACGGCCGTTTCATTCACTCTGACAGCGGAGGCATTTGCCAAGACCTCAGGTCCTTAATGGAGTTGAACGTCGCACCATTACACATGTTTAAAAGAGCAGTTATCTTCTTTCCTTTCATCAGGAGTCCCATCCTTCTATTACGAAAAGGCAATTATTTTACAACAATTTCCGTAATGCTACGGTAGTTTTCTTTCTAATGCTTACGTAGTGAGTTGGCTAATGGGCTCCCTTTTTTGGCCTGTTAAGCAGACACACAGACCCTTTTAAAAAAATAAAAAAATAAAAATGGCATTTCTTCTACAGTACAAAGTACTAGACATCATCACATCCCATTCTGGGAGAACAGACGTAACATGGCGGTGAGTCGTTGAGCACAAATGTCTCGATCCTGATGTCCAGTCAGCCAGAAGTAACCCGAACTTTCCAAAATGGGCGGTGGACAGTTTTCCAATGACCAAATAGCCACCGGCTGACGGACGCCAGCGACTGACAGACAATGAATATTCATTAGCATATTGACCACACGGAGGGAGGCCTGCGACTCGAGCAAAGCGGTTTCATGTCACCTGTCGGACTACCGATCGAACAGGGAAAAGCACAGATCTGGCCGACAGTCCGAGCGAGCCAAGGAGAGAAAAAAGGGAGCTAAATAAATAAACAGTAAAAAACAGTGGGACCGGCAAACCGGGGGATGGGCCATCCAAAAATAAGAGGAAACCGGTGCAGCTGTTCAGAGATAAGTCTCCGAGCACTGGAAGCCCTGCGGTGGATAATGTGGACCGGGGGGCGCGGGGGGGGGGCGAGGTTTACACCGCTTCAAGCAGAACAGCGGGCCGCCTGGTTTAACACGCAACCGCCGGGGAAAAACAAACAGAATCCTGTCACAAATGTCAATTCTATACACGCGTGTTTCTCCAGGGTCCCCAGATGGTCCGCAGCTACTCGTCAGCCGGCGCTCCGCACGAAGCACGCAACACAAGTTTAGAGGCCTGAGAGGATTCAAAGCCGACGAGGGGAGGCTCTCTGTCCTCTCTCTGCGACATTAGTCGTGCGGTGGAAGAGAAACACGAGCCGCTGCGGTGGAGGCGAAATGGTGAGAAAAGCAGCAGCCTGGACGGTTCAGGTCTGTGCGACGGCTTGTTCATTTCAACGTTAGCGGCAAACATAACTAGTCTCTCCCCCTCCTCCCCCCCTTTGCTCCCTCCCTTTGCTCCCTCCCTTTCTCCAGAGGAAAACAGGCAGGGAGCCAAGGGTCGCCCCGCGCTTCTTCCGCCTCGGGAAAACTTCCTGTCCTTGTGTTTTTAGAAGGTAATAAGGATTTTCCATGGCCATGGAAACTGTGAAAATAGGTGTCGACTGTTCTTTTCAGTGGATAACACAAGTAAACACTGAGCTTTTAAAAGATGTCTACAGCAGCGTCAACGTTGTGGCCTTGCATGAATCCATAAAGTACTCAGTCTTGGCGTATTTGAAGTCATGGAGGCCTACGCGGGAGCCCACAGGCATTAAAGGCTTCGAAAGCTGACCAACACCAGGTAAAGACGTGAGGTAAAGGCCGATAGCGTGCGACCGGTCTTCTGGCAGATTGAAACCAGGGCGCCGTCCCCTTAACTCCTAAGTCATGGCAGTACATGTTTTTCACATTAGGACTTTTATGGTTTACTAAGAAATGAAAATATAATACTAATACAAAGTCTTTTAGAGGTAGTGATGAATCCATTAGAATTCTTTGAGATTAAGCAAAGCGAGTCTATTTGCCCACTTTCCCAAAGACATGAGAGACCAGGGAAGGTTCAGTTAGTCCTTATTTTTCTTACAAATATTACCAATTTTGTGAGAAAGCAGGATTCCCCAGCGCGGGACCTGAGCAGCCGTCTTTTTGAATACAGTACAAACGTACGTGCTTTAGCTTTTACTGCCTGAAACATCCTTTCACGAGTGGTGAAGACTAAACCAAATCAAATAGACTCTACTGCGAGCTCAACATAAATCGCGTGGTGAAACACGTTAGCTGCGACAGATGTTTCTATATACACTCACCCCAGGTAATCCACCAGCTGATAATATAACGTGCCCCCCCCCCCCTCCGCGGTCTTCCGCTCCCTGCGCTGCTCCTCCTCACTAATCCTGTCAACTAATGCTTAAGCCTTGTGTACTCAGCACATTCTAATTCTCTCTGTGACCTACAGCCCTGCAGCGCCTCCGCACACGGCTCCATCCGTGTTCTACACCAGTTGTGGACAGATTTGGCCTTTTCGACGTCAGCGATAATAGCCGTTTTACCGCGGCGACAGAATCGTCGGAAGAGCAAGACAAAAGGTGAGTAATGGTGAATTAACGAGTGAATAACGGTCCCACACATCTCGCATCACGCTCCTTCCCGCACTCCAGCGGGGACGCAGCTGGGCGCACATCTGGGAAAGGGATACAGTGCAGCCGACAGCTGTTGTTAGATGTTGCTGGGCGAGAGGCGATCAGCCGTCGCACACAGTGGGGACGTTTCTAAACCGGGCCGCAACGTACGGCCGAGAAACCGAGAGGATGTGAATGGAAAAGGAATCCAGCCGTGGAAAAAAAAGAAACACATCCATGGGTTTGATGGGTTTGTGCTCTCGACCTGTCAAACCATTATTCAAGTGCACAAAAGATGCACAGAGTTTGGAACTTAGACATGATGATTTGTCATCAAAAGACTTCCGGGACTCGAAATCAAGGATTCTCTCAAATCCTCTGCCCCAGATAACAAAAAACAAAAACCCCACTTATTTGATAATTTTTTCATTTTAGAAGAATGTAATTGGTCTCCAATTAAGAAACAAAATAACAAATTTATGAAAAACTTTAAAAAAAAAAGGTGTATGGAGCTACACAGTGTGAGTCTCTTAGTAACTGGGTGTTGGGAGAAAAGGAATGTCTCTAATTGTTGGATATGTCAGCATATTCATCTTCATTCACTTCATCTAGAGCACCGTTCCAAGACATGTGTTGTTTAGATTAACCGATTATTCAAGATACGTCCAACAAGGGTTAAGATATCAACAGCAAATGACTCTCGCTGAGACGAACTGCACGACGGAGAGTGAAATGTTAAAAAACGTATGTACTCTCATACCAAATACAGCGTCCATTCGATTGGCGACGGGTATACAGAGCATACCGGGGCAAATTATTTAAAAGTCATACATTCACTGCATGAAAAGTGGGATTTCCGTCCCCATTCGACCTGGACTATAGTAAACCCTTGATCCCAGACCTCCAAATAGAGATTGTAAAAATTCGAGAAAAAAAAAAACACCTCCCATTCCGGTGCATCCCTTAACGCACCGGTTATGAAAATGAATGTGCCACTTTCGTTGGTTTCCAACACTCTTACCAACTGGTTTGTTAACCCCGAGAAAGCCGGCATCTCCCAAGATCTTGAAAACTTTATGGGCTGGAAACGTCCGCTCTGCTTCCCACTGATCCACGTGGGGGTTGATCTCCTGGTCGATGATCTGCAGGACCAGCAAGAGGAGGGAGGAATGACACGTTAATACCGGGCCTAAAATGGGTTTTTGACACACTGCTTTTTATTACTTTTGCAAACCTTATGATTCAAACAACAAGTGCCAGGAAATAGAAAAGTGGGGCTTTCTCATAACCAACATCAAGCAGATACACACACACACACACACACACACACACACACACACACACACACACACACACACACACACACACACACTAACTGATGGATTTGCTGCTTTGCAGTGCAGTTTTCTCTTGAATAAAGGGAAGCCTGTAGAGAACCGTAACACATGGTAAATCTACTGTGATGCAAATGCAATGACCGCATGCGACATGCTACTTGCGCTATATTATCCATATGGCCCCCTGCTGATAACCCCGGCTTGGCTAGTGACACACAATATGACAAGCTGCAGGCTCATAAAACAAGGACACGGCGTCTCCCTCAATCCCATGCCATGACATGTGGGAGGCGAAAAAAAAAAAAAAAAAATCAAGACACTTGCGGGAACGTATTGACAATATTGGTAATACAAAACGGTAAAGATGTCCTTTTGGGTTTTGGGATGTGGTTTTTAAAAAAAAGGGGATGACACAGAGACTTTTAAATGTACTAACATACAAATACTAACAAACACACTAATGCCACTCCACCTATTCAGCCACAAAGACCCAGGATATACACAAAGGGAGGACGGCTTTTTTATTTGCTTGGAGGTCGGACAGAAAGAAGAAGAAATGCTGTTTAAATGCGGTTATCAAATCACTTTTCCGATACAGGAGGTCGATTTTTGACACCGCCACATAGCTCCTCCTGAACCAGCTGTCACGCTGGAACAAATGCTTTCCATCACTCCTGGCTCGTCGCAGAACTGGACATAATATTCTCCCAAGTTCAAGCAGCCTGGTCATGAGTCACGGCCCAAATGCGAGCCGTGACGCTGCGACCGGCCTTTAAAAATAGACTTACGGAGCGAGCGGACCTCGGGGCCGTGATTCAGGCCGGGCACCTGGAAGTGGAGCACAGCTGGAGAAGCTCTTACGAACCTGCTGAGAGGCTCTTATGGTGCCATTTCTGCAGCAACTCACAGATAACAGGCTGTAGATATATATAATGTGCGATTTAGTTGGCAATTCTTTTAACAAGCCTGGGCCAACAGAAGGCTGTAAACAACAGTTCATCTTTGGTGCCAAATCAAATGAACATGAAAGAGGAAACACTCATGAGCGGTGACCTCGCAACGGCAACAACATGGTGTTTCAACTTCCCAAAAAACAGAAAACAGACTAACAGAACACGTTCAACAGATAGGTGGTTCAGCCTGAATCAGTGAAAGTCGGGGTTTGGTTACATAACGGCAGTAAAAAAAAAAAAAAACGTAAACTGCAATAAAGTCCTCCATGTTCAAAGTTCAAATCCTGAGGAAAGGCAGGAATCGCTAGCTGCGGGAAAGGGAAACAAAAAGGTCATCGGGGAGTGATTTGTGTAGTCTCAACTGTGGACTATTTGTGTTGCATACCAGAACAACTTCACATCACTGAATTAGTGGAACAGGGTCAAGTCCTGCAGAATATCCAGTCCGGAGGGATTTTCCCTCCGCACACGACTTGTAGAATTGGAATAACCAAATGGCTGCGTCAACGCAGGTTTCTCGCCTCGTCATATAGAATGTGAAAGTGAAATTTAGAAGATTACTCAGACAATACATCGTCCTCCTACGCGGACGAAATTTGTCAGGTTGCTGAACCACCCTTAAAAAAAAAAAAAAAAAAAAAAAGGAAGCTCTCTAGTTGTGTTGCATTTATATTATATCATTGCCAGCATAGGCGCTAAAATGTGGATGTATTTTCATGTCATCAATTTGATGAAGGACATTTGAAGCAACAGATATTCCGACGGATATTCCGCACTGGTTGGTATAAACTGTTTTAAAGTTAAGAAAAATCAATATCATGATATAAAACCACAGATGAAGGTCAGATGAACGTCTGACCTTGGGACCCCCACTAAAGGATTTCCTACAGCATCTATAAACGCACATTATCCTACAGTGAATCCCTTTAATAAACCATGCCGCCTCAAGTTCCCCTTCCTGCTCCACCTGCATATTGTTCTGCATTTCCTTTTCACATTTTCATACTTCCCATTATTCCCAATGCTAGTGTATTTCCATCATCCGTGCATCCTTTTGAAGGTTAAGTCGCACAGACCCTCCACTTCACTTCCCGCAACATTGTTGCCTTCCGTTGCCCAAGTTTTTTTTTTAATTTTTGCAGTCTCCGGCTCCAACGTCCTTCCAGTAATTTGTATCCTAAATTAGTCATGCTGGTTACAAATACCTGCTTCGAGGGGAAAAAAAAGGAAACTGTAGCCTTTTAAAAACGTACCATTGTTAAAGCAAAGGAACAACAGGCCGCTGCTAAACCCGGCTATATACTCCAGTAATACCGGCAGAATCAGAGTATACTATATGATCTATATCAGGGGTGTCAAACGTACGGCCCGCGGGCCGGAAACGGCCCGCCAGGTGGTTCAGTCTGGCCCGCGGGATAAATCTGTATTACTGAAAAAAAATAAGAATACACTTCTATAAAATCTGCAGTTCCTATATTGTCCGCTAGTGGCGCTGTTTCACGTCTATCGCTTTACCCGCATTTTCTGTTGACCCTGGCACCCTCTTCAGTGAAATGTCTTTGTCAAAAAAGAGAAAAGTGGACACAGTGTCGGATTTTTCAAGAAAAATGGACCTCTTCCTACATGTTCATGGAGGTGAATCACAATCACTGTGGTCAGTTTTTATGCTTAAATAAATGTTAAACTGGGTGAAAATGTTGTTGAAATTGCACATTACTTTTCTTAAAAACTCTTAGGTTGTTGATAATATATTTATTAAAAGGACAATTCATTGCATATAAAGATTTTTATAATTTACTTCTTCTCTGCACTAATACAAAGAAGAAAGTGGACTTATTGTTAGTTCTATGTCATTTTAGAACGAGTTTACTGGTCTGGCCCACTTGAGATGCGATTAAGTTGTATGCGGCCCCCAGACCGGAATGAGTTTGACACCCCTGATCTATATGATATGAATACTACATTATATTCAGTCCTTCTTGAGTTCTCCTGCTGGCTTTTGGGACCATTAGAATTTCTGGTCATCTCTACACCAGCACATGCCAGGGTTCCATCAATTATTTTCATGAAAGAATGACCATTGTCATTAATGTTAAATCATTCAAATGTGAACTGTACAAAATCATGTGGGAACCTCTTTTTTAAATTTCCCCACGTTACACAATCGTTTTTCTGCTGAAAATGTGTCAAATCTGAAAAGAACACTTCTCCTCAAAAAGACC
This sequence comes from Apeltes quadracus, assembly GCA_021346845.1. NCBI lineage: Eukaryota > Metazoa > Chordata > Actinopteri > Perciformes > Gasterosteidae > Apeltes > Apeltes quadracus. Next base: position 9,932,285 of record CM037926.1, on the reverse strand, counting down.
TGTGGCTTTTAAATAAGGGGATGTAAAAAATGATTGAGTGCCAAAAATGTATTTGGCACAAACAAACTTTATAACAGCATTTTCTAAACAACATATATTGGTGAGACACAAATGCCATGAACTCCACATGTGTCCAGTCACCGTCAATATTTACCTTCTCCTTTCAAATAGCCACCATTTACCTAACCCGGTACCAGAACCCTTCACACATGGATTACGTGCTGACCTGACGTGCATAGGTGGGACTGGGTCAGATGGGAACTGGGGGCTGCGTTGATTACTACGTTAAAATAGCTCTCTGAATGTTTTTTTTGCGTACGTAAATATTATCGCGTGGACCCTCCGTGAATAACGCGAGACCCCGGATGAAGGGAACCAGCGCTATAACCAGTTGGCTTAATGACCTATCACCCACTTCTTCTGACCCACCGCTTCTTACTGGCGCGTTGAACGGAATATTCAGCAGCGCGCACGGATGTTAACAGCAATCCCTGGTCACCTGTGCGACCTGGTTTTGTTTTTCACGGCGGCATCAGCGTCTGCGCAGCGACGTTAAATATAACAGAGAGCATGTCAGGTGACCCAGAGGTGAGCGTTTACCTTTCTGAGGGACTCCTGCAATGCAAAGTGGTCTCGTGTGTAGATTAAATGGTCTCCCACGATCTCCGTGGCAGTGGACGGGACGGGTTTAGAGGACACATTGTCAGACAGCGACCGGACACCAGCACAACAAGTGAATTTGTAGGAATTGCGACTGACGGCCAGCTGGTTCAAACGGAGGGCTCCTCTGTGCAGCGCCATTTCTGTTGACAAGCGTCTGCGTGCGCATGCGCACCGCGTGAACTTGCTCCCGACGCGAAACGTTAACTAGAGTTGGATATTAAATGTTGGTAGTGTTTAACTATGTATTTTTGGGGAAATACGGTTAAAAAGATATAACGTAGGTCATATTAGGATATAACCCGTGGGTTATATACATTAAAAAAGTAGTGCTTCACAACAAGTTAGTGCCCTTTAATTAGTCACAAGGTAAATCCTTTTTTTTATTGTGAAATACCGGACTGTTTCATATAAATAAGATGCAGAACACCAATAAGATAAGACTGCATGAATCATTCATAACTAAAAGACTCTGTCAAGGCAAAAACCTACAAGTGATATGTGGAAAGGGGTCAGAAATAGATTTGAAAGGGTCAAATTGCAAAACATTGAAAACATCCGTGTTCTAAATTTACCACCGGTTTTTGTTTTCACCATTTACAGACAAAACCACATACATTTTCTCCTTTTTGCCTAATCGCCTATTTGACTAAATAATAAAACAATGCCGGAAAGCAGGCAGAGCTTGTATTTATTGTTCTCTGCGATGCTACATGTGCTAAATGGTCTCATGAAGATGTTTGAGAGTAGGTGTGAACTCTTAAAATCAAAAAACTGAGTTAAATTATGGAGATGTGTTTGTTTCTGTCACAAATTGATAGATGGAGACAGGCAAAGTTATAAACACAAACATGTAATTACAGCTGCTTCAGTACATGAAACAACTCATGGGCCTATTTGCTCATACACCACATGAGAAAGAAGCATTGTAGAATCCTTGCCATATGCAACGTTTATTCATTTATGATCTAGAATACAATTATGATGCTATGAATCTGTCCAGAGAGGGAATTATTTACATCTGACCTCATGAGGTTTTATCCCTTGTCTTCTCTATTGTGTCCCTTGTGCTTTTTCAGTCAGCAAAGCATGTCCTTGGGTGCTAATCTAAGATATGAAAAGCTCCTTGGCTTCAGTTTAGCAGACGACACAGCCACCTTTCTCCTTGAAGGGGTTCTTCTCCTCTGAAATGCCTTTGACGAGGGTGTCCTCTTCCTCTCGAGCCTGAATATAGTCCTTGATTTCCTCACAGCATTTAGATGTCTGAAGTGATTCAACAAAAAGGGATTGAGACGCTCTTATCCAGAAAGTTGCATGTAAGTTTTATAAATTTACAATTATAATGTTTTTGCTTGTCAAGGATACAAGTCAGACAACTAGGCATCTTTGAAAACAATACAGATATTGAAATGTTCATGGCCTTTGTGCAAAAATCAGATACAAAACAACTTACCAACCACCTCTCAAGCTTCACTTCAGTTTTCAGTTGGTTTACTTCCATGACAGCCTTGTCCTTATCCGTCAACTCATCTACATTTATGACTGGCATTCTCTGTTAAAAAAGGAATCGTTCAGCTCTTTTTTGGAAAATCTTCATGGTCATCCGAGATAAAGGGTCACAAAGGATTCGAACCTCCACAAAAGTCAATTCAAAGAATATAAATACTCACGGATGCTTACAAGGAGCCGTCCTTCACCACGGGAATCTTCCTGAACAATCCCTCTCCTCCGCCTCAGTCCGGGTTATAAAGTAATCTGCACGAACAATCCTAATCCGTTAATCTGATTAAAACCATGCAAGACATTACCTGAAGTATGTTATCGGACAGGACTGCGGATCACACAGGTGTCTTTTGGGCTTCTTTAGAATTATACAAGAAGAACAAGAAGTTGTGTTTGTGATAGAATTTGGACAGTTTTGACACCTTCCTCATATTCAGAAATGGGTTGAAGGGTGGTGCTTCATGTATCAGCTCACTTCGATAAGACGACTAATCTGTAGTTACCCTCCACCTGTCAAAATGGAGACATGTTCTTAACGTGACTGCACAATGGAATTCCGGGGATGGAATTGTAGCCACAAAACTATATTTTTGTGTGCAGTTTTCTCTTAAATTGAATGCTGCTTTGCAGTCGGAGGAATGGGGAGCTCGAGTGTCTGATGGGGAAAGACATTGCTGTTTCCCTGGAAGGCTCTGCTGCTGCAATTATTAAGCAAAACACAAGATAACATCAACCAAAATGCTGGAAACTACGCAACAGTGCTTGAGCCTTTAAGTGAAAGTGGTTGTGTGTATGTGTGTGTGTGTGGGTGTGTGCGTGTGAGTATGTGTGTGTGTGTGCCAGATCCAGTCAGACTGGTGTGTGTAATGTGGGATCTTGGCATCAGACGTTGGAGTTGTGTGAATGTTTCACAAGAACTACGTCCGTCTCTCCAAATAAGTTAGAGATGCTGCGCAGTGGGTCTCTCGTCATCATCATCATCATCATCGTCATCACCACCACAAGGATGGTGGTTCAAACCCCGCCTGCTCCATGTCCTCTTTCGAAGTGTCCCTGAGCAAGACACCTATACCCCTAATTGCTCCCCGGGGCAAAAATGTAAAAACATGGGTTAAACATGCAATATAAGTCGCTTTGGATAAAAGCGTCAGCTACATGTAATGTAATCATCATCATCATCATCATCATCATCATCGTCATTATCCCAACAGTGAGCCTGTGGGAATTAAACTCCCCACTGCGTCGTTTGATCAGACTGTCACAACCAACAATCTCTAGACGTCACAACGGACAAACGAGCCGCTCTGATGTCACAATTATGAATTAATCACCGATCAAATCCAGTTTCCCCCGTAGTTTGAGAATGAGTCATTGCATCCCCGCCCCTGAGCTTCCTCGTCTATAAAACTCGACGTGGCGCGGATGGTCGGCGCAGCGCGGCGGAGCAGATTGGAGCAAAAGTTCGACAATGGAGTTTTTCACTCTAGCGCTGTTTACACTTTTCTCCTCCGCGTACAGCGTGTTGGCTTTGTCTCCTTCAGGTAGATCCTTCTGCACATCCTCTCGTTTGTTTCGCATTATTGCGCATTTAAACTAGACATTATCGACCGTCCCATGAACTCCCGCGTTTGGACACGTTGCGGTTACAGATCGCCATTCGGTGCCGTTATGCGCGCTGTTTTAGTGACCGTCTCTCTGCTGCTTTCAGGCGCGTGTCTGCTTCAAGTGGACGAGGGACCTTGCAGAGGATCCATAGAGCGCTACTACTACAACACCATCACCCAAAAGTGCGAGATGTTCGACTACGGAGGCTGCCAGGGGAACGCCAACAACTTTAAGAGTTACGAGGAGTGCCAGAAGTCGTGTTTCAGGATCCCAAGTAAGTCCTCGCTGTTGTTGTAGAGGAAATGGGAAACTTTCCCACCTCGGCCATTAAGTGTAAGAACCTTTTTTTTTTAATTATTTATCGGTATCATAAAAAAAAGTTGTTTCATTATTTAAGAATGTCCTGATAATAATTTTGCCTTTTTTTATTTCATGCTGTCAGTTGTGTTATTTGAATAATGAACTAACTCAATACATGTTGCATCAAGTCTGCAACCACAGCAGTGTTGCCTAAGACCTTCAAAAGGCTGATTGCTTCACTTCCTGCATTTGATAATAAGAGACTGTTAATTTGAACCTAGAATCTATTTTAAAGTTCGTGATTTTCTGCAATAGGTGCACTGTGCCACGCGATCTAATCCTCACATTTTGCCACTCTGCCCCCCAGAGGTTCCCCAAATCTGCAGGTTCCCCCAAGAGGTGGGACCGTGCCGCGGCCTCTTCCCCAGCTACTTCTTCAACATGACCACCATGCGGTGTGAGCGCTTCTACTACGGCGGCTGCCAAGGCAACTCCAACCGCTTCCCAGACCTCGCCGCCTGCAAGGCGTACTGCGGCCCAGGGAAAAGTGAGTACAAACCGACGTGCCGCCTCCCCCGAGTGATCCGGAAGTGATGCTCAAAGACATCATGCCTCTGTGAGACATCCCATCAGATAAGATAAGATTTAGTAAAAAAAAAAAAAAAAAAACAATGTCTTATTTCCACAGCTGTTCCTGTGCTCTGCCTGGACTCTCTGGACAAAGGCCGGTGCTCGGCCTCCTTTCCCCGCTATTACTACAACGCGGCCACCAAGACGTGCGAGGCGTTCACCTACTCCGGCTGCGGAGGGAGCAGCAACAATTTTGTCTCGAAGCACAGCTGCATGGACGTTTGCGTTAAAGGTGTGTGCGAAAAAGCTCACCGCATTGACATGCCATTCAGTAAATATGATATTTGGGCCGCCAGTCGGATTCACTCGTTGGTTTGAATCGCTCGAGACTTCAGTAACTGGAAAGTTAGATTTGCTTTATAACGACTCCAGAAGTGTAGACATTGTAATACAAGTTTAAAATGATCAGTTGTTAAACATGTTTTCTTTTCTGTTCCAGGAGAAGGATTCCAAGGCAAAGGTCGTCGCCTCATGAGACGGAGTAGAAATAATAGGATCACTTTCTTGCAGCCCTAGATGCCTCCCACCCTCACTTTGACAAGCCCTTTTAAGGAAACATGATAAACTGACCAGCTCTTCTTTGTTGTTACTAGAAGAGTCATTTATAGTGGCACATTTCCACTGTATTCATATGTAATGCTTTATGAGCAACTTCAAATGTGATTTTAATGAAGTTTGTTACTGCACTAATATTCTTGGTTGTGTATTTTGATACTGTATGTGCCTATTATGTGTTGTAAAAGCAATACAAACGTGTTTATTTGCCCAACTATTTTATAAGTACATTGATTTTGATAAAAAAGAATTGTATTAAGTATCCTGCCTTTTTTTTTTTTACAAAAACAAGCTTGACTGTTTCCTTTATTTTCTCACTTTGCATCGTCACTTTTACTGCACCTCTGCGACGCCTCGGCCGTTCCGGACTAATGCTGCATTCTTCCCTTATCTGTAAATACTCTGCGAGGCACTCGGGCTTATCTCAGTAGCCTTTGCACAGCTTTTACTCAGGAGGTAAGCGATCACGTGACTGTGGCCGGTTCATTAGTGCGTTTCTGCACGTGGAGAGAAAAGGAAACGGAAGGATAACAAAAATGTAATCATAATACTCCCAATAATAATTATAATGTAATCCTATTGCAATGCACTCAATTATGAGTGCATTCAGGAATGGATCCATAAGATTGAAGCTAATGAATGCACACATAGCTGCCAAGGCTCATTTGTCAAATACGTTTTTCCTTTATTGCGAAAGAATAAGAGCATTTTTAGTATAGACATTAATACTTTATGTAACACAGGAGAAATCAAATTGCTCTCTAACGCTATTACAGCAATGATGCTATTTACCTATAAGGGCTCCGTGGTCCTAAATCTCTGCTTTGTTCCACTTCCCCTCTTTATGCCGCATATCAAAGGTATCTGCTCACTCGTCTTGCTTGGGTAAAAATAGTGAAAGACGTGATGCTCGGCCCTTGGCCATTAAGAGCAAAATCAAAATCATCCTGGATAAATGAGAGAGGACGTTATTCAGACATCTTGTCGGCTTCTCAAAAGCATCGTCATTTCTAAAATCATCAGTACTGCTGGTTTTGAGGGAATTTACATTTTTAATTAACATGCTTCCCCTTTAGGGTTTACTCTTCCAACCTCTAATGTTCAATAAAGAAAAGAAAAGAAATCCCACCTCCTCTGGTACAGGTCAACAGCGATCCATGAAAATGAGGCATGATGCTGTGCAGCCCATAGATATATGAGCTACTTGTCTGTTGCAGATTATAGTCAAACTGACCACTTGCGGTTCATTTCAATCCACAAAAGATATATCTGTTTGAGAGGGCACAGATGGGCACGGATGGTTAACTTTTAATCATAACAAAGCTCTGTCTTAAACCATTAATGGGTGGATATAATGATCTAGTCCGGTGGGCTTGAGATGAATTGATCTTGCTCTGTTTAGCATCAGAGCATTAGGAATGTTAATTTGGTCTCTCATTCTCAACAGTGATTAGTGATAATGAAGAAATTATGCTCTGACTATTTGTCAGACAGTAACATTGTTTTGTGTTTGTGGTTTTAAGAGTTGCTAAAATAACTGACCTTAAACTGCGTAATGTCTGTTTAATGTCTGTTTTGATCAAATACTAAATACTCAATGGAGATGAAGCCCGGGAATGCTAATTTAACAATTATACTAAATATACATTCAACACACTGCATTTCTCAACACACAGATGGTGGTCGCGGCGCCTCCTGGTGGCAGATTCACACGCCTAACAACACCAAATAAGGCAACTTTGACACTATCTTGCAATACAAGTATATGTAAATATCTAAAACGCAAATACAAGTACACAGTTAGTATCAAACCTGGCAGTGAATTGGATAGTTTTCGGGCCGCTTCAATTGAGGTAAAGTACTGCAGATGCAGTTGCGTAGTGCCTCTGTGCTGTGGACCAGCTACGCATCTTAGGTGTGACTCAGCAGCATTATTCTAAAACCATCGGTTTCTGTGGGTTGAAACATTCAGGTCCTAACAGGAGAGAAACAACCAAATCTGATACATTGTTTTTCCCTCAGATAAATTGTCCAAAACCCGAGTCCCTCCCCCCCCCAAAAAAAGACCCCAGAAATAAATCATAGCTTTTTAATCAGCAAACAAAACAGCCGTGTCTTCAGATTGATGGGCAACGTTGTTATTGCACTTGCTCTGTTACATTTATCTTGTGATACTCACTGTGCTGCATTAAGCTGTGGACCGAACATGCCATGCCTTAACATGGAGATGGATGGACGCCCCTTCAGCCATCTCCCTCTGTTGGGTAAAAGGAAACAGCTCAGACCAGCACCTCTTCCCTTTGCACACCCGAGACGGGTGCATCTGTTCTTCACTGTGCGGAGACGCACTCTGTCGAGTTTGTTTAAGAAGCCTTGAAAAATTATCCATTGATTTGCAGAGAAATGCACAGAGAAAGAGGTTCATTTATTAATGTTAGTGTTGTCCGTTTACATTTATGTAAAAGAGGTTCAATAATAGTCATTTTTCTACCTTAAAAAGTATTTTCTTGGCTTCCACAGAGGTGCAGTAATTTACTTTTGGAGGTGAATACTAATTTACAGGGTCTGTGACAGACTTGTTTGTAACCTATTGTGTTGTGGAGATTTTGTTTGAAGAAGATATTGACACAATCCTTCCCTGTGGGTCCACAGGTCTTATTTGCAACAACCGTCTGTGCTTTTGTTGTTTGACGACACAGTCGCAGCACAGCCGATGACTCAAAGCTGCAGATAAATGCGCCCTCCTGCAAATGTGCCACTTTTCCATCAAGGTTGGGATGATTAAAAGTGACCTGAGAGGAACAAATAAATACAGCTGACTTATTTTCCAGAAGCCAGATGATTTTTGTTTTCTGTGTCTTATGAAGCGCTGAAAATACAGGTAAAATAAATATGTATTGTCATATTTGAGCAGGAGCTTCTTCCTCTTCTTCTGCACCTGTTATCTTCAATATGAAGGAGAATATGAGCTTAATATCAATGTTTCTATGTGTTAACAATAGTCACTTTGTCTGTCTCCTGTTTGGTGATTTAATTTCCAGATATTACTGTTCAATTTGAAATCAATTGGGGATTTCATTAAGTTTTACAGCTACATGTCTCAGCAAAGACTAAAATGATTATTAGAGACAAAGTGTTGCATAGAAACAGGAGAGGGGAGGAACCACAGAGCTTGTACTGAGACACGGCCACTTTCCTCACGGAGCATAACAGCAGACATTCATGAATGAAATGTCACCGACGAACCCACAGACTCAGTAGAATCATAGTTTCACAAGACTTCAGCCATTCATTCGTCCTCTAGTAAACAGTGTGGGCCTTTTTTTTTTCATTAGATGCCCTAAAACGAGTGTAGGAATTATGAAAAATCATCAATATAAAACTGCATCGAGAACTCTTCTTTCATTGAGATAAAGTAAAAACAAATCCTTCCAGCCTCATGTGTTGTTCCTTATCTGTTTTTCCTACATATTCCAAGATAAAATATCAAAACAAATCCCATTTCTTCATGCCAGAACGTGCTGCAGCGACGTCTGGCCCGCTCCACACTGTGCACAGGCGCCTCCAACATTGGCACCAAACTCCCATGACCTTTTTTCTCCCGCATCATTATGCTCTAGTTTCCCGTCCCAGCATGTCGCTCAACGCAGGCATCCCTCCAGCTCGCTTTTTCTCATTCACTTTCCATCGACACCGCAGCTGACGAGGGCATTCAGCGGCCGCAACACCGTCAGCAGCGGAACTTCAAATGTGGCCGTTCCAAGTGTGATGGGGGGGAGGGGACGTGCGACACGGCTGAATCCGCCTCCATTAAAACATTCATCAACCATCTTTCCCAGCCCAGAATGTCATTCACTACGTAGGATGATTCAGGGGGTTAATGTCGTGCACGTGTGTCTGCTGACATGCGTGTCTGATGTAGCTGACGCGGTCGGTGGTGGTTTTCCGAAGATGACTGACATTTCTAAGTAGATTGTGTTTGTTTGTTCGCTCGTCTCCTCCGCCCACGTGGATGTTCTGTCTTTTTTCTCCCGGTTTGTTTTGCAGATCCCCTGATTTGAAAGACGACGGCTTAATAATGTGCTGCCCTGTTTTAATGACTTATGAGTATGCGACAACATTCACTGACCTTTCTGCGTGTGTGAGTGTGTGTCTGTGTGTGTGTGTGTGTGTCTGAAGACCCAAACACGATAATTAAACGTAAAGATTAAGCAAAAAAACAGACAAAAATTAGGAAAAGTAAACGTCCTGTTTTTTAGGTACTCTCGAAGGTGTGCGTTCCCACATACTTCTGTTTTATACACTATCGATGATAATATCCTTAAAGAAACATAAAGAGGACAACTTGCATGAGTTGACCAGTTGGGAATCGTATTCTGAAGCTTTACGATATTAACGATGAGCGATGTGGATTTTTATGAAAAGGTTCTACTGCGTAGAGATGCTGAGTATTCAGCATCTTGCTTAGAGTTTCTCTGTGGTCGAGGTCAATCCCTCCCCACCTGAAAACACACAGTGACCCTGCAGAAGAGGGAAAGTATATATTTTTTGTTTAGAGAAAATGTTTAAAACAAAAAAAAGGTTACGTTAAGATTCAACATTAATCACCAAGATCAACGAGCACCAAAAAATGTGTCCTCCTATAACATTTGCACAGCTGAGTTGTCTTACTGAGCTGAGTTTACTTTGCTTTTTTTTAGATCTTCTTCCTCTTTTCTTTTGAGCTTTTCTGAACATCTTGTTGCGTTACCGCCCCCTGGTGATCAGGGGAAGGTGTGACACCATTGGCGCGGCTGTGAAACCGCTCCAGAGCGCTACTAGAGGTTGGAAACGCGAAAGGGGCTCCCTTTTAAACAAAATAAAAGCCTAATTTTGCATCATCACATTTGGAAGCAAGTCACAACTTTAGGATTTGGAGAATTTTCATTTCGAGAAATATTCAGATCTTTGCAAATTTGGTAGTTTTTCAATGAGCAAAATGGATACATTTTTACAACGTAATACAAAATTACAAAAAATGTTTGTGAAAAAAACTAGTTAAACACCAAACATATAATCTTATATGATTGAAAAGATGTACATCTGGGTATCTGTAAATTGAAAAAATCTAACTGAGTTGATATAAAATTATCATTAAAATATCACAAATGAAATATTTCATTTAAGATTTTCATGAATTCACAAACAAAAAGACATCCATTGTGCATTCATGTCTTTTAAAGAACAACACAGTTAGAAAATGTTTTAACGCCCCTGTTCAGAACGGTGCAGACGTGGCGCGCACGCGTAAGCGCGCGCACACGCCGTTTCTGCACGGGAGACAGAGACGAGGTGAGGAGGAGCTCCGCCGCCTGACGCTGCTGCGCGTAAACGGGACCCGGTCAGACGCGCTTGGATTACCGGCCAGTCACTTGTCACCTCTCGCAGCGGCTCCACACCGGCGGCTCCTCCGCGCCGCGCTCCTCCCCGGGCCATCAATTCATCTCACTAAAACAAAAGGCAGACACCTGATGATTAAAAGCTGCTTCGGTGGAAGCGTTTGATTCGTTTTTTTTTTATTATGGGTTTTATCTCGTGGATGCAACAAAAAAAAAGTTTGCACCGGCGCCGGGTTAAATAGGAGGAGTCGGTCCCAGAGGACGGAGAGCAGCGGGCTCCTGTGAACCTCCTCAGCATCTCCTCACCGGAGCTGCTGCTTCCGAAATCTGCTGAAGGTAAGTCACTGCGGGGCTCCCTCTCAACTTCTTAGGTCACTGCTGGCGTAACGATACGCCCTGCACAAAGTGTCTTAATTCCCAATTTAATTGATTGTGTGCCTCGTGTTTTGGAGTGATGGAGGATAATGAGATCGTTATGCACGTGACTGTTGAATTGCAATGTGAATTGGATTTTCATTTCCCCGTGTTCCCAAAAAAAGATTACGTGTGTGTCGCCTGTAGAGGAGGTGTTTAAATCTATAGCTCACCTAAACATTGTTTTGTGCAAGAGAGCAAATGTGACTCATGCTCTTTGCACATTTGTCTATAAAAAAAAGAATAAAAGAATCAAAAGGTGAGAAGCGTCCTCCATCCGTTTAGAATGGCATGAGTGGAAGCACACAGCAAAGAGCATTCAGTGGTTTCGTGGTTTGGGGCTTCTGGAGGAATCCGGGGATGCGATGCATACCGGCTAATTGAAATTCCCCACGAAACCAAAAAGAAATTGCATGTACAGGCTGCAGACATCTGGGTGAATCCTTTACATCACATCGGCTATGCACACTTACGACTTGCATTTTGAGAAACACACACACACACACACAAACACACATACAAACACACTCACACAAACACACACACACACACACTATGTTGCTTCCGCACAGGCTTGGGAATGACATTGGGAAGAAAATATGTTAACTAAAATTGAGGGTGCTGAAAAACATTATAAAGCCACAAATGCAATGAGGTAACACGCAATGCAAAGAAGGTGTGACACAGATAAAAGGTCATTGCATGCGACCTCTCTGCACGCGCTGTGTTAATCTAAACAGTAAAGGACCCTGCATCTGGGGAGGCTGGAGCTGCTTCTTGCTTCGCTCTCAGAAAAGAACTCTCGAGTTAAATTTTCCCACCTTCCTCGTCTTCTCCTCTGCGCGAGCATTTTGGACACCACTTTAAGGCGACATGCTTTCGCCCTCATATCGCCTACATCGGCTCAATCGTAAGAAAATGGGAAAATAAGCATTCCCTCATTGAACCAATGGCCCGGTAAACCAGACAACATCTTCAGTAAATGCTGCAACCCTAAGATCAGTCTGCAGAATCACAGCAGAACAGCTGAAGACGACCGTGGCAAACTGGATTCTTCTTTTGGGGGATTCCTCTGTGTTTACGCAGACCGCGTCGTCTGGCGTTTTTTTTTTGTTTTACAGCCGACGGTGAGTGAAGCCGGTGTGTGACTGCAAAGAATGAGAGCTCCCCAGCGCATACTGATATGCCCACGCACTGCGTAACGCAGACAGAGACGGGAATAGCAACAGACACACCGGGGGGAGGCTGTGAAAAAGGAAAAAGAGCGAGACAAAAAATGGCACAAAAATGAGACCTAAAGAGATACGGACAAAGGGGGCTGAGATACATACCTGCAGGGGCCTCCGCCACCTCGGGCCCTTCGGCGTCGGTGACCGGCTGCTTTCTGGGTCCCCGGAGATAAGTTGGTCATTCATCACTCCGCCTGAGGTCGGACATTTCCTCCACTCTGAGAGGGGAGAGGCGTCCGCATGAAAGGATCAAAAAAACGCAAGACAGGCCCTTGGAGGACTATTAAAAAAAATCAGCCATATCAATAGGATGAAAGGAGAAGATAAATGGACGGCAGACATGCATATGCAGTACCTTTGTGCTATTGTATCTTATTTGGGGTTTTCGACTACAATAGTGCTGTAATTGGTGGTGAATGGTCACACAGACACACACACACACACACACACAACCACACACAGACACACCCATCACTCTGAACCTGTCAGCAGACTAATCACCGCTTGTTCTTCTACTTTCTAATTTTAATCAAGCTAATGCTTCATATTTTATTCATGGGTAAATACAATGACCCTAAATGTCGCTGATTCGCTTGGTGGCTGAATTTACTTAACAGTTCTACTTAGACTCATGCGAATTAACATGATTGTGGCCCCCCCGGAGTTGCAAATGTGCAAAAACCCTCGACTCTGACCGCAAGCTGTCGTAACCTCGTCGGGCGATGTGAACAATTCTGCTGTTGCTCGACATCATGGCCTACTTTCGTTGAGTTGGAAAACCTTAAAGGAGAAGAAACTGCGTAACGCAGGCCCACGCTGAAATGTCACCCGTTGGGTTTCCCATGCAAGCGGGCCGTCCATCAGGCGGATCCAACCTTTTTCCATTACACAGTAAAATAGGCCTGTGTTGTCAGAGCCGGAGGTCAGCCACTACTTCTTCGTCTCATGCTGCCGTCGTCGAACAGCAGCCGCTGATTAGGACATTTAAAGAGTAGCAAGCGAACCTCAGGATGACTTTGCTGAAACGATCGAGCGAGCTGGACTGGTTTTTGGGGTTAACCGCTGCGATAATGTGCAGCGCAGATGGAGCTGTTCTGCACAAGCCCGGCGTCCTGCTTTTATGTTTGGACCTCTGCGTTAGTCAGATATTAACTTCATTCAGGCAAATGTTCCGGTTTTTCCACGCAGACGAGCGGCTCCGCTGCGGTGAAAATTGAATCTGCAGTTATCTCCTCCGCGCTAAGCTGTTTACCAAGTGCAGGCCGGACGAGCAGTTTTTGGGTAAACAGAAGCTTGCAACATTTTATCTGTAACTCAACTCACGGAGCACTCCAGGGAACTCGCTGCTGACAAAAACCAAAAAAATGCCGTCTGCATGCTTTTTAAGATGTAGAACTCCACGCGGCCTCAATGGGTGGTGCTAGAAAAGACAGAGACTTGTTACATCTTCCCCTCCTCTAATTCTTAAAGGCATTTGGCAGCAAGCCTATTTAAGACGCTACAGTTGCTAATGGCAGAACGTGCTCCCTAACGTCCCTGATCGATCGGATGAAATCCTGAGCATTTAGTAGCCGGCCCACGTCACACATTTATTTCTAAGTTCACCTTGTGGACGGCAAAATCACATCATGTGGTTTGATTCATTGAGACGCTGGAGTTATTGTACCTTAATGGGGTTTTTTTCTACGCCAGTGTGAACTCCTGGCAGCTTCACACAGTCACATCACCAGGAGTGACTGACTCAAATGGCTTCGTTTGAAAAGATCCTTTTCTATAAGTTCAAACTTTTTCTTCTCAGCAATTTGAGCTGGTCTTGTTGAAGTTTCAAGATCTTAAATTTTAGAGCAAGACAAAAGAGGGCTCTTTACCCTTCACAGTCCTTAATCTCCTCAGTGACTGAGCCGTTGCATGTGTGTTTTCAGTCTGTGTTCACTTAAAATCGTCCTTACTGTTCGTCTGCCAGGGATCTGGATCAATCCACTTACGCACATCAATGCATCAATTATTTTCATAAACAATGACATTTGAGATGAAATATTCGCGGCTCAGATCCTCTGGATTTGGTGCTCTCACACATGACTGATGAATCGGTGTGTCTGTGCCTGACCACGGCGTATAGATTGTGACCTTTAACTCGCTTTTCCCACTAAATAAATGACTTAACGTGTCAGCGGAAACAAGACATTGGAGGCGCACGTAGCTCAGATTAGCATATAGACTGGTAGGAGGGGGAAACAGTCCAAATGTAACGAAATGTACTCTGCAGTCCCTCTAAAGCGGTTTCTTGCACCCGGCTAATGGACGGCTTCGCTCCTCTTTACACTTAAGTGTCCGTGCAGATGCAATTAGATATCACATTTAAATTAATGAAGTCCAGGGGTTCTAGCAGGGATATTCTGACACAAGAGAGTCAACGATTCAGAAACCCCCCGTCTGAGCCCCTGAGAAATATCCATCAACAGCCGGAGCGGCGCATCAGACCCCCCCTCGCAGGCCCCCCCGCCGAGCCCCTCTCTCATCGGCGCAACGCCCAGAGTGGTTAGCAGTAATTAAAGTAGTTTAGGAACTGCTCTTCCCCTCTGTGGGTGTGCGCTGGGAGAAATCTGGGATTCTGATTCACTAAAACATCCCAAGACCACCAGACCACTCAGTGATTTCCTTTGCCGATAGGCTCTTTCTCATCCTCGTTCATGGGGCTTACTTCAGGCCTCTCTCGGACTCAAGGGGCCGGCTTTTGAATCGAGCGTAAACACGTAATGTAATCCCCCCCCCACCCCTCCTCTCCCCGGTGTATAAGGGTTCTGGGATTGATCGGTGGAGCCCGAGCTGTTTGCTGACTACGGAGGTGGTGGGTAATGACGTTCTCCTCCTTCAAACACATTGTATTTTTTTCCCTTCGGTCATTTCTCTGGAAATGTGGGGGGGGGAGCTTTTAAAAGTTTCAGCATCAGAAAAAGCACCAGAAATTTCCTTTCCATGAGATTTGTCATGTAAGCATTTGCACAAAAAGGAACGATGTCTAGATCCTGGTTATTTTGACACACCTGCCCTCTTTTTCTTGGTGTATGCTTTACTTGATTCCCTCCAAATAGCTGCTTACTTGAATCCAACGCTTTAAGGACCCCGACGGCACGGCAGGGCCGCCCTTCAGAGTTCTAACACTGAGTCAAAGCAGCAGAAGGGCTCGGCCGGGCTCTTCTCGAGGCTCTCAGAGGGGTTCAGGGCGCTTCGAAATGAGGCTTCGGGGAAAGAGAGAGCGATTCGCAGCATAACACGCTGTTCTCGAGAAGCTCTCTGCTCAACTGCTTCTACTCTTCTCACCTCTTTGTCACTAGCTCCTCTTCTTCTTCCATCGCTCCTGATGTGGGGTGTATTTTTTTTTGTCTCCGTTTTCTTTGTCTCTTTAACCATAAAGGGGTCAAAGTTGCCATTAAGTTGCCATTTTCGTATTTCCGCGTGATAACAGCACCCATGTCTCTCGGCCCTGCTCTCTCTCTGGGTCTGTTTACAGCTTCAAGCACCCAGACTGAGCCAGTTCCCCGACCCGACAGACCGTACGGGGAACACTGTGCCCAAAGGGGGATTGTAGTTAATGCCCTTTTGGCTGAGATCCATGGAAAAAAAACAACAACTTCTTTAATTGGTTTCCCATAGACCTTGGATGCAGTGTGCCTCTTTGCCAATTGCTTATTGATGCAAGTAAGAGTTAGAAATGTGGGACAGGAAGGCAGGGATCCGTGTTGCATGCAGGAATCTTCAATCTTTAGTTTATTTCCTTTATAGAGCTACACAGATTTGGTTATTCTATCCCGGTCGGTTGATTACAGAAGACTATAAGAATTTCCTTTGTTTCTTTGAGAGGAATATTTACACTTGAGGAAAATAGAACCCTCAATGTAAAAAGCATCGGCCTCATTGATAAAGGAAAGTGTGGCTTAATACGTTAATGTTGCTGCCTTCAAATCCTAATGCGTGTGTTTTTTATTTTTTTTTGCGTAGCCCGGCTCATTGGCAGATGGAAGGTTTAAGTTATTTTGAAAAAAACATTGAACGTAGAAAGAAAAGCAAATCTTCGTCGCTCGCGGCGATGATTGAGAGCGTGGAAGAATGTGCGCTTCTATCCGTCTTTACTTCCCCGGAGTCGAGATGCGATCTTTAACATGTGAGTAATATTCTGCAGACGGCGAGGGGGGATGGAAAATACCGTAGAGTAAGTCAGCGCGATGACAGGCGCAGGCCTCAGCCATCGGCCCATCTGTCACCATCACTTCATCGACCTCAAATGGCTTTACAGAGCTGGAATTGGGATTTTTTTATTCATTCCGTTAAAATTCGGTATTGTTGTTAAATTGTATTAAAAATTCACAAGTTAAAGTGACTTTGTAGAAAGACTCTCAGGGAAATTAGACTTTAAACTTGAAAATATAATCTTTCACCAATTGAAAAAAGTATTTTTGAAGATAACATTTTCAGATTATTTCACTATAAATATGTGTATGGTGCTTTTGGACAATAATACAAGTGGCAGAATGTGACTTTCTTTATAATGCTTTAATGGTATTGTTTCTACCTTTTCTGTAAAACTGTTTCAGAAAGCCGTTTTCTCCGTAAGCTTTTTATTACAGTGGAGAAATCCTTTGTGTAATGATTAGCTGTGCGTGTTAAGAAATTGTATTATATAGTTGTTTTTTAAGAATGCAGATAAGTTTGATTAGTATTTTAATTAACTAACATGATAAAGATTCTTTTTTGAACATAATAGGATTTGTTGAAAATATATAATAATTATAATAACCAATAATGACTTAATAATATGTTTGGAGTCTCATGGACCGTAACTAATAGATGGTAAATTCTGCAAGAAAAAACTGCTGGTATGGAGTAATTATTTTAAGTATAAAGTATAATAAGTCGGGATCATAACCGTGTCATTTATTATACACGTCAATAAACCTTTTTTGAGGCACAGCAGATATAATGAACAAACTATTTTACATAAATACTTTTGATACTTTTAATGATTAATTATGAAGCAGACTTTGATGAAAATGGTGCAAAACATCAGGCACATCACCGAACCACTGATTTGTTAATAGTGGGGCAATTTGCACGGTACTTTCCGGCCTCTTCCCGGGCTCCAAATGGTTGATATGAACATGGCACAGATAATGGTAATGGTGTCAGACAGAGAGGAAATGGGATACCCTTTTTTCACCTCTGTGAATATGTGCGCCTATGTCTGTCTGTGTGTGTGTGTGTGTGTGTGTGTGTTATGATACAGGAGCACGTGGATTGGAGTGAATCCAGCAGCACACGTTTCCTTTCTAGCCGGCCCACATGTGCACAGGGGCACCGATAAGGAAAGGAGTTGAGATAAACCCCGCTGAACTCCTCAGCGGAGTGCACGTGCATATCAAGCGTCCGGTGAGAGCTATTAAACAGATCAACCATTTTATTCAGAGAGTCTCTAATAGAAAACTCAAAATAGAAAACAGAAAGATTGTTGAATCCGAACGTGAAATAAAGATCAGTTATCTCACACGGAGATATTTTTCGAGCAGTGACGTCAAAATAGCCCGAGCAGACTAGTTACGACTAGTTAACTTTGCATGAGATTGCATGAGTTATGATTTGGTGGATGATCTGATCTGACTGATAAAATGTCCTACTGGCAACATGATATATTTGGACTGCAGATATGCATGGCTGCACGTAAAGGCCACTCTTGTTTACAGCAATCTGAGGTGCTCATAAGGTCCAGGGGTGTTTGGACCGGGCCAAAGCCCTGAGCTTTGGTGTGCATCACACATATGACATATGTGATGCGTTTTTTTTTGCTATCTTGTATTTTCTGTTGGACACTCTCACTCTTCACATTAGAAGAAGCCACAGCCTGGAGAAGCTTTGCAGAAAGAAGGGAAACCGCTTGCTCGGCTCTTACAAAAATGCTTATTTGGCTTTGATATTAAATTAAAAATATGAAGCCTTAATGTGCTTTTGAGGAGCTTGTCAGCAGATACGTACCTTCGGTAAAAAATAAAATGCTGTGTTCTGCACACTGCCAGAGAACATTTTCTACCGCGTGTGAGAAGGCAGACATAAAAGATACATATTAAAACAGCCGGATGGAAATCTACAATGGCTGAAAGATAAGATGCGCACACACGTGTGCAATCAAGGATCACAGTTTGGGAATTTAAATAGTTGGTACCCTGATTTGCAGGCAAGGCAAGGCATTTTATTTGTTTAGCGCTTTTCAACAAAGCAATGTAATGTGCGTCACATAAAACCATTTAAAACTTCTCAACATAAAGCAAGGACCATTAAAACAGCTATGAAAATTGATTGAAACATAAAAAGACAAACGTTACAGTTTAAGACGACCGAAATTCTAAAATGCAGAAATGGTGAATTAAAGGCAGCAGCGAACAGAAAGGTCTTCAATCTGGATTTAAAGGAGACGAGGGACTCAGCAGGCCTGCAGCCTTCTGGGACTTTGTTCCAGAAATGCGGAGCAGAAAAACTGAACGCTGAACGCTTCTCCGTGTTTAGATTTGACTCTGGGGACAGGAAGTAGACGCGTCCCCAGACGACCCGAGGGCTCGTGAGGTGTCAGCAGATCACAGCTGGCCCCAAACCATCCAGTGCTTTATTAACAGCAGGATTTAAAGTCAATTCTTTGTTGGACAGGAGGCCAGCGTAAAGACCATGTGATTCATAGACACATCGGCTAAATATCTCTGGACTGTGTCGCAGGCTTTATCTCTTCATTTTGTGCAGTGAAATGCGTGTTTAAGCGCTAATGAGTCGGCTGCCTGCACACATCGTTCTGCTCTCGCCCCTAACCTGACCTGCAGTCAATAATCTGCACTCTGCCAAACCCAGTTTAATGCGGTTTGCGTTTTAGGCGCGGCGGCATGACCGATCGCGGCGTGGGAAGGAAATGAACCCACCCTCCCAATCTGATGTTTAATTTAGCAGCAGCCGCTGGTGAATTGGGACGACTAATGCAACGGGGGAAAACAGTTTGTTAGGTAGATTGTGATGTTCATGATGCACATTCAATTGATGTTATAGAGCCAATTAACAATATCAATGCCGAGCAACATCTCATTAAAACGTTTTTATAGGAGACATTATATTCAGTTGAATAGCTTGTTAAAAGTGTGTGTTAAAAGTGACTTGGTTTGTACTCTTCTGTGTGACGTATAAGAATAATCCTCATTTTTTTTTTTTTTACTGTTCTGTCTTGAAACTGTACAGCAACAACATTATGCCAAAGACCCGTAGCTCTGAATCCTTTTTTAATCTACGACGCTTCCATTTTTTTTATAGTCCACTAACTGTTACTTAGCACTTGTCTAAAAAAGCGATTACTAATTTCATAGAAACAATTGATAATAATAGTAAGCAAAATAAACATTCAAATAGAATTAAAAAAAACACTTGGTATAAAAGTAAACTTATTCAATACAGTAATACATATTTTCAATTAGTATCAAAGTCTTGATTTTTATGCCGGATGAATTTACTCTGACATTTCTGACGTTTTCCAGCAGCATGCTTTTTATGCCTGATCGATAACTGGTTTACGCCCAATAGACCGCTGTGCGTTAGTCAGGTGAGATGCTGTTAGCTTTTCTTTGAGTGTTTTGGTTTCATTGACTTGTATTGTTTCGTATTTGACTTGTATTTCTGTGCACTTTTCCTCACAGCCCGATTTTCTGTGGATGCCTGGGGCATCATGGACTGTTTTCCTGCAGGCACACGGTGTCAGTAATAAAGATATTTATAGTGCGGCAGATGTTTTGTGCGGAGGTTGAGCGAAAGGAAATACTTCCCGCGGTTTAATGGAAAAAGTTCATAGCTACAAATGATTTTCCTGCAAGGGAAACATGTTTGAAAAAATAAAAAAAGGTGAACACCGAGATGCGTTGCATCCATTTTCGGTCCGTCTCTGTGCATGCGTTTTTGTTCTAGTCTCATTGGATCATGTCGGAGTACCTTTTGAGCCTCCACTTTACGTTGTGAGTCTCTGATGTGTTTTTACGGTGCCTGCTGACACAAAGCTATTTCTGTCAAGCTCTTTTTATATTTCCTCCCACCTAGCCGGATTCATAGCCAAGAACGGTTGCTCCATTCACTTCCCACAATATTCAGTTGTTGCTGAACCTTTTTCCCTCCGAATACGATGCTCTTCAAACTGTCTGGTTTGAGCGTGAGACTGAGTAGCGTGATACCGTTTGATCTCTGCTCTCGGGGGCCTCTGATCCCGTCCTAGCAGATTTATTTTCTTTCTGATTGTACCTCTTGATCCAGAGGGGCTTATCTTTTATTTTTGATTTGTGGCATCTCTTCTCTGCTTAGTTGTTCTGCTCCTTACGGCCATATTGCACATCATTTCTATTATTCTTCCATTCAGGTCTCTGTACTCACAGTTGCCTTTCGACCGTTTTCATCCTTAACTAATGCCTTCGATGTGGGGGAGAGAAAATATATAACTTGTGATCTTGTTGATGGAAAGGACCGTTAGAGAGCCCTGCTTGCAAAGGAAGACGTGTGTTTTTAATCTCTGCAATGGGAATGGGGGGCGGAGGGGTGTATTATTGCCAATCATCATTAACATTACCAGAATTTAATTAAATTCTAGACAGTATACCTTTTATATATATGAAAAATGAAATTGTGGGGAATGAACGCACATACTGTTGTCTAGAGAGTTGGATAAGGGGGATCAACACCACCATACTTCCAAAAATGTTCAATGTATCAACATGTTTTGGAGAATTCAGTTTGAGGTGTTTTGCGAGCTGAAACAAACCTAAGAGAGGTCATGTGGCGCTCGCCATCTGTCCTGAGCTCCCTACTCTTGTGCCAGGAGACCAAAAAAATAAAAAATAAAAACGCCATTGGTTAGTCGACAGATGAGATGTCCACTCAGTGGAAAGTCAAGAAGGAAATGAAGAGGCTCGGGAACGGAAAGTGTCCCAGCCGAGAGGACTGATGCCCTGAAAGTGCCCCTCCGCTCAGTGGAAGATGTCTTTCAGCACCTGAAGCTGAAACATAACGGTGCTTCTGAACGGCTCAGAGTAACCCGATCAGTCCAGGAGGTAAACAAAAACGTAGCGGGGAGATGTCAAAGCCAGGGAGGAAGCTGCTTCTTGTAAACAGAGACTGGTAAACAGACTCCTTTGTTTACTGGTATCAGGAGGATAAAATGTTATTCGGGAGATTAAGCTGAGTGGATTTATTTAATCGGCCACAACTAACCTGCACGCCCTCTGTTCTTGTTGGAAATATGTTTAGTGACAGTCTAAACTGCATCCACATTCAATTTGAAGTCATCTTGAAGCAGGAAGCATGATACACTAATGGTCTTAGGGTGTGCATTGAACAGTGCTGGACAATCTTTGTCGTTTGTACAGATTCCAATTTGAAAAGTACACAGGAAATGGAAGCACGTAAATTCACATTGGCATTGTAATGAAAGGAACAGCTGTCCTCAAGATTGCTCATTGTTACAAACACTTTCTATAAGTCAGGAACCTCATCAATACACTACAGCGTGATTACACTGGCATGAAAGTAGGTCTTTAACTAAACACCATTTCAGAAGTTACCGCAGGAATGACGTTAGCTCGAATGAATCAACTATGCAAATCCGCTGGAGCTGTGAAAGCAGCAATCACACCACTGCCTCTCTGTTGTTGGCCGACGCTCTTTATCATCTGCTGGTTATTGCACGCTTTAATGATGGCAGATTTGCATCACAATCACCTGCCTGAGAGATGGAGGTGATTGTTGATGCAGTTGGAGTCAGAAAATGTTTGGAAGGAAGGTTTTTAAAATGAGAATACGATTGGACTCAATCACTAAAACAAAATTAGCAGCCGCAATGCAACAGATTAAAGATCTGAAGATGAAAGATAAAAGTCATCAGATGCCAAGATATCCTGTATTTGGGGTTTAGAGTATGGATTGGACTCAGGTTAAACAACATTTAACTATAATGCACATCTCTGTGGACCCTCCTTGCCTCCTAATGCAAATGCAGACTTACCAGAACCCTCGTGTTCATGCAGCTGATGTGTGAGTCAAACCCCTGATGTCACTATCAGGTGAGCAGCAAAATCTGTGTTCCTTTGCGTCTTATTCTCCAAAGCCGACGGGAGCTGCATGCATGTGATTAAAGCGGAACACTTTGTTCTGCTTTAGAAGTCCGCACAGCACGCAGAATGAGAGAGTGATGCACAATATATTGAATTTATAGCAGGCAATATATAGTAAACAATGCAACTTTTAACAATGTGCTCCAAACAGTTCACTAAAACGGCGACGAGGCTCAATTCCAACTCATTTAGGGATTTACAGGAATGCGCATAAACATTTTAACTTCGGAATGTTACCAAACATCAAAATAAAAAAAAAAAGAGTTATTCTGAGATGCGTGACGGCACACAGAGGGAAGTTGAGTTATTAGCTGTTTGAGTCCAACCGGTTGCATGCAAGTGGAGAGAAGGAAACTGCCTGGCAAACACTGACTAACACTACTTAACATGTGATGTTTAAGCCCTCTAAAGGAGTCCGTGCCCGTCAGAAGAATAATGAGGCATGTATCTGGATGAAGTCTAGACCAGGACCACATGATATCCACCAGCGGCTTGTTGCACTGCTGCCCCGTCTGCCCGCTCACTTCCTTCCTGCTCGAGCAGAGGAAGTGTGTGGGATGTCACGGCTTTGGCAAGCGGGTATTGATCAGCTGTGTACACGGAGCCGGGTGAGGTGGGGGGGGGGGGAGGCGGTCCTCCTCTTATTACAGGACACACAACCACTTCAAAGGGGGAAAAAAAAGGCTGCATGTGAGTCTGCTGGGAGGCAACATCCCTCTTTTAGGGTGAGCAAGGGCACAACATGTCTCTTTAAGCGAAGAGCTTTTAATAAAGGAGCCTGTGAGCTCCAACACTACTTCAAATAAATAATCAATCCCACTTCAGGGTTATCATTGCTCAAAATCTGGAGAATGAAACGGTTTAAGAATGCAAGTGCAGGTCTGTAAATCCGCGTCGTGCTTGAGGTCGGTGACGGTCCAATCGGCTTTGTGTGTTCAGATGCATCTCAATTCGTTTGCTCATCTCGGAGATGAATTTCCTCGTCATCATCGCTTCGGTCAGGCCTGAACAATCCTTCACCGCAGGCGACCTCATTGTGGTCCACCGCCTGCATTCACAAGTGAGCAGTCGGCTGCTGTTGTTTAGGGCCTCGGAGACCGCATTAATATCCAATTCATTCCACCGTATCAAAAGCATTAGCGAAAAAACAATGTTGATTGATGGACTGTGAGTCTCATTGTTTTGTTCAGGTGCCAAGTAATCGACTGAGCGGCTGTTTCATGAGCACTCGATATCGAGGTCTGATAAGAGCTCAAGCTGAGTCACTGAAGCAATTCAACATGCGGTGAAATGAAATTAAAAAGTAATTGTTATCTTACTTGGTAAAAAAAATACAGGAAAATTTGTTTACACTGGCATAAGTTGACAAAGCAAAACCAGTTTTTTCTAAATTATTTTCTAAACCTCTGTTATTATCGTGGGCTTTTAGCTGAATTCAAAAACCACCTATGAATATTCAAGAAAGGTTTTGTAGCTTTTACTCCAAGTAGGTCTTACTGAAAGCTGCTGGAGCATGGGCCGTGTTACAGGCAGTATGGCTGGCTAAACTTTAAACCTTAAATACTGCTAATGAATTTAAAAGTAAGGCCCTGCGATCCACTGAAAGTGGCCTCATTTTCTGTTATGCTGCATTTTGTTATGTAATTCTTAATAATTTATATCAGACAAATTCATATTTTATATTTTGGACAGCTATATGGCTTGGTGAAGGCAATCCCCTACAAGGCCGTATGTTTCTATATCAGCACATTACCTCCAAATTGAATGTAGGGGATTACCTTACACAACATACTATTGGTTTTATGGCTATTTAGGTACATTTTGTGATGCACAGGATGTAACTATCCTTCACTAAAATAAGTGTTTTATTTTTTGTCAAAGTCACACCATTTTAGCGCCACAACAAGTTAAAAAAATATATATTAATGCACCAAAAAGAACCACATGCTCTCTTACCGTTTAGGAAAGCTAGTCAACTAACACTGGTGATGTTGAAGGTTTGTACATTAAAAAAATACAAAGAGAATTGTGTGACTTGAGTGCATGTGCACCATCCATGTCACGCAACATTCCTTGATTGTGTGCGTTCGCAGAGAGCAGATATCAACTGCACTTGATGCTGATGTGTCTATTGCGTGTCACACGGGGCGTGTGAATGATAAACACTGTTGTAGCAAACAGAATCTAAAGGACAATTCTTCAATATAACTTTTACATCGGATCGAGCCGCTTCTTCCTCCGTCCCTCGCGATGACAGCACAGATCTGTGATGTCACTGAGCCAGCGACCAATCGCTGCGCCGCGAGGAAAGAGGGGAGAGGTGGTTGGCTCCGTCTCCTGACAGAGGGATGTGACGATGGCTAGAAGAGAGGGGAGGAGAAAGGATGAAGGGTAAAACCGAGGAGGAACGCAAACAAGTGGGTAAAGAGAGACGGGAGGGAGGGAATCTCCTCCGTCAGAGCTCGAGGCTAAAAACAAATCCAATCGGGCCACTTTGATTCAGATTGAGTTTCTGGGAAAAGTAAAAGAAGCCGAGCCTAGTCTTCCTGGGGTCCACAACAAAAGAGAAATCACATAACAATGTATTTGTAAAACAGTATAACATTATAGACATCATTACCACATCATCATAAATTAGTCTGAATAAATTATTAATATCTTACCAAATATGTCCTTACATATATATATATATATATATATATATATATATATATATATATATACATATATATATATATATATATATATATATATATATATATATATATATATATATATAATAGTACATTCTTAAATGGTACCTAAAAGAGTCTTTGCCATTCATTTGACGTATAGGCAATGGGCAATCATTCCAATGACTGATGGCACGATAAATAAAAGTTTTCTTTAAAGCATTGGATTTTGGCCGTGGTAACATCACCAGGCCATCATCCGTCAGGCCATTTCCTTGTCTCCATCCTGTGGGGTTTTGTCTCTTCAGTGAGAAACACATGCTGCAGGCCCTACAGATCATATCGCTCTGGACCTAATGGGCCTGCTGAATGCTCTCGGGACTGTTTAGAGATGTATGAAGAGCTAATGGGTACGACAGGGAGACACAGTAGAACGACGGCAAACCTCGCTGTATGTTGAATGGAGATGTGCCGCGGAGATATTCAGGTGTGAAATTTACTGCTGGCAGATTTATTATTAATGGACTTTGCCAACCATCTTTTTTTGGAAAGGTTTGTGCTAATGTGAGCGTTTCGGGGGGACGTATTCATATGAGTGTTCTAATGTGTATTATTCTTCTCGGGATCCTGAGGTGAGGTTGCTTGGGTTTTTCACCTTTGGAAATAGTCTGCATAGTTGTTTCTACTGGTCTCCAGTTATTGTTTAGAGCTAATTCACACACAGTGATTTGCTATTGACTGACTGGTGGCGGTCCACTGCCTTGGCGTGATTGTTTTAAATAGATCCTTTCTTTCGAGAGGCCATTTTGGGATCCGTTCTCTTCCTCCACAGCTTTCCCTTTTTTCCTCTTTTTTTAATGGGTGTTGCTTTGCCCTTATTTGAGTTCCTTGTATTTTCAAAGCAAAGATACAGAGCGTTCCGCCGCTTTGTCCTTGACTGAACTCTGCAGCGCACTGTGTGCACATGTGTATCCTCGCAGAAATATTTAGAAGAATTCAGGCCTTTGGGTAAAAACCCAGGCTGAGGACGAGGTTCACGGCGGCAGGCGATGCAACTGAATACCAATAGTTTATTTCCTTTTTCAGTTATTTCCTTTCCTGTCGATGCATCAAGGTCAGGTTATTTGAATAGTGGCAGGAGGCCTTCAGGGTGATTGTGACTCATGGGAACAACAGGTCAGTGGCTCCTCCTGTCCACAAGTCGCAGCGTCCTTAAACAACACATTGGACCCCACGTTGCTTCATTGTTTTTTTCGCGGCAGCAACTTACTGCACTTAATTGCTTGGCCAAATACATAAATAATGAATCAATCCAAAATAGAAGGAGATTCCTTTCTCGTCAATGGTCTGATAGAAGACCCTTTTTAGCTTTACTTAAGTATGTTTAATGGAGAAGAAGGTCGGTATGTTTCCGGGCCTGGATCAGATAATTAGAAGTGGTGTTAGAGTTGATTTAAGAAAGAGGATGTCTCAGGTTGTACCAAAAAAATACCATCATATTTTGTATTTATTAGCAATTTCAAATGACGGATAAACAATTGGGGTCAGAAATCAGCATTGTCAGCCTTGAATCCCTTTATTTCAAGGTTCATTGCTCATTCTCGTGTCAAACAGCTGAGCACATCAGTGTGTATCAGAATGCCAAAGTCAATGCAATCAGTGCTGCTAACCTTTCACTGTGATTTATTAGACCTGCTCATGCATGTCTATCTGTTAAAATATCAGCCAAAAGCCAAAGCAAATAGAGCTGCGGTAATATTTGAATCTCACATGCACTCGGTACGCTTTCTCTCAGACGCAATGTTTTGCATTTCAAATGAACGCTTCCTGTTTTCTCCCCAGGGCAGAATCCCGATATGAAACATCCATTGTTTTGTTCAGTTGTGACTTGTTGTCTCTCTCTCTCTCTCTCTCTCTCTCTCTCTAGAGATTTGCCTGGGAGAAGAAGATATGAAGTTAGCGGATTCACTATGGATGCTTTGCTTTCTCATGGTGGTAAGCTTGCAGTTTTTAAATTAAAGGAACGCTGCAAGGTGAACTTTCCCTTCTCTTTCTACCCATTGTGTGTGCTGCACAAATGTGTTTGAACATATTATTTCATTTTCATTAATTAAATGGACATGAAATGTGATTTGGTCCAGTGGTTTCTTTTCTCCAAAAAAAATCGCATTATTCATTTTCACTCACCATAATTGATAAGTAGTTTAAAGTTATCTCGGCTGCACGTTTCTGCATGTTCTTATAAAAAACAAATATAATAAAAACCAACATTTTTTCCCTTTATGTATGTACAGTCTACCGTGTCCTTGCATTTAATCCTGTTGTTTTGGATAAAGACATTACGATGGTATAAATCATCGAACGTTGGGATTCTGCCTGGTGTTGTATTGTGGACAACACTTCTACCAGTTGTAGCAACAATCCTAAAATTAGAATTAGGATAAAATTATTGGAGATTTAACTCCACATTAGTACCCTTTAAGATAAAAGTCTCTGGGTAATATTCTTCACATTTTACAAATATGCAAATATGTATGTCTCTTTTCATGAAATGCATCACTGTCGGTGGTTTATCCAGCTTATCAGATCAGCTTAAAGGGCTGAGTCATGTTCACAGTGCGCCAGTGTTTTACATTAACAGGCTTAATGCGATGTTTAAATCATCGGTGAAAGACTTTAACACAAATGGGACATCTCTTGGCACTATATTCTGTCATTTAGAATGTGATGATTTGTGGGAGGAACGGGTTATTATGAAACACGTATTTCTTCATGGAGTCGCAGCTCTCCAACAGGACACCAATTGACTTCGGAAAGCTCAAGACAACATGTATTGTATAAAAAACTACTACTGAAGAGGTCTGTCATCTCCACTGCCCCTGTGTGTCAGCGTTAATAAAAGTCTCGATTGCCTGTAATGCATCACGGTTGACTTTGAGGTTCAACCGTTTTCAATGTATCTGCACTGTTCTCCTGTATGTCTGCTTTTGTTTGTTTAACGGTCATGTCATCGATTTAAGGAACCGAGGAGAAGACTGGACATCTTTTTTTCTCATCTGTTGATACTGGTGGTGGCCTGGTGGTCGTATGTATGACGTCATTTACTTCAATGTTTGGAGTGACATCATATGTACGGCTGCTAAACTGCTACATGGGACATCAGCATTCTCACATTGTTTTGTTTACGTGTTTCTTTGCCTTTTACAAGTGTTTATCGGACAGGTAAGGATTGCGTTTTTGGTCGAAGAGACACAGTTTGCATCTCAGTTATTATAAAACATGGAGAGAAATTCTCACGGGAAAAGTATGAACATTGACTTGCATTTAGTAAATTATTTTAGCAATGAGCCTTATACTTTGAGTTTCACCAGTCTTACAAAAAGGGGCTCTTTAATCCTTCATTGAGCATTACCAAAATCTGCATTTCACTCTCCTGGCTTCTTCGCAACTAATGCTACCTAAATTAGATTTGTTCTTTGAGGAAATAGGCTGCTTAACTTCTTTTGGGAGCTCCAAAGCACACTTTGATGGATGACATGAACAGCGAGCGACTATGATTTCAAAGCAGGATGAAACCCTCATCAGATCTGAAGGGGCTTCAAAAACTCTGCATGCTTATTCTTCCATTTCATATGTCTTATTCATGCGTTAGGGAGCCTTTATCTAATCAGGACGAAACTGGGAAGTATTACAAAATGCTGTATGATCTTCATCCCAGATGAAAATGTATGCTTATATGCTTCTGCGTGGCCCGTAGAATCCACCACGCTGCACACGGTCGGTGTTTCAAGTCAGTGCAAACAGGTTATTTCCCCCCCCTCCCTTGTCTCCACAGCGCTGGGTGGCGGGAGGCCCCGAGTCGCATCCATCAATCACGCCTGGACACACAGGGACAACCGGACATGGCGTGACGTCGAGAGACGGTCAATACAATTGTCTGGAGTCGTCCCAACAGGACTCCCGAGACAACAGAACCGGTGAGAGGCCCGACTCATTTGTAGGCTTCTCATCGCCACACGGATCAGAAGAGCATCACAGGTGTAATGATGTTGTGAGGTGGTGGAACGTGTTGATGTTGTCGTTTCAAGGCAATGGTAGTGTTAGGCAAAAAAGTGTTTGTAATGACGCAAAACAATCCCTTTTTCTTTCCAAGGTGCCTTCTGTGGACGCCTGTGGGATGGTTTATTGTGCTGGGATGAGACTCCAGCTGGGACATCTGTAACACAAAACTGTCCAGATCACCCTGACCGGGACTCGACTGGTAAGAAGAATGAAGCCTTCTCATACAAACGCACAACAACAAGGTCCCTGACGTTTTTAATTCCAGCTCAGCGGGAAGAACAGAAAAATATCCAATCTTCTCTTTGTATGACGGAAGGTCAAAGTTCATGGTATGATAAAGAAAAGGCATATTGGCCAGCAGCTTCAGGAAGCCACGCTTTGTATTTTGGTACTGATTAAATGTCCACATGTGTATTAAGGTGACTTCCTTCAGGAAAAAAATTGTGTTGCTGCTCAGATTCTGGATTAAACAGGATTAAATCTAACCGCAGTATATAACAATAGATCAACATAGATAGACCTTATGTTGGTATAATTTATGGTTACCTAATAAAGGAAGATTTCATGATCATTGATTACAATAAGCAGTTTATTTGTTCTGCTATGGTGCTTTTTCCTGTCATATAAAACACATGCAGTATTATATTTTGGGGGTGTTGATTGTGGTCCTTTTTTTCCACATTCTTTTTTCTATTTTGGGCTTTGAGGTAAATATCTATGAGTGAATAACTATGAGAATGATTTTGTGGATAACCTGCAATAACTACGGCAATCCTGTTAAATTCCATCATCCAGTCACACTTTTAATTTGATGGCCTTTTGGTGTTTTACCAAATTCCTGCAGACCTACCGATATTTCCATCGTCCTCAGCTGTACAGTCTGAATCTTTGTCCGCATGCCAGCAAGCTGAGGGTAGGATTTAACCCAAAACAGAGCTGCTAAAAGTGGCTCCTTAACAAAAGCAAGATAACTTGCGTCACAGTAAGTGCAAAGGAAGGCCAGAACAAGAGATTCGTGGACAAGAAACAAGGCGATTCTGTGTGTTTAACCAACAGAAATGCATTTATATTGAGCAGTTTTTACATTGTGAATTGGGCTCAATCGTGCCTGATTGAAGGAATCTGGAGACGAATAATGTCTGATTTAGGAGATGCAATGTGATGGAGTGGAGACTGGGGAAGGGGAGGGGGGGGGGGGGGGGTTGAGGACACAGATGAGCTAAAGGGTATATGGAGGCAAAGAAAGAAGAGGGTTGTCAAAAAAGACAGAGAAGTCAAAGCCAGAGAGATGGATTGGGAGCGAGAATGTGCATGAAAAGTGAGAGCAGGTGTTCATGTAAGACGAGGCTCATTAAGGAAATCCCCCAAACTGCCTGTGACGTTAGCTCTCCTCTCATGGCTCCTTATTTGAGAGCCAGTGCCGCTGATACGAGACAGTTGGATGTGGATGCCAAACAGTTGATGAGGTGTTTCGGTGAAGACGGATGCTGATGTCATTACCAATATGTTCGCATTCCCAGCCCAGTCGTGCATCTACGCTGCATGTGGCTTTTGAGAATCAACCACAATATGCCTCCAAATAGAGTATTTTGTGTTTGACAGTGTTTGATAATGTACGCCAGGTTAAAAGGAATCACAGTTGTTCGCTAATGCTAATTCAGGTCCCAGTTTTTGCGTTTGGATAATGCTGAAAATCAAAGGAGGAAGAACATGGAAAGAAAGTCAAATGGAAGCATTAATGTGCCTATAAGTAATTTAATATTTATTTATTTTATAAGCTGCCCTGAAGTGCATGTGGTGTCATTCTTTACAGAGAAAGTGACCAGATATTGTGCCGAATGGGGCAACTGGGTTCAGACTGGGTCCACTTGTCAAACAGCTGAAAGAAAGAACAAACCAGAGGTATTTGGTTACCTGCTTTTTAAATTAATGGAAGAAAAAGACCTCATTTAACTAATTTTCACACTTTCTTTCTGTAATTCCTAGAAGGAAGTTCCCTATCATTTGAAGGATGCTGGTGCCGAGGCGCCCACAGGGGTCACCGGGGTCAACACAGAAACCAGTGAAGAAAGGATTCTTCAGAATGAAAACAAATGCTCAGAAAAAATGAGGCAAGATCCATCTTATAACAAATCAGCTAACAATGGTGAGTAACTTCGATCCACCTCCGTCTACTGATTATCAACATGATCTGTACACGACGAGAGTCAAAAAAACGTCCGCGTGAGAAGCCTGTAAACATTCCTTGACGGTCGGCAATGCAGGGCTGTTCTGCAGTCGTAACTGGGATGGCTGGCTGTGCTGGGACGACACGCCAGCGGGAACCAACGCCTCCCAAAACTGCCCCAATTATTTCGGCAACTTCGACACTACAGGTGAGCTCTGCTTGATTTCTCATTAACCCTTAAACGTGAACAATTAAACCGTTATTCCTCTTTTGACTGTATTTAAAGCGCCTGGACTTTCGTAGAATCTCGTGTGATTGTTGTCTACAGAGAAGGCGACCAAGTACTGTGAAGAGGATGGGGAGTGGTTTCACCACCCAGAGTCCCTTCAAATCTGGACCAACTATTCACTATGCGCGACCACCCATGAGAAGAGGCTGAGGGTAAGGCACTCTAGATCAAGTAAGCTTTCCATCGGGTATTAACGGCATGCATGCAGGTTAAATAAAACTTTAGAAGAATTATAAAACGCGGACATTCAGCCCTCACACAGTTTATTTCTTTGTTTCATTCACAGTCAGACAAAATGAATCGATTGCGTGTCGTGCTTCTTTCCGCCCAGACTCCCACTGCTCATTGTTCAACCCTGACCGACGATGATGTATCCGCTTGTGTGTGTATCTATGTGTGCGTGTGTGTGTGTGTGTGTGTGTGTCAAATGAAGGCAGCCACGCGGCTCTCAGGAGACACCGAAGTGGAGTCCGCCGACGAGGCCACGGTCGGCCCGGCCGTCGACACGGAAGAACAAGAAATTGCGAGAAAGAAAATCCTCGACAGCCAGTACAAATGCTTTGAAAAAATGAACCGGGACGCACCGTATAACAAATCAGGTAAAAGGCGATTTATCTACCGCGACCCGTCACGGCCAGCGGTGGAAATGTTTGACCTGCTGCGCTGGCGTTGCAGGGTTGCACTGCAGTCGCAACTGGGACGGCTGGCTCTGTTGGGACGACACCCCGGCGGGAATTTACACCTCTCAGAACTGCCCCAACTATTTCGTCGATTTCGACCCGACAGGTGAGCGGAAAGACTCACGTGTTGCTCTTCATTAAAGATAGATTTAGTGCTTTTTCAAGACAATGAATGTGAAATGAATCGTTCACCAGGGCTAACTGAACACCACGACACAGACACGACTGTGTGAATTGTAAAAAACATTTGGGAGAAAATGAATGTTACATAATGAGGACTTTTTTTTCAGAAAAAGCTGCTAAGTACTGCGGGGAGGACGGGCAGTGGTTTCGCCACCCAGATACCAACAGAACCTGGTCCAACTACACACTCTGCAACGAAAACACTAAAGCAAAGTTGAAGGTAATGCTATTCGGATGAAGTGACCTGCTTTTATAGATATACTGCATGTTGGTCACAGTTGTATATCTGAGCATTATTTTTCTGGCATTCTGAGGATGTGCAGAAAGGCTAAAAAATAGCGGAAGGTGGAAAAAAATGTTCGGATGTCGTCTACAGACAGTTAGCCATAAATACTGTTAAAAAAACATTACCAGTTGTATTTCTCAAAACACATTAATCTCCTATGCTGAGCTCCTCAGATTAGATACGGAAAATAACCTTCTGTTCCTTGGGTTATGTAGCTGTCATAAAACACGGGCCTGACTCCTTACAAATAGCCTCGTGTTGACACCATCACATATTAACTGCCTCCTTATCACCAGGAGCAACGGGCTGCTGTCCCGAGCCACTAGCAGCATCTCCTACACGAATCACACTTAAATCACAAGTATCTTTTTTATGTCTTGTTATAAATGATTAGAGTCCCTGAGGAAAGTTGATGTCTGAGCTTCTGGAACTGTCAGAGAAATGAGTCAAACTGACCAAAGCTTTAGCTTTCATCTGAGATTTGAAACCATTGTTGTAGTTCATCCTTTGCAACATTCTGCCAAAATGTATCAAAAATGTTTACCGTTATTTTTTTTTATTTCTTCCCTATTGAGTTGACCTCACCTTAAAAAAGGTCAAATGTAAAATGTATTTAGTGTCACGTGTCAGATTGTTTGGTAAAATGCAAATGTTGACTTTGACTGTTTTTCAAATAATGTAGTGACGCCACATGCTTTCTACGTGTTGTCTCTGTCTTTACAGTCAGCGTACATCCTGTTTTACATGGCAATCGTGGGTCACGCTTTATCCATAGCCTCTCTGCTCATCTCTTTGGCCATCTTCTTCTACTTCAGGTAATACATATTCATCTGTAATGTAGATATTGCAACTCATATAATAAAACGGGAGGATGGTTGTACCAAAATGAGAGCTGACACAGTCAAAACTCACGGCCTTGCACTCGATCAGTGCCATTCAGTTTCAGTTGCTATTATGAGTGGATCTGACCGGCCCTCGTGTGATGTCGGGCTTTCATTACAGTCTCCAACTATTCCATCAGTCATGATTGGCAGTACTTTAGTCTGAACCGCGTGTGCTGTCAGTGACTGGGTTCACATATCAGTGTGTCTCTGGAGCGACGCGGGACGTTATTCAGTGTCGATGTCGCATTCTATAATGTAATCAAAACGGCTGATTGTTTATTCACTCGGAGAGCCGTTCAGCGGCAAGTAACAGTCTTTAAATTGATTGAACTAATACACTGTGTTAAATTAAAAGTGAAATCAGTAGTGAGCAACGTATTAGCATTTAAGCTACTCTCGCTAATTAGGGAGATCTGTAAACCTGAAACTAGTTGAACTGCTTCACTGAGTGTAATTTAACAGAAGCGAACTGCCGCTAAATGTCATGCCAAGTTGGTTTCCTGGTGCTGCACGTTTATTTCATGGATATTTAAGACTCAAAGCCAGAAGAGCCATGACGTCGATTGAATGCATGCTTTGCTTCTTTTTTTTTTTTTTTTTTACAAACATGCACATCATTGCATTGCTCATTACGGTTGTTCATCCCGACGATAATCCCGAAGGGACAACGAGCTTGTTTAAAGAAGATACTTTTAATTAAATTAGGAAACGTGAAGTTTGGAAGTGAGAAAACTTTAGAGAAGGTTGGATGTTGGTGAAATGCAGTATGATTTATAGTTCTACAGATATCTGTGAAGAAAGCTGAATATTCAAGGGGAAAAATGGGGCTTTATATTTTATTGCAATGTTTGTTTATTGCAATGTTTCTTTATGGGTGCTGTTGTCCATGAACGCTGCTGTTGTAAAAATGTGATATGTGGCTGATCTCCGGAACGCTGATGTTATTCAAAACCGACCTCGTTCGAGACCCTCAGATTGCTGCACAGTTTTATGCTCACTCGTAAATCTAACGGCCATGTTTAGGGCAGGTGCGATATTGCAAAACCCCGCTGAGAACTCTCACCGCGTCTACGCAAAAACTCAGCAGGACATTAACAACATCTCTAAAAAGTAACACATTATTGGCTTAGAAAATCTTTCATACATTTTCTTTCTTTGAACCATGACCTATTTATAGCTAAAACACTTGATATATTAGAGGATTAGGTTGTATTATAAGATCCAGATGTGCAGCTTACACTGGTATGCAATGGCGTACAGCTGCAATACTCTGTTACTTACAACCCTGCAACAACACTGTCAGGATTCCCTGGTAAAGGTACTCAAGGTTACCATGGAACAACAGTTGGTGGACGATGTTAGAAACGCTGCCATGCGGAGGAAACCCAGAAGAAGCGTTCATGCGTTTGTGGTTGCGTTGCGTGTGTGGTTTTCTTCTGTCTTGAGGAAATGTAATGTTGACGGGTTTCTGGGGTTTTACATGTCAAACAAAGAATTGCTTATTCTCCCATAAGCAGTAACAAGATATGACTTTAACTGCATTAGCTAGAGGAAGATCTTTTAGCTATGGGCGCACCTTGACAATTTTGATTCTAATGGATGTTTACACTTTGATTGTCTAGAAATGTAATTGTGCGATAGCGTAACGAGAGCCACCCTTGGGATTTATTTAGCATTTTTTAAGAAAACGTTAAATAATAATGTAATGTTTGGCATAACCCATCGGGAGAAAAGCTCATTCGACTTTTACTTTTTTTTTTTTTACCAACCACAAATAATTTTGAGATGATCATCAGTTATTCAACCATTTGATATTTTACAGAATGTTAAATGAAGATCTGGTCTTTTTTTTTCTTCACACAGGAGTCTGAGCTGCCAAAGAATCACCCTGCACAAGAACCTGTTCTGCTCCTACGTGCTCAATTCGGCCCTCACCATCATCTACCTGGTGGCAGTGGTCAATAACCCGGAAGTGGTTGGCAGAAACCCGGTGCGTGCAGCCTCTGTCCAGGATCCGCCAATTCTTAGTTATTAAAGAAACAATAACTAAGAATCATAGTTTTACAAGCTCGCATCATCAATGCTAACATGCTTGCATGATACTATTTGCCTATTAGACAAGAAAGGAGGTTTACTGGACTGTCATTCGTTTTTGCAGGTAGTTGAAATGGCACATTACGGGACACCGTAATGTTAAAGTCAGATATTTCAGAGAAATTTCTGTTTGGTCGAAAGTATTGTTAAGAAATGAGCTCATTCCAACATCCCCAGGCTGCCCGGGTCGCCAGGGTATGTGATTCTTTGTACTAACACTGTATCCACCTCGGGGATACCAATGCCTTCAACTGTACAGACGCATGTTAAAAAGGCACGGGATGAATTTCAACACGTTAAAACGTATTTGCTAATGATAGCGCATTTCAAAAGAGACCTGCCCTGTGGTGTGAACATAAGTTTGTACAACAGGCTTTTGAGTACATCCTAATTAGGATTAAACCTCACAGTCCCATACCTCGACCTAAGTCAATAGGCAGATGTTGCTCAATTTTACATTCTTCTGTCAAGAATTTTGGCGACACACTGAATGCATTATGGGAATTCCTTGAAACCCCTGAGGTCTGCTTTGGTGGAGAGGATAAATCTGTCAGGTAGGAATGCCTCACTATCGGACGTGAACATTGATTCATGTGTTGTTTTTCATGGACCCCCCCTTTTTGTAAAAAAAATAAATCTGTTGATCTGTGCTTGCGTCTTCTTAAAAGTTAACAAAAAAAAAAAAAAAAATCACATTGAAAAATTTCTGTCCTCCAAAAATGCAAAAGTGCAAAAACCAAATAAGAAGAGAACTTGATAAAAAAAAGTGCCAAACAGAAACAACAGGATTTAAAAAGTTGGCTTGCACAAATACAATCCCATTAAAGCGCAGCCAGTGTTCAGACGGAGCTTCTCTGGCACGAATAAACACTAGAAACTTCCAGAAGACTAGATTTGGGTTTCATCCAGTCGTGTCTGGCTCATCAAGACTGCCTTCTTCTCCCACATTGTATTTTATCTCCGAACGTACCCGAGACGCAGCCATTCGTAACACCCATCATCATCACCATCATCAGCGTCAAGTCAGGCGCTTCCGTGCTAGCTGGCTCGCTTTTCAAACCTTTTTTCTCGAAAAGGTTTCTGCCAAGTCTGTTACTCTCCGGCGCCGGGCCGTCGACCTGTGCTGACTTGCATGTCGCAAACACAGTTGGTCACCGCGGCGCCGCTTTTTCCCTACAGGACGCAGAGAGAGAGAAATCCCGAGCGCCAGGGGGCGGGACTCACGCACGCAGGGTCTGCTGGGAAACATTTTGGTGCTCCGGTGATTTAGGGGGCGCTGGATCGCGGTGGAGATTTGCTCTCCCAGAGTTTGTGTGGTGGTGATAGAGAGTTCGGTGTAGCCTGCCAGCAACGTTTGGGGGGGGGGGGGGGGGAATCCCCAAAGCTTATGTCGGGAGGCAAGAAACACGAGAAACATCTACACGATGCATAGCAGCTGGATTTGCTAACCAGAACAATGTCGGTGACTTGCGACACACCTCGCTCTGGGTAAGAAACCTGCACGTGCAAACACGTGCAGGTTTCTTACCCTCATGTGCAATTGAGGGGAGGGAAAATGAAAGAAATTCGGTTCCAAACTAAAGCGGTTATTGATCAGTGATTTTAAAAGTGTGAACAACTTCAATCAGGGAAAAGGTCCCCAGAGCTTTCAATCGTTGATGAGCATCAGCGATATTGGAGGGACGGGTTCAGAGAGATTAGCAGAGGGTAGACAGACGGAAGCACCTGATCTCCTCAGGCAGGAGGGAATCAGTCAAAACGAGTCCATGTCCGGAGGGAAGATTCCTCGAGGGGGAAAAGGAAATTTAGGGAGAAAAATAGAGAGCAGCAGGTAATCGCAACGCCAGCCTCTTCGAACCTCAAGACTGCAGCTGCACGCGTGTTACAAAGGTACTGGAGCTCGGGTTGTACTCACAAATACTTCAAGTAGGGAGGGTTGCAGTGGAGGAAACTTATGTTAATGGTCCAACAAGGGCAGGGAGGCCCACAACAGGCGCATCCGAGCATGTCCGAGCTGAAGCTGAGCAAGATTACTTTCAAACCGCACCACTCCAGCAACGCCTCGTTGTTCATGGAACCAGCCGCTCCTCGGAAAACACATGCTGCACCGTTTAGTTTTGTATAATCTATCCGTTTACCTTATGGTTTTTATTTACTGTGATGTGCGCAGGAACCGTTTCTCATTTAAATGAATGTCCTTCTTTAGCCACTCTCATTCCGCTCTCTGTTCTCCTCCGAGCTGATTCTGATAGTTGATTTCCTCCTTCCCCGAGCCCGCAGGTGCATCTAATTTATCTCCTTACTTTTCCAATCTTCTCTTCCTGTCAGGGTGGAGAAACGGGTATTCTGTGAATGTGCCCCTTTTCTCCCTTTCTGCGGTCACCACAAAAATGTTACAAATACAAAATTCAGTATCTCATTAGTATTTGTCCAGGAAGTGAAGAGACCTGCCGACAAATATTCAAGATTACATCCAGAAATAACTACATACGCAGGCACAATAATTACAACATAGCATAACATTGTGTCTCCAACTTGAATCACATGAAACCAGTCTTTACTTGCCATTAGAGGTTTTTTACCCTTAAATCTGTCCTGTGATTTGTTGTCATGGTCCCCATGTTTTAAAGCGTCAGTGCCCGACGGTATGGTAATAAGCTTTTACAAGCCAATAAGAGAAACTGACCCACAATCCTCGGGAGCAAGAGCGTAAAGCTCAAGTTGTCTGGCAACAGCACGCACTCTGTCAGGAGCCGCAGTGTGTTCTGAAAGTAGATTTGTGTCATTTTCCACACATGGATCCTTTTTGTGGATCCAGATTTGACGTCATGAGCGTTTAAATTGAATCAACTTAATAGGTCCCATTAAATAAAAGACACAACAGATTATAAACGTTCCTGTTTTGGCTCTCTACGCAGGTTGGCTGCAAGGTGTTGCACTTCTTCCACATGTACATGCTTGGCTGCAATTATTTCTGGATGCTCTGTGAAGGCATCTACCTGCACACGCTCATCGTGGTGGCCGTGTTTGCAGAGGAGCAACATCTGCACTGGTACTACCTCCTGGGCTGGGGTGAGCCGACCTGCGTTTGATTCAAATAAATCTGTTTCTATTTGTTCATTGTGCTCTGTCGTGTGTGTTCCATCATGTTTATGCTTCCACGGGACTCGCTTAAAGACCTTCGACAGGAATCACAATCTAGAAGCCAAAAATGACATTGTGCAATATTACCGCCCACTGCCAGGGCCGGCCCAAGGCATAAGCGAACTAAGCGGCTGCTTGGGGCCCCCTGGTGGCCAGCGAACCAAGCAGCCGCTTAGTTCGCTTATGCTGCAAGCAGCCCTAGTTTTGTATTATAACTTTACTGTATTTGTTTATAATTTTCGCTATAACAGTATAGCGTGACATTTGTGCCAATAATCTTCTAGCACAGGTGACTGTGCGTGGTGGGAGGGGGGCACCCAAATAAAATTCTACTTATGGCCCCCCAAGAGGCTCGGGCCGGCACTGTTCGCTGCTAAAGTGGCCGTCCCGTCGCTTGTATTGTTTTTAACCTGTTTCAAAGCAGGAATAATGGGTGCAGTCAGTCGAACAAGGAGGCCGTTGGGCTAAATGGATGGTCATCAATAAAACTGGGAGGACCACCTTGAGGCCGGTGTTTGCCGCGTGGTGTTTGTAGAGGCAACTTCGGTCCACCTGTGGACGATGTGCTGCAGTGCCTCAATGGTGTCTGCAAATAGACAAATGGATTTTTGTTTTCTTTTAAACATAATGTCAAATTTGACCGGGCTGTTGCAGGAAATCTCCCATGCGGCGTTGTTTTTCAGGTTGCAATGCAAAAGTCGATCCAATGTGTTTCAGCCTTTCTAAAGAGTGTATTCAGTATTTCTGAAGGAACAATCTATCTTTAAGAGAATGTCCAAAAAAAACTCACCACGCCAACCGCCCCTTTTTTTACCCTTGCATAAATGACAAGTTATTTTCCCTGAGCTCACATGGCCACCATCTTTTCCCCCATCCAAGGCTTTCCCCTCGTGCCGGCGTCCATCCACGCCGTGGCAAGGAAGAAGTATTTTGACGACAAGTGAGTAATGTTCCAGAAACTCCTGCAGATAAACAGCAGATGTTTACGAACGTGCTCGGCAGCGTGTGGCAGGCGGCGAGAGCGTGAAGAACCTTACGCGTGCATGTTTTTGTGTGTGTGTGCGGGTGCGAGTGTACTTTGGGCCCGCCGACAGCGCAGACTGACATGTTGTTCTTTCTTTCTGTAGTTGTTGGATGAGTGTGGAAACCCATCTGCTGTATGCCGTACACGGCCCCATAATGGCAGCGCTTCTTGTAAGTCTGCTCCTCCAATGTTCCAGAGAAATTTAATGATTTCACTCATTATCTTGGTAACATCAGAATAAATGGCCGTTTGTATATATAATATGTGTATATTTTTTTACTTTCTGCAGGTGAACCTCTTCTTCTTACTGAACATTA
This sequence comes from Apeltes quadracus, assembly GCA_021346845.1. Taxonomy (NCBI): domain Eukaryota; kingdom Metazoa; phylum Chordata; class Actinopteri; order Perciformes; family Gasterosteidae; genus Apeltes; species Apeltes quadracus. Next base: position 9,892,040 of record CM037926.1, on the reverse strand, counting down.
TTAGAGTGCTGGTGACCAAGTTGAGAGACACACACCGGGCAGAGTCCAACATGTACATGAAGGCAGTGAGAGCCACTTTGATCCTGGTGCCGCTGCTGGGAATACAGTTTGTCATTTTTCCCTGGAGGCCGGAGAACCGTCTGGCCGGCGAGGTCTACGAGTACATCATGCACATACTCATGCACTACCAGGTACCCGACTGACAGCAAGGAACTCTGTTCTGTTTAAACACCAGAAAGCCGTTCAACTGAGAAAAAAAAAGAAGGTTGAGGTCATTTTGCACATCTGGTAACAACTTAATCAATAATAAAAGTAAAACAATAAAATCAGTGCCAGGAGGCCTGTACGGCTCGAGATAGACATGTTGGACAATTACATTTAACTACCAGGAAACAAAAGGAAGGCAGTCAATGAAATGTATTCACTTACGTGAGGGATTTCACTGCTTCACCAGTTTCCCCAGCTTTTACTTTCACTTTCAAAAAGCACTGCTTTTTTGCAGTTGCTGACTAATCGTATCAATATTATATGATATCGCTTTTGAAAAGTTGATTTCTGTTTGCTTCTTTTGCTTTTTAGGGATTACTGGTGGCAACGATATTCTGTTTCTTCAACGGAGAGGTGAGCGTGCCTCATTTACTGACGTGCACTAATAAGTGTGCTCACCTGTGGTGCTCTAAGCTAAGCAAATGCAGCAGTGGAAGCTGAAGGGTCATGTGAGGGGAGGAGTAAGAGTTCATAAATTACTGTGTTTTCAAAGGGTCGTAAAACTCATTTATTGAATTTACTCAGCAGGATTTCAAAGCCTTGCTGAAGATAAACTCTCTTTAAAAACACTCCTCTCAGCTGTGCGACTGCGAGCATCCTTACTTTGGATCAAGCCCAAACAAACCAGTTTTCCATCAAAGCTGGGAGGGTTAATGCTGTTGTGTAGCCCATGCAGCTCCATAAAAAGATTGTGTGACGGATGCTTTCAGATCCAAAAGGTCGCTGCGGATTAAAGCACCAACAATGCGACCCAGCAGGGTTCAATTGCACATTCAGCAGGTCACCATGGCGGTGTGAACTTCTACAGGTCGTGGAATTATAAACAACCGTTCTCTGTTTGGAGCTAATACGCGTCAAGAGCAACATGTGAAACTCCCCGTTGAGGACGAGGGCGTTTGGCTGCGAGAGACAGGGCGCAGACGCATGAACTGACCGGGCAGCAGATTTAAAATAACTCGCATGAACCGTCTGGAACAGATCGGCGAGCTGCGGACTTTCGGGGCCTGGAAAATAGGTCAGGTGCTCATACATCAGAGAACCGCGCAAACAAAGAACGGCGCCGCCAACAACGTGTACAGCATGTGTTTAAAAGGATGAGTCCACTCTCGGGGTGATGGGGGGATCAACGAAAACAAACCACCACAAGGGAATGAAAGGGTTCGCTTGCTTCACTCGTACAATGACCCGTAATCAGGACACGAGTTTCTTGGGCGGGTTTCAATTCTGCTCATTGGTGTGAAGGCCAAACTGCACAGACCTGCCTTGTTTCCCAGATGGTCCCATTGTGATGTCAGGTCATTGACACAAACAATCTGCACGCTGTTTTTGTGACATCAAGCAGGACATGCGAGCCGCAGGCCCGTACGGCCCTTTTGTCATAATTCACATCATTAGTTCATTAACACGGCCACATTAATCGCAGTAGTATTTCGGTGTTACAGAATGAAACGATCGCATTGCTGCGGTTTCTCTTCTTAATAGTTTGAGTTCTTGATAAATAATCTCTGCTCAAGGAAGAATGTCAAACATTTACTCGTTGCAGCCTCACAATGGTGCTTCAGTTTTGTAACACATTATTCCCAAAGCTCCAACATCAGCTTCTGGTATTCCCAAAGCGTCCAGGAATCAACCAGTATTTATACACCACAATACTTTCCTGCCGGAGAGAAATAATGTTACATTTTTACTGATATCTAATTATCTAATGAAATTAGTAAAAATCTTACAAAGCACCTCTTTAAAACAGGAACATTCTTTTTGTTGACGCATATTACCAAAAAAAAGTAATTCAGTCATTAATTGGTTAAAAACGGCACTTGTTATGCTCGTTATTGCTGGTTTACGTGTGAAAACCATTAAAATCATTCACTCCAGAAGAGGACAACAAGCGTAATAAATGACAATAATGTAATTATATTATTATTGCTTCTCTTTTTAAATGCGCTGCAGGTAACGTTAGTCATGAGGCATTCAGGCTTTTGGAGGACAGAACCTTTTTCCGTTGGCCTTTCTGATGTTGAGCAAACTTCAGCAGTAATTCAACTTTCATGGCAGCAGATCAAATGACAACATTTGTCTTGGTGCCTTCATTTTCCTCTCACTCCCCGTGAGCCGCTGTAGATGACAGATGTACGTTGGGGGACAATTTAAAACACGATAATCTGACCATGTGCTCAACCTGACCATGTGACTTGTGTGTGCGTTTACGTTTGCTCACCGTTAACGGGACTGAAATCTGTGTGTGTGTGTGTGTGTGTGTCGCTCAGGTGCAGGCCACCCTGAAGAGGCAGTGGATGCAGTACAAAACCCAGCTGGGTCAGAGACGAAGGGACCACTGCTCGATGCGCTCCGCCTCCTACACGGCGACCTCCATCACAGAGGAGCCCGCTTTCATGTACCACCACGACTGCAACAGCGAACACTTGAACGGCCGCCGAGCGGAGGACTCTGAACTGGTGGCCCTGAAGTTGGGAGACATGTACGCCTGAGCCGCTTGGGCGGGAAGGGAGGAAGAGGAGCGCGGGAGCGGCCGATGAAGAGCCACTGAGCGACGGAGATGTAGTTCGCCAGCCGCATCTCAGCGGCTGAATCTCAGAGACTGACGCTGGTTTGCCCCCACCAGCACCACGATGCAGGTACCGAACGAACGAAGCTTCGAGGCTGACATTGAGAAACTGACGATGTGGAGAACCGGCGTCATGGGAGAAGAGCAGCTTCTGACGTGTGACGCCACCTAAAAGTTGCTGAAAGTGTTGTGAGCGCGCTCAGTGCGCCGGAGGCCTGGGGATAACTGTGATGAAGGCGGCGGTGGCGATGGCGTTTGGGGTTTTTGATGGTGTGATGATGATCCTTTTTAAAAGGTAAAGTAGGAGCAACATTCCTTCTTGAACTCGCCCATAACTGAGGACTGCACACTCAACAACAACAAATTCCACAAACCTGATCTCATGATCATGATAGAGGTCAAATTTGGCTCTGGGATTGTGTACATTACATTACATGTCGTTTAGCTGACGCTTTTATCCAAAGCGGCTTACATTGCATTTTTAACCCATGGCTAATACATTTTGCCCAGGAAGCAACTAGGGGGTTTGGTATCTCACTCAAGGACACATGGGGAAGCCAGGATTCACACCACCAACCACGCGGTTCCCAGCACACCGTCTCCACTCCACGCGCCGCCATCGGCCGCTACACAATATTTGTTTCATCAGAAAAAGTGCCAAAAGGTTTTGAAAGATTTTCCTTTGTGTTTTATTTGTTTCTAAGTGTGCGTCCTGTGATCACAACTGCTTTGTGGTTTTTGCAGTCACTCTAATTGGGTGACTGCAAAGACCAAGAAGCAAAAAGCTTCTGCTAAATGCACACAATACACACGCATACATTTAATGTTAAAAATTGTATTTTTATGTTAAACAACCACTAGTTGTTTCACTGCATATGACTTGAGTATGCCGTCATTTGTGCCAATGGTTCTGACAAACAAGCTGCACAGATTCTACTCACGATAATCCTTCATCATGTCCACGAGGCCTTTAGTCAATCCCCGTTTTCTTTTTTTTTTATCGCTTTCATCTGCGCAAACGTATGCAGGAATACGGTGGCATCTTCAGGAGTAACCCTCCTGGAAGGCTTGCTGGAGATGAAATGATCAACATATTCACTTTAAAAGTCATGTTCCACATCCTGCTCACATCTCTGCACAGACAGCAGACATTGATGTTACTCTAATGTCATTTTTGTTGTTGCTTTGTTCTAAATGTGCAACAGGATTTTTGATGATGAAGATAAGCGTTTTATTTTAGTGTGAAGAAAAACAAAAAAAACAAACAGAGCGTGCTTTAATCACCATTTTTAAAATTTGCTAAAAGAACTGCACTCATTAAAATGCAACTAGGTAAGATCATTAATTCAATTAGCCTTAAGCGTGCTATCAATAAAGCCTCTAGCTGATACACTTGTAACCAAACTATAAGACAAAAAGAATGTGTAAAGTCATCTTTAAGGCAACTCATCCATAAGATTCTATAAGATAAGAAGAGTTGTGAATTATTGTTTTTAGTAAATGTTACTCAGACAAGAGGATGTAGTTTGGTTCTCCTGTGGATATTTACCAGGATGATATAAAGTATAAGAAAGAACCACGTGCCAACTAATAAAATATATGTAGAATAGACTGTGCAGTTCACTGAAAATACAACATAATTTCCACGGCTTTGCCAGGAAAAAAAGATAGGTCAGACTTTTTAGAATAATTTTAAACCTCACATGAGATGAGATGTTTTGTTCTGACTCCCTTTATTCACGCCACATGGGTGCCAGTGTGTTATTATTGGTTGGATGACCATTGTACCACTGATGGCCATTGTACGTGATTATTTCTCTTTGTCATCATTGTCAACTAGAATAAGAGGATTTGTGTGGGACATTAGAGGGTTATCAGGTTATCATGAGGTAGTTTGAAATGTGTTTATTCCCTGCAGAGTGACGCTGATGCAATTTGCACATTTAGTGACAGTAAGGCTCTGAAGTGGACCTTTAGCGTATTTTGTTAAACTCAAATTGTAGTAATTGGCTTATTAATCGTCATTAATCTATATTCAACTATATTTTAAAGGTGCATGGTGCTTTATGCTTTGACAATAACCAGATAAAAGCGCAATACACAAAGGAAATAAACACACAACGGCGGTGAACCACTGCGAGCCAACAACATAGAATTGGTCTAATTAAATGATCAAATCACATCAACCCGGTTGTGAGAGTTGAGAATGCAGCTCTTTACAGGACGCGAGGTTCCACATACCTGTGGGAAACACGTTAGCCCGACTAGCTGAAAGCAGTTGGTTCTTATTTCGTCGCTTAATTCAACAATGCTCTTAATTCCTTGCAAAAAAAAAAAAAACCGATTGCAGTATTATATTTTGTTTGTTTTTTGTTGAACCATGAGGAGGAAACAGAGAGAGACAATCAATAGTAGAGGCTGACTTCATGCTACCATGATGGAAGGGTTTGCTTTACCTTTCCCTCATTTTAAAGTGTCTTATTTATTTTGTACGAATCTTATCTTTCACACTGTTAAACATAAATTACTATTAATCTTTCGGGTTTTGGGGGAAGACAGATTCTGTATATTTTATATATTGACGCCATGTATATACAAGCAGACGCTGTGTCTATGAAAGATTTTTGCACTGTGAAATACTCTGACAGCTATTTTTGTTATGTTCCTGTCATTTATTTGGGCTTGTGTTGGTCTCCTTCTCCCTCTCAGCTGGGCGCTGCATCATCTCAAAGCTGATTAAAAAAAAAGAAGCATTTTGTAAAACCAAATTGAATAGTGTGGTTTTTAAAAAAATAATAACTTTCTTGTACAACAATACACACATAAAAGACCTTTTGTTGTAACTCTTTTATTACTCAGCAAATAGCCGGCAGACAAGTTGCAGCACTTGTTCGCAGGTCAGAAGGATAAAATAATTCAGATGAAAATGGAGGATTTGCTTTTTTGGTTTCATTCTTTACTGTTAAAATTCTTTATTGACGCTATTGACTCTAAAGATTGGTTATTTTTTAACAACCGGTGCCACACAAACTTAGTTTTCAAGCCTTTCCGCAACATTATCTGATGCAGCAGCACTTTCCGCGCCAACACCATTCTCGTCAACGTTTCAGGGTTGAGAGATTTTGTATAATGAGTGTCCAGGGAAAACAATGGGCCTTGGCAATGTCATACATACGGCCCCTTTTGATTCCAGGAGGTTCAGATGGAATCTCATACCAGCACCAGACGTGTCGAGTGAGACGGAAGTGACTCGACACTGTTGGTCTCAAAAATGGATCGCAGCTCTCGGCCAACGACAAACAAAGTGTTTCCTACAAAATGCAGAGTTCTCCTATAAACGTCCCGACGTTTCAGCTCTCATAGAGGTAATGCTTCATTACAGGCTCTGTTGAATGCTAATGATCCCACAACCTGTATTCTCACAGCCATGGTGTTATTATATTGGGATGATGAACATTTGGTTATATCCTTTCTTGGCAAATTTGCCATTTCAACCACATAAACACCAAATCCATCAAAAGGGAATTTTTAAATAAAAACAGTTAATGCAAAGTCTACTGCTGCAAACAGTGTTGCATATGAAGGAGTTATGGGATGATGAATATACAAAGAGAGTGAAATCTCAATAACTGCCGTGAATGCTCCTGTTGTGGGCTTTTCCTTGGCCGACTCATCGGAACAGAAAAGCAGAAAGTTCGAGTAAAAAGCCGTAAATTGCGTCCAAGGATGCGTCCTGTTGTCCCAGCAATCCGCTGTGAAGGTGATTTAGTGCTCGGTTTTACTTTGTCATCTCTTGTTTCAGTACGATTGTTTTCTAAATATATTAATCTGCGCAAAAAGAGGAATAAATGACGAACGACCTCCACTTTTCCAGCATGTGACCAGGACCTCTGCTAATGTGGATGTTCGAATCGTATTATTTCAAATGTGTTATTTTATTCACGTTTTATTATTTGGGACGTTTTATTTTTAAAGAAAGCCTGCAGTGTGTTTCTATGCACATGAATAATATTTCTGTTTTTTAAGTTTGTATTTTTGTCTAAAAGAGAGATGTGCGGTAAAGCTTCATCAAGTTTCACATCCCAACACCAACTAGATGTTCACCGATCGGTTCCCACCAGTCTCTACACAAATAAACATGACACAAAATGTGTGTGTAGAGAGGGAGGGGGAGGCGGAGGAGGGGGCCGGTTGTGTGCAGCTGTCTTAAAGAAAATAAATCACACCATCAGAGCGTCCTCTCTCTCAGGGACTAATCTGCAGCATCGTCTGTCTGCTCGTGAGAGATTGGGCTTCTGAGTTGTGATGGGATTCAGCAGCATCTGAAGGAATGTGAAAGGGAAACGTCTCTTGAAGATTTCACCGGGCGAAAATTTCTGCTTGAACATACAAAAGTTTATAGAACAAAACAGAGTTGTTTCGGAGCAACGTGTCGTCGGTGCTGCGTAGAAAGTGCTCACATTGGGGGTTTGCAGCTTGAGGAAATCAGCGTCCCACCGGAAGTACGTGGTGAGTAGAAATCGCTCAGTGAAGTGACTCCCACACGACACTCACAGGTTCTCGTTATGAGACCAGCCTTCTGTTTTCAAACCCTTTGATGGATTACTGGAAGACGATGCTCTCTGCAGGAATATTACCGAGAGCCTCTGATATCAACACAAGTGCCAAAGCAACGGCGTAAGCAGATCACACAACCCACTTGTGGTCATATTTACCGACACGTTCATCTCGCTGTTGCATTTGTTATGCGAGGAGGGGGAACGACGGAACGGAGGCGTCGTAGTGGCCGATATCTGCAGAGAGGCACAAAGCAGGAAAGAAGAGCTATTAAAATTTTCCTCAGCTTGCAGAGCTGAAGGACTCGCTGCTGGGCATGACGGGGACCTGATGGTGCTTCTACAGCTCTGGGCTTCACACACGTCCTCCACGTCAACCGCCGTGGCTGCGTTTTATTAGTGGTCCTTGTTCGCTAATTGTACACTAACGCGACGTATGAGGCAAATTATGAATCATCAGGGCCCTTGATAAAGTACGTGCCGCCTCACGTCTCACTCAAAAGCTTTGCCGTGTTTCTTTGGATGGTTCATTTCTGCACTCGTTTCATAGATTCTTCACAATGACGAAAGAATTACTCAATGAGATTTTCTTTCTCTTTTTTTTGGTTTTTGTTTGCTTGTATTTTGTCAGCACACACGTTAACATGTTTATCCTCAAAGTCGGTTTCATCCGCATATTCTTCGTTTTCCTCGAGCGCTCTTGAATTGCACGAGGTCCTTCACGACTTCGTTGAAAGCAATTGAATGTTAATTGATCACACGAAACGCTCATTTGCCTCTTAGACCACATTCTATCCCAACACGGCTGATTGGAACTTATTAGATTTGCCTTTTAGAAAAGTTCCACAAAGCCGTTTCAGTCAAAGTGCAACCATCTCTGCTCTCGTGTGACTCGAATACAAGCATCCACAACCTTCAAGCCACACACTTTAATATCTACTGGGCGGTAGTACAGACATTTTCCAATGTTGTAATTCCATGACACGCAGACCTTAAAGTGACACAGGAGAAAGCCAAGTGTGCTTAAAGCAAAGGGGCCGCTGAGCCTCGTGAAACGCCGGGTTCATGTTTCCCTTCCATCCCGAAGCTGTGTGCTCGGCTCTCAAAGGGTTTTATGAGCGAGAAAGCACCAACTTACAACACTTTATTATCCGAATAGTGTGAACTCAACGAGGTTGGAAGAGATGGAGTCTGAATCGGCTTCAGTCCAAACACGCTCCTTTCTCATTTTTTTTCTTTTTTGAAAGATACAACTTAGATGTGTGTGTGGTACTTTTATATTACAATGTCAGACGTAAGTTGTAAACACAAACAGACGCTCTAAACTCGTCAGTATAAACAAGCCGCCCACTGCGGAAGTTGAAGGCCATTCAGGTCCTGAGGCTGTAAGTGTGTGTTTGCCCCTCAGGGGGTTTGCGCCTCAGCAGGCTGCTGAACCCACAGATAAGGCCTCGCTTACTGTCATTCAAACCGTCAGCAACGCACGCGTCACCGCCCGGACGGGATCAGACTCTCCGGGTGCATTCACGAGACGCGGAGCAAAAAACCTCGAGTTAATCCCGCGGTCGATTTGAATATGCAAATAACACCAGCTGAGGCCTCGAGTGTGGGATCGCAGGGGCCCGACGGATCCGGAGTAGGTGTGCGAGCCCTCCGTCTGCCGGAGCTCAGTAAGTCTGCACCATCTGCCCGTCTCGTTCCCCCGAGCACACGCCTGGACCCTCAGGCTGGCACCATGATGAGCATCCTCATTCATATTGGTCAGTGATGAACGGCACATTAAGCCGGCGATCGAGAGGGCTGATGGCCATCGTGTTCAAAGTGCTTCGAGGCAGATGTCGACAGACTGAACTCTGGGAGATGTTTTATATCGTGATGAGCGCTGCTGGGTGGGTGTTTTTGCGATGTAACCACTGCACATTCTATTAATGAAGGATGTGAAGGGTTTGTTGCTTTTTGGATCTTGTATACTTACTTCCTTGACATTTGCAACTGCATTTAAATCTAGAACAAAAGCATAGATTAGTTATATTGGTGAGCATTACTGCAAACCTTGAACACCAAAAGTTCCTGTACAATCTTGAAAAGATGTGTTTATCTTGATAATAATATGAAGGAATCAAGCAGCAAATATTTATGCAGTTGGATCTGGCTAAAAAGGCTCTTATTGAGTATCCGAGCGGCAACGAGAACTAATCCCGCCTCAGTAAACACACGGAAAAAGCTGGTTTTTCAGACTTCATTGTAGAAATGTCTTCCACATCACTCCGTTGCAGGGTAACAGACGCATCACCTGTGTGTGTGCAGTGTTGGATATTATATATAATTTGACGACCCGGTTCATAAATTAACTATTGATAAAATGCATTTAGTGTACACCAGTATACTGCCATGATTCTGGAAATATGCAATCAATAAATTAATGAGAATATTGTAAAAACCACTGTAACTTTGCAACTAATCAACAGAATGAATACAATCATAGCTGTACATTGGTATTAATGTAAATCGACTGAAATGCATGCATGTGATGTTTGGTGGCGCCACATCTGATGATGTGAAATCCAAGCTACAGTGAACTCACCACGAGACCACTCCCAGGGGGCCGTGGACACTCACTTTCACACCTTTACTAATACCTGCAGGCTCCCAGTTCTCCTCAAAAGGACCACCAGCGGCTCCTCAGCTGAGATGTTCTTTCCCTGCATTAAATACTCCAGACGCCGCCGGTCCCTCCGGTGCTTCTTCATTATTTGAACAAAGCAGCAGCCAAACAGCGTTTCCTCACATGTAACACACCCGAGTGACAGAACACGTCACTCAGATTGATCCGTATTGCCACATCTCTCCTCGTCTCGGTCTCACACACACCAAGCAAAGGCGGTACGAAATAATTGCTGTTCAAAGGAAAGCTGTCGCGGAATCAGGTTAGCTGTGGACCGGTTAAACCTTCATTTGCAGGCGCCTTCAGTTTGACTTCTTTAAATTCCCTGATGTGTGGGCCACGGCTTGCCTCCGAGTGATGAGAAGCAGGGAAAAGCTTAGGGGAATAACCCGCTGATTAAAACGGAAGATACAGTACACAGATCGTATCACTAAAAAGCAGTGTGGAGGAGCCTTTGACAAATTGGTCCCTTTTAAATTGGTTGGTAATGTGCTAAAATCGCCTGTTAAACACATTTTCCACAAAAGACAGAATGTAAGCAGATCTGCTTTCTCTTGTATGATGAACTGCTTTCATCATCGAGTAAAAATGAGAATACTGTGATCATTTCTGGGTCACTGTTTGGTGGCTCTCTTGACAGAGATACTGATAGGGCCCGGAGGGTGGTTATTATGCTTTTTGTCCATAGTCTTGTATTAATCTATCACGTGCAGTTGGCAAGTGGTTACAGGTCAGGAATTCCCTTACAGAGCAACAGGAAAAACCCCAAATGTTGATGAAACAACCCTTGATCCTTCCTTCCGCCTTGTCAATCACTAATCTAATAGATGGGAAACAGGATACGGATCAATCAAAGTATCTGTGGATCCCTCTGTTTAGATAGAATGTCCTCGTGGACTCGGACAAGTCACCGGTTACTAAAGAAAGGTCACACGCTGATTCCCTGAGTGACTCACAGTAAATGATGGCATTGTAGGACATATGACCTCGTCACCTGGCTGGAGATTATGTGATGCCCCGCCCTCGTATGTTCCACCCTGTTCTTATCTATGTGTGAACTTTTGAAAAAACGACTGTTGTCAAGGCAGAGTTCGTTGGGAAGCCGACACTGCATGTGTGGCAGGGCTCCCCTTTGCAAAGTGAAAGATGTACGACTTGTGTGTGGTTTGTTCTCGCCTCTTTAAGGTAACAGAATTACCCCTACGGAGGGTAACAGAAATACCTATCAGATACTTATACGAGTGCTAAAAGTGAGGAAGTGGGATCTTTCTTTATGTTTGATTCGTTCTTGGTTTGCAGTGGAACCATTTCAGCAATCAAAGTGTTAATTAAAAAAAAAAAAAAAAAACAGCACTCAAAGCAAAAGAGAGTAATCAAGTGCAACATTGGTGACCTTTGGCGGACGGCAATACAGTCGGTTGTGCTCCGTTCCGTCGCTACGAGTGTGACATGAAGGGCAAACACGACATTTCGCCAACGCAGGTCGAAATCCGTGCCGCTTCTTTGACTCTGAGCGCAAGATCAACCAGGGCGGCATCATGGTGGGGGTGCGTTTCAAACCTTAAGGTCAAACATGCTTCTCAATCATAGAGTGGATTGTTTGTCTGCACTACGCCGAATAAGGGCAACACTGCACACTGGTAACATATATATAGACACCATATTGAGGTACATCACACACGTAAAGAGATCTGAGGACAGTGGGTGTGTGGCCACAAGGTGCAACGACAACATTGCACTCTTATTATACTTTTAGTCAACAATACGTTCACATGACACTGATCAGAAATATTAGCATATTGCATGGGGCAGAAGTAAACCGCAAACACAATTAGATTCATGCGATACAGCAGCAAACGGAATACAAAGACTTATCCGTTATCGCTCCCACTACTTAACAGTCATCGCTGTTTGCAGGTTCGAGAAGGAGAGGACGCGCGAGGGGCGAGGGGCGAGAGCCAGGAAATTACGTCCACGGCTCACTTGTTGGGCATCGAAAATGCGAGTCCTTTGTTATCAGGATATTACTCCAATGCAAGAATATGAAGATCGAATCAATATTCTGCTGTCCTGTCAAAACACCGTCGCTTGAAGTTGAAAAGTGCAACGGCACAAAGAGGTGGGACTCAAGCGTCATTTGTATGCAACAAGATGCAGTATTCCATTAAAAGGTGTCAGGAAATGTTTTTGTGTAGTGCGCTTTGAAAAGGCTTCATAGAACACCCCACCAACGACATCAGTCATAGTATAGTCTACCATAACAATGCATAAAAGTCATTGACAAATATTCTGTCATACAATTACTGCTATACAAATGTAGTATAGAAGATACTAATATAATGTTTCATAATAAATAAAATGTCAGTAAAAAAATGTATGTTATGGTGTAATAATGTGATGTATCAGTAGTGAGGAGTTTGAAGGTAAAAATGGCAGAAGAAAACATATTAATCTATGATATATTAATATGATGCTGTTAGAATGCCAGATTAGCCGTGGACGGAGCAGGAGGTGCACACACACTCAGGAATGCGTGCTCGCACGAGACCGATGACGTCAAATATATGATTAATGGGGAGGACAGCAAGGTAATACCTACAAAAGTATAAAAGCAACAAAAGACCGCTTGGTTGCTTAGTTTTTCGCATGCTAGTGTGAAACAGAATGCATTTTATTACACTCGTACTGCACCACATTACCTTCTATTTACACAGAAATGCTCACATTTGTACTGGGTCTCATTTCATATTGATTGATTACGTAGCTGTCCTGAAATATTGATCCTTACAACTTTCCCTGTTGCATTTGCTGATTCTGCGACAGCGACTGACCTCTGAATCGACAGCCTCTCCCTCGGCTGCGTCATGAAGCGGCTTCTTCTCCCCGCTGGTGTTTACGGCCAGTCACAACGTTTCATCCGCTCGGTCAGTCGAGCGACAAATCGGCAGCGAATGGTGGAACAAGATAGTCACAGGGTGGTCGTGAAGCTTCAAGTCTTGACATCCAATTAACTGCTTCAGTAAATCTGAAGGTAAAAGGTGGCATGATGACCATTACAGAGGAAAATCACTTGATTTGTATTGAATGGATTGGTTTCGAATAGATATTTTACCATTTTTATGCAGCGATTTTCCTGAGATGAGTCGTATTTGTTGTCGGCTCGACGTAGTTTTATGTCCGGCTGTAGCAAGCAATTCAATTTTATTAGCACACTGCAATAAATGGCTCACTGGTTTTAGACTTCTGAACCTCTTTCTCGGCTCAGTTGGATTTGTGTGGCGCTAAAAGCTCTTTGAAAACACAGACCTGTCATCACGAGAGAGCGACGGGACGCTGGCATTGTCCCTCTAGGTATAGGTTTTAGATTTTCCGCTCTTACACAGGGAGACACTCAAACTCAACTCAATATATGTTTTACATTTGTTTGTGGGCAAATGGGTTTTCTATCCCTTTTTTTCCCTCTCCTTTGTAACCAGGTACGTGACCCGACAGGAGGATGGACGAAGCCACCCAGCATTTCATTTTTTTTTACATTTTTTAAGGAGAAATGAGAATAGAAAAGAATATATTTGAGCAGTGGTGGAGAGAAGACAACTTTACTCTCCCCCATCATGTACGAACACATTCCATCACTACTTCGTCCATCGTGGAGATAAACATTACTAATAGGCCCTGGCAGCCATTGTAGTAACCGTGAATGAAAGGCTTTGTGGATGCACACCGGCACACAGTGCGGGAGGAAGGGCCATGGGGGAGAGGCACATGGGGGAAAGGGGGGGCGAATAAAACGGAAAGTCACACTGTCCCCATAACCACATCACATTAAAACCAGATCCACTCTGTGGATTTCAACCCCGTTTAAGACGCTTGATTAGTTTGGTGCAAATTACGTTATTTCGTCTCTATGTAAAGCATCCAGTTCATCCGTGTGTTTATGCACACACAGCATGACGAGGGAGAAGAGCTGCAGCTCGATCCCGTAGTTGGTACAAAAGTGGTATCAAACAAAAACAGTGAGTCACCGAAGCTGTAGTGAGTCATTCACAGCTCCTTCAGCTCAACCTGATCACGCGCAGGGAGCTGCACATTAATTAATCTGACGGCGCCCTGCTCGCGGCTCAGCGGAGCATCATTAGGATGGACGGTGGCGCCGCAGGAAGGTTTCCACCGCGTCCCGACGGACAGCAAAAGGCTCGCTTTAAAAGGTGGGACACGAGTTAGAGATTATGCAGTTTATTAATGTAATTATTACAAATAACAGAGTGCATATTTAGTGTGTTTATTATGTCAGAATCATCTTTGCTTCGAATTACAGGTCTAACACGATTACCGTTACCCATTAACCTTTGCATTATTTGATTTTTCTTCATTAGCTAAAGTTGGTAAGTTCCAGGATTCTGACGGAGGATAAATGACAAGATACCCTTCCAGCACATATCCTGGAAAACCCCAAACAACACACACAGCTAGAAATAAATACAAACATTGTTCAGAACATTCACGTTTACAGTATTTTTTTTGAAATAGGATGCAAATAAAAGTTGAACCACATCGAAAACCGTTGCTCCATCTCAGCCCCCATTCGACTACGCATCAATCCGTCCTCTCTCCACGTTAAAAAATGGAGATGACTGAAGCAGGGGAGCCTCAACGCTTAGGAGTGAAGCTCTCGTGGTTCGCACAGGTCAACTAATAACTCAGGAGGAATCACTTAATCAGCACCAGACTGCACAGACCCAGAAAGCCTGAACAAAGACTCCTCCTCAAATGTGACAAATCGCAAACAAACAAATGTGACTAGTGCAGATACACTCTGTATTAACTCTCATTACAGCAATTCATATTTTTTCAGTAGCATCATTATATTAGATTTATGTAATTTTCGGAAATAAAAAAAAAGCAAGCGGAGCGTCAGTCACACCAGGCCAACAAATACCCTGAATAAAATAAAACACAACAACAAGAACTTGGGCTGCTGGAGAAGCTCGTGATGAATGATTAAAGTGAACAATAACCCAGATATACTCAATATAATATTCAATCAAGCATTAAATTTGATAGTGGAGGTTTATTACTACTACACACTTTTATTGGATCCCTTACTTTGGATCTATAGTATTTACCACAAAACTTTACAACATTGTGAAACTATAGAACTTAGCAACTCACAAAACTCCAGACGGTGGTTGTCTCAGACTTTGAGCGCGGTCATGGCTTCACTTCACTTCACAGGTGGACACCTTATCTTCTTAGTCAAGACTTGAGATCCTTCCGGTGATCGAAGAGAACGTTGCTGTTGAGGTTGCAGACCATTTGCAGTGAAACTTGAGCGGCTGAAAGCGCACGAGCGTGAAACTACGTCGGCGCGCTCGAGAGGGAACGTGTCAGTCGTGTGTTTTGATCACGTGAGTAATATTTAGCATTTTGCTAATGTTTGAGCTTTGCTGTAAAAAAAAAAAAAAAAAAAAAAAAAGAAGAGGAAAAGGAAAACATTCGACGCAGACTTTCTCTGCCGGAGAGTTCTGCTCGCCACGTTCAGGCTCCGCCCATCAGACTACCTCTTGGGTCGGTCGATGTCGTCGATGGCCGCCAGCAGCTTCTGGCGGGCCTTCTTGTTTATGTGCGAGCCCAGGCAAACGTTCACCAGGTTGGCGAGCTGCTTCATGGAGTACTCCTGCACAGAATGAACAAACAGGGCGAGTTAGCGTCTGCTGGCGTGAGGCTTTCAGGGACATGCAGGACGTCACGTTTTGTAGGAAGGAAAATAAAAATAAAAAAATCATAAAAAAGGAAAAGTGTGTATAAGTTTGGAGGCTTTATTGGCCCAAAACGGAATACAATATTAACAAGCGTGCCTCCTTTACCACACAGCTAAACACCGCCGAACGCCACCCTTGAAGTTCACATTAGGCGTTTCTGACGCCGCCCTTCGCCGTCTCACCCGGTGGTTCTTGATGAACTGCTCCATGTCGTTCTCGGTGAGGTAGTAGGCCTTGATGTAGGTCTCCACAAACTCTTTGTCGGGAATGGGCCGCAGGTCCGTCAGCTTCTCCAGCTTCATGAGGAACTGCTGGAAGTCCAGCTGCATCAGGGCGCGACCCTCATTGCTGCACTTCTTCACGTTGGCGTAACTGGAGGACAGGACGGATTCATGGAAGTCAGCACAGGTTTTATGGGGCTTTTTTTTTTCTTTTATTTTTTATCTCACCTGTAAAATGCAGTGCCTAATTAGGCAGTCAACCTGTCAGCAAATCAGTCAGATTTTTTTTTTTAGCTTCCTACTGTCTGCAAGGTGTGTTTCAGCTTGTCAGATGCCAATTTGAGTTAAAGTGAAAATACTGTCCAAGCCTCGGCCATGAAGGAAACAAAGACGTGAAGTGAATAAAGTCACAGGAGCAGTCGGAATCCATTAAAGTTCAAAACATTCTGTAAACATTCAAAACATTTAAACAATTGAAATTTGGTAGAAAGGCCAATTGCATGAGGAATAATGGCATCGACCTTTAATTCCGTAATGAAGCAGTTTGATGGTTTTTTTTTCCTCAATTTTATGCATAATACCTTGTTTGTGTCACCAGTTATTCAAAGTTTGTTTCAATTTAGATTTTTCGTCTTTGCATCTGTTGGATCAGTTTTTGGTTTGGATTCCTTCATTTTCCCTTGGCGTCGTGTTGTGAACATTCGGAGAAACGGGTTTAATGTCAGTCCGTCTGTTTAAGAGTTCAAAATTCATTGTGAAGGTGCCAAAAGGCTTGAGTGATGATGTGTGTGCAGGTGTCTGGCGCAGGCGACTGTTGGCAGGTCGGCGTCTCTGACATTAGTACATTAACACATCAGCCTCCCTCTCACCCTCTTCCTGCTCTCTGCCTCGCCCTGTCTCTGGACAGAGACATTGAGTAACAGGCCGAAAAAAGAAAAAAAAACAGACAAATGTGAACATGGCGCCTTGGTGAGCCAGAGGAAGGGCAGATATATGCTGGTGGATTCAAGCAGACGGCAGAAGTCTGCAAAAGCGGCTTACATTTTGCTGAGCTTTGGGAAAAGGCTTTATAAGTTCTGTTACGCAACGGGAATTAAAGTGCTCAGCAAATTTGCTGAGAGGGTAAACATGGTCCCTGTTCTCAGTGGGCGAGGGAAAGTCCTTCAATCTCAAACCTTCCAACACAAGCCATTTTCCGTGTGTCTCATTGCAAACGGCCCCCAAACACGAGCCCCAAACAATCGGCTACCAGCAACGACTTTGGCTTCGACATCAGCCAACTTCGCGTCTCCGACCAAACGGGGCCGACCTCGTGGGAATTGTCAGCTGTCAGCGACTTGCTCCGTCCCCACGCAGCTCGTCTAACTCGCCGTTTTCAATCCAGTCCCCGTCGCAGGCTGTGTGACGGCGGATGCTGAGGGAAAGCACAGCGAGGAGCTCCGTCACTTGACACAACCCGTGCGTGTTGATAGCGAGGAACGAGGTGGAATGCATTACAAGGAATGTGTCAGGAGCATTTCACTGCTGGTGCGAGTGGCCCCGTGTCGTGGATTTCGCTGATGCAGGAGGCGCAATGGCAAGCGCAGAGGGCTGCCAGCACGAGCAGCGGAGGCGGCAGCAGGAATTTAAGAGAGGTTTTCTTTGAGGATTACTTCACAGAGAAAGAAACTCTACAGAAAGTCTTCTGATGTATCATGTACTGCAGGTAACGTCCCCATGTCTTCATGGTACTTGACTACACGCTTTGGAAAGAATTTCCCTTTTATTTTATTTTTTATGACGGATGAACCAAGGCAGAGCTAAAGAGGAGAGAGACACGTTCCACTTCTCCTTCATCATTATCGCTGCGAAGTGATGACTTGCGTACTAGCTCAGGCACACTAGCGACGACAGTGACTGAACAGTAAACAGACAAGAGCAATAAAAGGCTTTTGTTACAACATTACGTATTATTACAAATAATAAGAACTACATTACAATGTAGTTCCCAGGATTAGATAGAAATAAACCACTTTTTTATGACTTTAAAATGCATTTGCTTGGTTGTGTTATTTATCCTGCACACATTACTTTTATTGCACTTCTGTCCTTGTGTTAATTTACTTGTGTTTTTTGTCCCTTTTTCAGGGTTGAAAAATAAATTTATATAATAAGTAATGCTACAAGCCGTGTTTGTGTTTGTAGCCGATTTCTTTCCTCCCTTCAGCTCAACATACACACTGAATTGCTCCCGAGATCTCATAAAGAAAAACAAAGTACTGCTGACTGAGGGTTTCACTTCACTGATAACTTTACTATTTAATGGAATTAGGATGCTGACTTTTGATATAATTGGATCATTATTAGATTATAAATATATGCATTCATGCAGGTGTGAAGTGCATTCGCATAAAGTGCAAAAGTTATAAAACATTGGGCAGAAATAATGGACATGTTTTGTGGATATAGAAATGGCTGCTACTCATTTGAAAAAGCAAGGTATAAAAAGAAGAAGGAGGACAAACTGCCGTCTGAATGGTGCTCTTGAAATGCTCTTAGCAGGAATAAATGGAAGTCCACAAAGAGACAGCAACAGAGAAACCATTATGCTCAGGCTTAAGTTACGGAAACTCAATTCAGACTGGCCTCTCAATGCCATTAAATGCTCTTCCCCCTTCATTTTGACAGCCTATAAAAGCTTCAACAAATCAATAAGCTGCCTGCAGGTCTTGTGTTTTCATCAGGAATTGAATATCGATATTGAGGCACATACGGAACTTCATTACAACTTACTTGTTTTTTTTTTAAATAAAAGACAAGCTAATATATTGTACAAGTCAAGTCTCAAAACGCTTTTCCTGTTGAAACATTTTTTTCATAATGGACATAAAAAAAATAAAACAAAAAGAAGATAAAAGCACTGGCAGTTGCACCGGATAATGACAGACTGCACAAGCATCCCGTTAATGCTGTGGAGGTGTTTTACGTCGTCCTCACCCTTCTACCAGAGTCCTGTTGGCCAGACGGATGCAGTGCTCCCACAGCACGTTGGACACCGGCAGCGGGATGCGCACGTGGCTGGAAGCATCCTGCAAACGCTTGTTGAATTCCTCAAACTCCTGGAAAAGTAGAGGAGAAAGCGTTTAAGAAAAAAGAAATGTAATCCAATACCTTTCAATACTACTGTAAAATAAAAAAACTGTATATAAAACAAAACTTAAAAATGAAGAAAAAAAAAACTGAGCTATATACAAGACATGCATCAGGGATACAAACTTATACAACTTTCCCAACAGGAAGTCATGTACAAAATAAAAGTCTGCATGAACAGCGATACGGCGCCACGGCCTCCGACTCTCTCTCAGCTACTCTGAGTTCCTGGCTGGCATCCAACAGCAGACCCACCGCAACAGTGTTACGAAGCGACCTCATTTAGTCACATCTCAGTCATACGTTATCTCATCCTCTCTTGTTGCTAAACACAATTTCCATGGCCAAGCACAAAAAAGGATCACAGAACTGAAGGCTCTGTTACAGCAGCCCTCCAAATGTTCTGTCTCTTATGTTCCCATACAAAGAAATAAAAGGAAATCTCTGTGCAGGCTGCAAGACAGACCCGCGCACGCACACACGCACGCGCACGCACACACACCTACACACACACTCTCTCTTTGGGTCACTAGTGGCTTACAGTTACATGTGCCGTGTTTTTACGCCATTCTTTTGCAGCCTTAAATGCCACAGCGGACAGCGCGATGCCAAACACTTGCTGCACCCTGAAATGTTCCATTTCGGATGATGTCATATCATTATGTAGCTGCCTACGGAGAAACAAATTGCCACGCATGCAGCGTGTACACACGCATAGTGGTTGTGTCTCAGGAGAAGTATGCGGGTTTTCTAATTTATTATTCAAACTGCGTCAAGTTAAAAAAATAAAATAAACAAGGTCTGATTTTAAGGCATATGTAACTGCCATTCAACGAAATGTTAATCATTCACAAACGGCTCCAACTGAGTTTCTGGTCGGAGCAGTTTGTCAATGAAGTCATTCCGAGGCTGCCGCATTTCCTTGCCACTTTATATGCAAATCAATGCCATTGTTGAACGCCGCTGATCAACCAGAATTCATGAATAAAATATTCTCCTGTATGCAGTTTAACGAAATGTAGCGCACGCGTCCCAATCAATGCCGGCAACACGACCCCGGAGCATTACGAGTGTCTGACGAGGAAGCGGAGAGGCCTGTCAGCGCGTGCGAGTTGTGATATGTGCCATGTCAACCCATCAGTCGGACCTTTTAGACACCTTTAGGCATCGAACCGGGACAGTGAGACAGAGATGTCCCCAATGTCCCCCCCCGTCCATCCCGCCCACTTAGCTCATACTGTATGTATATTCGCAAATGAGTTGCATTAAACCGAAGATCTTTATGCCACTTAGGAAGACAAAAGGTGAGTTTGTGAATAAACATGAATAAACTGTAATTGAATGCGCATTTATACAATTCGCTTTTTCAACAAAATCTCTGTCCTGAACCGGAAACAATTAAAGTGGGTTTGTTTATCTTTACTTAACTATTCAAACAACATCTCTGTTCTGAACTGTAATTTAACCAGCAGCTTTTGAGGACGTGCAGGCGCATACGAGGGGCTTTGTCTTTGTATTTGTTTCTCGTCTGTTCCAGATTTCATTGAGCCTTTCAAACCGCTGCGTCTCTGAACGTCAAAAGGTGAGCCAACTAGTGCTGTGTGCCCCTTACATCCCGTGCAAAATGCATGATGGAACGTAGCCAACGTGCATATGGACAGATTTAGTGGAAAGCGTCGAATTCCAAAGCTACGTCCGGAATTTAAATGTCTTTGACAAAGCTGCACACCGCGTTCTGAATCACTCACCCTGTCGCGAGGGAGAAATATTTAAACTCAAAATGGGTCAGAGTTGGAAAATGAAGAATGATACTTTATGCAAATGGTACAAATGTTTCAAAGAATAAACTCGCAAAACTCACAAAAACTGTGAGGGAAAACCCCTGCTAGATGAAAGCAAATCAGTTACAGCTGAATATTGTGAGCTCTACTTTGTTATTGTGAATATCACCAAGCACAGTGCAGTATATATAAATATGAATATAAAATCTATAATATATAAAGTACACTACAAGCAATGAAACCATATATATTCTAAAAGGAATACCAGTAGTGTCAATATCATCATTTATATTTAGATGACAAAGATGGATCTTAATATGGAGGTGATTAAATGTCTCTATGAAATGTGAGAAGAAGCTCTCCAGTCCAATCTTTAAACATAACCTGAGTGCACAGAGGTGGACCAATCAAAATCTTCATAACAACAGATGAAAGGACCACATGGGGAATCATCAGTTGCAGTGACAGATGTACAGAGAGTGATTCTTCAGTCTGCCTCCACTTCACAGAGCGTGTTATGGTTCTTCTTTTTTTGCGTTCACTGAGCGGAGAACTGAGCTGCTGAAAATCCCGCTGTTTGGCTCAGTGATAAATAGTTTATAGGGAGAGTGAATATTGTACATGCATTGGTTGGCTGGCGGTGTAAATGAACCACTAGCAACATGGTCATGTCTTATTTAAGGCTTCTTCCGCTGTCCCCGAGCGGTAAAAAAACCAAAAACAAATGTATAACGCTGCTTTAACGATTCAGCTCAAACCAACATGAATCACACATCAAACGCAACACCGACAGACGCGTCATCAATCACCCACATTACCTTTAACAGCACGTCCACATACACATTATGCTGCGACATTATTTCCCTGATGTCCCATTTGACGCCAGCCATCAGGAGCAACATCTGTTCGTAGTCGATGGCCTTTGCCGCGACGACCCAGTATATCTGTTTCCGAAGTTCACTGGCCGTGGACACCGTCTGAGGGAAAGAGAGAGGACACGCGTGTTCTTCAGTCTTATGAATGGAGGAAACACTAAATGAGGCAAAGGGCTGTTTCAATTTTGCTTTGATTAGGCGATCGATTGCACAATTTCTTTTCCAAGAGCGAACTCATGGGATGTGACATTTATTTGCTGATTGGGGAAAACAGACTAGTCTCAAATGTTTGTTTCAAAACGTCAAGTAGACCAGAAACACACGGGAGGCAAGGACAGAGCAGCTAGCGAGGTCACGAGAGAGACGGACCATTGTCTCTTTGGGACGATTCAGTTGTTGAGTGACGGCTACAAATAAGCGACTGAATGCAACTGAAATGTTGCTTTGGTTGAAAGATGTGTGTCTGTCAGCATCATATGAAGTGTTATCCATCACATAAGAATACAACGTATATGTTGAAATTGCTTAACAGGATTAACAGTCAACGTAGTGAAATAAACTTCATCGAGCAGGTGCCAGCCTACCTGGGAATAAAACTGCTGCAGGAAGGGCTTCTTTGCTGCAGGCATCATGGCGTCCAGGTGCGACTGCAGGGATTCAAACTGTTCGGCCAGAAAGACCCTGAGAGAAAACAACAAAAAGCCATTTCATTTGACACAGATTTGTTCAGAAGGAACGTTACGGCACGACACGTAAAAACAGAAAAGGAGTGTGTGTTTTTGTTGTGTTGCCCCAAGAGGGACAGATTAATCAACTAAAGCAGACATTACTTTTGATAGAATTTGGATTAAGGACTGGAATGTAGATTACCTGTTAACACAATGATGTGAATGGATAAGAAATGCTCATCTGCATTTATAGAATAAAGGTATGATTAACTGCACCATTCTCCAGTTTGCAGCAGTGTAATTTATTCCCGGTGATAATTACACTTGGGGTGATAAATAATTGAGACTCTATTGTTTTCAGAACATAAACTATCCCGTAGTCTCTCTGTGAAAGCTGCCTCTGAATCCAAGTCTCTCCTCCCAAAGCAAAGAATCCTTTGGAGGAAACGGAGGCAGGAGAGCGGACAGAAATATTACCCTCATGTTCCACTCTGACTAAACAAAGAGCCTTTGCTGAACGGTGGTTTTTATAGTTTCACCGTCCCGCTAAAAGGAAAAATCAAAGGAGCAGCAGAGATTTCTTTGGAGCACCACCAACACAACTGATTGAACGGTGCAACGCAAGAGAAGAAAACCACTCGACCAGACTTTCACATCCTTCCTCTGCAGCCCCGTTCAACACGCAACCACAGACGTGCATTCCTGCCTGGGATTGAAAACTACCCGGTCGCTGTGAACCTTGGACGTCTGCCTGCGACCTGGTCAATTGATAAACAGCATGCAAACAAGAACGTGCGTTTGCTTTTTCAAAGACATATGAAACAGTCAAACAGAAATGGCAATAATTAGGCGACTTCTGGTTGATGCTAAATTCTCAAAGCGCCACACTAAACGCGGCCAGCAACCCCTTACATCAGAAATGTGGATGTTTATTCTCTTCAAGGGGCAGAGAAAATCAAATTAAGGGCAGCTGGAAGAGCTCGTGTTTACCTCTGCAACATGAAGCACGCCCTGCTCACACTTTCACACTTATCTGATCAGGCTTGCATGAACAGGACACGTTGAAACAACAGCAAGACAGGCAACCGACGGAGCTGTCGTCCGTCGTTGCTGCTCATCGGTTTGTCCGTGGTTTGAAATGGACTACGTTTAAGATGTTAGAGACGCTCACAATACCGCCGAAGATTAGCTGCCTTTTCTCACAACACTTTTTCAGACTTTCCATGCAGTTGTTCCCGGAATAAGTCTTAAATCCTTTCACACCATGGGATCTTTTCCTTTCAGATTTCCACAAAGAAAGACATTTCTTCACCTCTGCACTTGCTTGTTGGCTGTATTTGATGCACGAGAAGCTGCGAGCGAGAGAGAGTTCTCCGATTCAGCGTTTCTACAGCGGCGTGTCATCTGGCTCCTGGGTTTACAGGCTTTCATTAGAAAGCACTTGTACGCCACAGACTTCTCAGGGTCCGAGAGGCGTTTCACCGACAGTAGTGTAACCTAATTAAGCATGTGTGTGCGCAACACGCAGCGATAAAGAGAAAGCGCAAATTGAGTCAGACAAACAAATACCTAATTATAGTGAGTCTCTCTGTCCCTCTCCCTGGAACCACATACGGTATTTTAGAATCACTGCTGGGCTGTTTTGTCTCACAGGGTACTCACAGCGACTCGGTGGCCACCACTCTCTGTGCGAGCCCAAAAAGAGTCCCGCTGTTAGTGAGCACCACCATTTGGCTGAGGTGGGGGCTCGGCACCTTCTCCTTTCGGTCCTCTGCTGCCCCGTGGACGGGTGCGTTCTCCGCCAACGCCTCCTGGAAGACACAAAGGCGCGTTTTAATCACATTCTTATCACTTCGGTTTCCCTTCACCGAAGAGACGCTTTGTTCCTCTCGCACGAGGCGTGAAATGGTTAAACGTCTAAGGCTCATTGTGTGGGGTGTTGGCATTGCCAGTGGATAGAATACTTTTAGAAATATTTAAATTATTTGTAGCCATCAGTGTTAATCTGCTACGGTTTCTGTGCGGGAGCATCGCGCCGCTGTCTCTTTACCAGTCCACCTGACATGGCAGATGGGGGTTCAGTTGCAAACAAAACAAAACAAAATGTAGATGTATGCTGGTAAGCATAATATGAAATCCAATCAACCTCGTGGAACTCGGTTACATCCAAAGCACGCACACATGCAGAAATTCTGCTGACACAACACTCACTTCAACACTTCAACAGCGAGCATTTATCTTCCATTTGATATATTCCTTCTCTCCTGCAGAAACACATCCATCCCTTTATTTTTAAAAACAGCTGAAATAGAAAAAGAAACATTTTCCACCTAAATCCTTCCCTAACCATCACAATAATCAATATCTGAATACTAAACCACCGATATTCCCTTCAGGTCAGGTTATAATCTTTAATGTAACAGCGTGATGAATCACATTTGCGTGTAGCTTGTAAAGCTCCACCAAACCGCCTCTGGAAGATCAACAGCAGTCCCACAGGCAACGACGGAGTAGTGGCGGGAAATGCTCCACCGTACCGCCAGACACACACGCTGTACTTTGTAATGCTGTGTTTAAGCGCCATCATTCCAGACAACCAGCGGGTCTGCTGAACGAAGAAGAGCATCATGTACGGATAAAAGGCCACCGTGTCACACGGTTTCTCACCAGTGAAAGCTAGAGGCAGCAGCGTAACTGTGCCAGTTATCTCTCTGCATTCATTCAAATGAATAAAAACTTTATCAGTCTGAAATAGCATTTAGAACAGTGATTCTTAAAGTGTGGTACCACTAGTGGTACGCGGGGCTCCCGCTAATGGTACGCCAAAGAATCACTGAAATAAATATTAAAAAAAACTTTCTTCCTATATTTAAGCGCAGTATTACTGTTGAAACTGTAAAATGTTACAATGGCTGACAATATTTAATATACTTCTTTAGGAATAAAACCTTGTTTGTCTTTGACACCTTGTTTTTGATGAATACTTAGGCCTACTACGCTACTGTATAGTGTTGGTCATTATGGTGGTACTTGGATAGCCAAGTATTTTCTGAGGTGGTACTTGGTGTAAAAAGTTTGACCACTGATTTAGAAGGTTAACATTTTTTTTAACGTATTTACAGCTTAGGGCCTCTACTGTATATTTCCCCAAGAGCAATTTTTAACAAATAGACACAGAATGAAAAAAAAATCTAGAACGTTGAAATCAAATGTTACCCGTAATATGTTAAGGCCGAATTCACATCTGAAATTATGAAAAAATGATTTGTACCTTTGTTTGAAGTATACTTTTTGCAGAACAACGTCATATCGACACCGATGAGTCTTTTGTTTCCTCGCGATTTTAACTCATTTATTCAAACAATGCGTACAGCCCATCGATTCAGTGCTTTTTAAGGGTTCGCACATGCTTGCATGCATCGTGCGCGCTGAAGGAACTGCATTTAACATGATGAGCATTAACATAATGGATAATATGAATCGCCGGCGACATGTTGACAAACGTGGAGGCGGAGGAAATGCTCCCACATCAGAAAGAGAATCGCTCTCTCTGATATTAGCAATTACATCCTGAAGCCTGCAACACTTTCAAATGAATTAGTACATAAATTAATCAATAGGTTTTACTGTATTCCGCAATAAAAGTTCACGCATTTCCTCCAGTCATAAAGATGAATGTGTTCACATTTTCATAAACTAAAGCGCTGCTGCGTGATTGAACGCATTAAAGAGAAAACAATATTAGGTTAATACTGTACACTGATTGCTGCGAAGGGTTCGATGAAGAAAGTCCTCAACACGTCACAGCTCACGGTCACGACCAACGGGGCGGTTGTGGAGTTAACACAGAGAGGCCGTTAGTACGCACTTTCAATTATAATTCAGGACTTGGACAGTAATAAAAGCGCCGAGGAGCAGCAGCCGGTGGCCATTTGTAGACGACGCATCAGTGGTTGTAAAACGGCTGGTTGTTACTACGTTGGACAGAAAGTGGCGAGACACTGTGGACAAAACACTGGGACACAAACGCGATGCACCTCTGGTGGGGAAAGCAAAAGCTATTGCAATTCATATTCTCCCAACTCCCATCTTCAGTTTCACCCCCATTTTCAATCCTTCTTGCAGTGTGCCCCTTTTTAATTTGGTTGTATTATTCTGACTTTAAATCGCCGGTAGGTCATATTGATATATTCGCCTTTAATTGAACCATATCAATTTCCCTTTGGTTGCATTAGTCAGAACGTCACAGTAAAGTCTAGTTTGGTCTATTTTAAATCTCTGCGCATGAGGCTCGACCTTTCTTTGACTGTGCCCCTGCAGCATAAACGGATAAGAAACCTACTGAAATACGGCTGGGAGGACTGTCGGTTTGCTTTCCCAACAGAATTTCCCTCTGCAGGGATCCTTCACGTGGAGGCGAGGACTTGACTGCATACAAAAAGGTACTATAAAAAGAAAGAAACACAAAAAAAACGTCCATGCATTTGGGATTCTTTTCCAATTTTGAAGCAGGAAACACATTTAAAAGGTGCGTCAAGCTGTGGCAGCTTGTGGCGAACTCGACAGGAATTTACATTTTCATGCGTTAGCGGTGACATGCACATGCAGTGCAGCGTCCACCCGGAGTGCTTTTTTCATTTTTATTAAAGACGTCATCTACTATAATTTAATGCTCAAAAAGTTTAGGTCGTAGAAACGCATTAACATCTTTTCCTACTGTTGTAGGCCTTGGATGACCCTGAGAATTTAATTTAAGTCGTACAAAAAAGGCCTGAAAAAAATGGATGAGGCAAATCTTTCCATATAGAAAGACAGAGTGTGAAGATGTCATACATCCTTTTGATTTACACAAAGTTTCTCTGCTCTGCATTTGTTTTTTACCATGTCAATACCATGAGTCCCTTTTAAAGTGCCACACAGATAAAACTTATGATTGTTTCGATTGTTTCGATTCATATTTATTATCATGTGGGCCCAAGCCTGTAAAAACACTTGATTACAGAGATTCCCAGAGAAGCCTCTGTACACACACACACTCTGAACCCACACTCTGAACCCACACTCTGAACCCACACTCTGAACCCACACTCTGAACCCACACTCTGAACACACACTCTGAACACACACTCTGAACCCACACTCTGAACACACACTCTGAACACACACTCTGAACACACACTCTGAACACACACTCTGAACACACACTCTGAACACACACTCTGAACACACACTCTGAACACACACTCTGAACACACACTCTGAACACACACTCTGAACACACACTCTGAACACACACTCTGAACACACACTCTGAACACACACTCTGAACACACACTCTGAACACACACTCTGAACACACACTCTGAACACACACTCTGAACACACACTCTGAACACACACTCTGACCACACACTCTGAACGAACACACACTCTGAACACACACTCTGAACAAACACCACCAACTCCGCTCTGACTTCTGGACACACACACACACACTCTGAACGAACACACACTCTGAACACACACTCTGACTTCTGGACACACACATACTCTCTGGACACACACACACTCTGGACAAAGACACAGTCTGAACAAACACTCTTTTCAGGAGGAACTTTTACGAAACACATTTCCGGCCGCGATTTCTATGCAGCTGTATTTCACTTTGGCAGGTGAGGGGAAGGGAAATGTGCCTGATTTCATTTGTCCCTGCGAGGACAATAACCTCGTTGTCACGATGCAAACCATCATCAACTATTGACTGCGTTTAATAGAGAAAAAGAACCCGAGGCACCGAGTGATCTTTGTCTTCTTTGAAGAAATGAGCCAGCATCAGTGAAGTGAGCCATGGCAAATTGATGTATGGAAAGACTCATTATCGTCTAGCTCCACCATTTTGTTTCCATAATCATCATAATAATGTAGAACAGTCTGGATTGTAGGCAAAAGGGAATATTCTCATCTGACAGTTTAAGAGTTATCAACCCAGTTACCGGAGTTATTTAATCAGGACGGAGGTGATAGGTCTTCACTGATGACGTAATATTTAAAGTTTCTTGTGAAACCCCACAGCTTTGCCCAAAATTTAGATTGTTGGTTTGACACAAAAGTAATGACAGAAAGTAGAAAAGATTTGAACCATATTCCGAAGCAAATTTTATAGAAGTAAAGCTCGGGATAGTTTCCGCAGTGAGGCAAAGTGTAGTGACACTAATTAGATGGGTTATGATACATTTTTAATCATTTTTCCATCTATCCGACTACATTTTAAAGGCTCAGGTTCACAGATGACGACGGAATGAAAGCTTTGCACCTTCTCATTGAGAAAAGGAATTTTGTGTATTAATTGAATTGATGTAACAAAATGGGGCCCAAAAAATGTGATACTTTTTCTTTTGAACTTGCTGCGTTTAAATTTTATTTCACAGGCTACTGCTCAGACGGAGGTGGACCTGGAGTTAATGAACCATTTCAAACCCTTTGCTGAAATCCTCCTGTGAGAGATCGACCATTTCATCCTTTGTTGAGGTTTGCCTGAGCACATGAGAGATTTAAACCTTTGACTAGAAGGATGTCAATATACATCCGTCACAAATACAACTCAAACCCACAATACGGGCTTCTGTTTCCCCTCAGAGTGGCGTGAAGAGTACCCCTACTCACAGTGAAGACTCTGAGCAAACAGTCTCCGAAGCGAACGTGAGGAAACTGTACATTTTACAAAAAGCTGAAAATGAATCACGTCAGCGCAGCCAGTGTGTTCTTGCTTCATTACTTTTTTTTTGTACTGAGCCATATATATCATTTCTGCACAATTCACTCGTGACACACTTGGCGAGAGGCCATAGTTGAAAAGCAGATGGCTCCATCTCAACCAAAAAGAGGCTTCGACGTGCTTTTGTTTGACGTGTCAGTCGAGTAGTACTCAACCAGTACTCGAGCACAAAGAGCCAGAGTGCGCTAACGCCAACTTCAATGTCCTTCAGGGCGTTTGTATGCTGTCGACGGTCGAAGGGGAAAACAAGTTTTGTTTGTATGTGAGGTATATTCGCCGAAATAGTTTCCCCAGGGACCAAAATCCTTGTTCAGTATGAAGACATCAAGCATCAAAGCCAAGCAGCTTATATACACTTGGGTAATGATTAGAAATTAAAGCCTGGAATTCCCAATGAACAGAAAACTGTTTTTTAAAAATGATCATCCAGGGAGGGATTTGAAAACAGATAAGAGCATTTGCTCTTTGAATACAAGATAAAAACAGGGATAAAGCGGTAACTTGATGACTTGATGATCAATCCCCGCTGTTTTTCCTCCAACAGATCAAAGACGAGGCGCTTGGATCAAAAATGGTTCTTAATGAGGCTGGATGATAAAAACAGATGCCAGCGTCTGCGGGTATATGTACAATAATATGTGTGTGGTAGGACTAATGAGACTCTTCAGTGCCTAATGGTATTCCTGTGGGACATGCACTCTCTCTCGCATGAAGCCTCGGGGAGAAAGCGACACCGGAGCCCTGTATCGATCGTTGTGAAGAGTGCAGCGTTTCAGACCCCCCCCCCCCTCCCCGGAGGAAAACCCACCAAACCTCTGAAGCACATTTGCACTTTCGCATGGGCCCCCGACTTTCAAAGCGAAACAACGCTTTCTTGCAATTTCCTTGGAAGACAAAAAGCACCCAGAAGGTAGCTTCTATCACTTTGCTGCGGCATCCGTTTCCCTGGATGGATTTTCCTGCGCGTCCACCGGGTGATTTCGTAGTGAGCAGCTCAAATCTGCGGCAACATCCCGAGGTGGTTTTGAGGTGGGAAAAGGAGGCCCGAGTCACGTCCACTGGTTCCGTCCATTAACTTTCAAATAGCAGCAAGTAAATTCAAACCCAACCATTGTGGCCTTTCGAAAACCATTGAACACCTTTGAAAAAGTAATGCAACTTCCAACGTCATTCCCCAGCAAATGATAAACAAACATCCCAAATCTGAAAGGTTCACGTGAACTTGATAGCGCCGTAATTGCCCCGCCACGAAGGGAGCTTCCAGCAGGGGAGTTTAAAAGTGATCTCTGAATCGAAGTGTCTCGCTGTGTCTTGATTGACTGCTTACTCGTCTCAGATCCGTCCTGTAGAGATTTATGTGCAAATCGAGTAGACTGGCTCCCAGGCAATTACTGTCAAGTGGATCCAATTGCACCTCTTTGTCACTCTAATACTAGAAATTGGGTTCTCATTAGATGAATGTCAAATGGAATTAAGGCCTTCATTTATTTTACAAGACACCGCCCGCCACCTCCACCCTTGTTTTCCCAAAGCTGCTGGTCCGGACAACTGCTACGGGATGACAACAGCCACGACACAGGCAGCGAACCGGAAATACAGGCAACCACCTAAACTTTAGTTTGGATCCAGAGTGTCAGGACTTCATCCGTTGGACATTTGGGCAATAAATGAGCTAGTGGAAGAGTTCTAAGTCAAGGTGACCTCTGAAAAGCCAATCACTTATTCCTTGAGTGGAGGATGAGGTCTGGATCGTGTCTCAATGCGGGTGGAAAATAGTAAATACACATACGAGCAAGTGCATTCAGTCAGAAGCGCCGGTACACCAGGAGCAGAGTGGAGGGGCCTGTATTCTCTAGACTACAGCCGATAAAAACAGAGGAAAGAGGAAAAAGTAAGGAGAAGAAAGTGAGGAGGTGAGTCGGAAAAACAAGTGAGAAAAGTAGAGCGGCCAATAAAACCGAAGAATAAATACCGGGGGGGGCCTCAACTTTCTGGCAGCGCCAATATGGCTGCAGATGGGATCGACGGCTCCATTCTCATCCACCACTGTGATATTGCTGGACCCAAAAGAATGAATTGGACTGTAAGGCAAATCAATATGTTACGACCGATTCCTCTGGAATGAAAACAATTGGGTAGCTTCACATCGAGGTTAAGGTTTCCCCATCTGAAATACAAAACGCGCGCTGATGTCAGCACATGGGATTAAAACGCCGCG
Source organism: Apeltes quadracus (assembly GCA_021346845.1). Lineage (NCBI taxonomy): Eukaryota > Metazoa > Chordata > Actinopteri > Perciformes > Gasterosteidae > Apeltes > Apeltes quadracus. The sequence continues at coordinate 9,860,560 of CM037926.1, read as the reverse complement.
CCACAAGTGTTTGAGGCAAACCAATGTACGAGCCGGTCAATTACCGCTCTGCGAGGTTTCTGTCCGACCTCGCCACCTTCCAAAAACACTGTGCGATATTCAAAGTCAAAAGGGAGCGAACTCGAAATGAGTTGAATGTCGAACGCGGAGAAGCGGCGGGGCTTTCGGAGAGGTAATCAAGAACGGCGGCGGGAGAAACGGAGAACGTAAAACGGGGGGATGATCTCTCGCTTTTCCCTCGTTGGAGCTCCCAATTTAAGCCGAAGCCGCTCTGGACCCGAGAGGCACGACGAGGCGGAATCTCGCTGATGTCCACGAGGGGCTCAGAGCCACTGCCTCCACGTTGCCTTTGGAGGCAGACAAAATCGGGGGAATCAAAACCTCAAGGATCCGAGCTGCTTAATTGAAATGCTGCGCGCAATCAACTTTATAATATGTTTACAAATGAGGTCTACTCGGTTTCAATCTCTGGAGTGTGTGCGGGGTGGTATTCGTATGCAGGAGGAGTTTGTTTCCGTGCTCGGCGTGAATACATTCTCACAACTAGATTAAAAAAAGATTTATAATTTAATAGATGTATAATCCGTATGGAAACTCAATATAAATTGTTATGAATGACAGTAGACATCAGCTGTGAGATGCGAGTGTGAGATTTATGTGTGAGCGCATCACAATGTGAAACACAGAAGAGCAGAGAGAAAGCGAGGCATGATTCTAAAAAAAATTGCTGATTAAATTTGGATAACAGGACATTTTATCTAGCGTTGCATGATTTATCGAGATGAGCTAAAATAGTTGAGTAAGGATACGAGTAAGGAGAGAGTAAAAGCATTTGCCACCACATTAAGGAGAGTCCGGGTGTCATTGCAAAGCCGTAGTCAGCGTCCTCTGTCTGAAGTGGTTTAAAAAAAAACATGCAACCTGGGGACGGCCGCAATGGTGAAACCATGAAGAAATCGGGTTGTAGACGGCGTGATGCTGCAGCTCGTTGCTTACTACCATTCATCATTCTTTTTCTGACTTCTGCAGCGACGGTAGTGGTGGTTGCCATGGCAGCTTGTCATAGAATTGTCATTAGCACTTACCGTTGCCCGACTGCAACTTACAGTCCAAACTAGTATTTAAGTCACTGCCAGCTGTTCCTGGATCTAAAAGACAAACACCTAATGGCACATTAAATCAAATATATTTTAAAATTTTTCCTGCAACATGCTGTTGGTGTTTTATTGCGAGCACAGGGATGAAAAAAAGAGGGACAGAAACCCCCTAAGATTTTCGGAAATTGAAAAATAAAACAGAATTATACGGGACGTCACCCTGGGAAAAAAAATATAGCCACCATTTGTGACATACGATAAAAGCCAATTTACCCGTGCATAAGCAATATCTTCACATTTTTCCCGATATGACAGCTATGGGCTCAATTGGGAGCCGTCTGGTTTCTGGAGCTTCTGAATAATAATGTACATTACGGACACAAATAAATAGCTAAAATGTGTTTTGAAATGAAAACAAGTGGAATTTGATACGATATGAGTTCAGTGAGTCATTCACTGACGCAGCTACAATAATTATACTCAAGCAACACAATTTGGTTTTCTCATTACAAACAAAGAAAATCAAACCCAAAACTTGTGCCTCAAGGGGAGAAAAACTTGTGTTACCGCAGATTTGGGCCAGTGGATGTATGGCTTATTTAAACATGGGCCAAAAAGGCCCATCTGGCATGGAGACCAATTAAAGACAGCGGTGGGCAATGACACGTGCAGCCGGAGAGAAAGACCACGGATACGGACAAAAGTGTAAAAAGTGTACTGCATCAGACTAATTGTCACTGTGCAGTTTCACAGAGGGGAGCAGCGATTGAGAGCCCTAATGGAGTAACACACATCCACCCCCTGTGTGGCCACTAACAGAGAGAGAGGTGTCTGTGTGTGTCCGTGTGTGCGAGTTGCCGCTGGCCAGTTAATGACGACCCATAATGCATTTTGTGGGTGATATGAGCAGTGAGATCAGACATATGGTCGACCTGGATGGAGCGGACGGGCAAAATATAAAAGCAGAGACAGAAATGGGAGAGAGAGGAGCACAGGGAGCATGTTTGTGTCAGAAAATGAGACGGGCGACGAGGTAACGAGCGATGGTGAGAGAGAGACAGAGAGAGAGACAGAGAGAGAGAGAGAGAGAATGGAAGCAGGGGAGAAAGTGAGGCACAGAGTGGAGGAAGAGTTTCAGTCTCACCATGTCAATGAGGCTCTCCTGGATCCGGTTCAGTGTGGTTCTCAGTCTGCTGCTGATGAGGCCCAGACCCGATGACTCATACTGTACAACACACACACGCACAGGTTTATATATATATACACACACACACACACACACACACACACACACACAAACAAAACTATTTTCTGCACAGTGTACAGAAATCTCGCTCTATACAAGCACACACACACACATCAGAGTTCATCTCACGTAGTAGAACCTTTACGCTCTCCTTTTAGGAGGAGTAAACTCGGGGAGCAGACATCAACATCCATCTCAGTGTGCGAGAGGAAACAAAAGCATCTACACGCTGCTGGAATCACCCTCAGACGCGTTTGGTGTCACTTCAAATCAACCACGCCGGCGAGCATTTATGGGACACGCAAGGCATGGGGGGGGGGGACAAGCTTGTGTGTTAGTCGTAATGCTTCCAGAGGACAACGCTTACCAAGCAAGCCGGGCCCACCACCCTGGCCCCAGGCCCCGCGTCTCTGCCTCCATGAGTCGGCAGAGACGGACTCGGGACGGGCTACGGATGACGGATGGGAAGCACAAAGGAAAAAACAAGAAGCAAAGTCTCACGTGAAAATAAGAAAAACACAGTGACAGAAGTATTACAAAATGACAAAGACAAAGAAAAAAGGACATGAAGAAACACAACAAGATTAATGGACACAATTGCTAGTCATCATTTGCATACACATCGACACTTAATTGTTGCCTTAAAATAACATTAAACGACTCTATAGTGTCTTCTGTGTCTCTGCAGGAAGCTTCCTAATGTTGGGAGAAAAAAAAAAAAAAAAAAAAAAAGGCTCTGACGACATATCGCCAGGGTTCATTCGTCTCGCTCATCTTCAACGGACGGCTTCTTTCGAAAAACCTGAGATGTGAAAGAGGTCGACACAGGCAGAGTCAAACGAAAGACGCTACAGAGTTTTATTGTGGGTCAATTATGGGTTGGATTCTTCAACTTTGGGGAAGCGCGATGCTGATTTGCCGCCGCGCCCCTTCAATGAAGTTGCCTCATGCCCCTAAAGGACTAAAATAGCGTTGCATCAGAGGATAACATTTTAACTCCAACTATAAGAAAACCCGCCTCCCCTCGGGGGAACTGGTATCTTTGGTTATTAGTCGTAATTCTGGTTCAAAAGTATCTTAAGAAGATATGAGGGGGTATTTTATTTTATCCTGCGTCACCAGAGGCTCGTATGGTGCTAAAACTTTTCCTTCCACACGTGCATGCCAGATGAATATAATCCATTGGGGTGAAATGTCTGTCAGTTCGGGAATGAAAAATTGAAGTTTCTTGCATTATCGATCATTTTAGGAGAAGCCATTTATTCCGACATCAGACACCTCTCTGACTCTCTCTCAGTCTCTCATTATTTTAGTATCCCCCCCCCCCTTCCCCCCTTGCCATCGCACTAACTGAAAAGGTTCTTACCATATCTCACTTCTGTCTCATATTCAAATATCCAGGTTAATCTACTTTGGCCAACGTTCCATTATTCTTGAGCATTAATCACTTTTCCAAAAATAGTTTATAGCTCCGTCTCTCTCAGTAGGAGCATTAAAAAGCCGGGTTATTAACGGCATTGGAGCATCTTTAGCATTTCCGTGTGACCGAGTCAATAGTGCAGCTTGCCTTGGCGGGGACAATACACACAGATAACGGTCTGTTTACCCTTTTGAATATTAATGTCACCCATTACTCCTCAAGCGGAGGAGTCAAGCAGCTCCATTTTGATTCCGGCGGCATAAAGGGAGCAAAGCCTAGGTCAAAATACCAGAATATGTGCATAGCAATTTTTCATAATCTTTTTAAAGATTCATCGGGGCATTAGCATTTTCCTGTAGGTGCCTCCCTGAGTAGGACTATTAAAACGGACCGGTTCATGATACCACATTTAATGAGGACTGGAGGTGCACGGGAGAAGAAGAGTCAAAGATTCAGAGGGATGCCGGCGCAGCGATAAGGACTGGAACGGGAACTGTGGAACAGGAAAAAGAACAAAGCTGCGTAAAAGCAGCAGCGCCTGTGAGATTAAGGACGCTGTGGCACAGAAGATAAAGGAAAAAAGCAGCATATAAAAAAAAAAATAAAAAAATGGCACACAGTCTATGTGTGAAGAAGGCAAGAGAGAATTTCAGATAAGCAGGACAGAAAGAGTGGTGCACATGAAAGCGAGGAGCTGCACATTCACCGCTCGTGGTCAGCTTGAGACCTTCCCGGCGCTTGACAAGTTGTCAACGTACAACCAGCACGTGTCTGTGTGTGTGTGTGTGTGTGTGTCACCTTCCCTCATCTCCCCGAGGCGCGCGCACACTCTCAAATGCGTCAATAATGTGTAGTGGAGCGCCCCCCCCTCCCCACCCCCCGCGGAGCGTTCATCCTCTTTATCTCTTCCACCTCGCTGGGACAGAAGTCATTTTGTTGGTGTCATTATTACTTCCCCCGGGGGTGTCACAAATGCAGTTTTTCTTTTCCTTCGAGAGGCACTTTAAATGACATGATAGTCTGTCCGCGGAGGCCGGGGAAAGTGCGCTCGCACACCGTAACCTATCGTTCAACTTAAATCTGCACGAAGACGGAGAGCGATGAGAGATGACGGAGATTATGAACGAATATTATCTAATAAACATGAGTTCAAAATTGAGAGTCAGAAATAAATGAAGGCAATTTTCTTAAAGCCACCGATGCAGCACAAGTAATATTTTGTAGCTGCGGGCATTGCGTGGATAAAATCTCCTATACTTGTGGTAAACTCATTTATATATTTCAAAACGCCTCTATTGTTTTTGTGCACCTTTTCATGCCTTTATTTCATTTCATTTTTAATGGCGGACGGCAGGAAATGAGAGAGTGGGAGGATGAGACAAACACAAATGTGGGATGCGCTTTACATCCTGACACATACAACGCGTTGCTTTACCAAAAAAAACAACGTAAATATACAGGGTGTCATTGAGTATCGCGTCGGCCCAGGCACCGGAAATACTGTACCATGTCGTTGCGTCCGAAGAAAGTGTAAACAGCGTACAAGTAGTAGTCGAAGAGCTGCGACACGCAGTGGATGACGTCGAAGGCGATCGGCTTCAGAATGTTCATCATCTGCATGTACTTCCCTGTTCAGAGATGAAAGGTAATAAACAGTTAGCAGCACGCGTTCCTGGTCGCATACCAGTGGAGACACACACAAACACTTTCACTTCAAGGATAAAAACTGTTGTGTTTTAACCCAGTATCTGTTTATAACTAATAAAATGCTTCTTTTCCTAACTAAATCTTGTGAGAAACTTAAACTGCAGAGTTAATCACGACGGAGCCGCATCCTTTGGGGGAAAACTTCAGTACAAACGCATTGCATTTGCATCCACTAAAGCGCAAGGATGCAGTTTAGCAGGAAGGTAATAAAAGCAATAAGTACGGAGGTGCAGGGGTGTAACATGGTTACCATTGAGGTTGAGCAGAAGTGATGAACGGAGGGCAAAACAGCAGAAATAAACTCAATCCAGCTGGTATTGCCACCGAGGCAGCACTATTCCTGCACTCATTTTTCAGACCCTTTCGCTTGAATTCAGCGAAAAGAATTGAGGGACCAATCAAACTCCATCAAAGAGCTCCACAGACTGAATTAGAAGTGATTTCTTGGAATCAAACTTATTGTTTTTTTCTCTCAGTTTTGCTAGAAAGTTCTAAATCAATACAACTGAAAGAAAAGAAAAAACTAATTCTATTCTTTACTGGACAGTATGTCGGGCTAAGTCTTTCAATTTTGAACAGAAGACAAATAGGACACTCGAGAATAAAGCACCTGGTAGGAGGACTGGATTCTGTTCCAATAATAGTAAATCAATTAATTGGCTTAAAAAGTCTTTGAACGACCACACAGGAGGAGATAATTGCCACATCAGATTCCCTTTTCGCACAAGGAAAAAAGGGACTTCATGAAGGTCACATCCCCAAGAACCACGCTTCGGCCCAGACGTCCTCAAAGCCACGTCACAGAGACGCATCAGTAGCTCTTCGGAGGCCGAAGGTCAGAAGCTCAGGCTGACGGCTAATAAGTATTAGTGCGGCTCGCTCACACCGATAGCAGCGGAGAGGTGAATAAATAGAAACCTCGGCAGGTTAGAGAAGACGTGTGTGGATGCGCGTGTGTGTGCGTGTGCGTGTAGGCGCACTGAGGACTTACCGACGAGCCGGATGACGTTGAGGGTGGTGTTGGTGAGAATCGGGGCATTGGTCTTATTAAGGTTGTAGTCAGACTTCTTCTTGCTTCTTATGGTCTCTCGGGACGCACTGACGATGGGTGCAGGTTTTTTGGGTGGTTGGAGGGAAAGGAGAGTCATTAGAGGAGCCTTCTAATTGATCAATTTGAACCCGTTAAGACGACCCAGGGGCCCCTGCGGGACCCACCAAGGGCAAAGCTTCTGAACCGGTGAACCGAGGCACCGGACCTCTGACACTGACCATCGAGCCGCGTTAGCCCGCAATCATTACACGGGCCTTTTCAATTTCCGGGTGTGACCGTGCGACCTATTCAATAATTAGCCATTGGTGATTCCTGCTTATGAGAAGGTGAAATTAGCATTTCACTGACTACGGGCTCGCGTCGGGTTAAAAAGGACAGGAAATCGAATGCGGGGACGGGTCCACGCGAAGACGTCAGACCTGTCGGGTCTTGGAAAAAACGAGACTGAAAACTGAGCGCAAACATTAAGACGGCACCAATCATTAGTCATCGTGAATTACACGCCAGGAAGTTATTACTGAAACAGCGCTTCCGTAACGGGGAGCTACTGAATAAGTAATGATCGTTTATATCCTTGTTTCCTTTGCAAACAAGAATGTGAAATCCGAAGCCACCGCTCCGATATCCACAAACACGCGGAGCTCCGCCCGTTGCATGCACACATGCTGACCAAAAAGGTTATAACACTGAACAGGGAGGGTTTTTAAAATGCAAACACTAGACACGTGCTTAATTGTGTGCATCAATTACATCACCCTTAGAATTCAACGCACGCTGATGATGAAATAAACAAACCACATACAGGTCGCGAAGATGTCTCATTTAAATGCAATGATTTGCGCTGCGGAGAAGCTCGATGGGCCCCGGTTTTTGTTAACCAGCGATTTATCTCAATAGTCATTGTCGCCAATCACGCGGGCGGAGGTGGGAAGAAAGAGAATTCTTCATGGGCCGACAAAAGGCTCCATGCGAGCTTTGTGCTTACTTAGCAGGGGTGAGGCTGAGGGGAGCCGCGGTGATCATCGCCAAATGCTTCAAATGTGGAATAATGCATGACTTCCTGTTCATTATAGGAGCGTGTGAAAAGTTCATCAACTCAATTTTTCTTTGCATTTGTGATTAACTTGAACATTCAGGGGCAGGGGCAATAGCCGGGGGGCGGATCTGACGGAAAGCCTGCGTTAACCGGAGGGGGGGCTCCTCCCCGAGCTGCGTGTCTTCGAAAAGGATGGGGGGGGAGCGTAAAAACTCTTTGACTCGCAACTGACCTCTTAAGCGGGACGTCCCCCGTCTGCTCGTCAACGTAGTCCTGCTTGAGCTCGTCGGGGACGTCGCTGTCACTGTCGTAGTCCTGGTACACGCTCTTCTCCAGCTCGTCTGACTCGTACTTGAATGAGAGAGAGAGGGAGAGAGAGAGAGAGAGCGGGAGGAAGTCGACGGGTCAGACGGTCGGTGCAGAGAAGAAGTGCAGAACGGCCGAGACGAGCAGAAGGAGAGTCGAGCAGCGCTGTAACACGCTGGAGGTAGTTTTCTGACACGTCGCCATTTGTTGAAACAAAGGAAGAATAAACCAAACTGTGTTAAAGGGCTGTAATTGAATAATTGGAAAAGGTGTAACATCCCTTCATCTTCAGCACGAATGGCTGCACAGCCATGAAACCAGAAATCAGACATATCGGTTGCAAGCTGAGGCAACACAGCTTTGGATGTTGAGCCAGCCAGGAAAATACAAATATATATATATATACATATATTGAAAAAGCAGTGTAATTTACTGTTTTACAAACAGCCCTCGAAGGAACAACTAACCGATTTTCGACTGTTGAACGTTCCACTTTTGACTCACACAATAGCAGCAACTGGCTGATGTAACGATACAGGCCACGCTTATTATGTTATCAGATTAGGATTTGTCAGGCAAGCAGGAGAGCTTTCCTTCGGTTGTTGGACAAAACCAGAGGCTCAGACTCTCCCCCGTAATGAAGCTCCGCGGCTCCTCCGGGTTTGAAGATGATCGATGAACAGTGAAAAAATATCATCAACATCACAATCCTGTATGGCACCAAAGTCACAGGCCCGGTAGGTACTTTTTACTTGTGTATACACAAAACGGAGTAGAAATTGTGTTCCTTAAAAATGAAAAAAGGTTTTCTAATATTGAAGGGCCTGACGCTTAATACTACACCGCTCTCTTTTTTAAAATAAAATCATAAAAAAATACACTTTTACATGGAGCGCTAATATTTCAGTTGACTATTTGCTAAGTGTCATAATAATCGTGCACGTTTTGTACAACCACCATTAATACAAATGTGTTACGGCCCCAGTGATGACAGCTCGATGGCTTGTTTCGTGTTTTTTTTCCATGTACAACTGTGAACCGTTAGCAGGTTCCACGTACCCCGTTAGACGCCAGCACATCCTCCGTCTCCTCCTCCTTGTTCTCAGCGGGCATCTCAAAGGGGTTCCCCTCCTGATGGTACTGCTGGAACAGAGAAAGCTCGTCCCGAGCCGGGCCGGTCGAGGACGCGGCCTGTCTGCTCGGGGAGACGGGGGGAGAACGACACTGGCCCATGAACTTAAACTCCTGCATTGGAGAGGATGGGACAGAGTGAGGTTTAGGTTTGTGTTTTGTAGCAAATAGTCTTTTGCTGGATCTTTCCGTTGGTGCCCTTTTAAAGTTATTCAGCTTTAACAGTGGGCCGTACTGAGGCGTTACGTTGGCATTGTAACAAACAAACTCAACCACCAGATAGGCTTCTACCAATTAACAGCCTGATCAATCAAATATGAAGATTATTGTGTCATTTCTACTAAAGGCCCTTTTTCTTTTATAAAATGCAACATGTACTATCAATTTATCCTAAAAACGGACCAAGTCTGCAGGGATTAAAGGGTTCATGGGCAATGCCTGTCAGCCATACACTAATACACAATATTCCCAAGGCAGGACAGACATTAAGGGGAAAACAAATGGAAAGAAATACATTATTTGAATTAACTATTTATCAGTTGGGCATTTCTTTCTTTCCATTTGTCATGATCTTTTGTTTGAGTCGGTTACACAATAGAGCCGTGATACTGTATATATATATATATATATATATATATATATATTATACAGATTCAAGGGTTAATTTCTTCAGTGTGGGAATGAAATGCTTCAACAGCCACAGGGACTACAGACATTGTATCTTCATCTCTGTTTTGTAGCATATGGTGAACTTTACACACCCTATGGGAGGCGGACACACTGCACACACGTACAGAAATCTTCAAGCAGGGTCCCCTGTGACTCGTCTCTTTACGTGTGCGATCGGCGACGGCAAAGGATAAATCAATGCTACCTGCGTCCCCCCCCGTTTTTGTCCCGGGGGGGACGTGCTTCTTACTCACATGCAGCTGGGCGATGTTAAAGTTGGACTTTACTGGGCAAAGTTCCCACGTCTCATTCTCCAGAAACATCCTCAGCTCTTCCAGTCGTGCCCTGAGGGAATGAGAGAAGAAAGGGAAAAGGGTTACGCGCGGACAAAAAGAAGTGTGAGAGGTCGATAAAAAGAAGACGCCATCATCACGTGTCCAGCGAGTTCTGGTCTACTTGCGCACGTCCAGATTAAGGGGACGTCAAAAAAAGCCTGTAAAGGTCACTGATGCACAGTGGAAAGGAGGTGGCGTGTGTGAGTGCGTGTGTTTTGCGTCTCATGTTTCCAGGTTCACCGTCACCAAAGCTCAAGCCAGCGCCCCCTGTTGGTGGGTCTTGCTGGGTGAAACGTCACAGCAGCACCCTTGCCATTTGTCCTCAAGGTGTTTTACATGTGAGCATGAGAAGGTGGAAGACATAAAGAGGGGATATTAATTGCATGTTAAGCCTTATCCGGAATTCTGAATTATTGTCTTCTAAAAAGGAGTAGAATAAGAATTCTAAAGGACATTTAAGCTTTGAAAAAGCTTCAACTGATCAGAGAAAATGGGCTGGAGCGGAAAATAAAAAATAGAAATTACCAAAAAGCGTAGCTCTTTGATATTTCTCATTTCTGAACGCTGACTATGTCATTCTGTCCTGTGCACCCGAAGGCCAACAACACGGGCTGGAAAATGAATCATTACCAATGTAAAGATGATGCATTCAGGAAGCCTGCAGGCCACCATGGCAGATCAGTGAGTATGTGTCATCGCGTCTGGTGTTCACCTCCTCTTCTTCTTCATCATCAACATCTCTCCTTCTAGATCCATTGTTAGAAAAGCTCCCTTCTTCACATCCAATCCACCCTGTATCCCATCATGCAACCCGTGTCTGCCTCCTTTGACAATTTGCGACTAGGAATGACACTTATTGGCATCTGATATTTAAGAGTCTTTCCAACGATTTTTGATGGCCAATTACAGCACTGATCCATGCGAATCCCATCTGATGATGGGTCGCTGTCTGCTCGACTGCATACATAATAATGTGTTAGGCAGAGGTTTACATAATCAGGAGGTAAATGTGCTTCCAACTCAGTGAGTGTTACTGCGTAATTACATATCGACTCCCTTGAGGGCAGCGCTTGCACGGTTGTGATTGCGTGTAAAAGTTGCTGTCAAGCAACGCGCTGTCTGCAATCGTCTCGAGGGCTTTCTTTCATATACATCGGGGAGTGTACGGTTAGATCTGCGCGCTCTCCGTCCAATTGTTGACAAAACAATCAGATCCTATCAGCTGTGTAAAAGATTAGAAGGTGGGTGCAGTCTCCACAGTAATGACGTAGATGCAGCAAAGAACGTCTTACCTGTGATAGTTTTTAAAGTAGTTGACACTCTGGCGTTTGATAGACTCCTGCAGGACCTCGGACTTGCTGCCGCAAAATTCCTCCCCCACCTGCATCAACCTGGGAGGGGAAGGTTAAAGGATGCAGAGACACATGATGACAGGAAACAACGACGCACAAGGAGAAGGAACAGAAGAATGTGAAGGGATAAGACAAAGGGACTGGCAGGTTCCCATCGAGTTACTGAAGACAAAGTACCACAAGAGTCTCTCTGCATGTAAAGTAAGCTATGTGAAATATTCTTTTAAGACATTTCAAGGTAGCTGAGTAGGTAAACAGATGATCTCATTTGCAGTGTGTGCACAAATAACAACAGCCACGCAAACAGCAGCTTCATTAGATCCACAGACTCTTTTTTTGGGGGCGCTTTTAATTTGCAGTCACAGGTCCTCAAATGTACGGATCGATTCAATGTGATTTCAGAGATAAATAAACTTTATTTCAGATGCAGTGGAAAACATTAACAATAATATCCTGGATTCTGGTCACAAACATGTCGACCAGATGTGTGCACACATCTTCTTGCCTGTCGTCCATAAAAGGACCAGAGCCAGAGCCAATATAATCAAAGTGTGTTGTGTAAATAGGTTTGGAAACACTACCATTATAATTTCAGTTCATGTCAATGATCATTTCTTTATTAGATAAAGGATTTTATTTTGTGTTGGTGTGTGTTCACATAATCTCATTAGTTAGTGAGCAAGCGACAGAGAGAGATGAGGGTGGGGGGGGTGGTGGGGGGGGGCGCATGTGAAAGGATATCTAAAAGGATGCTGATGAAGGAACAGGATGCTGATGAAGAGCAATCAGTGGGAAGCAGGCTGAGCTGACCGCTCTGCTCTTTTGCTGTACCTGCTGATGACATCGAGCACCACGATGAAATCGTCGTACTTGAAGTTGGACATGTCCGTCCCGAGGATGTAGGCCTTCACTTTCAACTGGACGTCCTGGGGAGACACGTGAGACACGTGGGGGATTTGAACGGGTAAACGGAGAAAAGTAAAAGCTAGGTGGAAGAGACAGCGGCAGCGGACGCTGTGGAGAGGAACATGAGGAAGAGTAACGGAGAAACTATTTGTTCCAACCTGCCAGATCCGCGAGAGTCCGTGCTCCAGCTTCTTCTTCACGTAGCTGCGGTCCACCACCGAATCATCGGACTCTGCTGCCGCTGCTCCATCTAGGAGGTACGCAGAGAAAGAACAAAGCGCCGATGAATTTCCCCTCGTCCGTTGCATTTACCTCATTGTTCGACAGGGCCCGTTACAGGCATCACTCAGAGAATTCAATGGACATTTGTGAGGAATGAGCAGACTGGATCAGAACCTGTGCTAAAGTCCAAGAAGAATTTTGCATAATGAATAACATCCCTTTAACAAGGATGAAATGGGATCCCTCCGGTGCATTCTGATATTCTAATACAGGGGAAAGCAGATCTGACTGTTGTCCTTCATTGGCAGCTCGGCCACGTAAACACGTCGGTTTGAATTCCAGCTGAGACTTTATGTCCAAGACACGGATGTCAGCCAGCACTCGACGGGAGCGTAGGTCGCAGAGTCCCGAGAGAGAGCGACTGACAATATGACAATAGCGGACAGCACTTAAATAAAGGGGCTGGGGACGGGCGGCCTGCCAAATCAACATCTGGAGTGGACGTGGTCCATTCCTCCTCCGTCGACTCCCTGATGGGCTATGGGCGGGATGCGGGCCGCCACAGGAGCCGCGATGCTTTCCCCTGGCTGAATGTGGCTTGGATCAGACTAGAGCTGGCTGCTCTCTGCGTTGGGAGTGGATCTTTAGGAGAGCCAGTGGAGGTGAGCCCGTAATCCAAGAAGCATGTCAAACGCACAAAAAAAAAAAGGGCTTAATAACTCTTTTTGTAAAATGAATAAATGCCATCACATGGGCATTAAATTATACGAGCTACGCTTGTCTTTTTGGATTAAGAGCCCATCTAAACTCTTCACACCCGGCAGCACCCTGATAACCACCGTCATCGTTACTGAACATCATTCAGCGTAGTATATAATGCGTCATGTCCAAAAGCAACCGTTTCTAAGCAAGAGAGACACAAATCCCTGTGGGCAAGACAAAAAGTACTAAACTGCAGAACACGACTGATAACACACAGTTAGGCTCCGAATAAATAATAAGTGCAAACTCCCTCAAGCCTTTAAACAAGAACCAAGATCATTTTCTTCTCTGGGTTAAAAGCTGTCTCTTAAAATACAGGCAAACAAAACAAAATCGCCCCCGCAGCACATCCATCGCCACGCGATGCGGATCATTTAGGAGCATTCAACAGGAAAGAATTTAAGAGTCGTTTTAAGAGCACTGGAGAGAACATAAACGTGTCACCGCCCGAGTGCTTGTGTATCTAGTTGTGTGCGAGCTCGAACGCTGTGCCATCCGTTGGCCCTCCAGCCAGATGCTGGCGAGGCACATAAGTCAGAGGGATCACGGGAGACGGCCATGAATCACAGCGGCTTGTTTCTCTTATTCCGAAGCAGGGACGCGGTTGAAAGGGTTTTAAACATGCAAACACAATTCAACTCCAGCTCGACCCCAAAGACCTCCGAGCTGTAGTCAAAACCGAAAAATCATTTGTTACTCAATCGTAAAATGGAAGGTCAAAAAGCAGATCCATCAAACATCAAGTATTAACATAAATGTTATCACACCCACACACTATATATTTAGTTATATCAGTATGAAAAAAAGGAGGGCGAGAGAAAGGCCGGGGAAAGTTCAACAAAGTCTTAAGAACCGGCGTGTCGTCACTTGGAGGTCAAAATGCATAAAATACCAAAGCTAAAAGACAGAAGTGGGGATCAGTGAGCCTGGATTAATCAAAGCTCCTCTGAAATCTCAAAGTCTGTGAATGGATCATTCTTGGGGGAAAGAAAAAGAGTAGTGCTTCCTTCGCCAACCTGACGTCTTTAAAATCAAACAGGCCGGTTGTTCAGGTGCAACACAACTACATGCCAGTGTAATCCAGGGATTACACACCGACAGCAGCCACTAATGCAGAAAACACCATCATGTTTGACATGACGTGTTCACTTGAAAAACCTGCAATTATTATTCATAAAAAGAAAACTCCCCCCGTCATTCAGATCATAGTCAATCTGATGGGAGTTGACTGCATATATGGGAATAAAAAGCTGAGTGAAGCCGCTAGCGACTCCAGAGGGAGGGGCGGGACAAAACAAATTGAAATTACGGTGCGATATTTTGCAGCTTTTGTACTAACCAGAGGTGTAATTGTGCCGCTGTGATCCTAAAATGATCCATGAAGGATTGTCGTTCCTAGCAGCTGATCATACGTCTGAGAAACAGCGAGCGGCATAAGTTCACCTCACAAGGTTGAGCTAGGTTGAGGTTTTTTGCATTCGTCGGCCCGTAAAGAGCCCCGCTGCACCCACGGGACCGCCGTTAATCGCACCCTGAGGCATGTGATTAGCAGCAGAGGATCTGCCCGTCTGACGGAAGGCTCAATACACCGACGGAGAGAAGAGTCCTCCGGTGGGATTCACCTCAAATTGTGTTGCATTAGCTCGGCACGATGTGGTTCCTTTAACGCCTTCAAGTGTCCCACAGCAATAATGGGCCGTTTAAGGAAAAGCTTCGCCTGTAATTAATTTGGAAGAGATTGTCAATTGATCAAATAGACAAAGTATAACTGCAAAATATATGATCGGTTTCAAACATAACTTTTTTTTCATGATAAAATCTACGCTTTGTACAGAAATCATCATCTGACCTCGTTTATCTCAATGAATTTGGAAGTTTGTCTCAAAACTAAGAATGTGAAAGGCTGAATATACGCCCATAAAATACATCAAATTAAATTTGAGTCCAACAGTTTCAAGACAAATGTGTTGATAGTTTGTGTGTTGAAGCACACATAATTAAGGCATCATGACACCCAGTAGTTGTTTTAAAAGGGGACACCTCTTGACAATAGCAGATCAAATCAAACTTGTGGCCAAACTCGTCCCCTGGATTCATCATGGGTCTCTGCAAACCATCCCATTCGGCTTCCCTTGGTATAAGCATTCATCTGAAATAAAATGCTGTTGCCGTCCATCTCAGATTCTGCGTAGGAGTCTGCTCACGATGCATGTAATCCATTTCTACCTTTCATGTAGTATACCTCCAAAAAGGCAGCACAGTCGCGTTAAAGCCATTCATAGCCACGATGTCTGACAGTGACATAATGGCAGGGTTTATTAAGGACATGACTGGGAATGTCAAACCCCGTCCTTCAGACTCCAATAACATTGGCTTGAGTCAAGTTGAGGGACAGAACAGATGTAAACAATTGCATCATTCGCAAAAAGGCTTTGGAACGGTTAGACCCGACATCACTGGATTCCATTTAACGAGCGCAAGCGGGGGAGAGAGTGTGTGAGAGCGAGAACATTTGGCGAGAGGCGCTGAATGCTGAATTACGCCCGACCAGACATTGAAGGGTGCAGCGTGGTCACACATATGATCATAGGAGTCTATTCACGGTCTCAAAACACATATAAAAAGCTCCAACAAGCATACGATCACCAAACCCACCTCCCTTCAGAGGAGGCCGTCGCAATTCATACCAGACATATTTGAAATTCATTTATACAGTGTCGGGTGCAATTTGAGCGGAACTAATGTTGTTTATTTCTTATTCACATTCACACTGTAACGAGTTCAAATGATTGGTTGCGATGTGGGAACTTCAGAAGTGAGGGGGGACGCGTTGGACGGTGCTTGCACATAAATCCAACTACTGCATACACATCAGCCGGTTGTAAATATCAAAAAAGGAAGAATTACGTTCGACTCGCTGCCAAGTCAAGTTGCCATAGTGGAAGGGAGGTATGACTCAATAGGAAAGTGAGATGAAATGAGTCTACCAAAAAAAATATATAACTATTTAACATGCAGCGCTGGAGGTCAGTGGACCACAACTAGATTTACACTGCATGCCCTCTATAGTTTACTGCTGAGCATCAAGGTGTGAAGGCCAACTCTCCCCCCGACTGCTGAAAACTGATCTGTGTCTTCATCACAGAGGAGCAGACATCCGCCACATATGTCAGCATTAGCCGACATGATCCATGGCCGCGCTCTGTATGAACATGTGACGGGGCCATGCTTATTTTTCTTTCACACGCACTGGCGTTAAATCTATTGTGTCACGAAAAGGGACACGACCCTGAGCCATTAATCCATCCTGAAACAACCTTTCCTTTGGCCGGTGGCAAAATAAACTAACAGAACATTGCACCGACCTGCTCAATATATCAGGTGGTCGAATGGCATAAATCCAATGGAATGCCGTTTTGGCATCGTCAAGGACATGAGAGCTGTGTGTGTGTGTGTGTGTGTGTGTGTGTGTGTGTGTGTGTGTGTGTGTGTGTGTGAGAGAGAGATTCAGTGGGCCTGACAGTTAAGACTTTAATGGCCTCCCTCGCGTGAGATGGAGGTCACTGTATACCGAGGTCGTACTAGTCAACGAATGAGACGAAAGGCCCATAATCATTAGTCTGATGGATCTTGTGCACAAATTAAAAGTGAGAGAAAAAGGTGCCAGGACAAACGCACGGTCAGGGACACCTTTATGCAGAGGACAGAGGGGAAAGAACCAAATAGCGAGTTGATAGGAAGTGAAAGGAAACGCGGTGCATGTCCTCGGCCCTGGAACAGGGATCACCATCTGGTGTCGCCCACCATTCCTGTCCTCATCCACTGGCCTAATGAATCCGGCGCGGTGTGGGAGGTGGAAAACGATCCATCTTTCGAAAGCTCGCGGCTAATTTGACAGATATGTATGTGCAGCTGGTATCTGACAACGTTTTTGGAAAAAGCAAATCATGACACAGTGACGAGGTGAGAAAAAAAACCTCTACAGACCAAATCCAGCAGGGTTTACTTTTTCAAAACAGGTGAGAAATTCTACTTCTTGTCGAGCTTACTGCTAAAACCACAAAGTATGCATCGCCTTGGCAACCAAGCTTCTACAGGCAGATGTTTGTACATCTGGCTGACTGAAGGAAGGAAAGTTAGAAGCTGAGACACAAGTCAGACTTTTCTTGTTGATCCAGACATAAGCTTTGAACAGATGTTCTTTTATTTTAACTTGAGTGCAGCCTCCAGTGGAGAGTCGGTGTGCTTTATAGTGCTGTCGGCAGATAAATGCACAAAAAGAACGAGTTCTTTGCTTCTTCTTTTCTAAAATGATAAAAAAAACAATCATTTGAGACTTATATCGTCCGTGAGGTCGGAGGGTCAAGGATGTCACTGGGGAGAACAAAAAAAAAAAAACAACAACACCATGTGACCATCCATTGCAGTCTGTCCATCCCGGGAGAGGGATCCCTCCTCTGACATTCTCCCTAAGGTTTCTTCCCTTTTTTCCCTGGAAGGGTTTTTTCATTTTTTGGGGAGTTTTTCCTGTGCCGATGTGAGGGTCTTGGGACAGAGGATGTTGCATGTGTACAGACTGTAAAGCCCTCCGAGGCAAATTTGTAATTTGCGATTTTGGGCTATACAAAATAAAATGAATTGAATTGAATGTGGAAAAAGTAATTTCATCGGTGAACGTACCGTCACGCATCAAACATTTCCCTCAGAAAAATATGCAGCGCTCGTGCTTCACCACCTGTGCAAATATTTAGGCCCCGAAACCAAACGGCCGGTCCCCATCCAACAACGTGCATGTAATGTGAATTCAAGTAATTAGGACAGTGTCAAACAAATTGTGACAAAATGAATCCACCACAAACAAACCAGAGCAGAGATGCCGAACGAATGCATAACTACACCCCCTCCTGGTGTTATTGGAGAAAGGAGGCGTTTAATCAATAACAGTGTGATCTAATGTAAATATGCCTCGACAGACACGTTCGCTGACCTCTGCACTGAGAGGGAGCTCAGAAAGGTGCCATAATAAAGTGATTATTGCCTCTTCAGCATCCGTACCACCACAATGCACAAGTTCAATACTACTTTGCATGTGAGCTAAAAGGCTCACATACAAAGCCACTGTACGCGTTTCCTAGTAAAAAATGTAGTCAATTTGTAGTTGTACACTATTGGGAAATTGTTCCAAATAGCAAATGTATTCAAGAGTCACTGCAATGGAACAATAACCTTTGACCCTGTGAGATGTGGGTTTCTGTTTTTTTTATAATCTTTTGACTTGTAGAAAAGATGGTGTGACCGGATGAGACCATATAAGGCAGACAATGTGAATTGTGGAAGGGAGAGCACAGGAAAAATGAAGATAAAATATTATCTGAGATAGCGCACCTTTTGGCCGAAGGGAGAGCTAGTTTGAACCCATTTTCAGGGCAAGGCCGAAGGCTACGTGAAGGAGTACCAGGCACTCATTGTTCGGGGAAGGCAGAATGTTACAGAAGGATGAACTGGGTTGAACCAACGTTCAAGGACAAGAGAGGTTATATAAAAAGAGCAGAGTCAGACAGCGGACGGACTCTGAGAGGGACAGCTTGCGAAGCGTGTTTCAGGTCTCCAGGTATACCTGCGGAGGATTGCTCATGTAGCGCTTTATCTCTTCTAAATAAAATGTTAACTTTTTTAATTTTAATTGAGTGCCGTATTGGATTCTTCTCATCAACCATAGTTTTCAGAGGGTTGTTGGGATAGGAAATCCCAACAACCCTCTGAAAACATTTTAGGAAATCTCTTACCTGCAGCGGGCGTGGCCTCGTGTTTGTCATGCTCCTCGTGCCACTGCATGGTGCGGTGGTAGCTGACCATCACCTCCCACAATGCCTTGCACAGATCCGTCAGGCAGGGAATGTAGCTGTCCAGAGTGATGTGCTGCCAACGGAGAGGAGAAATGAACATAGACAGATCATCACAGAGACTACTGTAGAGCTTGAAGATGCAGACGATCGTAAGAGCAATACATCAGCTACGACATGGTGTCCATTAGACTGCAACTTTATTGTTCCTGCAAACTATGAGACAGTATTGAAAGGTAAATTGGAGTGGATTAAGTATTTAAGGAGTGAATAATCGTTCAGAGTTGTCATGTCATCCAAACTGAATGTGGATTTGTTCATTGGATCGTACGGCAGGAGAATGTTTACTCAATTTCAACAGCGTTTTCAGTGCTTTCATGCATTTGTTGTGTTACTGGCGCAGCCCCCGACTCGCCGATGGAGTCCTTTCAACGCGCCCGGAGACGGCTGGATCCCTGCCGGATCAAACGCTGCCGCCTCCGACAGCAGCACTTCAATCACTTGAAGTGGTTCCTTTGACCAAAGCATTGATAAGAACACAATACTTTCGCACTGATGGTCGCTTTTTAAGGAAGGGCTCAACAAATGAAATGGCCAATGTTATTAGAATAAAGGAGCCATCTGAATAACTAAAAAAACTAACACTACGATCCCTCTAACGATGACCATCAATTATGCACTTACTGTTGTAATAAGTCCTCCTTTGACTTTTAAGAGGCTTTTAATATTTTTGCTACAGTAAACATGAATCCATCTTTTCTTACTGAGGTCCGACAAAGTATGGCAGAACTGTGGTGCTGACTTCCGAATCCCCGTACTCAATTGTTTGTACAAAAACTGTTTAATACTAAATAAACTTTAATTCCCCAACAACATTAATAGTACTGTTGTCATTCAAGTTGTACTATTATTGTGCATCCAGTTTCAAACATGACGTAAAATACCAGCACTAACTAACAGAGCCATTATATAATACATACATTACTACTGCATAGTTTATACTGGGGTATGATACTAGACAGTCCTGTACAGTCCATGAAAACAATAGTGCCGAAAAAATGAAAGAGACAAACGTGAAAAAACCTAAGATCAAAACAGCTTCAATTACAAACCGGTTCCATCTGCAGCGGTCCAAGCCGTAACCAAATGAACAGGTTTGCACAAAAAACAAGGCTTACACACTTGACATCCTGTTTCCTCCTCCAGTCAACAGCACCACAGCAGCATGTTGCCGGGCAACAGCACTGATTGGAGATGAGGGGGTTAGCGATGCGACTATGTGTGCGTGTGGGTGAAGGTCTTTAGTGGGTTTAGTGAGAAGAAGAACACCTACACAGCTGTTTTGTTCAGTGTGCAATGTATGCGTCTGCGCGCGCGTTTATAAAAGGCTATGAAAAATAGTGTTTGCGTGTCACAGCTGCAGAAAGCATAATACAACAAGTACAGTGAAGAGAGAACAGCACATCAAAAAGGGCAGGTGACCTGATTGTCTTTTCCAAAAGAAATGGAATTAGCTCAATCACACCCCTCCCGTCGTTTCACAAAAAGAACGAGTAAACAGATTAACCCGCAAGGGATCAAAAACATAGTCAGCAGTCTGTAGACCTGCCGTGCAAGAAAGCAAACAGGCATATTTTCCTCGCACAAACACAACCTCAAACACAAATTGGTGCACAGCGCATGCGGCAGTTGTGCGCTAGGCGATTCCTCATGCGAGCTCAAAATGATCTTGAAACGGACTCGGAAGCACAGATCACATCATCGCCGGTGCGTCCTGCAGTTAAGGTCAACTTCCAAATTGCATTCGGGCTCCACTGAAATTCCCCCATCAGTCAATTAAGCTGTCCGCAGTTCACGGTGACACAACTATCTCAGTAATAAGCACAGAAAGGGTCTGCTGCTTTTTGCTTGAGGTTTCTCGCTGATGCTGTTCTTGAGGATTTAATTAATAGTTTCAGGAACTGCTCATTGTTATCTACTCTACTTGTCATGAAGTTGCCCGGTGCGTTCCCGCCGAGATAAAAACGCTGGAAACGGACATCTTTATGATTATCGGCTTTCCCGTTTCAATTAGGGCTGTCAACTTTGACTAATCGGTCCGATGCTGTCTTGGTCAACTGACATTCTCATTGGTCGACCAGTTGCATATTTAATTTTTTTTCAATCGGGGAATCAAAAAAAAAAGTGAAACTGATGATCCCTCAAAAACCATTAATAATCTTCCTGATGAACAGCTGCACTCTTAAGAAGCCCATATAGCTGCTGTGACAAACGAACAGCCAGTACGATGAGACCAGTGCACATCCACGACAGCAGGGATGATGTGACGCATGGCACTCTGCTATGTATGAAAAAAACCAGGCCGGTACAGAATAAAAGCGCTACTTAAAATGAGCCACAGTGTCAACATCCACTCCACAGCCTGGCAGAACGGTCCACACTTTAGATGCATACGAAGGTCAGCCAACATCAGAATAATGGGATCCCGCAGAGCTGAGAGTGGGGATGCGTCACGCTGAAATGAAGGCTGCCTCTACTCTAACACGGGTAGAAAAAACGATAGCCGAAAAAAAAGAAAAAAAAAGGCTGAAGTCGCACCAGCAGCTTCTAAAGGCCGCGATGCCCATCGCAGTGTACGGTGTGACGGACAGACCAGGGAGAGCGAGCGAGGAGGAACGAGGCTGGCCGTCAATGATGAGGTGTGGATGTAAAATGGATGAGACCTTCTCACAATCGTAACCGACCTTTCCGAGTGTTCCCCTTTCCCCTTGAATTTTCAGTTGCATAACTAAGAGACGGAGTTCAGGAGGTCTAATGTGACTCTCAAATTTCCTTCACCTTTATTTCCCGGGGGGAGTTGGGGGGGGGGGCAGCAGCTGAATACGTCCTCTCTCCTTCCCAAACACCGGGTTTCCTATTAGGAGTTAGTTCTCCTTTTGTGAGTGCCATCCACAAATTATTCTACCCTAAATAGTCAGTTACATTTTTTTAACTGTCTAATCAGCAGTTGATCTGATTGCAAGGGGAGGGGGGGGGGGGCAGCAGGAGCAGCAGCAGGGGGTCACAGGGCGCCAGTGAAACGAAGACTTCTGTGTTGTGTAATGTCTGTAATAATAATAATAATCTCAGTGTCTGCTGGAAATCTGAAATATTCAAATCCTTAAGAGAGAAAGCCAAGTGGATTTGGACATTCAGCACACTTATAGCTTAGCGGGCGGATGTGTCCTCTCTAAATGCACAGCAGGATGCAGGAGATTGCTTCTCAGAGCGTCTTGCTTTCGACAGAAAGTTGGCTCAAATTGTTGCTCACACCTCACGCCCGTCCAGACGCAGTCAGATCACCGCGGGCGGCTGCACGGCAGCGGAGCGCCGCGCGGATCGACTGTCTGTGGCCGCTCCCATGGCGCTTCGCCTCAGTGCGCGCCCGCCTGTGGACGCGTTCACGCATCAATCACGATCACACAACCCAGGCTCTACTGGCACATCCCATTAATCTGGAGTCGCTGCGTACAGTGTAACACGCGTGTGTGAATACGTGGGGTGTGAGCGGGATCAACCGGGCGACACGCTGTGCTGACAGCTTATCCAACACAAGTAAACAGTGAAAAGTTTCTCTGTATTAGGAAGCCCGCGAGACAGCGGGGGCGTTCTCCATTGGACATTAGAAGAGTTCAACTGAATTTTAAGATAGGTTCAAGCTAAATTTAGAGAATAAAGAATGTTCCTTTACCGATAAATAGACCTCATGTTTTCGTCCGAGGGAAAATTACTCCCTGATGATTTTACATTAAAGTGTCTAATAAAAGCTTAAACAGTGTCCCTGGCGTAATGTATCCACAGACATTCAGTTGAGTACAAACGCCCAAACCAAACGTCGTTGCAGGAAAAACAACGAGAGAGAGAGAGAGAGAGCGAGAGAGCACTGACTGAGAGCTAATTAACGTGTGTCACTAACACTTTCTTACATCCACACTCTTCTGTTCTGCCTGGCAATCAACGTCAACAAACAGAAAATAATTATTTTCACGGGGACACAGAAATGTGCTGAAACCCGGATGGAAGTGACACAGATCGGGATAATCCTCTCTCTGGCTCTGACGCTGTAAACCTGCCACCAGCCAGCTTGAATTCCGGCTCCTAAGCGAATGCAAACACGTCCGTGCCACCTACCAACTGATGAAAAGAAAATATGCAGAAACTGAAGAGGAAAGAAAGAAGCAGGAGACGGGGCAAGAGGAGGCGAGGAGGAGGAGGCCTATACGTCTACAACACAACTACCAATACGTCTACATACATCTACAACACAACTACCAATACGTCTACATACATCTACAACACAACTACCTATACGTCTACATACATCTACAACACAACTACCAATACGTCTACATACATCTACAACACAACTCTACCTATAGGCCTACATACATCTACAACACAACTACCTATACGTCTACAAATCATCTACAACACAACTACCTATACGCCTACAAATCATCTACAACACAACTACCTATACGTCTACAAATCATCTACAACACAACTACCAATACGTCTACATACATCTACAACACAACTCCCCCGGGAGAAGAAAACTCCCACTCAGCAAAACTAATGATGAATTTAGTTATGGCTTGCCGGCCATCCAAAGGGGATTTATTTTGATCCGGGGGGGAAGGGAAGAAGGCAGAGGGGGAAGCGAGGCGCGTGGGCCGGTGTGGAGATCCCCCTGCATGAAGTGCTGCTGCGGCTCCGTATAGCGAGCCAGACGAACGGTCTCATGGCTCCCTGTGAATGGCTTTCTCCTCTAGGCATTCATTTCAGTCCGCGCTGTAGCATCTGTAGAACCCCTCGCCAGGAAATAAGGCTCCGCTCGAGGAAGCCTGCGGCGCAATAGCAGCGGCCCAGCGTGCCGGTGTGTTATGTGCTTTCGTCAAGACACCCTGCAGGTGGTGGGTTTTTTTTTGTCTTATAGTAAGTTCTCATTTTAGTGAGTCCAGAAGGGGTTACGTTTTCACCGTACACAGGGAAAATAAACAAAAAATGCTACGGTTTGCAGACAGAATGGGCCCCCTTAACCCGCCCCACCCACACACACACACATACACACACAGTCATCCCCTCACCGTGCACAGGTCCTTGTACTGCATCTTCTGAAACTTGGTGTCGGCGTTGCCGGCGCAGAGCTCCACGTATCCCAGCACCACCTGGAACACGGTGTTGTGGATGGCCTGGGTGAAGTGCATGTGCAGCTGGTCCATGGCCGTCTGCGGAGAGAGAGAGCCGGTCACGACAACTACTGTGATTAAGACGCCACCGTCACCTGCCAGCGGCGGGTGTGAGAAGAGGAAAAACAGCCGGGAGGACTCGTGCGGTGTACCTGATGTTTGGAATTATATGCAGACATTTTGTCTTGCCTCAAATTTCCACTATTCCCATTTCTGAAACGGGCTTAGTTTTCCGTTTAAGATTGTGTGTGTGTGTGTGTGTGTGTGTGTGTGTGTGTGTGGCAAAAATCTGCGGCTCAATGTGACACATGGAGAAGAAGAGAGGGCGTGATTCTGTGACAGCAAAGAAAAATAGGGAAGGAAAACAACAACATGCCTGTGGGATAAACGGCAACAACATTTCCTAAGTGGGCTGTTGAGTCTGAAATGCTTGTTATCACAGAAATGAGGAAAACACAACAAGCATTCATTAATCATCCCACAAGATTCAAGGATGGACGTTAATGTCAAGAGGCAAGCATCACGATAACCATTAACATGCAGGCGAGTTTTGCAGGACAAAGAAAGAATACGTTTGACTGCTTTATTCCGCTCGCAGGATTTAATTACTTTTACTTGTAAGCTCAGCGAAAATGGGTCATCGCTTTTGCCAAAAAGGGTTATTTTCAGACATCATCGGGGCCTCCCTTCATCTCGGGTACGGAGACAAAAAGATCAGGAAAACAACCAAACAAAAAAGCAGCACCTGTCAAATGTGGTTAGATCTTAACCTTAAAAAAGGGCTGCAGCTGTTAAAGAGTTAAGATTCATCTCTGACGACAGAGCGTCTGCAGCTTTTAGGCGGCGGCAGCAAAGCAACAGAGATTACAGACGTCAGAGAGTAAAGTCGGTGACGCAAAGTTTACAGATGTTACAAAACAAAACTGTTGGTTTGGGAATCGAACGCATGCGATATGAATATATGAACAAATGTGAAATGTTCCAAATTGTACTTGTGGCGAGTGTAGCAAAAACCGTTATGCTGAATGGCATGGCAGCGTCACCATTTGCTCGTTGCAGCAGGTCAGGGTAAAAAAAAAAAAAAAATTACAATTGGGTTAAGGTTGACAAAAACTATGTAAGCAGAACGATCGAATTTCTTGCATATCAGAGAGCAATGAAATTTTTTTTTTTTTTACTAAAGTTTTATGCCCAAGAAGAAAGCATAAGGTCAGGGCTGTGGGAAAGGTAAGGGGAATGTAATTTGAAGCAGAAGAAAGGGATCAAGGCTGTGTGAGCTGTTGAATATGATGATGGGGTGTGTGGGTTATTAAACAGAGAGGCGAGAGAGATCAGGGCTTTTCAAAAAAAAAAACAGGACAGGATTGGAACATGATTTGATGAGTAAAGGAGACTAAAAAGAAACGAAGTGATAAAAAAAAAAGATAAGATAGAAAAAGTTATGAACTTTATATTTCTTCACAGACAGAAACTACAAGTTGCTCTAAACGATATACAGCTTCCAATAAGCTGCAAAAAAATAATGTCACATGCAAACATGCTGTGGCTGTCATCTCAGCCCTTTTCTTTCATGTCCCAGAGCTTATTCTATGTAATCTCAAGATTATTGAGAAGACTGTTGTTTTTTTCTGTGGGCTTGAGGTGATTGACAGCGAGCAGAACATCAAGTAATTACGAAGATGAAAAAAAAGAAAGGTGGTGAAACTATGGCAACAACGTTTTCTATATGTGAACATTAACACCCTTACTATCAGGCTAGGAAGAGCAGGCATTTCCCCAACAGGAGACGAGCGGGACACTTGCAGCGAAGCGAGGACAACAGTCGGACCGTCGTGTCCGGTCACACTGGGCCCCCGTGGAACCCATCAAGCCACTGACCTGAGTCTTGCCCAGCAGCGTGTAGGCCAGCTGGACCTTGGTGTAGTGCGAGACATCAAAGTTCTTGCAAGTCTTCGACAGGGCGACGTCCAGCTGCTCCTGGAACCAGAAATAGACACGTGACAAAAAAAAGGAGCGGGAAGGAGGGGGAGGGGGGGTTTGATCCATGTTAAGACCGTGGGGGGGTTTACTCAGATGCACGTGCAGATGTGCAGCCACCGCACAAGGCCCAGGGGTAATCGGATGCGGATGTGGGTGTATTTTTGGCCGGTGTGCGCGTGTCCGTCTTTGAAAAAGAGAGCTAATAAAGAGAGGTGAGGAAGTAAGGGAGAGGTGGAAGGACGCACAACGACCCTGACAGAGGCCAACCTCAAAAGAATATCGAGCTGACAGATGCATTTTCTCACGCTGCAGGAGCCGTTGCTCCAACATGCCGCCAGTTTACAATTTCATACCGATGCAAAGAAGACCCAGGTCAGTCCATTTTATTTTTCATTATGTGTTTATGGGGTTTCTGGCTCTTGGCGTTCTTAAGATGACGGTGTCGAAGACTAAAATCCCACTCTTGATGTGCAAGTGTTTACCTTTGTGGTTTAAGAGGATTTTGCTTTGCTTATTCACAAACTGCGACAGACGGGGGGGGGGAGGGGGGGGGACTAACGCGCACCTCGCTGCGTGCAATGTGTGTGCACGCGCACGCCAGAGTCTTGTGTACAGACAAGACCAAAAGTAATTAATTCACTCAAGCGCGGCGGCAGCGGTGCAGAGAAAATTGCTTTGCATTCCGTTTCTCACGTCACACAGGTAGAGATGAAACCGATATGATTCACCGTGGTTGCACAGAGAGAATAAACAACGTTTTGAATGTGTCAATATTTGGCCGAGCCGGAATAAGAAAGGCGCGCTATCGAAATGGAGGACAAATTGCCTCTTTCAGGTGACGAATTGTGGACACTTACAACGTGCGAGGACACTCTTATTTAGTGCGAAAGGACCCTCGGCTGGTGTCGCTCTCAAATAACGTAACTAGAGATGAAGCACAAAGGCACATACCTCGATTTGCTCCAGAGTGTCTTGTAGTTTGGAATTCAATTCACTGCGAGAAGGAAAAAGAAATGGACGATATTGAGAGTTAGCAAGTCCGAATAATAATAAGAATAATCTGGGGTACAAAAACAAGCATTCTCAAAATATTAATTTGTCTATATAAACAGAAATGGAAAATACCCAACAAAAAAATGCTGGAGGAAAACATTAAAAAGTCTTCTTTCTTTGGTTGCCAGTTTGACAGTAAAAAAAATGTATAGATTTATTATGTAAATACATATATATATGTATCGATCTTCTATTTTTTATGATGTAAAATACAGGAAAATTGTTTCGACATGTCAATAATTGCCATGAACTGATCTTTTAATGCACTGATTAACTCTTAGTTACTACTCTCCTGAAACCACTTCATTAACAGGCCAAGTGTCTCATAAAGGGCAAAAGGGGAGCGGAGGCGTGGAAGAGACGGATGAATTTCCAAGCGATGCTCAGGGAAGAAGATGCGTGTCTGATTGTCGAGCCGCCTCGGAATGACTCATCCCGGGAAAAAAAAAAAAAAAAAGGCTTTCTACTCGAAAAAGCTGCAAAGTGGCAAACCGAAAAACGGGACTATTTTGCCTGTCCCCGAGACATCCATCCACTTCCCTTGTGACTCCCCTCCCCCTCTTCCCCCACCCCCTCCATTCATAATGCTCCCCCGTTACGACTCATCTTCGTTGGGGTCTTTTTCAGGTCACGCAGGCACTTGCGTCGTGTCTTGTGAGACCGCGGTCGCCCCGGGGGGAAGAGTGTCCTCGACAAATTGCTAATTAGGCAACTTAGCCTCAACCGGGTATCGAGTGAGGGGAGTGAGAAAGGAGGGGGCAGAGAAACACAGGAGACTGCACAGCGGCTCCCTCGGGTCGTTGGCCCAAAAAAAAAAAAAAACAGGAAACAAAACGAGCAGGAGCCGCTTCAAAAGTTGATGTTCTAAGTGAGTAAGAGAGAAAGGGACATATTGCAGAGGTGTGACAGGAAGGACACACACCAACTGAGACAGGAGAAAGTTGTGGTAAGCAAATGCCAATTGAAGGCAAATTAGAATCTGTATTTCTGTCACTCCGGAACGATAAAGGTGAGACATTCTCAGGGACGCCCAGTACTCTCATCCCATCCTGAATCCACCATTGGCAGCCAATGCGAAGAATAAAAAAAAATCTAAAGAAGTAAAAGAAAGAAGCGGGGTCAACTACAAGGAGGTTGAGCGGCTCAATGTGCGGCGCCGGCTACTAAAAGAAACTCGCCTGAAGGCTCAGGAGAGCGTTGAACAAACAAGGAGTTCAGCTTTACTTACTTTACTTTACAGACACACGGGTGGCATCCAATTTGTTACACAACTCTTAGGAAGGAAAGACTTATTTCTCAGTTTTATGTTTTTTTTTAAAAAGAACCTCAAGTCTAAGTTGCAGCCAGTAACCCAGGTGAAAATATTAGCAGGCCTCCTGTTTTTTGTTTCCACGGCGTGAATACGTTGCCAAATGACACTGTCCAGCAATGGAGACAGAGCTCCCCCCCGCATACCGGCGTCCTTCCGTGATCGGACGGAATGCATGAATAACAGATGAAGAGCAAAACCTAATTAACAGCCCCGTTCCCAAGAGGGGACGTGAGGAGTGCGATAGCAACGCGGCGTCCACGGGGCCTCGAGACGAGCGCCTGCACACCTGCTGCTGACACGCCATGTGAAGATCCCGCGCTTTAAGTTGTGATGCTCAGAGTTTAATAATAATTGATCAGTAATTGATTACATCAGAAGCACTTGTGATAATGTTCAAGGTTTGCTCTAATATTTTGATACAAGTCTTTGGCATCTTTATTGTGGGTTTTGTTCGAACTTGTGGGTCAAAAGGTCACATGGGACGCGAAAACCTGTCAACCGGACGCCGCTGCATCTATTAGATTCCATTACACCTTTCGCCGGGTTGACAAATTAGACCAAGTATATTTGTACATACGCACACACACACACACACACACACACACACACACACACACACATTTTCTTTCTTCCAAGCACAATATTTTCAATTCAAAAGAAATTCGCAAAAAATAGACGAATAAGAGATAAAGTAAATGTCAAGAGTGGAAAAGAAAACCAGCAACGATCGAAGCCAATTTCCTGAAAAACGTCTTCTAGCGGGTTTGCGAGTGCTGATAAAACTTCATTATGATCAATAGAGCGCTCAAAGGAAAACCGATCCAAGTGACACAAACATGTCTGCTGGTACACACATGCGCGCGCACACACACACACACACACACACACACACACACACACACACACACACACACACACACACACACACACACACACACACACACACACACACACACACACACACACACACACACACACACACACACACACACAGAGAGAGAACTTCTTAAAAATCTGCAAGGACACACAGGTCTCCTACAATAACCCCCGTGGAAAATGTGTACAACATCTGTTTGAAAGTGAGAAAATTGTTTTGATTAGCAACATACTTTGAGTAAAATGTCATCATTGCCCTTAAAGGAATAAAAGGTTAGATTACACCTTGGTTTCGATAAGGCCACAGCAGGGTTGACAGTTTACAACACTGTGATGACATGTGCGGGTCTTCAGCCGTCCTCCTTGACCGCCTGAAGACATGGCCATATAGACTTTCAAAAGGGTTGGAAAGAGGGACAAAAGAAGGGGACGGCAAGTAACGAGCGGAGCACTTAAGAACGCCGCTACGGCGTTAAATTACACTGCAGCCGACTGGAAGCGAGCTCCTGCAGGAGGCCAGAGCGAGCGATGTGTATGCCGATGCGATGCCAGACAGACGTGTGATCAACGCAAACCCCATGTTAAAAAACGGCATCCGAATATTTCAACGGGAAGCAAAGGCGACGAGGGCAATCAACTTTCCATTCATCTCAAACCGCGTGTGAACACAGAGACGCCGCAAAAGAAAGCGAGTCTTTCTTCTCATCACAAATCACATTCCGTCATCGACGGGCTGGTCGCAAATAGGACATTATCAGCGGCGGAAAGCGGTGAAATGTTCGGCATGCAGGCGTCCCAGCATGGGCGATGCCGAGGACGTGGAACCAGAGGAATGGTAAAGTGACGACCCGCTGTAAATGTGTAAACGGCATCCACAGAAAAAAACGGCAAGTCAGAAGGAACGGTTGGTTTTTCTTTTCCCGCATGTCTTTTGATTTTGATCGCCATTCCTTCACGACCAGGTGTTTGCAACAACCTTGCATTAGGAGGAGAGCAAGAAAATCCGTTGTGTTGTGTTTGGGCACCGTCAAAACAAATGATTAAAATAAAAAAACATTCCCATCCAACCGTAAGGAAATGAAGTTCCTGCTTGCTGTGATTGGAACGCCGTTCCCATCCTGTACCTGATGCAGCTGTAGTGTTTGAAGGTGCTGGCAGCCTTCTGACATTCCAGGCAGAGCTGGATGGCACCGGGATAGTCTTCCTCCTGCGGGAACACAGAGCTCACCGAATGAAAAAAGGTTTGAAAAATAGCGCAGCATGAAAGGACGTGACAAGATGACCCAAGAGGAGTAAACTGTGGATCAATCCGTGTTACAACATGGATGTTTAAGACCGCCTGGGTTTTGATTGAGCTTTGATTTGATTGATCGGTTGTTCCTGGCGGGTAAAGATAACCTACGATGACATCCGCCGGTACTCAAATCCACCCAGTGTTCTACAGCTGACCTTCACAACAGAAGCGCATTGGTGGGAACGTCTCGTGTTTGTGTGGGTTTGGCTTTAAACGCAGAATCCCCACCGATGTAAGACCTTTCCAGTCAATTATAAATATACCTCTGTCTGTGTGTGTGTGTGTGTGTGTGTGTGTGTGTGTGTGTGTGTGTGTGGATAAATACCTCAAGCATCTCGCTGAGTCTCACATCTGTTCTTTGCTGGGAGAAGAAAAATGGAGGAAGGAAGTTATCAGTGCAGAATAAAATGATTTGGGCAAAATATAAATTTAAAGATTAACTGATCGGACACAAGTTACACACTTTCTTTCTTAGAGGAAACGATCAAAGCAAATGGGTGTATATTAATGACATTTTATATTGATTTAAAAACACATGGAGGAGGCCCGGTAGAAAGTAGAAAGGTAGAAAGGATTACTGTTGAATACAAGGATCAGTTTCATAACAGGTACTTTTCTGTCATACAGGCGGACAGGGATTTGCAGAATTCAGGAACGTGTAATATGTGATAAGACTACAATCGCGTTGTCGGTCGGAAATATATATATATATAATTACGGCAACAAAAAAACCTAACGTTGTTGAGATTGTGAACACAACATGGTCGACTATGCGTGTAAATTCTACCAGTGTCTTGATGGTCCTCAGTGACTTGAGCAAGCCCGTCAGCAGCTGTCGCCTCCTCTGATTGGACAGGAGACCCAAGCTGGCTTCTGTGAATCCCTCCTTCGACATGCTGAGCTGCCTTTAGACAGGAAGGGAGAATATGGCAGGTAAATACTACAACGCACAGTGAGGGTTTGAAAGTCAAATACATAGCGGCGAGCGTTTATGATACAGGCCCTTCCGGAACTCGGCACGCTGGGGAGTATTTGAACTATTGGCCTATTGCACCGCAATTGCCTATTTGGATAAATCCTCAGTAGGAAATGGCTTAAAATGAATGCATGTCAGCTTCAATGTGCAACTGAGAACCGCAGTAATAACCATGAATACAAAAATACGCTGTAACTAAACACTTCCCTTGTGCCTCGCAGCAGTGTAACGCATCGCCCTAAACAGCAGATGAATACCACATTCTAGCGCCTTGTGTAGCGGGGCGTTGTTGACTCTCACAGTATTTGAAGGAAAGCGAGATAAACGCCTCGCCGGTTAAAGCACTAAATATGCAAATGGCGTTGGAAGCGGGCGGTTTCATCCGGTGAAGAGGATGCAGTGGAACGGCATTACCTCCGAGCGTTGGTGCAAATGACCGCTGCCAGCTGCAGGTTGGCTTGCAACGCCGTCACTCGCTCCAGTTCCTGTCAACGAGGAAGACGTTGAAATAAACATTTCACAGGTAATGTTTAACATCCTGAAGGAATTATTCAATACGTCAGAAAATATATACAACTCCATACAGTGCTGAGAAACAGCCACAGGGCAACCGCACTGGTTGATTTGGGGGATCTGCCAGTGAAATGTGCCAGTAATAATGCCATTTACCCAGAACAATGCTGTGCAGACAGGAATCACAACATTTGCACGCACAAACACCTTTCTGATCGCACTCTACCTCCCCGGTTCGGCAACCTGTTGAGAGCCTTTTCATGGAGATCGATATATAAGATGATGTCATTATGCTAAGGAACATTTTAAACAAGGGAACAACTTAGAAATAAATAAATAAAAACATGAGTAATAAAAGAAGAATTTCTCCACAGCTCTGACATTTACCAAAAGGATAAATGGGCTCTCTAGTGTGAGAGTCCCACGTCAGTGACCTTTGCCGAGAACAAACACTCCCTCAGACAGAAGTAGGACTCGGGCTGGATTTTGAATTTCTGTTTCATTGAAGACTTTTTGATCTGCAAGATGACAAGCCTGAGGTGGGAGATGGTTGTGTTTTTAAACCTTCATCTCTGACTCACCGCAAGAATAAAGAAAGAAAGAAAGAAAGAAAGGTCCTATGCTCACAAAAGAAATGCTTTTATAACGTTGTCATCCATGACACAACCTTTTAGAAGAATATAGTCCGGTGAAATTAATTTTCCACACTCATAAAAACAACAGCAGCATTTAAATGAACCTTCAGCGACGATCAATGATCCCACTCAAACCAATCTGCCCTCATGATCTCGAAGGGGTTGAGGCCATGACAAGCCCTCTGAACGGTTCTAAAAGGGTCGATTCAACAGGCCGGCTTTTCCTCCGAGGGGACACGCACCATGCGACCGGGATGCCCCTCTGCTCGCGGCCCACGAAATGAAGTCCGTGAGACAACACGCAATTCAAAGAGCCGGTTTCACCAGAGCCACGCATGTGTCGACAGAGACGTGAAAACTTGAATCACTTAAAATCAAACTAGAGCAACGGCCATTGTGATACTGTAAACTTTCAATGTTAAAACCTGTTCTATGGGAAAGTTAACCGTGAATGACTTCTGTTGTGAACTGGCACGATACAGAAAATCTAATTGGGACAAAGTGAACTTCTATTCGGGAAGGGGAAAGACGGCATCCAAGGGCAACAGTCCATTAAGCCTTCACATATTTGAGAACACGGTAACCTTTCTAGAATAAGTTCAGACAGAGTGGTTGTGTATCGGCAGCGACCGCACAGTAACAAGCTGTGCCGACCCACCAGGGAAACACTTTGATACGCAGTAAAGGCAGACTCATTCAGAAATGTAGTACTCACAACGACTTGTTTGCATTTGCTTGTTTGCATTTTTGGCATACAGCCTGGTTTTCAATTCAGTCCAAAATAGCCTGTTTAGTTGGAAAATAAGTGCACAGGGCGGCTCGAGGAAGCGGACACTATTCTCTTGCTTCACCAGAGCAACACACAGCGGGTCTTCTCCCCTCCACCACCCACCCATAAGCCCTTTGTCAATGATGTAACGCAGAAACACTCATGCAGTAATGGGCACCAATCCACACAGGGAGAGTGTGCAGAACAGCTTGAACGCCAACACTCAGCTTCAGACACACTCGGCATGCAGCGAGCCGTCTCGGCCTGCGCGACAACACACAGCTCAGCGAGAGGCTAAAGAGCTGGTACGCACGACTCGAGAAGGCCGGCGTAGAGCTTCCGGCGAATCGCCACGCGCCGCCTGAAGAGGACGCCCACGTTGGCGTGTGGGAGGTGGAGGAGCAAAGACGGGGAGACGTTCAGTCACATGGGAGATTTCTTTTCTTCTTTTTCTGCAGGCTTCTTTATTCATATATTCAGAAGAGGTCATCCCTGCGCCCCCCAATCCCCCCAAGAACATCGTCAATGTATCGGCTCACCGATATGTTCTAATGATGCTGCTGCTGCTGCTGCTTTTTGACCCACTGCTGGGGTTCCCCTTCTTTAGCATATAGACCCCCCGGAGGAAACGGCCGCCTTTAATTGGTCCGGTAAACCAGCGAATTACAAATTGCTTTCGAAGAAGGCGACTTGAGAACACAAACAAAGGGAGGAACTATAACAAATAAGGTGTTTTCCACTGAAAAATAATTAAATACCAGTTCGGGCCGCTTTTGCCGATGGGTGTTGACCTTGTCATTACCTGATGCAAATCCATTACAGCTGGGACTCCAAGGGAATTCTTTGCAATTTTCTGCAGTTTGGCCACTCAATTCAAACCCGTTTTTTTTTTTTTTTTACCCGCAGAGATAAAAGAAGGTCGAGGTTTTTTAAAAATCAACGTGCTCCATGTTTTTTTGTGATCAAGCGACTGGATCACGCTTTTGAACTCAGGGACAATAATGTAACTTCAGAACACGAAATTAAAATGAAGCCGGTACAAGAAGGGAAGAAAAGAGCCGCTGAACGCAGAATATGAACCATGAATCAGTGATCAACGCTTGTAAATGAAGTAAATGAATCCGACGTAACGGCCATGGCCTCTTTGTAACCGGCATCGTACATGACCTCCTCCACGTGTCGCGGCAGCGATCAGACACGGCCTCGGACAAAAGAAGGAGAAGAAAAACAGCTGTGACTCACATCACGGCGCTTAGTGGGCCATCATTTCAAGCACTGAGGCAAATTGCGAGTGCACCGATGTGTCTCACACACGGAGCGGTGTGCGTTGTACACGGTGGAGGGGTGGGGGGCGTGGGGGGGGGTGAGTCACTGTGTCCTTGTTTGATAACACATCACAGAGGAGACGAGACGCCGCGGGATGAAAAAAAAACA
Source organism: Apeltes quadracus (assembly GCA_021346845.1). Taxonomy (NCBI): domain Eukaryota; kingdom Metazoa; phylum Chordata; class Actinopteri; order Perciformes; family Gasterosteidae; genus Apeltes; species Apeltes quadracus. The sequence goes on along the minus strand of CM037926.1, from coordinate 9,825,407 downwards.
AAAAAAAACAAAGGCTCGTGCAGAAGGAGGTACGTGGGAGAGTGGCGTGCGGCCTTCGGGGGCGCAGCGCCGTGGAGCGCAGTCACCGGGCATCAAACAGGCGGACTGAACTACTCGGCAAAATCAACAGTGTGTCGGATGTTTCTCAACGCCGCGTAAAACTCTCCCTGTGACACTTGATGCCAATGGAAATGCCTCCCGAATCCCTGGCAGCGCCCGCTAATAAGCCCTCGCTGTCATTTGGACTCTGCAGAGGGTCACGGGAACAACGATCAATTTGCTACGCTGACCTTCTGAAGGATCAACAGCGACGGTAATTTCAGTGCAGTTTCACTACACATCAGATTTGTTAAAGCGGCCAGTCGTGTGTTGGGTTTGGCGGCGATCAAAGCTTCACTGACACGCTAAACGCAGGTTGGACGTAGCAAACTTTTATATTCAGGCCTCTGAAATCAAATCAATCATAAAACCAAGTCATTCCATCCACACACACTTAATATCTCCTTCCAGGACACTTTTATTTTGAAGCACATTGAAGCCAGGAGCCTAAGACCTCCAGACAGGGAGTTATTGTGTGCGTCTGTTGTACTAATCAACACGCTGAACAAGCTTATGGATTATGCATTCATAAGAGCACAGACAGGAGGCATCAGCAGACGCACCGACCGAGCCGGCGCTGAGGTAATTCCTTTATGCGACTCAGAGGAATGCTTTTTGTTTCTTTCTTGGTGCTCGTCGCTTTACATTGGAAGCTTACCTTGACATAAGAGGGCTGTTTCTCCAGAATAAGATCGGAAACCTTTTTAGAAACCTACAGAGAGAGAAAAAGGGGGTTTGGGATGAGAAATCAAACGTTGAAAAGACATTTCAATATTCTTCCCGGAGGTCACCCCACAAAAACGGTTTGGCCACTGCAATCATGCCACCAGGGATGGAGCTGGAATAACAATCAGTGCATCTGATTCATCATGGATTGAATCGGGATTCAAAAGACCACCTCCCTTTCTCCGTTTAATTCCAATTCAAGTCTTTCGCCAACTTTAAAAAGTAAAGGGTCCCGTTTTGTGACTCATTGGTGTGATGGGACTCTCCCTGCATGTCAAACGCTGCACGTCCATGCTTGTACTTCATTACACAGGCTATCTGATTGATATTTTAAGTTGCATATGCCAATGACATCACCAGTGTGACAAGTAAACGTGTGTTCAGCGAAAGGTGTGAATTAAAGGGAACCTTTTGCAGTTAGTAATTAAACCCTTCTACGTGAGCCACAAGGCCAAAGCCATTAGCTCTCCACCCGCCGTCACAAACACAAACGGAAGCTAATTGTGTGGTGACCAGGTTGCGAGCAGAGAACCGTGCACACAATGTTTAGCAGCAACGAGTCACTGGCAATGAACAATCGTCAACCCAAGACAAACGGCAGGACAATGAATGCAATGTTTCTCATTAAGGAGGCCGACGCGTGCAACCAGGGGGGAAGGGAAATAAGGGAAGGGACAGGACGACACTCGATACATGAGACAGAGCATGTTTGGACAATTAGCTCATTAGCGGCGAGGCCGTGGTGCACACCCAAACGCGGGCTTGCAACGGAAGTCGCGGAATGGTTCGCTACCTCTCGCAAGTGTTAGCCGAGATGTGTGTGAGAGCAATTAGAGCTAAATTAGCAAGCGCTAATTAGTGTTGGCAGTGGTGAAAAATATAAAAGGGTCAATCTTCCTGATCCACACAGGTAAACAAACGTCCAGAATAGCACCGCTAGCGGTGACGCAGCAGCAGCTGCAGGGCGGCCGGCGAGCTGCGGTTCTGGATTGTCATTATTGTGTGTTTTGTGATTTCATTTTGACACAGCAGTGTAGCCAAGTGGCATCCTGCGGGTGTGAAAGGGAGTCCTAACGTACAAGCTCCTCACACTTAATAAGAGTACAATTACTTCTAATGGCCAGCAGGGGAGGCAAACTCCTCTACAGGGTAAACATGAGCGTTATGGTCTCACTCGCTAGCTCATAGTCCTCTTAAATACAACATTAAGTTGATTAAGTCAATCTGTAACTCCCTCTGCACAGCAGGGCTTCGCTTCGTTCACACAGGGAGAACGGCGTGGAGAAAAGGTTGCATAAGCATTACGCACTTTCTAAAAACTGAGCAGAGGGAAAGAAATCCTTTTTGCTGAGGGAGGGATACTCATACACGGCTTTCAAGTTTCATTAAAAATGTAATATGTTCATCCCAGTTATTATCGCCCCCTCCGACATGCAGCCTAAATCTCGGCGGAGGGAAAACCACTTTGAGGGGGAGGAGGAGGATGTATATTTTGTGATGCAGCTCGCGAGTTGCAACTACAAAAGGCGTTAAAAGACTAAAGCGATTATTAGTGTTGAAGTATTACAGGTCAGTTATGGTACGGAAGTAAGGGTAAGGGTTTAAATACAGTCAATAAACATCTAAATCTCTACCAAACTGGGTCTTTGGACTCAGACTTTCATCAAATATGCAGAAGTCTCGCTGCACGGAAAGGCAATTCCCCCCCGAGATGAGCCTCAGCCAGGCGTGTTTAAAGATGCCAATTATCATCTTGTGTGCTCTGTGGCACGACAACGGGGGGAGCGACTCTCGTCTCCGTTACCACGGAGAAAAAGCTCTGCCCACATCGGCTGACGAGAAAAATGAAAGATGGGGGTTAGCTCCTCAGAGCGGAAGGTAAGGGCAGAGTAAATAAAAAAGTACAAATGACACAGTACTGGGTATTTCTCACTTTCATCTCATGAACTCTGCCCCCCCGACCCCCTCCTCTGTAAAATCAGATGTGTAAGAGTGTGCGTGTGTCCAGTAGGAATACACACACACGACAAAGGAAACGGTTTATTGAAATCGAACCTCTTCACAATAAAACAAGGACGAGAAAAGTCATTTTTTTTGTGAAAAATAAAGGTTCAGCCGGCCCTTTAAGCCGTACTTTAGTAGGATATTCAAGACTGCGTTTTTAATGCAATTCAAACCTCATATATCAAGATATTGAGCAGATTTAAAGCACATAATCAATCACACCGGCTCCAATATGACAACAGTGTTGTTTAGCCGATACAAAGCAACAAGTATTTATTGACAAACCGAGAGAAGAGAATCTTTTAGCACCAAAGTACACGTAGATGGCAGGAAGCTCCATGCTTACAGACAATAAATACCCATCTGCTGTGCTTAGCAGGGATTGGAATGATAGTCAATGAAAGTCATTAGTCATAATGGAAACAGGTGTAATCTTCTGGTAATTATTCTGAAAATGTCTGACTGATTGATGGGGAGTGGGAGACCTGGGAGGTGTGTGTACCTATATACACTGTTACATGTGTTCTCCTTTCTCCTATAGTATACACTATGTGTGTGGGATGTTTTATTGTCTCTTTCTCCTCTCCAATGGGAATAGATCCGCGGAATGAAACAACAGCACAACGACAATAATGGGTGAAGAAAGACCATAAACATTTTGTTTGAAACATTTAAAAAAAAAAAGGAGCTATGGGCCACTTCACGAGAGCCTCGTGGCATTTAGGGAGACGGAGCGTCGGCGCATTTAAACGGAGGTTTGTATCGACGGGCTCGCCGAGACCCATAGAAGTGGATGTTCTGCCTGACAGCATGCTGAAGCAATTAGCGTGGTCGTTCCGATGAGCGGCCTGTGGGCTTCCCGCCAGACACAGAGTCTATGCGCGAGACGTGCACTCTCTTGGACTTTTTTTTCGAAAGCCGAGGGAGTGATGCAGACGAGCAGGTGTGCAGAAAGTGCCCAAGCTTGTCTGTATGGAGGATAAGTGGACTCCCTCTGCAGCGGACTGTGACCATTGCTTGAAATGCTCAACCGCGGCGTCCTATGAATAGACTCTGAAACTGCGAGCACCTGAAAAGTGGTCCTGCTGTGTAGAAGGAACGAAAAACGCAGCTACTGACGTCAAAGCAGTTTTTTAAGAGGCTAGAAGGACGAACTGTGGCAACCGGGTACGGGGCCCCTTTTTAGCTCTACCAGCCATTTAACAACCAAACAGAATCCGGGGGGGATGATGCTCCAAAGGTCCGTGGACTGATGGATTGACTTTTTTTCACTATTAAAAGTATCTCTGACGGCTTGAAAACACACGGGATTGAGTCAAAGCTTTTACGTTGTGAGAGGAAAGGGGGGTCTTCATCCCAAGGTAACTCGCTTTTTGGTTTTGTTTTTCCTCTAAATGGAACTATGTATAGAAGACTTCTATACGATCAGGCTTCTTGGGGCTCGGCTCTGACTCATGAAGTGGTCAGACATGTACGGACAAAGTCGGCTGCCGTCGGTTAATTACTTTCCCGAGAGAACGAGGACGTGAGTGAGCGAGTGAGCGTGGAAGAGGGAGCTACTTACTGCCGCCTGTTGTCTCTTCAGCTTGTCCCTGTACTCCTCCAGCTCCTGCAGATTTAGCTCAGGTGGTAGTTTCTATAATCATACACACACACACCCACACACACGCGCACACACACACAAACAACAACGTGGTGTATTTGTGTCTATTATATCCTCAAACACATCCACAAAAACTGACTTTTGCAGGCTGCTTCCAATTGTTTCTACTGTTCAGTGTAGTCAAAGTCCCTGCAAAGTGTGCGTGTCTGACGGATAAATATGGGTAAATATAGGTCAACAGTATGGTGAGACAGGCCATCATCCAGGTGTGAAAATTGTGAAAACCACTTCCAGTTTCAAAATGCAACAGTATCAATATAACTAAATCCCAAACCATTTGTCTGCCTTTGCAAATCCGATTACACGTATATTACTCCAAAAACAGGCCTCAAATCTAATTGAACTAAATTGAAAGCGAGCGAACGCTGTGCTCAGTATCCTGTTCACTCTGCATTTCACTGGCGACAGCTGGAGCTCTTACTCCATCAAAAAGGAAATAAAACTAAAGAAAATCACTTTACCACATTAGAAGCAAGAGTACTCAAGAAGGTAAAAGGACATTATTTGGTAAACAGTAAACAAACTCCGGTAAGGAACGAATATATTGCAAATCCATGGCCCAAAGGATGATGGGTAATTACTTTCCCCTTGACTGAGGGTCTCATTTCAGATGGTGTAGCAATACCAAGATAAATCTAATGAGATTTCACACTCTTCCTCTGTTGAGCGGACGCAATCCATCAATCCGGGTGTCAATGGTGCGTATGCTGCTCAGCTCAAGTGGAAGAATCCTTTAACTATGTTAGTCAGGCAAAGTTCAAAGTGCAGGGAACTATAATATATATATTATATATATATGTAAATAAATGAGTGAGTGGTGCTAACTCAGTCAGTCAGTACTGCATGTGCATTCGTAGGGCTTCTGACCTCCAGCTCGTGCTGCACCATGTCGAAGGAGTCGGTGGAGAAGTAGACCTCCGCGATGCTTTCGATGATCTCCTGCTCCGCCTCTGGGTCGATGGGCTGCTCCCTCAGCTCCCGCAACTCCTCCTGGAAAAGGTTCAGAGAGAGAGATAGAGAGAAATTCAAAGACCTCCCGACACACTGGGACACAAAACAGAGTCGAAAACACAGAATTACATCATTAATGAAAACAACAAACCAAACCAAAAAAAAATACTGCTCGTACAGAGAGCGATAAACAGGAGCGTAGCGAGGGAAGGCTGGATAAAGGCAATGGAGATTATGGTGAAGGACAATGTAGAGGGACGACAGAATAAAAACGAGGCGGACAGGGGACAAGGGGAGGAAAGGAGGAGTTTAGTTTAATAGTGACGATTGCAGCTTGCTTCGTGGGCCAGCTGTCATGAGGGACGGCCCGAGAGCCTTGAGAGGACAGACGAGAAAGAAAAGGCACGAACTAAAAAAGCAGAGACGTCAAACCCGCATCGATTGGCACGCCGCGCGCCCATCAAGGCCCGTCGAGGCCCGCCGCGTCAGCCAGGCTTTCACATGAAGTATTCTGAGCAGACGTGTAGTCACGGGTCAATGAGAAAAGTTCCTCTGAGAGTGGACATTTTTTGCCCGTTTTGCTCAGAGTGTCCAGAGAAGCCTCCTACAGCAACAACACAATGCCATAATGGCGAAGGCGTGCAGTCCTGCCGGGCAAATAAATAAAAGGGCGGAGGTTGCATCGGGTTGTCGGCCGATGGGAACTTCTAATGTCTGGGCCTCCCTCCTCATAGGCGTTTCAACAGAGAATGTAAAATAAGGTCAAAGGAAGAGGCCATTTTTTCCTCCGCTGACGAGCAGGAGATGATCATGATGAGTTCAAGACCATAAAATGTATATTTGACTCATTTCTGTCCTGTCTTTACGCTGGTCATTCTGCACACATGACATCCATCACAGGATACGTTGCATGTGTACAGACTATAAAGCCCTCTTTAAGGCAAATCTGCAATTTTGGGCTTTAGAAAATAAAAAGAATTGAAAAGAGACTCAAACAAAAGGCGATTTCCCCAATTTAACGCAGTGTGGATAATATGCGGCTTTTGAATACTTCCTGAGGGGATTATGCAGCGACAGAATCCGTCATAAACTCTTGTTCACTGAAGTAAATTAACTCGGGATCTGTCTTAGTCTCCTAAAAAGGGACGTGGCAGTGGTGAAACCCATGTGACCCAGAACCAGGAAGCTGACTCCCCACGAACGTCTCCTTTCTGCAGTGTATCGTATCCCTTTTCATACACCATATGGACAGACCTTAAAAGGTGCACTATGCAACCGGGGTTGCTTTTCCAGCGAGGCTCCCCCCAGAGGCCGGAAATAAAAGCGCACTGTCGTAAAGACGCTCAGCTGTTCTCCGTCAAGCAGAGGTGAAAGTAAGCCGGTACTGTCCGGTACGGCGTACCGCTAAGATATTCGGACCCGGTTTGCCGTACCGGAAAGAAAACTATCTCTGAAAAAGATTGCACTTTCAGCATGACAACACAACTGCACAACGTTGCGCGAGTGAACGCAGAGAGGAGGTTCGGTATTTCCCCTACAGACCCCCAGGGCGGCCGAGAAAACCTTAGTTCGACCTGAAATGACTCATTTAATCATCCAAAACGATATGGAACATATTGATTAACTGAAAAATGTTGTGTGTCTGTCTCTCTGTGTGCGTGTGTGCGTCTGTCTCTGTGTGTGCGTGCGTGTGTGCGTGCGTCTGTCTGTGTGTGCGTGCGTCTGTCTCTGTGTGTGCGTGCGTGTGTGCGTCTGTCTCTGTGCGTGCGTGCATCGGTCTCTGTGTGTGCGTGCGTCTGTCTCTGAGTGTGCGTGCGTGTGTGTGTGTGCGTGAGCTGTCAGATGTTAGAACCAGGTACAAGGAGCAAGCAAAGCCCCCCTCTGGGAATGTGTGTGGGTGAGCGTGTGTGATTGGAAGGGAGGGGTCGAGGTAGAAGACCACACTCCGCCTTCAAAAAGGGTTGGCGGCAAATCAGCTCAAACGAGAAGAGTTGGGAAGCGAAAAAGGAAAGGGTGGAAGGAGGGTGGGGGGAGTGGATGAGTCATCGGTAGCAAAAAGTTCCAGCAAAAAGATGGAGAGTAAGATGAATGAGCAAAACAATGATTTGAAGACACTCCTGTGTGGTTAGGGCAATTCTCTCTCTCTCTCTCTCTCTCTCTCTCTCTCTCTCTCTCTCTCTCTCTCTCTCTCTCTCTCTCTCTCTCTCTCTCTCTCTCTCTCTCTCTCTCTCTCTCTCTCTCTCTCTCTCTCTCTCTCTCTCTCTCTCTCTCTCTCTCTCTCTCTCTCTCTCTCTCTCTCTCTCTCTCTCTCTCTCTCTCTCCCTCTCCTCCTTTTCTAGAAAATAAGAAGCAGAGGAAGGAAACCAGTCGCCCCTGATCATCTATCTTCACTTTGAAGGATGGAGGCAGCACCGCCTTCTTCAGTGAATGAAATTCTCATCATTTGCATCCAAAATGTGGGACAATTAACGAGCGTCATCAAAGCGAATATTAGTGAGGGCTGATTGTTTGAATGCGGGAAATCAATTGCCTAACAAAAAGTGGGATGCGCCACACGGCGCCCGGATAACAGGAGGAAAAAGTGAACAAACAAAAACGGGGGTTCATACCCATAAAAAGAAAAAAGAAAAAACAGCGAGACGCCAGGAGAGGAAGAACACGAGGAGAGGAGACAGACAGGAGGGGCAATTATTTCCTCCACGGAATCATTGGAATAAATCAAAACAGCCTCGTTGTGATGAGCCAACTATGCGTTTGTTTGTGTGCGTCTGTGTATCCATCTTCATCCGCTCTAACACAGAGTGTTTAACACGTTTGTCTCCTGGCACTTTCAGACACATGACAGTCAATACACCCACATCCACACTGCATCCCCGTGGTCCGCTGCCGCCCTATACGTGTGATACTTGAGAGTTTATGCTCAGCTTTGTTCTCCATTCTATTTTTCCCCCGAGGTAATCCTCCACTGTCTGACACCGCGCCGGAAGCGGCGGGTCCCCCCCCCCCGTGTCGGCAGTGTCACGCAGTTCTTCTGTGGTCCGAGCGAGTGTCTCAGAAACCAAGTGTGAAATGTCAAAGTGAGCCAACTGAGACCATGTAAAAAAAAAAAAAAAAAATGACCTCCTCACAGCTTCAGCCCGCCGCTTGGAGGAAAAAGAGAGACACTCCGCCGCGATCCCATTCCGACCTCAGATCTTAGGGATCTTATATTGTCGTTTGGTGAGAACAGATCATTCTGGTGAAAGAAAAAGTGAAATGGGTGAGCTGATGGGGACCCCTACTGGTGAGAGAGAGTAACTCCAACAACAGGGTTAGAAAGCGTCACACAGTGGCGATGTACCAGCCGGTTCCAGCGCTTCCCAAACCGGTGATTAGGCCTGCAGCACCCCAAACTGCTGCTCGAGCAAAGAGTCTGACCTCTGCGAGTGTATCTAACGTCCGTGGGAGGAGCCAAGTCAAGGGTTTCACCTCAACAGCAACAAAACTCTCGTAATATGATACGCATCTAGGCACCGTTGTAGACTGAACCAGTTCGCAGAAGCGATCAGTAGCCATTTCCTGTTACTGTCGACAGCGAAACCAAGTGAGCCATCTCTGGTGAGGTCACCGGTGGGGCGGAAATGACTCATCAGTTACCCATCAGGCCGCTTGACTCCACCCGCTGGCCTTTCTGCGGACAGACTTCCACAAACTCCCCTCCCCCCTAAAGCTGAACCAAGGGGAAACACTGGGTGCCTCGCACGCACCCAGATCTACACCTTCAGCCTAACATCATTCCTACTCTGTCAAGTCGTGTGTCTAGAGAATGAGTTCACAGCATCAATTCTCAATCCGCACCACGGATAAAATCCCCCCCCCCCACACTCCCGCCCACTTCCACCCTTCAACTAGCCAGATGTTGCTGTCAGCTCCTGGAGGATGATGAATGACGTGAACACCGGTGGAAAATGGTTGGTCAAACACGACTGGTACCAAGCAGTAAGTATTAGATGAAGTAATAATATATAATAATGAAGTAATAAAGACACTCTTCCCCCCCCCTCCACCTCCCGGCAGGTTCTGCACGGCTCCCCACCGAGGGCCACGACAGAGGTGGAGTAATATTTCCCTCCAATCAAAGGGGGCTGTGCGTTTCGGTGTACACAAAAGGATGCGTGGGCTCCGATTTAATTTTTCCTGAGAGGTGACAGGCCCCCGCACAGCAAAGTGCACACAGTCAGTGCACCGTGTCGTCAAACAATAGGACCCGTGTTTCGGGTGAACACACAGAAAGCAGGTGTTCGCAGCGCACGCAGGGGACTTAAATCACCTGTGATGTAGGTAACGGTAGGCAAATATGTGCATCATCCATTTCATCTAAACTAAGTCTCTCCCGATGTTTCTGACTGCTTACGGTTCCTTGTATCAGGTAAGCCAAAGGGAATATTTCAGGCCTACGAGTATTTGATCTGCATGTCCACCAATTCCAAAGCTGGCGTGAGCCATGCATCCAATGAGAAGCAACTGAGGCTCTACACCTGGAGACTAAATGACTGCTCCTCTAATCTGGGTGTCTTTGGCCGTTTATTTCTGCAACAAAAGACTTCCATGCTGTCTAAACCAACCACCCGCCTACCTAATGTCACAATGTCATCAAGCCCCAAACTCCATCTTTGACCAAAAACAATGTCATCATTGTGTACGAGACAATCAGAGGACAGTCTTCACCTGCCCCTTTTCATTTCTCGTGACTGCGGGGCTTTTGAAAATAAACAACAGATTGAAAGAAATTTCCAAACCCCTCTCAGCTTCAGCTTTCTCGACTCTGACAGATGAGTTGACGAAAAAAAAAAAGCACTTTCTTTTTATCTTATCTGTTGCTGCATTTTTTCAACCTAGGCAGAAAACACGCAAAGCATAAAGAGAAATAATCTTCCCTGGAGGCAGATGAAATGACTGGCTGGATGGACCTAGCTGATGTCACCTTCCGAACGGTACGCGGCCACACTGGAAGGTCACAACTACACGTCAAAGTCAGAACAAATCCAGCATCCGGCAGTGCATGGAGGGCCAGTGAGTAAGTGTCTACATATCACATATAGACCTACTCCGTGGCTCCGCTCCGTCGGCTCTTGGTAAATTGAAAATGCACAAGTGGGTAAGCACACATGCTTCTTGTGACCGAGCACGACGGATTGCATTTACAAATGCTGCCACGGAGAAATGCAAAAAGGACTCAAATGGGAGACACTTTGGGTGTGTCCTCAAGTGACAGAAATGGAAGCCAGAGTATAATCTTATGTATGAATGATTAATTATACAATAAGTCAAGTTCAAATCCCAAACCATCTTGACACAGTCAATCTAATTGCACCTGGGTTTGACTGGATTTGCCTTCTATTAATAATTTGCATTCCAGTTGGCTAAAATAGTTCTTTCATTCATTCATTCATTCATTCAGATTAAGACGATGGTCCATGGACCGTCATCTTATCTGAAAAATAAATCTGCACATTTACAAATGTGCTACTGCAGTAGCAGATTTGTTTTTAACGCCCGGTGTTTTGACAGGTAAAAAGGCATTTTTCCAGTTGTTGACAAAACTCTTAAAGCCAGTATTATGTCATTAGTACACAATGCGAGCAGTTAAACGCGGTAGAAACAGGTGGATCGACCTTTTACTTCCTGAACACCTGATTAGCTGCGTTCATTTTTTTTAATGTATTTTTTTAGGATATGCAGAACTAATGGATGCAGCTACAACCAAGACATGAGGTTTACCTTGCTGGGGATCCGCAGGCTCTCCACAGGGCTGAGGTCTGCCATGCTGTCCTGGGGGCTTTTCAGGCCCTGTCAAAATAAGAGTCACTGTTAGATTTCAAAAGCACCAGAAAGTAAAGTAGCGGTTTACACAGTTGGGACCGATGCCTGTTGTGACTTAGCTTGTCATTAACGAGCACACTACTGCATTCAACAAAAAAAAGGGGAAGTGACGGGCAGATTTTGTGATAACGACAGGCTCTGTTTGGTAGTGGGGAACCGGTGAACTTCACATTACTGCAGTGCAAGGTGAGAACTTCCATGACCGCCCAGTTTCAACTGTTATGCCCTGCTTTTCTACAAAGGTAACGTGGAACTCGACGCACGCGGTTATTTCTCTTACTACGCCTCTATTTTCGCCACGTGGCGTTAATAGTCCCGGCATTGACGCACACGATGAATAACCTGGTGTTATTCGTGATGAATGTACCCTTAAATGAGCTTTACGATGAGCTGTCAAATTAGCCAGTTAGCCTAGCTAGCTAGCAAGCTAGCTACTGGCAGCAGTCAAAGACAAAGAGCTCCGCTGCTTCGCTCACCTGTCGGGACATAAGAGACTTGATCTTCTGCATTGTAACTCCAACTTGTGGCAGCGTACAAATAAAAGGGCAACGTTGTAGTTTTGTTTTGTTGTCAACGATGCGCCTTCATCACTAGGAGGTGGAAGCCATGGTTTACCGTCACGTGACTGGCACGGAGCGAACGAAGAAATTGCAAAGGCCGCTGGGAAAGGTAGTTTTTAGAGTTTTGCTTGAGACACCTGTCGGCGGTAAACAGTGGACATATTTAAATTAAATTTAAAAAATATATGTTGTTCGTAATTAAAATAATGTATGTTAACTACAGACTAATTGTAGCGCGATACTATTCTAATACATGTATTGCTTCCTCACACCACTGGATGGTAGTATTTAACATCACAGAATATAATACTAGACATCAAGTTTCTTTTGCGTCCCTGAAGAACTGACTCTACTTCTGTGTACTCAACGTTAATAGAATGTGTCAGGTGAAGGATAAACCAGCTCCAAAACTAATGATGAATGTGGGTCTTGAAAAGACCCCTCTGTGATTGTCATGGAGCACCAGCACAATTAAAGAGATCAGATGGTTCATGTTATTTTAAGTATTCTTAAATACATTTTCCAAAACATATATTTGTTTAAACTTTTCAACAGTTTAAACTACATGAAATCGGATTATCTTGCACATGCTACAACAGTAAAATCCTGTTGACATGTGAGTGCAACACTGATAATATAATTATATACTTTATTATTAGAATGTATGTCTTTATACATAATCAGTATTTCAACTTTTTGAATGCGGTAGTTTTAATTGGCTTTGTTTCTAAATTTTTTGTTTCCAAATTCCCCGATGTAAGTACACTTGAGCTTTCTGCAGATATATTCTCTCTATGGTTTTCTTTTGCAAAAATACTGTATTAGATGCATTTAATTTACTCCCAAACAGATTACGTTTAACAGTTTAAAACTGCTTTCTAGTTTATTGCCCCCATGGGTGCTATTGCAAGCAGCACTTGGTTAAAGGTTGCAAACGTGCAGCAGGCACCGTGAGTTCTAGTTCCTGGTTAATGAAGCCTCAGGCTATTTCCCAGTCAAATGAAGGCGAGGTCTCTCTCTCCATAGGTGAATCCCCTCTGTTGATTTTGAGGCACTCGTCCACAGTGCGAAGCCTCCCTTAAAGCACACTTTGAAACAGAACAGATGGCAACCCTTACCCGGAGATGCCACCACAAAGACACCACACACTTAGTTGGTCAGTTCAACCGCCATAATATGAGCTCGACTCTACAATAAATATAATAATAACATAATATAATAAAGTGCTTGTTGTTTTGCGGGAATACATCATGAGAAGCGTCCATAGTGCAGCAGCACTTTATGACTTAGTCCAAAGTTAAGGTTTATATTACAGTGAACAGGCAAACTAACGTGATCATTTTCTTTTTTTGTTTTAACTGAGTCCACAGTTTTTCTTTGGGATTGTGAATTTGGACGCTTTCATGCCAAGGAATTTGAAAGGAAGCACATTTTGATGAAAAAGCTGAACCATAGCAGAAATGGTACATTAAAGTTGTGCCAAGTAACGAAAGAGTGAGTGCATGTAAGTCTCTATTAATTGTATTATTATTATTTCCTCTACCTCTCTCTTACGAACACACAGGCAGACAAGCAAGCCCACACATTTTTCTGTTGCCGCAAGAAGGTGTCAGCAGGAGCAGGTGGAGGGAACTCTGCCTCATGCTGAACCATCCGTCTGTTGCCACTTGTCTGCATATCACGGCAGGTACACACCATACCAATGCAACAAGGCAGAGAGCAACGGCCACTATGCACACATTTGAGACAACAAATACGACTGAAACACTTGTGAGAAGAAGGATCATTGCCAAGTCGGGAGACAAAGAGGCATTGTGAAGAAGCACAATTGACATCTCTGCTGGCTTGAGCTATTGTTTTATGATCTGTGATTGAGAAAGGGTTCATTTCAAGCCATTACTGCAAATTCCATCCATGAAAAAGACATATAAAGTGCAAATATAAATGCAGAAATGGCATAATAGTGTATGCATTTTTGAGAATGACCCAGAGAAATAAACAGTTATATCTTTAATAAAGTACAAAACAAGCATATGAATGCAAACTGTACAATCATTTAAGAATCATTAATTCTTTTCCTTGCTTTAGCATTTGATTACATCCATGTTTAGCAGACAAAATGCTACATTTAAGGAAACAGGCTTAAGTGTTTCTATTGGAATAAATAGATTGAAGAAAAACCGGAATAGAATAAAGAATCTGCCTTACTATCCATGTACAATATTTACAATTAAAAGAGAACGTATTCATTATAACACTTGTCGCAGAACAGACTCATTGGCGGGAATATGAAATTAGAAATATATTATTGAGATGCCAATTAAAACCAAAGTATATATGACCATGATCTTGTGAGATACCTAAAGGGTATCTCACGAGATCATGGTTAAGAGTTACTTGCTTGGTATAATACGACATAAACGCAAAAACCAAAACTGTTGCACTTGTTGTGCTTTTAACATAAATAAAAAAACATTTAAGCCATGTATACACTTTCATCTCACACTATTGTCAGCAAAAGTCATTTGACATCTGTTGATGTCCAAACTGTGGACAGTAACAGTGCACCATCAAATTGTGTACTCACACAAGCCTCCATCGTCCCTTGTGCAAAAAAAGGCTCACCAAAGCCAAAGTTTCAGGCTTCGAAAACAGAAAATAAAGCTACTCTTCAATGAATGACTGTATTCCACCGCTTAGTTCAGTAAAGTCTGACTAGGGGTTTCAGGAACATGTCCGATCACATCGTAGATGGTGGTGTGCATATCCTGAACTGACTCGAGGCGAGCCAGAGATCTGCAGGACGCCTGCAGGACAGTTGCATGTCACAACTTTACAACAACAGACAAAAGCCGAACCTCTTGAATCCATGTTTATGTACAAGATGATAAATACCTGTGCTGATTCCATTTTCCCAGGTATAGAGACAAACTCGTAGATGCCGAAGTCTTCTGTGGCATCTTCATGACCTGTTAGCACACGACTTTCAATGTCAGATCATTGCATTGGAATCAATCAGGTTCTGCTTAAACCCAAACTAGCTATTTATGAATGACTTTGAAAGCCGAGGCCACGCTCGTCCCGATCGCCACCTTAAAGTGCGATGGTTATACAATAACAAGCAGTAGCTCACCTGAACGATGTGGTCGTTTCTGCTCTGAATGCGGTCTGGCAAAAAACAGGTTCATATAGCTGTCAATCAAGCATTTAGAATGTGCATTACAAATTGTGAATGTAATTATTGATCTCATATTCAAGGCTCTTACCTGTTGTAAATGCTCATCAGCACTGTTGAAAACAAGATACGGGACAAAATAATTATTCGCAAAAACAGTCACACATTTATTTAGCAATACATATGGTCTTATTCAAATGCATTACATACTTTGCTATGGTTACCTTTTCATTTGAATGACATTTGCATTTTATACACCTCACATGTAAGAAACCGTTGCATTAAGCGTTGTCTCGCTCATCTCATCACTCAGATTGCAGGAGGTAGGACTCACTTCTTGAACCCCCCTCCCAACCACCCCTCCCCCTCCGTCAAAGCAGCACAGTAACACATTACCTCTCTTAGGATGGCAGGTTCTCCTCAGGAAGAACAGCAACATGCAGCCGATGACGAACAAAGAGGAGACAGTGATGGCTGCCACGGGGGATAAATGGCTGCCACCTTGGGAGTGCTTTTCTTTTCCTGCAGAAACAAATGCAGGAGAGACACTGATTTTAACGCTCTGTGTTTGCTAACGTGGCTCTGGGAATGGTAACGTTGGTCCATTAGTGCACCACGGTGGCCATGACGTTATTGATCCCAGATGATGACTCCTAGTTAACGTGGTTCACGTCTTGAGTTCAAAACAAATGCCCTCAGAATCAGATAACAAAACCCCTCAGATGGGTGTAAAATAAAAATTATGATTGGGCTTTAATAATAATTAAGTAAACTAAAATGTAAACGCAGTTACGTAAGTATGGAAAACACGTCACAAACATCCCGAGGAAAACTCACGAAAACCGGTTTCGTAGTTGATAGTCCTGTGTTGGTCTCCACCTCGCTTACCTCACAGCACATTTCCTCTGGGCGTCTAATAATGGCGGCGATAGGTTTACATTGATGGCATCCATTACTTAAACGTCGCGGGTATCCTACACAAACGGTGCGTTGTGCGTCAATATCAGGTGTTTTTATGGGCCGTACGTGGAATAAAAATTTGTATTATATTTGCAAAAGGAATGACACGCTCAGCCTCAGCTCCACAATAAGCACAACTTTGCATGCTTCTGGGTTAAACTAAAATAGGACCTGTTAAAGGTGATGTGTTCGTCATCAGCATGTTCGCGTTGACACTCATTTCAACATCCAGAAGCTCGCCCCGCTTCGCTCATTGAAAGGTTTTGTCATCACAGGTTTCTTTGATAATGTTCAAAAGAGATTTTGGTTTCATTTAGAAAATAGATGCTTTAATTACTCGCTGACTCTGTAAACAACATTTCAAATCATAGCCGGTATCAAGAGAAGCCTTCGGTGAGAATCACCAAGACAACCTATCAATGTCGCGTTCGGCACACAGAAACTCCACATGCTATAAAACTTAGTCAACAAATACGACAGCTGTTATCCACTGTTTACTTTCCCTGCAACTGAGCTGTAATACTGGCCGCAGGCACTGGAACCTAGCAACAAAGATAAAATGGCAGTTTCATAACAGCCTTGTGTATTTGATGTTCTATCCATAACCCGGTTTCACTCTTCACCTGTGATGGACAAACTTATTTTATCCACCCAGACGTTCCCAGGGCACCCACCTGTTCCTAAGCTGGCCACCACCAGCGTGAACTGGGCCTCGTTCTGCTTCTGGGTGACGTTGTTGAAGGCGCGGCAAAGGTACTCTTCCGCCTGGGCCAGTTTGTAGGAGCGCACCTCCAGCCGCGGGCCCTCGGTGAGGACGGTGGCGTTGCGGCTCTTGGAGATCCAGACGTAGCTGTTGGGTGGGTTGGAGTCGGCCCGGCAGTCAAAGAAGGCCAGCTCTCCGGGGTTGATGGTGAACACTTCGCCCGTCCGCAGGCCCTGGCCTGAGTTCACCTCCAGGTCGTAAGGGCCGTCTGCGGGGGGGCCCACAGAGGGAAACGTGACAGAAGAAACCGTATATTTTGACAGAGTCGTCCTATGGTTCATATAAATGGAAGGAAATAATGTCCTACAAAATAAGTACACTAGATTTTTACTTTCGGGTTCCAAAGTATATACGGATAATTAAAAGGGGTCGTACTGGATCTACTTCCTTTCTCCTAAGAATAATTATGAGGTTATCTACCTGCCTCATGGCAGAACAGAGGAGCTCTGTGAGATAAGCCTGCCCGCATGCAAATACGCGTCACATACAGTCACATGTTCTCAGCTGTCAGAAAGTCGTCCTATATCAATGACATTTACATATGACCTACTACACAGCAAAGAGAAAAGCTACAGAATTGTACGGTGTTGGTTCATTTTCTAGTGTTCATAGAAGCTCCTTTTATTAAGTGTTAATAAGTTTGAGAGACGTCAATGTTCAGGCGCGTAAACTATAATACAATTAATTAAGGGGACCCCCAAGGCAAATCCCCTGGGGACTTATTGTTCACCACGTTTGCAGTCCCCGTTCGCCCAGCAGGAGGAAAAGGACACTCACAATACACGTTGAGTTCCACGGCCCCGCTGGCTCGCCCCTGGCTGACGGCGTTGCCGGCGACGCAGCGGTAGCTCCCCTTGTCCTCTTTCCTCACGGGAGCGATCAGCAGCGTGGAGTTGTCTCGGGAGAAGCGGTATCTGTCCCGGAGGTCCAGCGCGACGTTGTCCCGCAGCCACTGGAACGCAACCCTCGTCCCTCGCTCCACGGAACAAGTCCAGGTCACGTTGGCCTTGTCCTCAACGACTGCGTGCGATGGGCTCTTCTCAACGACGGGAGTGGAGACGGGGACTAAGGGATGGACAGAAGGAGTTACGCTTGACTCCGTAGATGACACCCGACGGGTGTGATGTGATGGGGAAGACACCCACCGTCCACCGTCACGCGCACCGTCCTCTCCTCCTTGATGACCAGCCCTGTATTGTTATGGAACGCTATGTTGAGTTGCAGGTGGTAGTCCCCCTCGTCGGCATGGTGCAATTCATGGATTTCTAAAGACACATTGGGTTCTCTAAAGAGGAGGCGGTCGCGGTACGTCATGTCAGTGATTGTGGTCTTTTTATTAAACGTCACCAACGTGGTTCTGATGCCGCTCGGGCCCGTGTGGGACCAGGTGCCCTGGATCTCGACATCGTCCAGCGGGAAGCGGGTCTCAACGGAGAGGAGGACAGACTCCCCTTCGATAGCATGATGGATGGAGAAAGGGACGTGGATGAGGTCAGGGCTGACGTCTGAGTAAAAGAAGAAATGACAAATGTGATTGATAACAAATTAGTTGATTATCTTGAATAATAGGTAATTGTAGAGATGAATACACAAGGTGCTGCGGTTTTCTGATCCCATGGAATTATTATTTTATTATATTATCATTATTGTTATAGTATAATAAGTAAATTACTTTCTGTCTCTATGGAGAGTAAAAAACAGCTGCCATGAGAGCGTTGAAAGTGAATCAAAACCCAAAATATGAATTGAGCGATACTAAAAGATTTTAAAAAGGGAAAAAGAGCAGCTGAATTATTATTATATATTTTATCTTTTAAATCTGATGTTTAGAGTCAATGCAAGTATCTCTATGCATACTTACACACATACCATAAGCTAATGTATTGGTCTGGTAAGGTACTCCACCTCACAAACAAATAGATATTAAAACATTTTGCACATACGAAATGTTGGGGTCCAATGAACAAATATGAGTATGGATGAGAATTACAGCAG
Source organism: Apeltes quadracus (assembly GCA_021346845.1). Classification (NCBI taxonomy): domain Eukaryota; kingdom Metazoa; phylum Chordata; class Actinopteri; order Perciformes; family Gasterosteidae; genus Apeltes; species Apeltes quadracus. The sequence continues at coordinate 9,806,649 of CM037926.1, read as the reverse complement.
GTGCTGGGATAACATTGTGCGGTTTATTAAATTTGGTGACCGTGACAATATGACAGCACAATTAGCCTATTTTTATTAAAAGGTGAAACCGTTTCAGTTTCTCTGGCTAATCTCTTAAGCTATATCCTCGTCTTCAAATGCTGCAGGTCCTGAAAGTGCAGTGAGTTAATATTGACCTGGCTCACGGAAAGTTGTCAATGTGTCAAGGTGGTCAGACCAGGATGAGGCCTGTCTCATAACTTGGGTTGTCTAAACATAACGACAGAACTGTTGATGTGTCTCTTAAAGCTCTGGCTGTGCTTGCCGGGGTAGTTGGTGTTTTGGTAAACAGCTCAAAAACACCTTGGTAAAACAAACCCCAAGAAAAGGAGGAGTCGTGTCTGTTTCTCAGCAGATTAGCATTTCAGCTGGAAGTTTTTTACCTCACACATTAACTCTCCCGCACGTTACATTTTAAGGATCATTAATATATCGCATCACTGCCGATGGTTTCATTTTGCAGAATGGTTTACACAACTTCAAACTTCCCGTTCTGGGGTATTACTACTTTTTCACAGTTTGGAGTTAAGAAGTGAGCAACTGAATTCGGATGCCAGGTTGAGATAAGCAGCAGCATGTGAGTAGGCAGTTACTGTGAAACTGAAAAAGCTCTCACTTATCTCTAACTTGTGTCCCTTTGTCTCACTTTCTGGCTGTCCATCCTCTTTCTCGGTAGCAGCACTGGAGGACATGAGGGAGGTGGAGAACAGTCATGAGACTGTTCTCACTTAATTTAGCTGTGTTACATCCAACGCCATAAAATCTTGAATGAAACTCAATTTTTGAACCATATTTCTTTTACCCTCTAATCTCTTTCTTTTTGTAACGTACACCTTTTCTCTGCCCCCTCGGACCCGTCCACACTTCCTCCCTGCAGACGTCCAGCTGTTTTCCGCCAGGTCCCCGGTGATGGCTGCCTTTCATGCTCATCACAATAGAACCTCTGTTTGTCTGGTGTCATGTCCTAAATAATGCAGACGCCCCATCGACACGATCCAGCCTTAAAGGCCTGCATGGCCATTCTTGTGTGTGTGAGTGTGTCTGTGTGGACAGGGGCAGGAGTGTGCCTGTGTTTACACCAGCTGAGATGCGGTGAAAAGGCAGAACGGAGGAGGAGTGTGCCGAGTCCGTTCCCTCGCTGTTGTGCCCAAACAACGCGGATATTGTTGTGGCAATACCAAGGAGATTACAGTGACAATGGATGAGAGGATATCTTCATTTAGTAGAAACACACACACACACACACACATTCAAACAGCTATTGAGCTGCCCCTTGTCCCCCTCACACACTCATCCGGGTTGTTTGGATACTAAATAAGTTCTCCCGGCGCGTGTTGAAATGCCAACAATCCTCTGTCCTCTATCAGGCATCAAAGTGAGTTCGAGTTTTACAGACCTTTTTAAAAAAAATTAGATTCATCGGGTGATGCAGGGAAATCTTGTACATGTCTGTTATCACTGAGTCACAGAGCTGTGCCACTTCTTCTTTCCACTTATGTCTTCATTATAGCAGGCAACAAAAGAAAAGCTAATTCCGTCATGTGATGGATATGGAGAGCGCATGCAAAACAGACCAGGATAAACTCTCGAGGGAAAGCTTTAAAGAGCCAAATTTTGCAATTGGAAAAGGCAGAAGATGGAGGTATACTTCAGGGTTTTTCCCAAGCTGTTACAACATTACGATGTATTTAAATGCATTTAAAACCCAACAACACACAGGGAGTTTCTTCACCACTTTTACATTTTGCAACCCCGTTTCATTACTGCTTCTCTCTCCTGAAACCTTTAAAGACAAAAGGATTTCACAAGTTAACATTTCGTCACTGCGTACCACAGTTATCTTGACTCGACTCAGCATCCCCGCGCCGACCGAGAAAACACAGCAACCCCAGTTGCGAAACACTAACTAACCTCACCGAAACAGGCCTCGGTGGCACCTGAACGCTCACCTGTTAGTGTGAAGAGAATGGAGCAGACGTACAGCGCGGTGCTTCCTCTGGCCTCCATGGCATCTCACTCTCTGGGGAAAAGGTGGAGCTCGTGACAGACAGACAGGCAGGAAGGCCGAGAGTGAGGGACGTGGGAAGGAGGAGAGGAGCGGAAGAGAAAGAGATGTCGGAGGAGGAGGAGGAGGAGGAGGGGGAAGAGGAGGAGGAGAAGGAGGAGGAGAGAAATGTGACTGGTTGTGGTCATAACATTTGCCTGGGAAATAAGAGGAACAAGCTTTAGCCTGCACGCCGCAAAGGCCCCTCCCACGAGGCACCAGGAGAAGGAAGAGGTTCACCCCTTTCTCGCTCTCTCACACACACACACACACACACACACACACACACACACACACACGCATACACACACAGCTACCCAAAGGTGCAGGGTTTCTCTCTGGCAAAGAGAAAGCCTCAGCCATACAACTGTGAAAGGAGTGTAGAGTCTTTACATTGTAATACAGCAGCTGCTTCAGTCCCAGAGGCTGTGAAACCAAGAGAAAGCCGGCAGCGAGAGATTTGAACGGCTCACTCGTCACTCTGCTGGGTTAAGTTACCGACCCATCGGAAAGTGATGCACACATGCATTGCCGACCTTTCAAATGCCTTCAAGACACAGGCGGGACGTTTTGCAGACCTCGTTATACGACGGAAAACTGGAGGGAAATCTGTTGTTAGTTCTGGTCTAGCAAGTTGTGTTCGTTGCTGCAACACAAATAATGATGTGTGTCGTTGATTTTCAAAAAGCTGGTGTTTTCAAGCTTCGTCTCAATGTGCAAGAGACAAACACAAACAGGCACAAAATAGTTAGACTCAAACACACACCCTTAGGAGCCTGTTCTACTGGTCAGTGTTGTGGAATATTTCAATAAAAGTTTGGGGGAAGAGAATGATTTGTTTCAATGTTTGAAAAACAGGATGTTGATGAATGATCAAAGTTGTAAAGGTCCATGTATTACCTGCAAGCAGGAGGTCAATTACACAAGCACGTATCACGGTGCTCTGTGAGGACGGCGTCTCCTGGTCGAGCATTTGGGAGGAAGCATGTTTGACTGCTCTCCTTTTCTCGAACACAGCTGCAAATGGAAACATTTTAATCATCCTGCTTTTCACACATCCAATACAGACAATTACCAGTCTCTCAGCACAGGACTATGTTATTAAAGAAATAAGGTACGAGAGCCTGTGCTTTATCGAAAGGGTGTTGTTAGGCCCGACGCGCAGCGCAAAAAACACGTCTGTCACTCAATTTCTGACCTGAAAAATACTTTTGTTGTATTACAGAAGTTGTAGCCGCTGAATCAACCGAAAATTATAAAGTTTCCTTTCAACTCGCAGCAGAGTCGTGGGCGTATTTTCAAATGATTTTCCTGCAAACTTTGCATATGTGTATTTGAGTGAAAGCTTTGGTTGTGCTTTCCGCCTGCTCTGTGACATCCATGAGAACTTGTTGTTGCTTGTTGTTGCTGTGTGTGTGTGTGTGTGTTGTGTTTCACTTCCCTTTTCATGTGAGGTCTCGGCATGGACATCGTCTCCCCCTCACTATGCAGCCTCCTCCTCCCCCGACCCACGCCAATCAGGTTGTGTGTCCTGGAAGCTGGTTCTTTCGCCGGGTCGCCATGTGGCGCAGGGTGCAGTGTTGGCGAAGATGCGATGAGAAGAGGGCCTCCAGCATCTGTTAGACTCGGACACATGGCAGAAACAAACCACCTCGGTCATCTCGTCCAGAAACCTTTGAATCTGGTTCGTAACGCACAATATTGTTTGACCTTTTCACCACTTTTCATTTCATTTCACCACCTTATAACCACTTATACATTTATTGCCAAAGCATGTTTGACTGCCCTCCTTTCACCGAACACAGCTGCAAATGGAAACATTTTAATCATCCTGCTTTTCACACATTCAATACAGACAATTACCAGTCTCTCAGCACAAGACTATGTTATTAAAGCAATAAGGTACGAGAGGGTCAAACCATCAGAACGCTGGATTTCATGTTTTACCATCACATCAGCCTCTCAAAGGATGTGGGGAAACTTGGGACCGAACTGCACGTTGAATGAATCGTGCCATTGTAGGTTTTGTAAATGAGTGCCTGGTTTGGTGATGGCACCATTAAATACACTAATTGTCACACGCTGTGAAACCTGATGAAGCTGAAGTTTTCTCACGCCAATGAATTATTTGTTAGAGAGAACACGTGATTTTAGAAAACTTGACAGGAAGTCCCCTGTTGCCATTGTGGGATTTGTTTTTATTTTTATGAATGCAATCAAAATGATCTCAAAAGTGTAAATGTGTTGTCGTAAAGAGAAAAGAGTCGTGTTATTCATTACCTTCACTTGATAAAAAAGCAGCTGCAGGTTTACTCTCCACCTTTAGATGGGGTCAGTGCACCATCTATCAGACATAACCTGCTGTAGGACACTGAGCCGCGCAGCGGGTCATAACAGCTTTAACGGTTTGTTGGTATGTGTTAATTGTGACAAATTGTAACTTGTATTGAAGGGTTAGACTCACTTACCTGGTTCTTGCTTCCAAGAGTTTTTCTTTTGTATTTTATTTTTATAAATAAAGTGAGAAAACATACACATTTTTATTTTTACATTCCAGACCTTGTTTTCCATGTCACTTGTATTGTCATGTCGTTTTTTCATTGTTAAGCAAAAATGAAAAAGCTGAAAACGAGGTGATTTGGATTTTTATGAGAATATCTTTTTAAAAGGGAACAGCATGTTGGCATAACACTGGGGGATGTTGAGAAAGACAAACACTGGGTCTAGCAAGTTAGGTTGACATGACTTGTACTGTGACCTTTCCACCTGCAAATCACCGTGGTGAGTGATTAGTTTGAAAAGTTTATCCGGCATTGATTTGAGACTCACACACCATTTGCTGGATGAAATTAGCTTGGATGTTCAGTAATGACAAGACGGCCGAGGGTTGCATCTCTGCCTGTGCTCTTCCTCTTGGCACATGAGCACGAACGGAACGATCAACAGGATATCTGCGAAGTATTTTGTCAGTCTGGTCTTGCTTGAGGCCTTTTGGACAAATTTTCCACCCAGCCGGCTGTTGCCCCAGTTCAGCACGACTGCCACCATCTCATCCTCATCATCTCGTTGTCCTCATTCTGAAATAATGTTCCTACCGATGATTTACTCGAACCCAAAACCTTCTTCCGTCATTTCCGTGTCGTGTTTGCTCATCTTGATAATCGTTATCGTCTTTTCGCTGCACAGCGGATGCGTCTTCTCCTCCACACCAGTGTTTTCTCCTTCTTCTTCTTCTTCTTCTTCTTCTTCTTCTTCTTCTTCTCCTGCCTCTCTTCTCCTCTTTCCCTCCTCCTCCTTTCCTCCAGCAGCTTTTGGCCTCCAGCTGCAGATACTCAGAGCAGACAGCACAGCAGCTCACATCAAGGTCGCACTATTGGCACACGTGTGTGTGTGTGTGTCTGGAGTCGTTGTTACAGCAGGGCCACATGGAGTGTCGGCGGCCTAATGCGATATACTTTGGGCTCCCATACATGTTGCTGTCCACTGAAACGTGGAATTAAATTAAATACAACTTGCCGCTGTGTTGTCCTGTTTCAAGGGCCCCCTGTTTGTCTGCAGTGAGAGCGTGGATGTGCAGGACGAACACATCTGTGATCCTCCTACATGCGACACCAGTTCAACTGATGGTATAGAATATTTAACGCCCTCGCAGGCGCTGTCAACGACCGTGTGACCAAAAAGAGAAGCGGGCGCATACCGCTTTGCCTTTGAGGGCTGTTGATAAGAGGATCTCACGCCTCGGATGACAACTTAAAATGCTTTATAGGCTTCGTATGATGAAATGTTTGCGTATCGCTGAAAGAGGACAAGAGACTGAGAGAGTGGGGTTAAGTGGAGCAGAGAGGCAGCAAAGAAAAGGACACACACGCTGCATTGTCTATGTGCGTGCATGCAGGGCCATGCTTTTTCCTCATGCTGGCATGTGAATAGCACTTTTTTTTTTTTTTTTTTTACAGCTGCACCGTTGAACCCTTCTATCTCTATCGCTGGGTCTGACTGTTGTTGCCTTAACAACACCTTGACTTCACCAGCCGAGTGTTTGACCCAGAGAGCGACAGCGTCAATGTGAATCTCTCAATAAGAGCCTGTATTTCTCCACCCAGAACTTTCAACATCTGTACATAGGTCGTGTTTCAATATGTCTAAGTGTGTGTATAATGCAAATAAGTCACAAAGCTTTAGGTTGCAAGTACTGCTCTTTTGTGTGTGTGTGTGTGTGTGTGTGTGTGTGTGTGTCTGGTGGCAAGAGGCTCACTCCTTTAATGCATTCCACTATTTCGCGCCCACGCACTCGCCATGTGACCCGCATTCAATGACAGGAAATAATCCAATGTCAAATCCTGCTGCATGCAACCCAGATCCTCTTCTGCTTCCAGTCAAAGACTTTGTGTGCTCAAAACCAAACACAACCACAGCAGCACAGAACGTAATGCGTATCTATATGAGCGTAGCGGCATTCTTCACCCGTCTGTGCAACTGTCGTTGCTAAATCTCAGTTGAGTCATTTGTTCCTTAATTCAAGAGACAAAGCGTGCATGTGATTGAGGGCTTGTTTCATTTGAAGCCCCTGTTTAAATAACTCATGACATAAAGTTTGCATTCAGCGCACCACATGTGGAAGGGTATCTGTCAATGGCAGGTGTAACGCTGATAAAAAAAACTTTCCTCAACATTTGTGTTGACATAGTTGACACCCATATGCACACATACATGTTATCTTGTTTCCTGTTCTCCAGCCTAGAGTTCCACAGAGATAAAAAATCAGATAATCATACTGTGAATCTGGGCTTTTCTGAGATCTATATCCCTCAGACTTCATTAGTAGGTTAAATGTCTCTGCACTAGAGAAACTAGAGAAAGGAGGGTTATGACCTGAGAGTACGAGTAATGACCTTTTAATGAATTCCCCTGCAACGTTTAGTCAAACACTCAACACAGCAATAAAAAATAGGTGTCTACATCGCACATGTAACAAAGCCACACATCAAACTGGCGTGTGTGTGCGTGTGTGTCTGTGCGTGTGTGTGTGTGTGTGTGTGTGTTTTTTCGCGAGTGGGTGCACGTGCATGCATACAGAGTCGAGTGGACACAGCGACCTTTATGTTCTCTCCGGCGGCAAACTGTTGGCTGCTGAGCCGTTCCACGATCCCGCGGCCGAACAGGCGGTGCTGCCCTGGCTCGAGCCGCAAAGCGCAGGCAAAACAACACTCCGCTTGCACCAACCGGAGGTAAAAGGCTATACGTAAACCCTATTTGACCGACTGCCGTAGTAACAGCCTCAACCTGAGAGGTAAAGGTGGCCTTCTGCGACATAATATCCAAGAAAAAGCACAAAACATATGTTTGCTTTACCGAAAGCACAGTTTGGTATTTGGGAATTGCCATGAGAGGTAGTGATGACAAAATGATAACCTTGTTCATACATCAACTTTAAAAACAAAGTGCTTTGATAGACAAAGCAGAAAAAGCAGGGCCAAGTTAGAAGAGTCAAAACACCCGGCCCTCAACACACACACACACACACACACACACACACACACACACACAAACACACAAACAAACCTCTGGCTCCAACAGAGACCACCTCACTGGCCTCTCCTCCCGTCATGGAAGGTGCTAATGTTTATATTCGCTCCCGCAAATTAGTAAGTGCTCATGTGTCCACCAGTGAAGAGGGCATTCATAAAAAACATTTTAACATTGTCAAAACTATCACATTTGAAGGAATCTTTGGCGTGATGCAATCAGCCAGTCAGAGCTGTAAAATCTATCATGAGTAGGTCACCTGTTGCATCATGTGTCCACTTCGACGGAAGGCGAACAATCTCAAGTGAGTCGTAAAGAATAGTTTGGTCACTGGCTGCATTAGCAGGTACAAAAAAGTGTGGCATCTCACAGCTCATAGTTGAGCATAATCACAGTGAGGAGACAAGTGGACCTTCACCCAGAGTGACTGAATGAGAGGACGATTGCTTAGCAGCAGTGCAGCTTCAAGAATTACCAGTGAGTTGTATCAACACATCCAAAAGATGATCAAATGATAATTATCTGCCTTTCCCTATTTACTCTTGTGTGTGTGTGTGTGTGTGTGTGTGTGTGTGTGTGTGTGTGTGTGTTGTTTAGGCTATTTTGTCCACCCCTGTACGCAACAACAACAAAGCTGGAATGTAAAGTATGTGTTGTAAACAACGACAGTAAAGAGACCCTCTAATTGTAGGCGGTGTGGAAAACAACCATCATGTTACCTGTAATTTGATCCCAGCCGTCTCCAAGGAGGGTTGGTACGGATACAGTAAGACCATGTGCTGTTAAGCAACACGGCCGTGTGCTCCCGCAGCATGCAAATACTGTATCTGTAAGCAGTCGGACTGAGAATAAGGCATAATCGTTGCCATGTGAAACAAATTCTTCACAATGCAAATGCGGCGGCGCCTTCAGAGGGTCCAATTAAAGTTCACTCCCTGCGGAGAGATGAACCGACTTTGATTTTTTTTTACTACCGAGGTTGTAAAACAATCCAGGATGAAACAGTTCATTCATTGTTCATTGTATTTTTGGTTTTGCATCGTTTCTTTTGTACTGAATGATGTCTGTCGACTTTAAGTTATAGACACAATTACCCTCAGCAGAAACATGAGAGGATTTAACCTTTTTTGGGGCCAAAATGGAACCTTACAACAGCCGTTGTATTTTCCAACCTTCATTTCTAGATTAGAGGTATAAAATATATGTTTACATCCTTTTAAAATTGTAACTATATTTTATCTTGACAACTTATTTTTTTTTTTTACAAATTCTACCTTTAATTCGTCACTCACTGTGTTCTACAGTTTGATGTCTTTCATCTCAACCATCAAGTTGCTGAGTCCACTTGATTCACATCCCTTAGTGACTAAACGCGAACACAGCAAACATAATGTGGACCCCCCGATCCCTCAAGCACACACACACACACGTCTTCCGCTTCTCTTCCGCTAACTAGTATTGCACAGGCTTGAAATAATCCTTCCGGTCCACCCTTTAACCTCCATTCATCTCTTCAAGAATGAAGACAAAAGAAATCTGTCAGATATTATGCATTTGCTTCCAGCTATTTTTTTTATTTATTAATTTTCTGCGGAATGTGAGAGGCAGCTGTCACTTACGCACACAAATGCAGCCGGTTTAGTGGCCCAGAGGCATCAGAGTGGATCACAGAGGAGAAGGGACAGCTCGGCCCAGGGGACAATAGCACTCTCAGTTAATCATTAATGCTCTTAATGAACAGCAGCCAGGCACTAGAGTTTCACTCTCCAGTCTCTCCGGAATATCCGGCCTGCTGCCTCAGCTTGTAGACTGTAGACCCCAAACTGACACTTGTTGATCGGGGCCTTCAAAGGGGCTGCTGGGGGCTTCAAGCTGCTGTCTGCTTGATGAAGCTTTATGCAGAATAGACGCTCAGCATCTGGTCACGCCGCTGGCGTTTCAGCCAGATCAAAGTACTCAGAGCTCCCATTGCAAATATATATATTTTTTTACACACTGGCCTGAGGAAACTAGTGTCCACGGCCCTTTAAGAAGTACAAATCCAGGCTAGCTGCTGCCAGTATTTGTGCTAAGCTAAGCTAAGCTAATCGCCTGCTGTGGAATGAGTTCCACATTTGTAAATATCGAGAGTTAAATGTGAAGGTAGACAACCCCACTCATGTGGTTAGCTTAAGTTAGCTTAGCGTAATGACTGACGACAGGGGCTGTCCTACGTCTGGTCAAAGGTGACAATTGTTGTGTATATATGTATATATGGCACATTATGAGCTTGTCGTATCTCCTTTATTCAATCCATAAACAAAAATAATATACACATGATAATAATGTGTTTATTAAGTTTTGGATGTGATGCTTTTGGAAGTAATACAATATACCAAAATCAAAAAGATGGGTTTTATAGCCCTAAACTATAAACCTTATAAATAATGGATTCTTTGTTCCCAAACTTGTTTTTTCCCAGAACATGAGTTAAGAAAGCTACCAAATAACCTGATGTTGCTGGAAGACAAAAGAGTTTCTAAAAGGCAGCAGATGTTAGCTAGAGCTCTCATTCGCGTGTGTGTGTGCGTGTGTGTGCGTGTGTGTGTGTGCGTGTGTGTGTGTGTGTGTGTGTGTGTGTGTGTGTGTGTGTCTCTGCTACATGAATTTGTATGTAAGTGTGTGTCTGCCTGTCAGGCATCTAGCCCAGCCCTCCCAGTCGGCGAAGGTGGCAGGTGTTCCTGTGTCCCCTAAAAGAGCAGGTTTTTATGTCGCCTCCTCAAGTTAGTGGCTTGGTTTCCATGGCGATGCCCCAACAGAAAGAGGCTTGTGTCTGGAGGCCTGTGTCGGGGAGAAGAGGAGTGCAGGGGAAGAGGAGAGAAGGGGCTTTACTCGCGCCACACAATCTGGACTTCAGTCTGGCTTAACGAAAAAGAGGAAGACAGGACATCAAGTCAGAGACACAAACAGGCTCGGATTGTCTCCAGGAGCCACGGCTGGTTCTGAGTTCTCTCTCTCAAAATGTCGCTCGAATTTTAAGCCGCTGACCCGATGCGAACTAAGTGACGCTTATATAGCCTCACAATGGGTTTGGTAACTTAAAAAGGAATCTAATATCACACATCCTATCAGATTCCAGGTGGGACAGCTGTCTACCTTGCGGCATGGACATCGCACTCTATTAAGCTGGGACGTGGTAGACGGGCCAGCAATCAATCCCTCATTTTCTCTCTATGTGTGCATGGGTCCTCTGCCGTGTGTGTGTGTGTGTGTGTGTGTGTGTGTCTGTGCGTGTGTGTGTTTGTGGGTGGGTGGGTGGGTGGGTGGGTGTAAGAAGATATGAGAGAGACTGGGACTCACCTGTCCCTTGTTGGCCTCTCTCGTCCTCCACAGGAGGGACAGAATTCTTTCTTGGCTGGACTGATCAGCAGCTGCCACATGCACACACAACCCCCCACACACATAGTATAGTAAGGCACCCAAAATCTTGTTATTTGCACCTTTTGTGTTGACAGCCAGACACAAGGACCAACAACAGACAGCAGCTGTCTGCTGGGTGATTTGTGTTTGCTTGACCCATCCCAAGTGGGCTTTTTGGTCTTTAAACCATGTCATCACACCCGTTTCACAGGCTGCTCAGCTTTACGTCTTAGTGTCTTTTAGCACATAGTTTGGGTGGCTAGAATTTGGTGGAAACAACGGCCGGCCGTAAAGAGTGAACCTCAGAGTTTTTGATTGTCGGGTGAACAGAAAAACGTCTCTAACTGGAAGCTGTTGTTTCTCAGCTGGACGTTTGAAAAGTCAACTTTGCTGCTTTGTAAACTTTGTTTAATGTGACGCGTCAATGATGCCATGACGGCTTTCTCTGCTGCTCCAAATTATACACAATAAATGAATGTAGCTGGAGTCTACTAATTAAGTGTTGTTGTTATAAAAGCCTATTTTTATAAATGATTCACCTTTCATTATGAAACCAAATTATTATCACAAATAACTAATTATAAATTTACTAAAGAACTATTTGTTTCCTTGTATCCTTTTCATGCTATTTATTTTTAACTGTGTTTTAGAGAACTTTTTATTTCACCTCATTTATCTGAACTTTTGTTTCTAGTTATCACGTCAAATTATCATCATATATATTTGACTTATTTATTAAAAACAATACATTAATAGAAAAGAAACCAGTGACACCCAGTCTTGTGGCTCGTTACAAAAAAGAAAAAAATGTTACAGCGTTTAATTTACATCCCAGTGTGAAATACAAATATAATATATTTCATTTTACATAATAATAAAGATTAGAAAACCAAATGGAAATCCAAATTTGTTAGATATAACTTTTGTCCCCGTCAATCATTTTACTAACCCCAGATTTACTCAAGCTATATGTTGCATTACGAAGTTACACATATTCACTTTTATATAAGCAGCATTTAAAATGTTGTTTGTTTTACTCTTTATTGAAGTCATTTCTTCCACCACATTTACGTCACATTTACACAACGCTTTTATCCAAAAATACATTGTATTGTATGGCTATTTGTATGGCCATGTATTGTATGGCTAATACATTTTGACAGGGGAGCAATTAGGGGTTTGGCATCTTGCTCAAGGACACTTCAACATGGCGCAGTCAGGATTCAAACCACCAACCTTGCAGTTCCCAATCACATCCTCTCTACTCCACGCGCCACCATGGCCACACCATCACCCAAAGCATTGATTGGATAACATTCAGGTAAATGTGCCGTAAGTCCTCCGGTCCACATAAACACACACTACTTGTTTCCGAAAATCAGGACGAACCAGTTGCTGTTCTCGCCCTGCTCTTGCTTCTGGTAAAAGTTACAAAATAAGGTGTCGCTTTTTTTGGTAACGTCAACTAGAAGTTCATGGTATCCACGAGCTTTATAATAATTGTTTAATCTTGTGAGGTATTACTGTTCAAAGTGCACCTTCAAGAACTCAAGAAAACAACATTACAGTTTTACCACATTGTTCCAGAACAGGATGTTCTTTGCAGAACGTGTTCCTACAACTTCTCCTAAATTAAAAAGTGAACACACAACAAACACAGTGGAAACTTTTTTTTTTTCAGTCAGATACTGACGAATCAATGAGTGCAGAATGTGTGGGTGGTTGTGTGTGTGTGCGTCCCTCTTATCTCTGCACCGCAGACAACACATGCGATTGCTTCATTCTGAGTATGCATGCTAATGTATTCAATCCGGGGAATGGCTCTCAGAGCTGATTTCACAAGAACAATGATGACGAAAAAATGTAAATGCCCACATTTACAGTAATTGGTCTGGGAAAAGTGGTCTGCATTGTGTGTTTTGTGATGCAAATGGATTAAATGTGGGGTCGCCTAAAAACAGGAGAGATAGTCATACATACCTCCATGTCATTATATCCTCCGACTTTACCTTTTCAGTGGAAATCCGTGGATTCTACAAGCAGCTTGCGAAACAATTTTGTTCTGTTAATAATGGCAGCGGGGGAATGTCCTTCCTCTGATCTTCTCCAATACAGTCTCCCAATGAGGTGATGATAATGCAGCTTGGTTACACGCCTGTAATTGGCCATTCATTGGGATAATCAAGTCATGTCTACACCGTGTCCAGTGTGAAAGAGGAGGGAAAAAAAGTAAAATACCAAAAAAAGAGTTTGAAGAACTTTCAGACAGAGACACGTTACATGGAATGAAAGTTAGACACATTTTACATGCAAGAACAAATATACGTAATAAATAAACATATCAAAGGAATTAGCTAGAGGCCATGAATTCAAGTTTAACATGTCCACACATTCATTTTAGGCTGCGCATATGGTTGCATCACTGTCAAATAGGTTTCATGTCATTTGAAAAATGTTACATTAAGTGTTTTTTTGAGATATTTAAAAAAAATGAAAAATAACCGTTTTGGTTGAAATTATTATTAATACTGTTGTAAATTGACCTGCATAATTAGCTGTCAATTTGATTTAAGGTATTCCCCTGTGATGAATGATGGAAGATGTTGATACTCTGCCGAATCTCCAATATTAAAAAATATATTTAAAAAAAAAAAACCTTTCCATTTAGTTGCCAATGGGGGCATCACGTCTGCCCCGGGACACGGTGTCCAGCGGACGACCACCCCAGCGGAGCCCCGCCCCCTACCACCAACACACACACGCACACACACAACACCCAACACACCGATCAAGCCCCCGGGCCTTGAACCTGACCCCTTAGGACCATCTAGGGCGAGCTCGACACGTCCCCGCTGGCGCGTTGTTACGACAGGGAGCTGCCTCAATGGCTTGAACGGAGACAGATAGTGTCCGTCCATCCAATAAAACGGCCTCTCCCTCTCTCTCTCTCTCTCTCTCCCCTCTCTCTCTCTCTCCCCTCCGCGACCCCCGCGGCGCTCCCAGTTTCGACACAGGAGACAAAACCCGCGTGAGGGGGCCCGTTGAATGGCGGAGCACCCGAGGAGGCCGAGGGGAGAGCAAAGAGGAGGCGGTTCGCCTTTGTAGTCGGGGAGGAATGCGGAAATGTCCTCGCTCCGTGTCAAACCTCTCTGAAGGGGGTCAGGCCACATTGAGCCGGCGTGGGAAAGCCAGGCGGAGACGGAGCTCACACGGGCGAGCAGCTAGGGGGCTGCGGCGGCATTAAGGGCCCGTTCGGGGATACGTGGCGGCGAGGGAGAAAGAAAGGAGAAAATCCTAAGAGGAGCGTTGCTTCTGGAGGGCCGTATCACGCTTTTGCCTTTGTCCTATGACCCCCCCCCCCCCCTCAACCACACACATACACACACACACACACACACACACACGCGCGCGCACAGAAAGTTGCAGTAAGAGTGTGGATGTGTGAGTTTTCGTACAGCCCTCCTCCTCCCTCCTTCGTCTCCTCCTCCCTCGTTTGAGCGTCGCTGCTTCAGTCTTAGGGATGGGGGATTAGAGCCTGCACCGTCCAACTACCTGTGTGGCCCCCGCATGGAGGACAGCGGACATGGAGATGCGTTTGATGCACGAGACTTTTTTTGGTGTGTTATCCGGGCTCCGAATGCCTCCTCAGCATTTCCTCGGACATGCCGAAGTTACGACATTTTATTGACAACACATACCAAGGTAAACACCGAAAGTGGGGGATATTTGTGGAGAATTTTATGCCAAAAATATATATGTTTGTGCGGCTAGAAATGCAACTTACAATCTGTTTAGGACCTGAAAAGAAACGTTTTTTCCCCGACGTGCCGGAGTTTTATTTAGCCCAATAGAGCCCACGCGCAATTAAATTATAAAAAAATAATAAGGAGCCGTTTACCCTCATGAAATAATCGCGTAAACCTTGCCGACGCGTGACTTTACACGGTTACGGCCATTCGGCGTGTGAAATGTGCGTTTTCCTGTGTTTTAAATGGACTGTTGCTGTAGGAAGTCCAGACAATGCAATCAGTAGACAGCCACGTGCTCGCCGAGTTGGTGTCGCCTCAAACAGAAACTGATAAAAACGGCACAGAAGGAGCATTTAAACTGATGACCGGGGGTCTGCGCGCTCTTATCGGGTTGTTTTTTGCGCGTTCTCTCGTTTGATTTGCGTTAACGGAGTTTAGACAGCCCACGTGCACTTAACTTTCTCAAACAACACCGCATCTGGCGAGTGAAGCGCCGAACCCACGAGGCTGTTTATTTGGTGAAAATGAATCTTAGAGGCTGCCTTTGGCTTCCTTTTAATTATTTTTGATATTATATAGACTATTTGCGTTAGCGGAACGTGGGTTACTGTGCGTAATAGGAGGAGGAGGAGAAGGAGGAGGAAGAAGAGCGGAGGTCGGGACGCGACGGGGCTCTCGCGTTGATAGTCGAAATAAAACGTTATGACAGTGCTGTTATTGCCTACCTGGAGCACAGCGTGAACAAATCTGACTCTACTTGTGTCTCCCTGTCATCCAGGCATCGCATGTGCCCACTTTTTTTCTTCTCTCCCCTCCACCCCCCCATGTGAATGCGCCTTTATGAGAAGCCCTCTGGCTCGTCACCCTGGCCGGGATTCCCCGCAGTAGTTTCAACAAGAGACGAGGAGAAAGGCAAGACAGACGCACACGCACGCACACTCTGCTGCAAACATGGACAAAGAAAGTGCGGGTACTCAGTATGAACCCGTGGCCGAGATCGGAGAAGGCGCTTACGGGAAGGTGTACAAGGCGAGAGATCTGAAGAACGGAGGACGCTTCGTAGCCCTGAAGAGGGTTCGCGTCCAGACGGAGGAGGAGGGGATGCCTCTCTCCACCATCCGGGAGGTGGCGGTACTGAGGCAGCTGGAGGCGTTCGACCACCCCAATGTCGTGAGGTAGGTGAGAGGGTGGAGGTGGGGAGCCGCGTGTGTTTCAGAGGAAAGAGGAGACAAAGTGACACAGGTTGTGTATAGTTCACAAATGCAAACAAAACGCCTCTCTGGTGGTCTCCATGCTGCATCGTGGGGCACTGTTCTTTTCACTTTACGTTCTGAAAGCGTGGGTTTGCCTCACAGCTACCCTCTTGTAGCCACTGTCGTCCGGCGGCAAACGCACACCTGTCGGATGAGAAGTGTGTTCATTTCTGTGATGCGGGCCCCTTTATTCATCACCATTGGTCTTCTTCAATTAAACCGAACCGCCGCATGCTCTTTCTTGTTAAAAAAAGTGTGACCGTGTTCTTTTTTAGAAGTGACTCAGCTGCAGGCCTCGAAGATTCAACGTCCCAACTCGTGGCTTTCCAACCCGTTGCTGCCAAGAAAACGTCTTTTGGGTGGAACAGTATAAAAAAAAAATGCACACTGGCTTGGAAAAAAGAAAACGCAATGAATGTTATCAATAATACTAGCTGTTTACGACACATGAACTATAATCCAGTTTCAGTGGGTATTTCTAATTTCTAATCATAGCATTTGCCTGGTTATATTCATAAAGTCTGCGTTTAAATATTCTAAACTTCATGGTTTATACATAGGGCTGGAAATAATTATTAGTTATTGTCTATTTTCTAAATAGTATTATATCTTTTTTAAGGTTCACATTGAAATAATCATGACCAGCGGTACCCCCCCCCCCTCCCGAAGATATTTATGTTACTATATATATATACAATATGCCGTACAATATGTACATTGTTACAGCTATACAACCAATCAAAAAGCATGGCACTCACATATTCCATGCTGGTATGTGCCCACCAGCCTGATCTACAGTCCCCCCGACTGTAGATCAGGCTGCATTATCAGAATACAGCCGTTTTAAACTGCAGCCGCGCTGGTTGGTGTGCTCTGCTCACAGAGGTCGTTTTCTTTCGGTTCATGATGAAATGGTTTCTCTCCGAGGTCGGTAGCCGGATACTGCGTCAACGGTTGGCACATGGCAAGGTCTGACCTTGTACTGTTTTTTATTATGGAATAATCTTTTTGGATTGAAGGGGAAGTTTTAAATGGACGTTTCAGCAGCTTTCCTCGGACCATTGTGCCTCTAACAATAATTCCCCAGCGTATTCATTAATAATAAAGGATATGGGTTAAGACTTTCCCTTGGTGGGATCACAATAGGTTTTGTTCTGCCTGGAAGACACATTTAGTTAATTTAGAATTATTTGGTTTAACCCACACCATGCTGTGGAAGCATCGGTTTAGATAATATCCAGTAGCAGTTATTCCGATGAATGGGATTAAGGACTACATTGGGACTATTGGAGGAACTACGCTATCCCCGGTTTAGCAAAGCAGCTCAGCCCAGGAAGGGCGCATTGTGGGCCTTCTGTGGGACTCCAGGCAACCCCTGGATGTTTGTAATGAGGCCATTATTCATTCCATATGTTCAGTGTCTGCTGAGAGCCCCCATTGTAGCCCAACAATCGAGCCGTGAGAGGCGTTTAACCCCGGCGCTTCAAGAGGAGGGCGCCGTCTATTCTGTGACATCATGCGCAGTCCTAATACCTTGAATGAATCGCCTCCGACTCACTGACTGCAGCCCGCTGATTACAACAGGGCTGGCAAGGACGCATAACGCCTTTTCTGGATAGGATTGAGTTTTAAGGAGAAGTCATTTAGTCATTTCTACTCCTGAGCTGGTTTTAAACGGCTTAAGCGGATCGGCTCGTTTGCAGTAAATACACTGCAATTATATCGAGTGGCAATGACTAGATCAACAATAATCAGTCGTCAGATCCCATCATTCTCTACGTTTTGAGGCAGAAAGTTAAAGCTGACAACTAGCATTAGCCTCAATCCTGCAACATGTCTGGAAAGCTTTGTTGGCCGCTTATACGGTTTATTACACATCGCCTTTTGGGCTCAACAAAGAAATTGTAGACGTTGAAATGGAAGAGTCAAATCGACTTTACAAATCATATGTACATCGCTCTGTGGGCTCAATCACACCTACTTAAAGAATGATGCACTTTAAAGCTGATGTGATCCCGGTAAGCCATCAGGCCCCCCCCCCCCCTCGTGCTGTTGCAATGCACGATGCTGTCCCTGCAGATACAGCCGGCGTCCATTCGCCTTCCCACCGAGCATCGGGAGTTGTCATAGTACCGGTTGAGGAATGCCGCTTGTGGTCCCCGGGCTCTTTTGATGAGGACATTCTGGATAGGTTTTTTTTTTCTTTTTTTCCCTCCAGCTTTTCACCAAAGCCCGCCTTGGCAGCTCGGCAGGCATAATCTGGATTCTTTGCCATAGTTTGTTGCTTAGTGAAACAGTGTTTGGGGCTTCATGGTCTTCATGGAATCTTTACACGCCTCGCATGGTGGAGGTGGCGTTTGAGTAACCCAACACACGGTTATCAGCCGGTCACATGATAATTCTGCCTTAGCTATGTGCATTTACCGTTCCTGTTGTATGAAACACACAAGAGCTGAGAGTCACAGGATTTTAGTCAACTGAAAAGCTGATCAACCACAATGTGTCCCAACTCTGGTCAGCTTTCATGTGATAGTATCCCATTTCCGTTTTAAAGCTTAATCATTCAACAGTGCACCCTTCATCCGTCTGACGTCTCAATTTACTGCTCACCACCGGCTAAATTAGTGCTGAAGATAAGGGTGAATCAGTGAACAATGTAATCAATTAAAAATAAAAGAACATGCACCACACTCTTACACAATAACAAGGAGCTATGCACTTGTATTAGTTGTAGGCGGAAGCTTTGCAGCATGCCGAGCAGCGAGGGCCCCCTCCACTTCGACGTATTGATCTCCTCACCTGTTCCTCTCGCTGCAGGTTGTTTGACGTGTGCACGGTGTCGCGGACCGACAGGGAGACCAAGCTCACCCTGGTCTTTGAGCACGTGGATCAGGACCTGACCACCTACCTGGAGAAGGCCCCCGATCCCGGAGTACCACCCGAGACCATCAAGGTAACCCGCCCGCGTTGTTGTCTTGCTCTGGCTGCAGCGCCACAGCACGAGTGAGTGATCGGAGGGGAAAAATGATCTCCAGAAATCACAGGAGCCTTTCGAAGGGCAGCACATGTGGCAGATGGGCTCCAAATGAGAGACTCCCTGTCTTCTCTATTTTCACTCTGAGTTTACTCTGCGCTTCACACGGAGAGGAGAAGACGTGTGGGAGAAACAGGGTTTGAAGTCCCTTTTGTGTTTTAAAGACTTAAGAACTTCATTTGATGCCAACAATTGTACTCAGCAGCAGTCCCACCTCCGTATCAACGATTCCAGTAAAACGATTCAAACTAACTACAACCTATCCCGTTCTCAGAGTTATTAACCAAACCCGCCGAGTGTCCATTTACACTTTGGCAAAAGGTCGGAAGTGACTGTAGAGTCTCCTTTTTTTAAATTTTAGTCTTTCCCACACTAAAAAGCTCCTCATCGTGTTTCACCCCATGGTCCGCAGAAGTATTGTGCACAGCGTTATAAAAACGTCCGTCCCTGTATTTGGAATATAGCGCCGCGAGTTTAAAGTGTCACACTTGAAAATGGAGAAGTGGTGGAAGCTTGAGACACCGCTGTTTTTTTTTACCCCAGGGCCGGGCTTATGCCTGAACGTTTCTGTGTAGGCCCGTGATGTTGGTGGGACGCCGTGCAAGAGTAGACGAGTCGGGCAGATCACACCCGAAGGCCTTTCCCAGGTCTCCCGCTGAAGTCCGATACGCTAGTGCGGCGCTCGGGTTTCTGTGGACGTCTCGCCGCGGTGGGGATCTCGTGTCCACCGGGATGCTCTGCGTCAAATGTTCTACTCTGTTGAACTGCGATTGCTAAATCATCCAGTTGCATCAAAAATGCGAATTCAAAGCATTTGAAACGAGTTGAGGAGTTGATAGAAAATGTATCTGCACCGATTGGATTTACCGTTTGATCAATTGTTCGAGCTTTTATAAAGTTAAAAGTAGCAGCAATCAGTAACAGTTCTGACGTTAAAAAAAAGGTCTTGGAGAGCAGGTCGCTAACGCCTCCTCCTCCTCCTGCTTTCTCCTAACATCCATACAGCTGGAGTCTTGAGGGGACAAAGGAACGATGTTGGAGTGACAAGATGACACAGGCACCATCCCCTTTTATTTCTAGGACAGTGGACACTGAACAGTAACTCCCACCCCTCCCATATCGCCCCCTTTCCTAGCAACTTAATTCCCCCCCCCCGGCTATACCAGATGACACTAAAAGGATCACAGTCTAGAAATCCCCAAATCTGCCACTCCTGTGCTCATCCCACCCAATCTTAACCTATTGAAGTGTTTTGCTAAAGACTAAAACATAAAAAAAAAAACTTCAGCCTCCGTTGAGGACAGGAAACCAGAAAAATAACCGGCAAAAACAATCTGCCCCCAGCATCAGACCACCCCACCCTGCCCCAGCCCGTCTATTTAAGCCCTCCTCCCTCCACCACCCACTCAGCCTTACTCAGGCTCAAGACCCACCGCATGGCCATTGATGAAAGCGGTCCTCCTCCAGGAATCAAATGAGCTGGAAGGACATCAAGGAGCCGGGCCGCCCCGGCCTCGCCGCCGCTCAGCCGGGGCAGCGCTTGGGTCTTACCCACCCTCCTCCTCCGCATGGCATCGTCCAAGCCTCCGCAACTCCATTCTCTGGGCCCATAAAGAGGGGGGAGGGGGGGGGGTTAATGAAGCATGGGGAAGGAATTACACCAACGCTAACCGGCAGATGTCCCATATTGTGCCGAGCTACAATAAACAATATGGCTGCCTCTGGGGCATTTGCATTAGAAAGGGAGGCACACTCAGAAAGCCATGTTTTGACTGCATCTCGCGGAGGGCTGACAACTTTTTTTTTTCCTGATCCGCGTGCTTTTTCGGGGTCAGTTCTGTTGCCAACTTTGTAGGGTTTTTTTTTCTTTTTCTGAGGCCGATGTGTGTTAGGCAACTCTTGTGAGTCTCGTTGTTGCTGAAATCCACTTTGTGTGACGGGATGGCCCACGTTAGCTTTCCGGGCCACGTGTGGTCTTAAATTCTGCGTTAATGTGGTAAATTTGGCCCCTACGATTTTCCGAAACATGTGTATGCCCCCTTTTGAAACTCAGTTATGCTGTTGAACCTCATCTGAATACCTGTCATCGCTCAGTTGTGCGGGCAATCGGCTCTCGGGCCAACGGGGCCAAGATTGTTTGTGTGTTTATCCAAGAGTCACACTTCTGAGATAATTAGTGTTTACTAGGAAACGCTGCTGAAAGGAAGCACGGTGAAATGGCTATTTAAAGCAGAGAGGAACTGATGGAAGGGGGGCAGGAGGGGAAGGGGTGGGGGGGTGGGGGTGGTGCTATTGTGTCAGCCCCCCCCTACACAGATATACACCAAATAACCAACTGCCCGCCTCTCTCCTATGGCCCTGTCGGCCTCCTGCCCTCCTCTGTGGGTCATGGATGGATGGAGACGTAGAAAGGAAGGTCTGTTTATGCATCCTGCCTGCCCTTGGTCAGAGGGTACACACACTCACACACACACACACACACACCAAGGGACCCTTGCACAGTTTAAGGGGCGTACACACAAGTGGAAATGTAGATACACACAACCCAAAGGCACATCCAGTTTGTGTGTCTACAAACACACACACACACACACACACACACACACACACGACTCCCCATCTCCACAGCATTGTGTGGGGCGTCCCGTCTCCTCCTCTGTGGCCGGCACAGCAGCTAGCCCCACGCCGCTCGCTAATGTTTTCTGCTTGAGTGTGCAGACCCCTTTGACTCACTCACCAGCTGGTGGGCCGGTGAATAGAGCAGCGGGCTCAGCTCCATGTCACTTGTGAGGTCTTGGCGGAGGCTTGTTGGGGGTGTGTGTCGGGGTTAATGTGTGTGCGAGAGAGAGAGAGAGAGAGAGAGAGAGAGAGAGAGAGAGAGAGAGAGAGAGAGAGAGAGAGAGAGAGTGGGAGGGGGGTCGGCGGGGGATGCACTGTCCAGGATGCAACACAACATCACGTCCACATTGTCTTCTGTAATTTTCCAAGTCGATGATTGGGACCTACGTTTATGCTCACATAAATAAGCCGTTTGAATAAAAGTAAAGTAAATTGAGATTTGAGTGAATTGAGTTGAAATATCTGCCTCGCCACAGTCCTTATGTAAATACTTTTTGTATTTCTCTCAAACAGGTATGGGACCTGTTTGAGAGTTTTTCGGTTTGAAAAGAACAAGTCTAAGCTGGTTTAAGATGTTGTTACTTTTGCCAGCGTGTGACGGGCGCAGCGTCTCCGGCCACTTCTGAGATCCACTTTTGGTCATAAGAGGAGAACAAGTGTCAATTAACTCGAGCAGGACAGCTGCTGAGAAACAGCTCCTTGGTTGTACAGCCCAGGGCCTCCTTTTCTGTGTGTGTGTGTCATCAAACATCTGCCACAGTCAACAAGAAAAACACATGCCTCCTCTGGTGAACTGCCTCCAATGTCTCAGCCTTTGTGCTCAACGTCTCACCACCGGCTCTCGTTCAGGCCTTTAGTTGCCCGGTTGGACGGAGAAGTGAAACGTGCTCAATGTCGAGGTTTTGAAAAAACAATTAAGGCCGAACTACCTAGTGAATCAGATTCATGATGAGATTCGTTATATAGAGCCCCATATTCCACCATGTAGTCAGTGCTGAATTCCTCACTGTAGCAATTCTGTGTCCTTGCCATGTTTACAACCCCCCCCCCTCTTTGTTTGGTCTGTTTTGTTGTTTCTCAGGATATGATGTACCAGCTGCTCCAGGGGCTGGACTTCCTGCACTCGCACCGAGTGGTTCACCGCGACCTGAAGCCCCAGAACATCCTGGTGACCAGCGGTGGACAGATCAAACTGGCCGACTTTGGTCTCGCCCGCATCTACAGCTTCCAGATGGCGCTCACCTCTGTGGTGAGTCGTGCTCTTCGTATCTCTGGTTCCTCCAGTAGTTCTAGCCTAAATAAGAGACCTAAAGCTGGGTCACATGATGTTTGAACTGGGTCGTAGACGCAAATAGACTCAGACGGGGGTAGGAGGGCGGGGGGGGGGATATTACATGATCTAAAATATTTGTGTGTGACGTCATATCTGCACCTGGTTACTTTCAAACGGAGCACTACATCTGCATCCTTATTCCTTTACTTCACTACGCTTTGTTCCTCAATGCATGCAATAAAAGCTTCTTATTGAGGGAATAGGTGAGATGGAGGTAGTTTGCATGAACCTCTTTTTTTCTTTTAAAGTGAACATACACAAAGAAATGAGCAATGTGAAAAAAAAGGGAAAGTTACAGCAACTTAATGTGTCCTTTTCCCCACCTTCCGTTTCCTCCTCCCTGTATCAATGAGTTGCTTCTTCTTTTACACTCGTATTTATTCATATTGAATTGACTGAAACAATAGACCTTTGATATGCTTTTATCATTGCGCCTTTACATTTTTGCCGCACTCAAACTTGCGCCAACATTTCTCATCAAGGCACACTTGCACACACACACACTTACACACACACACACACACACACTGAAGCACTCACACACTGTCTGCCCTCCTCGCATCTCCAGAGAGTTAGATAAAAGCGTCTGATGTGATGGAGCGGGGCACTGGCGGGGCATCGGCCGGTAGCGCCGCAGCCCTGAGCCAAGTGATAGGGTTTCTCTGTGTAAAGTGAGGAGGCCCGTCCCGCCGACCCCTCTGTGGCCGTCGCACACACAGGGATGGGGCAGACGGGGAGAGACAGACGCCCCCTCCCTTTTCCACCGGCGGCGCTTTGATGTCCGACTGTTGAGCCCGGGGCTCTGATGACCAGATAAAATGGAGAGGGAGACTGAAAGGAGTCTTTGGAAGAGGAGGAGATGAGACTTTTTAGATTAAGGTGGTCGGACACAGTAGCTCAGTGGCTTGTTGTGAAGGAGAAGGGTTTCTCACATTCCCTCCGATGCACGCAGCCACCGCACCGATCACACCGACCGATGTGGAACTCTCAAGTTCATTCAGGGTTTTTGATATTGTCAGTACTTAAAAGATGAATTTCGGCAGCAACGTTCTTGACATTTTTCGAACTATGTGAGTAGTTTTTTTCTTAATTTGTAGGTGTCAAAGTGCCTATTTTCACAGGACATTGAAATACTTAATAATGCGTCTAATTAATTTTTTAAGTTAGGGTTACTCACCCAATCTGAGCCACTAAAGTGATGGGAAGGAGTTTGGTGACACGGCCGTTTTTATTTTTACTATGCTGACTTAGCAAAGCTCCTGGGAACTTTAGTCAGGCTCATCCAGTAGTGCAGCATCTGCCCATCTAAAGTAAATACAAACATCCTCTGGGAAAGAATGCAATGTTCCCAGTGTGTCCATTAAGCTGCCGCCATCAGATGCACACGTGCAACTGTGCTCCTGTCACTACACAACAGCGGGTAAGCCGCCGGGCGAGAGGACAAGAGAAGGTGCCCCTCCCTCATTTCTTATGGCTTTTGGGTCCTTGGGTCCGTTTAACAAAAATCTAAATATTATCACTATGTTGTGCTAATTAATTCATACTGAACACCAAGAACTTGTAGATTTTAATGAAGCAGGTATCATACAACACTTCAGAGAGTATGCAAAGCTGCTGGCAATTATTAAATAAGCTCAACATTGAGAGCAATACCATAAACAACTACCTTTTAAATGTAAACCTTTGGTGGAGGGAAGTCTACCTGGACACAATTGACTGCACGTCAGGCGCAATTTGCATTGTTAGCATTGTTGACTAATAGTCGCTGGTACTTTCACCAGTTTATTTCCACCGTTTATCATTGAGATCCATGGTAATACACAGCTAACTATCAAAAAGGAAGACGGGCCTCACCATGGAATTTACATAGTGTTACACAACATTTGGGGTGTGTGTGTGTTTCACTGGAGGTTTTACTTAATTTATGACTAAATGAGAACGGTTTCTGCCCGGGTTGAATGGTTGGGAATTCACCTTTATGGCAAATATTTGTCCCTGAAACTAATCGTTAGACACACAAGGACACTAAATGTGTTTGTGCACCCACTCACACGCTTATTTCCTTTCTTGGCTGTACAGATTGGGCCACAAAAATGTGTGTGTGTGTGTGTGTGTGTGTGTGTGTATGTGTGTGTGTGCATGCGCACGCACGTTAGTGCATGCATGCGCTGGAGTGGAGGGCTGCAAAGGGAGCACAGGATATTTTGGTTCTAGATGAATGTTCCTGTCTCTGGAATCCCCCTATCAGTCCAACACACACACACACACACAAACACACACACACACACACAATCTCCATTCATCCATTCGGTGTTTCCTCTTGCTAAATCAAAGCAGATAATCTGCGCTGTATGCGGCGCACATGTGCACAAATGCCGTTTAAGAGGATCTTCCTCTTTGCCCAACCGAACAGCAGTTGCTGATTTAGTCACCTAATGCCACCGTTACTGGCAGACAGATGGGCTTTGGAGAACCGCAGTTGCTTAAGCGAACAAGACACTTCTCTCTCACTTTCAAAGTGATTCGATTTAGCACCTCGACAGACAAGACGGCCGAAGTGTGCATTTACATAAAGTCCTCAAGAAGAGTCCCTTTCTCCCTTTTCTTAAAAATGTTCCTCCGGTGTCAATAACCGAAAGCAGCCACTCCGACGACTTTTGAGTGCTGCTTGAACTTTTACTTTTGGTGATGAATTTGCTTTCTCACCTAGAAACTCGCCCGGTTCTAAATATGTCATTGACCAAAAACGTGTGTGTGTGTGACGGATGGCCCCGTTGCCATCACCCACCTACCGTGTTGTGCATATTTCACCCTCCCTGAAAGGGAGAGAGCGGGAGAGAAGGAGTGAGACCACCCATTGGTTTGGTACCGGGGTCCAGATTAGGCCCCCCCGGCCCCCCGCTCCGGCAGTCCCTGGAGATCCGTTGCTTTGTTGATGGTTTTTTAATGACCCCAATCTGGCTATGGGCTCATTGTGCGCCCTTGAGTGACAGGCAGATGGGCTGATGGGTTAATCTGACATTCCAGAAAAGAAGTGGAGAGGGAGACTTTTGTTTTATTTTTATCCATCTCATTGAGATCCCGTTTCTGCTAGAGCACTTTAGGGAAAGACCATTAAATGTTGAATTGGGGGGGGGGGGGGGGGGGGGCATAAACAGCCACAGAGTGCACTTTCATGTGATAAAACATTTTATTTGGGGAGGTTTGCAGGTTAAAGACAGATCATTTTAAAAGCCCAAGTTGAATCATTACGAATGCAACGAATGAGTCTAACTCATCACCGCCTCACATGCAAAAATCTACACTTTAAATTACAGCAGCACCATTTTCAGGGCTGGTGTTTGAGACACACTTACAGAAATAAATAAATATGTATTTTTTTAAACCACATTTAATGTTTTTTCACCAATGATGGAACATATGGATATGTGGTTAGTGTTGCGTGTGGACGTGTGCGCCGTCATCGTAGCGCCGTGTTGTTTACAAATTATTTAGCCCTGGTGTTCTGTAAATGAACACTGATTAATTTTGGATACGGATCCAATCAGTTAACAAACAAACCGCATACTTGCAAAATGAGAAATGCAAGTTTCAAGCGATGACGAATGAGGAATATCTCTGCTGTTCGTCGGCACTATTCATTACATTTAAATCGGTGTCATTCGTGTGCAAATCATGAAACCCCCCCATTATTCTGCCAACCGGCTACGGCCCTCCTTCTCCAGAGCCGGATGAAACCAACAATCCTAATTTTCCTACGTATCGTTACAATGACCGCAGAAACCGTTCGGTGTGTGTATTCTACTGTAGTCCTACTACAGAGTGACACACTGTCCCCCCCCCCCCCCCCCCCCGAGATGCAACAGTGGACGGAAAGGTCAATGAGGACATGAAATCAAACTGAAGCCCTAACCTGAGCCACATTGAGGCCACTCGCTGTCGAGCCCCGTTGTTTCTTTTCTGGGGTTTCTGTTTTCTTTTAAGATCAAAACCAAAATGAACAGAGGGGTTTCCGTAAATTCAGTTTAGTACTGCAAATGTTTCTTGCCTCTCTGAGCTCATCTTAAGTGACTCTGTGGGGTCAGATTGTGGTGTTTATTGAGTAAAGGGAATTTTAGGACGGCTTAACTGGGCCCCTTTTTGCAGTTTCTTTCCAGTAAATGAGGTGACTTCAAATGACCCAATTGTTTTTACCATTGTTAGCTTTTTAAAAATAGAATCTTGTCATAGTTTCCTTTTTTTTTAATTCTGTTTTTGCAGAGAAATGAAATCGTGACCTGATCAAAGGTATTTCCCCAATGCTCCCCCCTCGCCCGACTGCTCGTAGCCCTCCCACTACGCTTACCCGAATTAGACACCCGTATCTCAGACGACATTAAACGAATTGAAACCAGATTTCCTGCCCACGCTCAAACAGCAGAGCGGCATTTAACAATGCAGAGCTTTCAGGAGTTCACTATGAGCGTGTCTCATGTTTGGGCCCGTGTTTGGCTATGAGTTAACATCTGTCGGTGTGGATTCTCACAAGATGGTGATGAAAATGAAGATGAGCTGCCTGCAAGTCGGCAAATCACGTGTTTCTTGAGGATTTATTTTGGTCGTTACTTTCAATCGACCAAGCTGCCGTACATCCTCACTGTGCAACAGGCTGCGGGGCAACACACTCCTGTGTGACTAAGAAAATTCTCTGCGACGACCGATCGGACCGCCGTCTCCGCAAATCTCTCCCACTTGCCAGAAAATCTGTTTCTACTCCGGACAGACGGAGGAGAGGAGGTCGGGCGGAGCGAGAGAGGGGGGAGAACCCTCGCGCCGCACGCAGGAGAGCACGTGCAGCGCTCGCTGGGAATGTTTAGATATCTCCTCAAACCGCTCCGCATGGGGAGAAAGAAAAAAAGGAAAAGGGAAAAGTCCTCCTCTATGCTTTGACTGCAGCCGGCTGGAGCAAAAACGGGGCACACACACACACACACGCAGTTCACACATACACACATTCAAAGGCAGACGATTACATTGTTATCAATGTTTGCACGGCACATTCGGTAGACACATATTTCGCGTACACATTGCAGGTTTTTCTTTTGTTCCGCGTGCGTGTGTGTGTGTGTGTGTGTGTAATGCGACCTCCCGCACACACCGGCATCTGAATATTAAAGCCTCGTCTGTACCAGCAACGGGAAGAGGAGGGGAGAGAGGAAGAAGAAAAAAAAGAGAGAAGAAATTACAGCATATATCAGGAATTTTCCAGCTAATGATGTGCGGATGTGGTAGCGCTGGGGAGAGAGAGCCCCTGACTGTGCTGTCTTTGTTTCGCTCGCCGAGGGCCCCATGCAGCATTCCTGTTCACTGTGCATACTTTGGCAGCAGTTGCGGTGCCCCCTTTTTTCTGTTTTACTGTATACAGTCGGTGTGCTGCTCTTGCACTTTTCTCACAGGGCTCGTCGCTCTGTCTCCCCTCCCCCCCCACCACCTCTCATCTATTCTTTTTTAAATCTTGTTTCTCCTCTTCCATGTTTCCTTTCTCGGCCCGTCGCTGTGGACCGTAAATTGTCCTTGTCGCAGCGCAAAAGGAAAGAGAGGGAAAGTGAGGGAGGAGTGAAATAATGCTGTTTACAACATGGCTGACTGCTAAAGCTTCGAATGGGCCTCTCTGGAGACGCAGCCTCGGCTCCACTGTACTCTCACAGTGCATAGTTTTGCTCATATTATTATTACTATAACATCCGTTCGCCCTTCTCCCATATACGTGGGGCATGCCGATGCACTCCGGAGCCTCGCTGCCTTAGATTCACAGAGGAAGACTTTAATTTGGGACGGGTTGCTTTAGTCAATCTAATCGAATTGTAGCTCAAGACGGGCAACAGGCGAGCCAAATCCAGAAGGAGTCAACTGCACTCAACATGTACTCCACATCATCCAGTAATTACCGAAACCACCCCAGCTCTTAATTACCATTATAACTTGGTCTCCAAAGTTCTTGTCTGTTCCGTGTGCACATATTTGAAGTCGGTATGCGTCTTTGTGTGCACTGGTGCTCTTTCATCCTGGGCTTCATCAGCGTGAGGGAATGTAAACACGGGCCCCCGGCCAAGCGCCATCGGGCCCAGCACCTCTGCGCTCCTCCCCCGGGGCATCAGGCCGCTTTGAGAAGTCCACGTGCAGAGTGACATGACAGCGTTTCAGGACACGGCAATGGGAGTTGAAAGGGTGGAGGGATGAAGAATGGACCCAATTGTCCCGTTTTTATATATATATATATAGGTGGTCACATAATGCATGCACCCCATTGTCGCAGTGTGCATGCACAGTGTGCTGTGGCCGTGCACGTCCGGATGTTGAAAGGCCGGCAACTTTGGAGGTCTGGCCCAAGAGGTCAGGAGGTCCTGAGGGGAAGGGGAAGCCATTTCCTCCTGAAGCAGAGCAGGCCTCAGCAGTGAGGAGGAGGAGGGTGGTGGTGCTGAGGGGGAGGATGCTCTCAGTAGAAAGGAATTCCCAGCATGTTGTCCTTATAATCTGGAGTCAGCTTCACACACTGTCGGCCTCTCTCTCTCTCTCTCTCTCTCTAACGCCTCCCCTTTGGCTTTTTCTGTTACCATGCGGAAGGGGAGAAGGGTGTCAGATAGGCAGAGAGACGGCTTGAAAATTCAAGGCAGCTGACCTAAGAGCAAAACACTGTATTGCACAGTTAAGGGCTGAACTCACTCTCTCGTGCCTGATTGTCCCACATACTGTATGTGTGTGTGTGTGTGTGTGTGTGTGTGTGTGTGTGTGTGTGTGTGTGTGTGTGTGTGTGTGTGTGTGTGTGTGTGTGTGTGTGTGTGTGTGTGCGTGTGTGTGTGTGTCTGTTTTCATGGTAAAGAAGAGGGCGAGCAGGAGTGGGGCATGAAGGGAGATGTGAAGCAGAACAGAGAATGAAAAGGGTGAGAAAGAGACTGAGGAAGAAGGAATGCAAACGTGGTCATAAGGAGAATAATGAAGAGGACAGAAGAAGGTTCAGAACCACGTTGCAATAGTGGAATGTTTTTTTTTTCAACATTCGGACCACAGTGCCTTTTGTAGCATTAGTTTTGACGTTAAGTGGAGTTGACTTGAGACTTCCTTGACACAGAGACAGTTGAGTATTTTATGGAGATTGAAACTGTGTGTTAAAAACATGCATTCATGGATATGGCAGGCTTTCCAACTGTTGCATAAAGACTTTACTGCATTTCACAGTGTTTGCAGAAACAGACAGCGAACGAGAGGTAATAGAGGTCCAGAGGAGCGTGAGCGACGTTGGAGTGTTTTTGTCTGGAAATAGGTTCAGTAGGTTACGTGGAACTTTTCGAAAAATGAATGTTTATATTTGTGGTCCATTTGTGTTTAGCGCACACTTTTATTTGTGCAAACGCTTCTGTGACCCGTGGTCATTCAACAGACTTTCAAAATGATAATTACTAATAATAACTGTCAAAGCGCAATAAAATAATTGTTCGGCATTAATTATTTAATGCAAAATACTGCGTTAACTTGCCTAGTCCTAGTCTTAATGTCTTAACCTTTTTAAATGCTTGTACAGATGCATGCTAAATAAAAAGCATGCATCTAAAAAAAGCATTTCCCTGCAGTGCAAGTACTGAAGAGAAATGTTCAAAGCAGCACCGTGTGTCTGGGTGCATGAATGCGTGATACAAGTCTCAATCTGCAGTTGCGGCCGGGTTTTCGAGTAACTCTGCCTTTGTAGCGGGGCGGATGTACCCCGAGCTCGAGCGCTGTGGTTCTTCCTAGAAGGCTCTCCGTGCGCATTGGTGTTCGACCCTGCGCTGACTAGATTCTGCAGGTCTGCTGACTTCATGCAGCTGACAGAAGTCGCATCGATTTGAGCCTCAGAGGAGGGTTTCGACGAGGGAACTTGCGCATGCATTCACAATTTACATTATTTTACTGGTCGGTGATGTGAGGGTAATCTGAAAGAATAGCATGTTCGAAAGCAGTGTCGCCTTTTCCTACCTCGAAGAATCTTCAGCAACCCGTTTTGTTGGGCAGCTCTGCAGCTTTCATTCATGCTTTTCTTTGTTTTTCAAAAGCTTGAACCAATGACTGCCTGAGTCATCGGTTCAATCAGTTCATTCTGAGCACATGTCTCATATCTGGTCACGTAGTTCAGCTGACGCATCTCAGCCGACTTGCCTCAACTTCCTTGCTCTTTCCACTGAGGCAGGAAGCAGGAGACAAAGTATCACACATCTGCAAAATGCTGCCCCGGTTCTATTAATAGTGTCATTCAGTTTAGAAGAAAGTAATGTGACCAGACTCTTTATTCCTCTTCTCAGTCTCTGTTTACTGCCTTGCTGAAGAATTCCAACTTCTGGCTAGAATAATGCCACTTTTTGTAGTGGAGCTCTTCTCCTGGGCGGGTTATGAACCATCACCAAACTGAAATCCGCCACACTGGAACATTTTGGTGCTTTGAGCTAAATGCTAACATCAACATGCTACGGTGCTCACAGTTACAGTGTCAAGCAGCTGGTATGTATGTGGTGTCAGCAGGACGTTGGCTGATTGGATTGTCATTAGTTTTTGAAATGTTTGGTCGTAAACCAAATAGTCTGACAAAAATAACTGCTGACCGGATGATGGCACTGCTGACGCTCACTCTGCTGGCACGGCTACAACACAAACCAATGGAAATGACATTAGGCAGGAATGAAAAAGTGCACTTACAGGGAGGAAGTGAAGGGAGGAAAATCACTGGGAGGTGTATCACTAAAATAGACCTCCACCAGCGAAGGAAATCTTGTCCAAAAGTATACAAACAATGACTGCTTAGTCTTAAGTCATTTCTCAGAGGGCACTTGAGCGCTAGTTCATATTTGGCTAGCTCCATCATTCCAAGATCATTGCACTTAGGTTGCACACACACACACACACACACACACGTACACACACACACACGGGCCTGTAGGCGAGATCTAAAAGCCACGTGGCGTCCTCCCACGGAGAGTGCAATAAGGATATCTAGGTGACATCGCACTCGTTTGGTTTCCAAACATTTGCCTCGGACTCTGCGACCCCGATAAGCGCTCTGCACGGCCTGTTGGGAGGATCCGCGGCCAAAAGCTGTTGGAAAAATGTGGAGTTTAGGAAAGCACCTGGAACCCGTCCACTCTCCTTCTAGGGGTCACTGAGTTTCGTCTGGAGGCTTTCCGTACTGTAGCTGTTAACAATGCCTGCTTTCCTGCAGGCTACACACACACACACACACACTCTCAGAGCTTCCAATAGAGTTACAGGGACACATTTGGAAACCCGGCTTGGTGTGAAGGGGCACAAAATGGCTGCCGTAACACCTCCGGTGGGTGCAGGGTTGCTCGATGCGGGACGGACGGGACGGTGTTGACACTCGGCACGATGTACGCGAGACATCTGCCGGGTTTAATCCGCTGAAACATTATGTCGTTATTGTAACAAGTACCACCGACCGGTTGGGTTGCCGTGGAAAGTTTGTGTGATGTGTGTGAGCTGGGAGACGCATCCTGCCAGGTATGACTTCATGTCTTATGTAAGCTCAAGATGAGGGGGGAGAAAGCACTAACCCTGCATGTGCGTGCATGTGCGTGTGTGAACTCAATCATGGCGACATCTTCTTAATGATACTGGCAGCTACATGTGAAAAAAAAGGAAGCGTTTGAATTGTTTCTTTTAGTCTTTAACGTGTGTGTCTGTGCATGTTTTAACCCCCTTCGATGCTGTGCGTTGTAGGTGGTGACACTGTGGTACCGAGCCCCGGAGGTGCTGCTCCAGTCCAGCTACGCCACACCGGTGGACCTGTGGAGCGTCGGCTGCATCTTCGCCGAGATGTTTAGGAGAAGGTGGGAGGAAAGAGCGTTTTAGGGATCGGGCCTGGGGCGATGAGGCCGCAAACACAACATGACAGTGCAAAATAAACATAACTGTTTCGGGTGACATTTTGTCTACATGCATGCACACGTGCAAAATAATTTGATTAAGATGGTAGCTCGATTTAACAGTTTCATCTGATAGATTTAAAAGCTTCTGCTTTATCAGTTGAGATATTTATCTAAAATGTCACGGTCATGCGATTGCATGCATGCAAGCCAGCAACCTCCGGACTGGCTGGTCCAAAGATGTCACATCAGCATCTGAAACCAGACACACGACTTTCCATTCCAGTGAATTTAAGTCGAAGACGCTGCAGAAGCACCTTATTCCCACGTTACGTTCCTCCTTCACTGTGCTGGTTTTGCATTGAAAACGCAACCAAAAGTGTGTCGTACACGTAGACTGTTACACACCCTCAGACATGCAACAGCACGAGATCTCTGCTACATACAGGCCTGCCCTGCCGTATATGGCTTGTTGTGCTCTAATCATAGCTCAATCTTTGGTTGTCGGCCAAGTGTGAATTGTATTGCTGAACTGACACTGCATTGGGTGTCACCATTTGTCTTGAAGTTGTCGTACGCACGAAGAAGAAGGTATACTAAAACAGTTTGCAGAAAACACAATTTGCAGCAGTGTAAATCTCTTTAAAACGTTGAAGTGTAGTACACTGAGGTCAGGCCGTCATATGGATTGTCAGACCCTTTACTGACGTTCTCCATGGTAACTGTTCATGGCAAAAGATTATGATCAGTGATCTGCATACACAAGCGCATGTCTCGGCACAGAGGCAACGCCATCTGGGGGAGAAGCATTATCCAAGCTGTAACTTCCATCACAGCTGGTTTAGACTACTGACCTACACGCCGTGATGCCACCACCACACCACACAGAGAACGGGCTACAACAAACTGAAATAACATCCGCAGGAGCATGTAGCACCGCCCGAGTCTCTTCAGGATGAACAATCCGCTCCGTATCTGAGTCCAGTCCAGATTGCTACAGAGGCTAGCTGGTACGCGGGGACCATGAACGTGACACCTTCCTCTTCACCTCCTCTCCCTGGATGACAGCCAGGACAGAGAGCCTCCATTTCCTCCTGTAGTCGACAAAAGCATTAGGTGTGCTGATGATGTGCCTCAGTTGATGGCTTCTTGCGCCCTGTCACAATAGGCAGTGTATATAAGTCAGTACGTAAGGCAGTCACCGTGATGTCACCCAGTGTTGTTTTCCTCCAGACCGAAGTTGTAAAGCCGTAAGTCGTCATTTTGACGTGTCGTTCTTTTGGGACTAGAATTGACACAAGCGTGTACAACTCAACAGAACGCTGAATAAGACATTTTTAAGCGACGTCCTAAAGCATTTCCTGCTTTGGGCTGTTTTACTCAGTTTACTCGGACCAGATCTTAATAAATCACTAGTATTATAAATAAATCAAGCTACAAGTAGTCCGTAATTTATCAGAGCCGCCCGCATAAGACAACGTTCTTCATCAGTCCTCTGTACTCAATCACACGTCTTAATATGGTGATTACTTCCATTTTGCTCAAAAATACATTTATTACTTTTTAATCTTAATTCCTTCAAAGCCTTCACCGCACAACGAGTGGGAACCGGCCACGTTGGCGGTGCCAAACTGCAGTTAGATGTTTAATCGACAAAGACCTGCTGCCGTCGTTGGGGAAATCGGTTATTTGGGTGTCTCTTAAACGTTCCAATGTTTGCACAAAAAGGCACCTGTCAGATGCGTTGTGAGCAGTGAGCAATCACATTTCGGTTGACTTATCAAACCATTACAGAAATGACAGGCCGACTGCTGTGGTTGCTGAACGCGAGTCAAGATCCTGCTTCTTGGTCTGCGTATTTTGTCAGTTTGTGGTCGAACAAACTGCACTGCAAATAACGGCCCCCTTTTCTAAAAAAGAAAGAAAAGATGTTCAACTGCATGTCATGGGAAGGAAACACAATGGCAGACCGACACACTTCATTTCACATTAATATATTTCTGTACAACCGTTCAACAGTACGCCCCAATTGTAGTGGTGTGTCTCGCAGCAGATAAGAACAGTCTTTTTGAGGTAGGGCTCAGTGCCAGGAGGAGCAGCCCTGCCTATAATTCATGCTTCCTTCCCCAACCGTCCTTACACTCAAGCATGCAGCGCCTCGCGCAACAACGCTGCACGTGGGACTTAGTGGGGGATACGGTGACTCGGGGTGAAGCAAGTGTGTAGACTTAATGACAAATGCACAGGAGGAGCGGTATAAGGACGGGATACCCCTTTTAGATTTGGGGCTATTTATCTTAAATAAGAGGTCTTGTTTTCAGATAAATTAGCAACTAATATGGGAGGGGTCTGCGTTATTCGTGGTGAGCTGCTTTTAGAAAGACCTTTTGATGAACGTTACGCTCATATTTACAATACGACAACTCAGTAGACGATATTTCAGTAGTATGTCGAGCCTTTGATTCATTGAGGTGAACGGCAGTTGGATGTACTTAATGGCCAACTTGACAAGTGGTGGCGCATTATGAGGCGTCACAAAGGCATTTTATGGCCTTGCAAAGTGTGCGCACATGCACCAAGGAACGTGTGGCAAATTACCATGTAATTGCCCACGTTATCGTCTGCATAACAAAGCACACGGATGATGTAGCATGTACGGTTATGCATTATGTGGAAAGGAGATAGTGTTCCTTTAAGGCCAGGCCCAATTAGATTGCAGTGAGGTGTGTGTGCAAGTTGGCCAGGTTGAGGTACTTCTTACCTCCCCCTGACACAACCAGTAAGCTGTAAAAAGCTTTAGTGTGTGTGTTTTCGCCATCTGGCACCTGTCCCACTTTGCCTTAAGGCGGAAGGCAAGGCAGAGCCCTTTAATGCCAACAAACACAAAATACACTCTCTCGCTCTCTCCCTCTCTGGAGGTGATTAAGATGGCTTTTTAAAAGGCCACTTGTTAGAGATTAAAGGGCACCTGGGAGAAACAGTGAATGAAAGCTAAGAAACGCACGATCGAGGGAAAGGAAAGAGCAAGAGAGGATAAGTAAAGGTCTGAGGACCTTACCTTGAAAATGTGCTGTTTGAATCATAACCATTAGCATTAGTTAAAGTCCCACTGGGAAGTGACTGCTCAACTCCCCCTATAACCTTATGTTACAAGTCACAATTATCCCCATCCAACGTCCAGAATATCTGCTTTATGACTCATGGAACTTGAGTTTCGCCCCTCCGAAAGCCACCCCCTCTCTCCACTTCCATTATCAAACATGCAAACGTAACAAAAGGAACCTCCTTTAATGACTGAAAAGAGTTGGCAACTGGTTCTCTGAGGAATTTGAGCAAATATCATGCAAGTCTGCATCTGCGCGGCTGGCCTGGTCGCGGTGAGTCACGGTTCAAGTGAATGGGGGAAAGAGCACCGGCTTGTTGACATTCCTCCAATCGAAAAGGTTGAACGGGTGTTGTGTAAATGGTCTGGGATAGGCCCCCGCGTCCGTGTGGACTTTCTCACGACGATGAATCCTTACAGAGACAAACGCACGCCCACCTATGCAGGCGAGGCAAGCCTTTTGGCGGAGGGACTGGCGTACTCGAGCGACTCGCAGCACTCACTCGGTCGCTCTCCCTGCGTTTCCCACCCGGTCAGAGGGGCGCGCTCACGTGCAAACATGCACCAGCGCATTCCAGAGGTGGTTTCGGTGGAATGTGGGACAGAGACGTGCTGGCACTAAAGGAAGCGTGACTCAGCTGCCTATCCCAACCCAGCCCCCCCACCTACCCCCCTTTCTGCCTCTTGGGTATAGGTACATATGTGCACATGCAATGCCAAGTGTCGGGTACAATCTCTTCTTTGCACCCTTTTTTTTCGCGTTGAGCAACTTGATTGTCTGCAAATGTGACAGTTGTTGTGACAGTAGTGAGCACTATGAGTTGTCCTCCTCCAACAAGCCACTCCAGGTTTAGAAATGGCCCGCTAGGAATTATCAGACCTACTTGTTCTGGCACGATGACTTTGCTTTTGCAACGCTAAGAACTGGTTTGGTTTTTATCTTGAATGGCTTTTAAACCTCAGATTATCCTGCAAGACCCAGGCGTTGCGGTCGTCTTTCAGTTGGATTGGTTTGAAGCGAGGGTTCAGGAGAAAAACTGGCACATCCATTGGTTCAGGATGCCAGTTGTGAATAACTGAAACGAACATGCATCTGGAGTCCACTTCCGAACCAAAGCATGTGACCGAGAGTTTGCAGGCACTGTAGAAAAAATTCCCAGTGTCTCAGTCCGTAGGAAAATGTGGGTGTCGAGCTATGCAAAGCTTCCCGCCGGTGGGAAAACCCAGGGAGCACACGGTGGCTATCTCTTCTTCTGACTGCAGTGAAGTGGGGCGCACTTGAAGCGCCTTTTGCACCTTAATACAGGATGCAAAAAAGCACCTTTGTGACCTTATCCTGCGTTACATTGACATCTGCTGGCGACGAATCATTTCCAACCAGTCGATCGCAAACGGAAGGAAAGCTCCTCCGACCGTGCTGCCTTTCATACTGCAACTTTGGAAGCAACGCATTTAGAGAGTCACCTCGTCGCCGCGAACAACGGGGGGAGGAAATTCTTCTCCCTGAAAGCGGCTCACTCTCATTTCCTGTCGGAGGAACCTCGGGTCTCGCTCCTGTACGTCTTTGTGTTAGAATAACCCGAAGTTCTCTCCCTCGCACTTTCCGTCACACGTTCGCACACTGAGAGAGCAAAAGCAGACGCACATGAGGGATAAATAGACTTTCTTATGGTACGGCGCGGCGGCCGGCCTGCTTGTGCGGATGGTGGCTGCTGGAATTCCTGCGGGTGGCAGAGCAGGCGCGGCGGCCCACGGGCCTCCGGAGAGGGCCCAAAACCACGGGAACCACCAGCAGCCCTGCTGCCGCTCTCCTCCCTGCTTTCAACTCCCCACCCTCCCTTTTTCAGTGGCACTACCAACGACGTTGCACAACCCCCGGCTGCATGAGCTGGAGCCAGCGTGCGTGGCTGCTTCAAACGCTCACATCGAAGTCAAACATTCTTGGTTGCCTCGAGCCAAAGGCTCGTCTGCAGTATATAGCGTGGGATAGTGAGCACTGAGGCCTCAGGCCTAAAGGTCAACAGGAGCAGGATTAATGCTGGACCGCTTTTGACCGACGTGCATTTAACCGTTTCCTGTATAAATGTTTTGTGCGCAACACGATATTTGATCTCAATGTACCTGCAGTCGAACTAAGCTTGTGTTTGTTTCTCCCCCCCCCAGGCCGCTTTTTCGAGGAAACTCAGATGTTGATCAGCTGGGTAAAATCTTTGAGTAAGTATTTCAATCGTATGGCCTAATTATAAAGCACACGTTCCTCTAATAAATGCACAGCCTAGCCGACGCGGTTGGACAGCCTAGAAAACGGGCCAATGCTTCATCTTGATTATCTCGCCGCAGCGTTGTTGGGGTACCTTCAGTGGAGGACTGGCCCCAGGAAGTGGCTCTGCCCCAGAGTGCTTTCACATCCCGGCACCCGAAGCCCATAGAGGACTTGGTCCCAGACATGGACGAGCAAGGACGGGCCCTCTTAATGGTGGGTGGTACGAGCCTCCCGGAGCTTGAAATGAACATCCAACATGACATTCGAACCATGCATTCTCTGTATCACAACATTTCAGTTCGATCAATCTTCTCATCTGGTCCCCTTTTTTTTATTTTCCCTCTCCCATTTGCAGCAATTCCTCGCCTTCAATTCCTCCAGGAGGATATCGGCCTTCGTTGCGCTCAGCCATCCCCTACTTTCAAAGTGTGGACAGCCACAGTAGGAGTGTGTACGCGGCGCAGCCGATCCCGAGCAACAAGCCCACTATGGAGGAGAGGACTGCCTGACTGTCCTCCTTCACCCTCAATCATCTGTGCAGCGTCTATAAAATGTATTCCGCGCACCCCCCTCCGCCCCCCGACCCTGGTGTGTTTTTCAAGTTTTATTGTTTTTACAACGTTAAATCAAAGTGTGTAAATAAAGCTTTTTTTTTGGCACTGATATACAGATAAATCTGAAATGTCCAATTGAGAATAAACAGTTAGGTTAGATGTAATTTAAGTCCAAATCCATGCGTATAGGCTTGAATCTATATGATTGAATATTTTCACATAAGGCCTTGAGCTGAGGTTGCATGGTGAGCGTAAGTGAACAGCAACGTTCAAGTTCTTAAACGAACTCTGTCTGGATTGGGATCTGGCCATTTGAGCGCTGGGATTTAAAAGACTGATGATGTGCAGCTTTAAATATTTATGCTGTTTTTCTTCTTGGAAAAACAACGTTCTCCCATCATGAGCGAAGATTCTCGCGTTTTTCCACTGCCTTTATTTGACCCTCTGCCACCACTACGACACGATGCCATCAGCATTGACTTTGTTGGTCAAAAAGCTTGATCTTGGCAGGCAGCAGTTTCTGTAGGCTCGAGGTCCCCCTTACCTTCTTCAGTGTCATCGTGGCCCTTTTGGCCTCTCTATACGTAACCGTGAGTCTTTTGAGGACGACCTGCTCTACACAGTATACTGTACACTGTATACACTATACTTAAGTGCCTTCTCCTTTTACCGGCACCGTCACTCATTTTTTTCCTTATAACCTTGTTGTAGGTTGGTGTGAGGATTTACTCTGCAGAAACGTTTGAGTCCGTTATTTTTCTTTAAAAGTGACTTTTTTTTTACGATGATCAGTGTCAAAAAAGCTTAATCAGCACAGATTTTGCGTTCGACGCCATGAACCAGGGGGGGGCGCACGCTTTTTATATGGCCGATGTGCCCAACTTTAGGAGAGCACTCCTGAAGAGAGATACTGTCAAGAAAGAAGACACCAGCGCTCCCACACACTGAAAAATGTACAAAAGCTACCCTCCTTCCTCGAACTGATGGATTGTAATTGCTGCTTTTAGGTCGTTAAACGTTAACGATTGACTGTGTTAACCATGCAAAAAAAAAAAAAAAGACTTCTGCATTCCACGTCGACTGGTAGCAGCAAGCGAGCAGACTGTGGAGGCCGTGAAGCAGAGGCCTGATCACGACCAGTGTCATGAGGAGGACCCTCACAGACCCCCCCCCCCGTTGACTGGGGGGAACCGGACCACACAGGACTACGCGGATCTCACCTGCCTTTCTGCTTGCTGTGCGTGCGTGTGTGTGTGTGTGTGTGTGTGTGTGTGTGTGTGGAGAGCCGTACAAGATATGTACCAAACATCTTAGTGTGCGTGCTTTACCACGGACGTTGGCATGCTTATGTACGCGTCTGCTAATTGAAAGCTGGTTTGGCGTCACGAGCCAGCACCCCTCACTGCCATGTTGTGTGCATCATTCCAGTGCAGCACACGGCCCATAGTGCCGCCACCTTGAGGTTGTGCTGAGTAGCCACAGACCAGTAGCAGGATTCTAATTGTTCCTGCTCTCTTGTGGGAACCAGCGGGCTGATATCAGTGCTGAGACAAGGATGAAAGAACCTAATAGAAGCGCTCCTGCCACCCACTAGTTTGCCATCATGGGTTTTTATCGTTATAAGATACAATGATTACATTGGGCACAGAATAGCGTCGCCAATCTTCTGTATTTAATTTAAATGTTATTGACGTCTTGTGTGCTTGTTTTTTAATCAAGTTGTTGCTTGATTTAAAGATGCTGCGGCATAGAATGTTATTACACCAGCTGTTCATTACTGTTATTACACCAACCGATTCTAGGATATGTAAGAATAATTTTGACAGTGTAAGAAATGTATAAAGGATTGGCAGTGGTACTGTACAGTATAGCGAGCTAAACTTTTGACTATGCGCATCGCCAGCCTATAGAAATGTTATACAAATGGATAGATGTAGGGTAGAGAGGGTCCGTGGAATGTTGCTTGGCAAGAGTACTTTGGTCTGGTGAAAATCTTTTGTGGCCTTTGTGGGTGCTTGTTGCATTTCAACTGCTTTTTATTGAAGCTTTTGATCATGAAATCATGCACAAATATTTAGTGTACAGTTTTTGCTGATTTTTCGGCGTCCAGTTGCATTCAGTTCAGTTATTTTTACCAGAAAGGAAAAAGCAAGTAATGCAGAATTGTATTTTTGTATGTAGTAGTTCTTTAAAGAACAGTAACATATTTTAACACTGGTTTACCTTTTCTTAACAGATAGTGCTGCTAGCGCGCGCACACAACACACACACACACACACACACACACACACAACACACATGGACACACACTCTGACTTTCTCAGGTTTTCAGCATGGTTGTCCAAACCTCTGGGCACAGTTTGCACATCTCTGGGCCACTAACTGACCGCATCACAACTCCTTCAGGTTTTCTTTTTTCGAGCTGTTCCATGATCATGTCATTGATCACAGTCTACTGTCATTGCTATTTATCAATTATATGTTACTGTAGTCATTACTGTCTAAAGATAACTGCCTGCATCAACAGTTTTTTTTTTACCACCAGAAACCTATGTATCACAATGTTGGTTCATGTGTGAAATGTTTGATAGCGAGTCACATCTATTGTCCAGTGTGCGCACAACGCACAATGTATTATTGAAAAACAACGACTGTTAACGCATTTCAATGTCAGAATACCGAACTGAAGTCAACTGTTGAGCTTTCGAACTTGAACTTTTTAAAACCAACGTGGTTTCGTCCTTCGTATAACTCAAATTACACATTATGTTACTGTGACATATTTCTTATTAGAATACGGAAATGGCAACTGGGAACAACACAATCATGGAATGATACTCATGTATGAATGCAGGCATTGATTTCTTGTTATTGTGTTGCACCAGTTAAATAAAAAGCAGCTTTTGTGAGTATTTGGTGTCTTCGTGATTGACATATTAATTGTCCTTGTGAATGTATAGGTCATTATTTTTTGAACGAGGCAACACAATAGTAAATTGTTACAATGTTGAATATTGCATTCTGCCACACAATGTTCTGTCAAACAACATACTTCTAAAAATGAATCATATTTGTATTGTATTTCACAACTTAAAAACTAGAACATTAACGGTGAAGGAGCATATACACATATACTCGTGTCACTTGTACATATTTTGGTAAAACTCCAGACCAGCAGGTGGGAGTATTCCACCATTTTCGTTGCTTGTCGAAAAATAACATCCAGAAAAACAAGTCGTCAGCTTCCATGAACGAAGTCTGATGGGGATAGCTCAATGTTAGCAAGGTAGCAGTAATGGTTGCCCCCTCCCTTGGGTATTTTCCCCATCACTAACGCAACATGGGCAAGAGAGACAATCGAGTGGTGAGTCCTGTTACACGATTTTCGTTATCCGATAAACCATTGACGCAAGCTTATATTTAAGAGAGACGCTAAGCTAAACACAGCGTTAGCGCAGCGGCTAGCTTTGGCTAGCTGACGGTTAACGCATCCCTGCGCCAGGTATCCTGATGCTAGCCAGGCCTGCACATTGGTCTCTTAACATTAGCGGCTAGGGTGAACGTAGCCTTAAATGTTTTGAAAGAAAACACTCCACGTTGTTCATTTTAGGTAAACGGTAAGAGTTTCTAGGTGTGAGCTACTCGGCGCATCGCCTTGAAGCCGACGGCCCGCAGCCTGGATCCACTCGGACGTTAGCGGTCGCATAGCCTCTGAAGCTAACGTTAGCTCCTTTTCCACCATGTCTTTTCGTGGTGATGCTTTTCGTGTGTACGGTTTGTGTGTTCTTGTTTCCCGATTCTATATACGGACTGGACATACTAGCTGGACACTGTTAAATTATTGAGATGCAACGTAAGGTTTGGCTAGACGTTACATTGTCCACTCGTGCCAATTTACTGATTTCTTTCACTGAAACGCGTTGTTTCTTAGCCAACAATAACGGCGTTGTGCGTATTTTTAATCTAACCGTGCAAGTTGGTCCGTGCACATATTTGACAGCTCATCAGGTAACTTCACAGTAACTTTTACACCGAACTAATAATGTCTGTGCTGCTGCCTAGTTAGTTACGTTG
Source organism: Apeltes quadracus (assembly GCA_021346845.1). Lineage (NCBI taxonomy): Eukaryota > Metazoa > Chordata > Actinopteri > Perciformes > Gasterosteidae > Apeltes > Apeltes quadracus. The sequence goes on along the minus strand of CM037926.1, from coordinate 9,763,772 downwards.
CAGTGTGGCGTTTAACGGCGTGATTGTTTATCTCCACGTGTCCTCGAGTATCTGAATGGATTTCAAATAATCTCTAAAATGTTTGAAATGTTTTTTTTCTTTTCAGGCTTACATCAACCCCATCGCTGCTTCACGTGCAAGGGGACCGGCCAATAACGCCGGACCAACTATACAAGACTATTTAAGCAGACCTCGACCAACATGGTGAGTAAAGGGGTTTCGTCCTCTCTTATGATGGCGTTTTGGATGAATTTGGTCAGAGTGGGAACTTCTGTGTGTAAACCAGGGTTCTGTTTGATAACACTAATGCAGCGATTAGACGTTATGAATATTCCATCTGTCAACAGCACCATGACAGCTTTTTTTACATGCAAATACACACTCATTTGTTCACCCATGAAATATTCCAGGCATATCTTCTTTGCAATGCAAGAAATAAACACTGTGCGTGAATCACGATAATCATTGTGACTGATTAGTTAATACGGTACTACGGTGAATGATATTTCATTACAGCTTGAAAACAGATTTGTCTTCAACAATAAACAATAGCTGTCCATGCACAGGACTCTAAATTACGCTTGGTTGGTTTGCCGTGAATTTTTGCTAATGAAACATTAAGTGGTGAGATGAAAAGCTGCAGCTGACGAGCGCAGTTTGCCAGACGTAGTCCTCTCAAATATTGGCTGAAAATCTTCGCTATGGATTCTGTTTCAACGGATGTGTTGTTTGTTCTTCAGGGAAGAGTTAAAGGAGCAGCTGGAGAAGAAGAAGAAAGGCTCTCGGGCCTTGGCTGACTTTGAAGACAAAATGAACGTGGTATGTTTGTGATGATGCTCCCCGTATTTTTCATTACATTCTTTCCCATCTATTTAATGTCAATAACTGACTCGCGTTTTGAAAGTGTTACACCACAAAAAACATTCTATGTTTGGAGGAGGGTGTAGCTGAAAATCTACAATTTTTGCTGTTTTCAGAAATGGAGGAAAGAACTGGCAAAAAACAGAGAGAAGTTGTTAGCTGGAAGCGACAAAGACAAAGACAAAAAGACGACAGAAAAGGAAAAGGAAAAAGAGGAGAAGAAAGAGAAAAAAGAGGTACAGTATCTCGCCTGCGGAATGACCTGGCTCTTAAATCATCGTCTTTTACTCACTCTGTCTTCTCATTTGTTCTTAGAAAAAGAAGAAAGAAAAGAAGAAATCCAACAGGGTGAGGAGAGACCTCCAGTACTTTGATGGCCAGCTTTACTTCAGCGCGCGCCCACACACACACACACACACACAGTCTGCTTGTACTCTGAGACGGTCTCTCATTCTATTTCAATATCTGAAACAAGCAAATAACCTCAAATCTAATGAACCCTGCTTTTATTGTGTTTTGGTCAAGCATTCTTCATCTTCCTCCTCCTCATCGAGTTCTGATTCCCCTAACAGCTTCCTCACAGAATCCGAAGAGGTAAGTCATTGCCAACTTCCACGTGTACTAGATGGAGAAAAATACCATTAGTCACCCGTGGTGCAACTGCAGTTAGGAAGCAGGGGGCTCCTGAAACCAGCACAAAAAGACTGATGCATTTAGTTACTGCTAGCTTGCTGTTTTTCTGTTGAAGGTACATTCTAGTTACAGATACACAGAAATATAGGGAATTGTGATCTGTTTCTTGAGCTTTTTTGCATTATCGGTTTAGTGATAATTCTTATTGGGGCACTGACCTGTTTGATTGCATTTGCACTCCTGTGTACAGAATGAGAGGAAGAGTGTGAAAAAAAAGCGGAAGAGAAAGAAGTCCTCAGCCAGGAGAGCGTCGGACAGCTTGGAGGGAGAATCTGATGCTGAAATCAAGGTTTTTCCTCTTCTCTTAACAGTCCAGTGAAATCAGGCTCCAGTGTTGATAAAATGGGAAATCAAAACGGTTGACCTTTTATAAAGACTATTTTGGATACCTGTGTTTAATCAAATTTTTTCCCCTCCAAGAAGAAAAAGAAAAGAATAAAGGAAGAGGGGGACAAAGATAAGGTAATTTATTATACTTCTGTAACCCACCTGAAGTTACTGTTAAGAACTTTAAATGGTGATGACCTACATAAATGTACGAGAAAATGGGCTGTTTCTGTATAGGTCATCGTAGTGCTCGTCATCGTAGTGCTCGTCATCGCCGGCGCTGATTCTGCCTGAATTCGGGCGCTTAGTCGTGCAGATTCAGCCCGTGCTCCTCTTTAGCTCAGACTCCCGCAGCGCCCAGCTCGGCGCTGAGCAGCAGCGGTTTGAGAAAGGAGAAACCGGAGGAGCGGAGCAGTTGTCTGAGCATGCTGAAGGGACTCTTGTTTCTTAAACACTGCTTTGGACACCAGGGGTCGCCAAAATCACCACAAAATAAAAGTTAATGTTAGGACTTTTTTGACGGTGTTGGTTGTATTTTAATGGTCCTCTTTTTTTTAATGGATTTTGCCAAATCAATTTGAGTAGAATATTTATTTTAAAGCTTTCAGAATTGTGATGCCAATCTTTTGTCTGCCAGGATGACATGGCTCGTAAAAGAAAAAGGAAGGCTGAGCGAAGTTATAAGGACTCCTCATCAGAGTCCTCTGCAGATTCTGAGGGGGAAGAGGGAGTAAGTATTATTCTCATGGTCTTGGATTTACACCACATTTAACTGTTGCAGTTTCAGTTCTTTCTTTTTTTCAATTCTAACTTATGAATAAACAAGTCATTACAAAATCCTCCTGACTCCCAGTAGACTGTCAGTGATAAACCTCTCACCTACTCTCCTCCTTCCTCTTTCAGTTCTTTATTCCTCTATTAATGGTTGGAAGGAAATTATCTTTACAATCACACAAGTATCAGTGTTATAGACCCTTTTAAAGCCCACGTGATCAAGTAGCTGCGTGCGCATTTTGGAAACAGAAGTGGTGTTCCCCCACATCAGCTTTACGTGTTAGCGACTCACTCCGAGAGTTTACAAAAAGCATCAAAGCATAAAAAAGTCTGGTTGTTGCGTTTACGGTTGCACTAATCGCAATTCCATGAAGGGCCACGAAGTGATGAATGTATAACGTTTATTTCTGTACAGTCCTTTGGACAATCCAACAGTTTTATTTCCTGTTCTGCACAATATACTTATAAATTGGACCCGTCAATTTGAGAAACTGGCTCAATTTCTAATCTCTCTGTCGTTGCAAGAGGCGAACATACAATAAACATTTGTTCAAAAGGTGAAACAATTTACTCACAGCAACTCAACACGTTGCTTGTACAGTGAACCCTCGTTTTTCGCGGGTGTTACGTTCCAGAAAGGACCCGCGATAGGCGAAATCCACGAAGTAGAAACCGTTATTTTTTTTTCAATTATTATACAATGAAATACATTGAAACCAAAGAACAAAACAAGAACAAATAAAAGTAGGCTACTGTATAATTTTTTTTTTTTTTTTACAAATAACTACTAAAATAATTTTAATCATCGACACGAACGGAAAGCTTCAAATTGCAGAGATCAGCACCGCCCCACCGCGACCCGAGTCATCGGATTAGAACGGGAGAAAATGAAAAATGATTATGAAAAAAACCCCACTGTACACTGAAAAAAAAGTACTGTACAGTAGGACAAATAGTGACTCGCGTGTATTTCACTGCTCTTCTGACTGAGCCGCTGCATCCTGACTCCGCTCTGCAGCGTTTCTTTCTTCTAAAGCCCGCGGTGCAGGTGTGTTTTTTTCGAGAGAAGAACATTGTTATCGGTAGTTTTCTTCTGTTTTACATACGTGTACATATTAAACCACAACGGTTATTGACACACGTAGAGAAGAAGCGGAGAGACTGTTGAGCCAATCAGAATGCAGAACACAATGCACGATGCAAATCCGAGAAGCAGAGAGACCGCGAAAGGTGAACCGCGATACAGCGAGGATTTACTGTGCACTGTATTTCACAACACAATTGTTGTGAATAAATATTGTTGCATTTAGGGACTTTTCATGTTGGGATGAGACTTCCTTCAATTTATAATCTCATTTCAACTTCTCTCTGAAAGGCTGATGCCAAGAAAAAAAAGAGAAGCAGCGAGGAAAAGGAGAAAGTAATGGTGAGAAATCCACTTCTTTACAGTTGCAGTTCATGGTGAAGATTTGGGTTTGATCCAGTAAAAATCCTGACAACAGGATGACTTCACATATTGATTAAATGATTAAGATCTAGCATGTAGTAGCCGCTGAAACAATATGTCCCAAAGTGCCCTAAAGTAACCCCCCTGCCCCCCCTAATGGAAGCCAAAGAGAGATGACTTGGATACAAACATCTAATGTTTTACGTTCACAGGACAAATCCAAGAAGAAGCGGAAAAAGAAGCACAAGAAGCACGGCAGGAACAAGAAAAAGAAGGCAGCATTTCAGTCGGACTCGGAGCTCGATTAACAACCGCGCCGTTACAGTTCTCTCATCCTCCTGGCGGTTCACAAGTTGTGTTATTTTGCTTTTTGAGCTAAAAAAAAAAGAAGAAACTTCTCGCATCCAGGGTTGTTCGTCTTGCTTTGTCGAGAGGCAGACAGATCCGTGATGCTGTGGTTCTGAGTTGGGGGAGGGGGGGGTTTAATAGAGGGAAGCACCTGTCCCTCTAAGTGGCAACTACCGGTACATGTCTTCTGCTGATTAATTTACCACCAATGCTTTTTTTTTAGTAATGGTTCCTTCTACCATGGGACTGATATTAACTCCCTTCACCCCTCCTCCCCCCCCTCATCTTTGAGATTAGATGTGAATGGCTTCGGTCTTCGTCTCCACACATGCCGGCCCTCTCGGAGTCGCTCTCTCCGCCTAAAACCCGACGTCTTGCATTCCCAGTGTGCCGGATGAGGCTGCCTGGCGTGCGTGTAGACCAGATGACTTGACGTCTCGCCAGCCTCATATTGAAGTTGGACTTATGATGAGAAATGTGAGCTTCACAGTCCACATTTAAACGTGGGATAATTGTTTTACTATCGACAGATTGTTGCACTGCAGTGTAAATGTATAAACAATTTCACAAATTAAAAAAGTATTGTTTTAGCTTTCAGTGCTGTTAATTAGTCAGAACCTATATCTAGAAACCAAGTTATGTTGTGTGGGTGTGTATATATATGTATGAATGGTCACCCTGCTCACTTAATACAGTCTGTTACAGATACGGGGATGCAGTGTTTCACTTTTTTCAACTTTAACTGAGGTCGGCAGTTCTTTAACCAACACACAGTATGATGTTAACCTGTGCCACTTTAGTACCGCATATACTAAATGATGTTAAAGAATCAATCAATATAACGCTACAGTAACACTATCAGTAGGTGAGAGTTGTAGACTCAGTTGCCTTGTTATGTTAAACAGTAGATCACAGATTTATTTGTATATCTAAAGTACTTGGATCACAGCATTTCAAACTTAAGAGGCTTCATCAACATGTAACTTTTTAGGCTGGTGTAAATTGTAAAATCGTCTTTAATCCTCAAATGTTTTCAGTAGATTACTCCTAATACGATAATCGACACATCCCAGTTTCCTTCCCGTTCTAAAGTGCGGCTCTATTGCATGTGTTAAATTTCATTCCCTGAATAAGACAAGACATCTTGGAAGATTATTTCCAATGCATTGGCACTTAAACAGCGTCTTGACGTAGGTGACGAAGGTGGAGCTCACTTCAACGACTTCAACGAGGGGATTCACCTGAGTGGAAACACCTGAGCTCCTCAGGAATGAGCCCTATGACGCCTATAAAATGGTGAATCTTTTTTGTGTTTTATCTTTTTTTTTTATTTTCCGCTTGGCTGTGTGCATCTCACTTGTGTCATGGCCGTGCAAACCTGTTTGTGACAATAGCAGCTTTATTTTCAGCATAACTATGTGAAGTCTTGATCAGCACAGTAAGCAACGTTACAGAGGGAAATGGAAATACTGGAAGTACTTATAAATTGTGCTTCAATTGTTTGGTTTCAACTGTCACTTTGGGTATGTTTGCACTTCCCTTCCCTGAATCTGGATTCAGTTCAGAGGGAGTGACTGATCTGCCTTTATAAAGCTTTGCCTCCGTGGTTTAGTTCAGAGGAAGTCTGAGACAACGGGCAGTGAGCTGTTCAATCACATGACTTGCAAGGTAAGGGATTTAAAATACCCAACGTGTCTTTTATCCTATATCATCAATTGACATAATTCCTGTTCATAGTTCTTTATAATGCTCAAGAACTTCTATCAGTACTTTTCTCTGATGTTGTGAGTGAAAGGAAGATCTTTATTCGGGCTAAAACGAAACTGAAACTCAAAGAACAGTGTGAAAGTTTCACAACCTGATTTATGAACTGAAAAGATGCTGCAATTTGTTTTCCCAAAGCATAACATAATGTATCACAAAACGACAGGTTTCTTTTTTTAAATGAGCCACATATTTGCTTTTTGCAGATGTTGGGGGTGACTCTGTGGCTGTTGGGAGTATTTGCGTGCGCATCCTGTGCCATCACATGCCCGGATGGGAGCACCTGTTCTGACTTCGCCACCTGCTGCAGGTCTAAACACGGGTACAACTGCTGTCAATACCCAAACGTAAGTCTCTCACCAGCATTTCATGAGCTGATTCCAGCTGATAACATTATTCAGTCTGGGAAAGTGTTGCAAATACTCCCACTTTTTTATCGGTCTGCAGGCAGTGTGTTGCTCTGACTTGGCCCACTGCTGCCCTCCCGGGTTTCACTGTAACACGACTCGCCAGATGTGTGAGCGAAAGCCGGGGATGATGATGATGATGATGCCCACGGTGAAGAAGCCGGCCGCAGAGGAACAACCTGTTTCTCGCCTTCAGGAGCCCGTGAAAAGCCAAGTGGCAGACCCCAAAAAGAGCGCCGTGGTTCAATGTGACTACTATTACACGTGTCCTGATGCCACTACCTGCTGCAAACACCCAACAGGTGTTTGGTTCTGTTGCCCGTACACTCATGTGAGTCTTTTGCAGTATCTGCTACAATCCACTTTTAACATCACTTCCGTGGCCTCTAACTCATTTTTTGGTCATGTAGCAGTTGATCGTGTATTACATAAAATGCAATTTGTCAAATGCAGGGAAGGTGTTGTCTGGATGGCTACCACTGTTGCCCTTACGGCTTTGAATGTGACCTCACTTACACGCACTGCGTGAAGCAAGGCCTGAGATACCCTTTCAGCCCCTACAAAAGTGTGTCATCAGTGCCGGCCTCTCTCGTTTTGCCTCCAGAGGAAAAAACCAGCTTGCAAGAGGTAGGAAAAACTATGAATGTTTTGTCTGCACGTGTGGTAGATACTGCAATTGGTTCTGCCCATTCAGTTTTAATTGCAAGTTATTGCAAGTTCTCACACACCATTTTTAATATATGGGATCATTCATGAAAACAATTTTTCAGACAAAGAGCACTTTGCATTTAGGTTAAAGGGTATTTCACATTGTTCATTGTAAATCAAAATGTAACCCCAACCGCGATGGGTTTGTTTCTCTGTTCCGCTGAGCGTTACAAAGTATTTAGATCTTTGATCACTGCCTGCACATTTCCTTTAGATTGGGCAAAACTAGTGCAGGTTTTTACTTTTTCACCTGATCTGAATGTATTAAGAACCGGGTTTAATGTTTGCAATGTACTTTACCTTTTGCAGACACCAATGACTGCTCTGACCGACGCAAATGGTGCCGTCGCTGCGAATGGAGTCATTCGCTGTGATTCATCGTTCTACTGCGCAACAGGAACTACTTGCTGCAAAGGGCCTACAGGCCAGTGGAACTGCTGTCCCTACTCACTGGTACGAACGGGCATTGATGGGAAGACCATTTGATAAAAGTGCTTGGACAAATTGGATTGTAGAGGGGAGGGGATGCAAAATTCTAAAATGTGTGTGTATATATTTCTAACATCAACACTTGTCTGATTCAGGGCCAGTGTTGTGCAGATGGACAACACTGCTGTGAGTATGGCTATACATGCGACTCCACCTCCCTGCTGTGCAAAAGCGGCTACTCCGAGATCCCCTCAGGAACACAAGAAGCCGCCAAAACCGACTGAGCTGTGACAGCTTTGCCGTTCTCGCACATTTTTCCAGATCAAATCTAATGCATCATCGGACCTAAATGAGTGAATGACGTGCTTAATAAACAATTGATTTACATGGTTATTCTTTTTGATGAATGTACTGTTCTCTGACTTGGTTCTCACATGGGATGGGAAAATCTTTGTTTTTCATTAAGCAGTCTAGCAACATTCCATTCAGCCTCTTGAAGCCCACCCATTTGTTTGCTTAAGGAAATATGTCAACGGTTTAATCTGAAGAATTCCATGACGAACGGTCTCTAATTCAAGCAGATGAAAAAATCCGGCTGGACTGCTTCCGTGGTTCGCGGCTCGCTCGCGTGGGGTTCCGGGTGGAGGTGAGAAGTTTTTCAAACTTAAATTTAAGTCAGAAAATCCTAGGATGGATTTGGTGTATATATTCCAGTGCCATATACTAGAAAACTATCAAAAGCACTTATTAATTTTTACAGATGGATCAAAAGATCAAGAAACTGGTGCTTCAGGGGCAGCTTTTGTTATTCAGGGGTGGAATATACAAACCTTTAAAAGAACTTCGAATTTTCTTAGTGTATTTGCAGTAGAGCTGTATGCAATCTTGATGGCAGTGCAATGGATTGAGCAGATTCAAAACCGTAAAGTATTGATATGTAGTGCTTCTGTGTCAGCTGTCAATAGTTTAGGGAAAGGAGCGTCAAAGAGTCGTCAAGACCTTATATATGAAATACTGATGGCAATAAGAGATGTAAAAAGGAGGGGGGGTAGAGATTTTTTTTTGTGGGTTCCAGCACATGTGGGCATCAGGTCGAATGAAGTTGACCAAGAGAGCGGTGGTAAAGGAAGCGATAGATGTCCACATAAATCTGTGTATATCAGAAGGAAAAAGTATTGTTTAACAGGAAACTATTTTAAAATGGCAGCAGCTGTGGGAGCATGAAAACAAAGGGAGGCACCTTTTCTCTATATCAAGTAGGGTAAATGACTGCGCTAATATGTCAAAAAGGGAATGAGACGTAAGGAGGAAGTTGTTATGTCAAGATTGAGAATAGGTCATACATGTCTGAACAGCACTCTCTTTTTATTAGGAAAACATCCGAATGGACTGTGTTCTTGTCAGGAGCTGGAGTCCCACAGGCTTGAGTTGTTCAGAGATTTTAGAGAGATTGGAGCAGAAGATCTATCGATGAAAGGTATTTTAGAAATAGGGTCAAGTGGGAGGGGAAAAATAATTTTATTTAGGTTTTTAATGGATACGGATTTATTTTACAGAATATAAGGTAATGCATTGAAAGTCCTGTAGATGGCAGTAATGCAACCAGTTGGGTGCCAGAGGTCGTTAAAATTCAAAAGAAGAAGAAGTTTTTCAAACGGCGGGGAAGATGAGCCGAATCCAAGACCTGAAGGTGTTCGTCTCCAAGCGGCTTCACGCCGCCGTCTCGGAAATATTCGGTGCTGTGGAAAAAACCGTAACCGACTACGAGGAGAAGTGCGCCCGTTTGAAGGAGGAGAACGAGCGCAACCGGTCCCTGCTGGACAACATCCTCAAAACAAAATCACATAAAAAAGACGGTATGTTCACGGTGGTTTGACATTTGACGTTAGTTTGTGCGGATTAGCGTCACGTGCCTTGCAGGAAGTATAACGCGGGAAATAACGTCAGCTTTTAAAAAAAAATCGTTTTAACCTTAGCTAAGGGTAGCCAAAAGCTAGCTAGCTTAATCGATCCGTGGTGCCGATTATTGGGCCTCGCCGAACATATTAATTTAAGTCATAACGTCATTATTCATGAGTTTTTTTTAAACCAGTATTCCTTCAAGTAACCTCGGGACTAAACTATGGCCGCTGTTCAGGTTATCTTCCACAATGCGGGTAGTGGATGCTTACTAAGCTTACTATGCTTACTAAGCATCCACTACCAGCCATGGCAACAGCATAGAGTAAAACGTGCAATGTTTAAAACGTAAGAACAATAAAGGTATTACGCATATTTTAGGGTTCTACCTGACTACACATTAGCCTATGAACTAGATACTATGTTGCTATGGCAACATTCTGTGTGTATGGTTGTTTTTTTGACGTCGTACAATCCGGTCATCCTAACACTGCCTATAAGTGAGGCTGAGATACAAAAGTTCCCTTTTCACAACGGTACAAACAGATCCTCTCCATGCGGATGCAAACCCGGTATTTCTTTCTAACTTTATTGAGAATTCAGCACAACGCAGTGACGTGAAAGTAGCACAGCCTCTTAAATAAAGGAATGCATCTTTTTGTATTTGTCGACGCACGTCACCCAGTGATCGCATGTACCACCCATGAACTGTATGGCAGTCTGATTCAATGCTTCCCACTTGTCCACCGACATCATGAAAACGTATTTGTTATGACCTTATATTACTACATTTCCCAACACTGGCTCGATTCTTCCATGGCAAAACAAATATTCGTGAAAGTCACTCATTTACATGGGATTTGCCGTATGAATGAGGATGCCGGGTTACGTCAATCCTGAGCGGGGCTCATGCCCTTCTGAAATCGGAACATGTCACCTCGGTATCTGCGTCACTCCCATTCTATGCTTTGAAAAATGCCACTTCTTTTTAACCGGCACGGACGTTTCAATGCCAGAATGAGCATCGTTTTTCACGGCACCATCTTCTATTTCGCAGTCATTTCAGTAGGTGTGATGTAAAATAACGTCTTTATTTTTGTGCTTCTCTTCAGTAGCTCAACCGATCAAAAGCATTCCGGCTCCTGCTGCTGCGACTACTTCTACTGCTGCACCTGGAAAACCAGCAGCAGCAGCCGTATCACATTTAAGTCCTCCCCGCAAGGCCAGAGACCCGCCCCGCAACTCCAGTGGTAGGATTCAAGTAACGTCAGTCTACTAAAGTCTTCTGTAAAGCTGAGAAAAAGAAAAAAAAACAGGATTGGGTGAAGTTGTGTTTCAAACATGGACACCATTTAATTAGTCACTTAAGTGTAATGTGCTAAAGCCGTCATTATGTTGTAAACATGATATTACTGTTAAGTACAAGCTGGTTCTCCATTACTAATATCACATTGAAGATCATACTGTCATCAATCTTACGCCTCCATTTAAGGAAGGGCATTTCCGTCATTCTCTACAAGGACTAATAACTCGTAATTTTATGGAATGCCAATTATCTCGTAAAGTATTTAAATGTTATTCTAATGTATTTTGCAGAATTTCGGTGCTCCTTCACCTCACGCACAGACTTGCTAAAGTTTGCCACCGGTGGAGACTGTCGCTTCTGCTTGAAGAAAATTCCAGCCACTGAGAGACATTTGACAAAGAAACATTATCTGTTAGCTGTGAAATTTACTGCAGGTGGCACCAGTAAGTTTTATTGCCATTAAAATCAAAGTATGATTCAATTCTACAACAATACCCAGCATCTACTCAGTAGGTTATCTTTTCTCTTTTCAGATAGATTTGTTGTACCATGCACATGTACAGACTTGATCCTGGGAAGAAGTCACTGGCACTGCCCATGTTGCTCAAAGATCATTCATCGAAGATCTAACTTTGAGGTGCACATATTTCATCAACATGGTGCGTACGATTTCGACAACAAAACAAGATTTTGTTTTAATATCATTCCTTTGATTTGTTGTAAAAGCATGTTTTAGTTCTGCTTTAGTGATTGCACTAATAATAATGAGGGATGATTGACTCAATGTAGTTGACTGCACAGTCTTTTTAATTTACAGGTCATGCAATACAGCCCCAAAACCGGGACAAAGGTTAGTTCACTTAATGTCTGATCAAAAAAAAAATGTTCCCCTCTCAGATTTGAAAAGGATGCTTTAAACAAGGTGAAATAACTAATTATTAATACTAGTTTATGCTAACAGTGCTGCCCTAACTACTTCTCTGATGTAAAATACTTTGCTTCACTTTGAGAACAGTGTTTGTTGTCTTTCAAAATGAAAACACTTCTGAAATAATAAAATAAAATGTAATAAAATACATTGCTGGGTCGTTCCTGTAGACATTGATCAGCCCTCTGTCTCTGCCATTGGAGAGGAGCTTCCCCGGAGTCCTGAACCCTGTTGTAAGCAGGAACATGGCAGTGTGGATCACGTTAAAGAAGAAAAGGACCTCTTCATACAAGGTCTGGTCGAAGAGCTGGTCAATCTGACTTTCACTGCGTGTACAAACTCGTGAACAAGTTAAAATGTTGTTTTCCCTTTTTTCCCCCAGTGAGTCATCCTGGGTGGCAGAACTCCGGTGATCTGCAGATTAAAGGCGAGCAAGTACAAAGAGGTAACATTCAACTGAGTTCGGAGGAACGTCACGCTCAAGACTCTGAATTCAGCATCGCCTTCGTGGACGGTTACATTCGAGACCTCAGCGAAATGAGCAGTGTGGAAAAAAGCAAAGGACATCAGCTTCCTAATTCTTCAAATGAACCACTGGAGACGCCGCCTAATAGTGGGGTTGTGGCAATATGCCAGTCAACTGAGGAATCTCAGCCAAGCACACCTTGTTTAAAGGCACATGGCATCAAGAGGAAACCGCGTGCGAATACAAAAAAAGCTTTGCCCACCTTGGGTTTGAATATAAAGACTTCAACTCAGTGTGTCAGTCGGAATCCCGCCGGTCCCTACTGTTGCAAAGCATGTGGAAAGACTTTCCATTACATCTACACACTGAGGACACACGTGCGAACGCACGCCAGGGATAAAATCCGTATTTGTGGTATCTGTGGAAGACGCCTGGACTCTAAGGAGCGTTTAGTCCAGCACATTCAAAACCACACAAAGAGGAACAAATGTGGTATCTGTGGCAAGGAATTTTCTAATAGTTCCCGTCTGAAGCGGCATCTGCAGTTTCACAGACCAAGGGGTCTAAATATTATGTCGTTGACTTAAATACCGTATATGGAAAGATCTCACAGACCTGGTGAGCGCTTCATACAGCGCTGTGATCAGACGGGAGATACCGTCCAGGAATGTACCTATGGGATAGTTCAGTCCTTATGTTCATCGTATATACCTGTAGACAAAATAGTGTAGGAATACATTAAATTCATTCATGTTGTCTACATTAGTCTTTCATTTAAAAAAAAAAAACATCTTTAAAGTTAGATTTCTTCACTGTGTTTATTTTTCAAATAAATTGCCAGTTTCCCAGTGAGAGACTTTCAGCAGGATGGAGCCACAACACCAACATGTAGATGATGGTCCTACAACTTTACAACTACAATTTAAACATTACTTAAATACAAGTTGAAGGAATGTCACTATAATGCATTTTGGTGCTATAATAAAAACCCAACGATTCTGTTTTAATTCGCTGTTGCCTCTAAATTGATTATTAGAAATCACAAATCTTTATTTAAAATGTAAATAATATTACAATATAACGTAAAATGTGTTTATATATGCACTTTGCATATCGACTAGTTCAAAGAAAAGCTTTTTGGTTCCAACTTTCCCGTACCGAGTCTGTTACACTGCCGGCAGGAAGGAGGCGCGAGGCTCCAGCGGACGGCCGGTTTCTCCCGGTGAATTTCCCGTTACTCCCGGTCGAGTTACTGTCAACGGTCCTGCCTCCTTTCGGTCTCACGCGGGGGGAACATGGCCGTGTTGAAGATACAAGACCAGGTACAAGACCGTTTGACGTGAACTCTTCGAAAATAGCTGTCACTGTGCCAAAATGACCAACGTTACGTTTATCTGGTTGTAAGTGTTCGCAAGTTAAACTTAAGTCTACGTTCGTTCTTTGCGTGTATTCATGACGTGACGTGCGAACGCGTCTAGTAAAGGGGTGTTAAACTCGAATTCGTTCTTACGGTTATAACGGTTAATCGTTCGCCTAACGTTAGCTACTAACGTTGGTACTGTTAGCGGTGTTGTGTCACCCTAGCTAACAGCTAACTTCACGTCACCTGTTGCCTCACGTTACGCCACCTTGGTCCGGTTTAAAAAAAAAAACGACCTCTCGCCTAAAAGCGACGGTAACGCGTCCGTTTCGGCAGTGTTCTTCGGTGCTTTCCAGCGGTGACCGACCGGGGTCAACGCGGCGGGAGGTTAACGGCGTGGCTAACTCCCATCGACCTGCTACATGCTAATGCTCGGATAAGAAGCGCTGTCACACCAAGCAAAACAAAGCGCACGGGGCTGCGCGACTCTAATCCCTCCAGCTGTGGTCGCGAAGCATAGAAGGTTTTTAAAGGTTCAGCCGGATCTTGTCAACACTGCTGGGACCTAAAGGGAGCAACGCAGGGAATGCTTGAGTGGACAAATCCACTCGTAACAAAAGGCGGTGTAAAACAGTGTTGTTTCTGGGGGTTTGTTTGGTTCTCTCCCCCCCCCCTCAGTTTTTTAAATGTGCAATCTATTAAGCAAGTAAAGGTTCAATTTGTTCATTGTGTACAGCTTTTTAATGATGACCCTTTGCTTTGTCTTCACATTTTCATATCGTAGTGAATGCAGATGCTTTGTGACGCTGCTTGAGATGCTACTATAGGCTCTGGTGACTTGGATACATTGTCAACATTTGTTAGTTCTTACACTAACGTATCTTGAATGAATATGATTTGCAAGTAATTAAATTAAAACATTTTTATTTGCCCTAAATTAAGTCATTACAGTAAAACAAGTACTCAGAAACATAAATTGTGATGGTTCAGAATCGGCTTAAATGGTTATACTTAGACATTTCGTGGATTCCGGTACCGATATGAACTTCGTATTGTCATATTCAGTCATATTGGGGCAGTGTGCCGTCTGACCAGCCTTCCTGACACGCCAGCAAAAGACGGAAGAGTGTATATTATTAGATCCCCCCCCTCTATTCTGCATTGTTCTCTGTCCCTGCTGACATGGGCCTGGGACAAAAATAGTCCCACTTAGAGGGACAGGGGTGAGCGTCCCTTCTTGTTGTTTTTTTGTTGTTGTCCTGACCACACTGTGGTTGACTAAATAGAGAGACGGCAAAGGCATTCAAGAAAACGCAATCCACAAAAGCAGAATGTCAAGCACACGGTGGCGCTTTGTGGTTTGGTCTGTGTGTACTTTCCCAGGGCTCCTCCGATGTGTCCACATCAGCTATACATTGGTAGTGTAGGCAATTGGCCATCTTGCTTGCGCACAAATGAAATGTGCAACGTATATACTGAACACCGAACCGGGCTGCGCTTTGGTTTGTGTGAGTGCGTGTGGATGAGCGTTAGTTTTCATCCTGATGAGCAAACTGTCATCGTGTAGTTTGTTTGTACAGCGGTCACTTTTGAGTGCAGGTGACCCCCGCTCCCCATCATCCCCCCCCTGCCTATTCCACATGCTTGCCTTGCTTGATAATGCTCCTGAGTCCTGATTACCACAATAAACAGACACTCCGTTCCCCATGAAGGCGGTATTCTGTTTGGGATTTGGATAAACAAATCCACTCTCTAAACATCTAGCGGCTACGTTCCTGAAAGCGCCCCCTGTTCCAGCTCGACGGAACATAGGTTGTTTGTTTATATGCTTGGCTTCCCAAACATCATCCTTTGTTTGTGCCTTCGAAGCAAGACTGTAACGTCCACTCGGTGACTGTCGAAGCAGAGAGATTGTTGGCATGTGTTTCCTTTACAATTTGTGAAAATTGAGTCCATTAGACTCAAAAGGAAGCCTGGCAGAAAGTCCTCACTTGACCAAAGCTCTCTCTCTCTTCCTCTCTCCCTCTCTCACTGTTTTATAATGAGGAGATGAGGACTTTTGAAGCTATGCCAGTACACCCAAAAGCATACTGGAACACACACACGTACACACACACCAATCTGGTGTCCATTTTGATTCCCTCACATTTAAAGGGAAGGCCTAGTTCTACTTTGGCACCAGCTTAATGAAGACTAAACCACTAAAATCTTATTTAGCGAAGTCTGAAAAAAAACAACTTAACAGTGTTTGGCACATGGTTTGGTTGTTACCACGCTGCGTGGGTTACAGCTTTTTAGATTGCCTTAAGGGAAGTACGAGGAGACCATCAGTGCTTCGTTCACACCATTTGTTTAATGCAAAACAGCAAAGATAAATGGCTTTGTTGAGTGACTGGGGCTCCATATTGGAAGAACCAGAAAGTTACAACAAGGTAGCAGACATTCAGATATCGGAACAGTATCGAAGCTGTCGACAAACAGCGTGTCGTGTATCGCTGAACGTAGCCATCCTTTCAATAATTATTATTATTATTAAAAATTATTCTAGCTCTCTGTATGCTTTCTCTTTCACTTTCTCCATCTCCCTCCCTGCCTCCCTTTATCCCCTCCCCCTTCTCTCTCTCTGCCTCTCTTCTTTAAAAGAGCTGGCTTCAGCAGTCTACATGAAACAAGCTACGCATGCCCACACTGGCTGCTGCGGCTCCCGTCCGAGCTAATCACGGGGTCTGTGTGTGTGTGTGTGTGTGTGTGTTCCTGGCCGCGGTACAGCAGGGAGGATATGTAGCTTCCTGTGCGCTGCTAGGCAGCCCGAGCTCATTCTGCCGCATGCCGCTCACCGCCACCATTACGCAGAGGAATTCCCTGCCGTCTCCGCGGCTGCTGCCGCTGCTCAGGGAGAGTGCGAGTGCTGGATGGCGAGAGAGAGGGAGGGAGAGGAGACGTGCCGCAAAGCAATATTGACAGATAGAGGACACGGCTGGATTTCACGTTGGATTTTACCTGAAGATGTGCAACGTTTGTCTTACGAGGAAATCTACTCTGTTCATGGGATTTATCGCTGACTTTTGTCCATCTCCCAAATTGCGCACGTATGTAAGAGGGAACACTGTGTATTAATGTGTGAGTGAGAGTGCACGTCTGTGTGTGTGTGTGTGTGTGTGTGTGAGTGCTCCTGATGCGGTCAGAACGGGCAAGTCGTGTGTGTATTGTGGTGCTGGAGGAGGTGGAGGAGGATGAGCCTTCCTCTTCACTCCCGCCCCCCCGGTCCAAACCACCCCCTGACCGCAGATCCCACCTCGCCTCTCGAAGGGCTGCAGCTCAGGAGGACAAGGTGAGATGGGCGCTCCCCCTTTTTTGGTCCTCTCGGCGACTGAGTTACAGTATTTTCACCTGGCGGAGGTTTCGCACATCCTTAAGTTCTACAGTTTCTTCTGAGCACGACAGAATTCCCCTGGGCTTTTGGATGGACCAATGTCACACCTGACAGCAGGTTGAAAGCGGCGCTCAAGTTTATGGTTACACTTTGTATTGCATGGAAACACAATGACGCTCGTCGTGCTGTGCTTAATAAAGCACCAACTACAATCACCAATATAGCCTGGCACGTGAGATGACGAGTGGTTTGTTTGGATTAGATCAGCAAGGATCTGGCCTTTTGTAGTCTGCGGTGTTGACTGTATAAAGGACAAGCCTACAATCGAGACCCGGTACTGAGGCTTTTCATCTCCATGAAAGGTGCTCTTTGAAGTTTACACTGAGAAGGGGAAGGTCAGAGAGAACACAACCGCTCCGATCGCACGGTTCCCCCTCCTTTATCTTTGTCTGCCTTCTCCGATCCGTGACGTATTTGTGGTGGTCATCGGCGTATTGGGCCTGAGACGGAAGCCGACGTGCCTGACGACAAAGCGCAACTTATTTTTAGTTGGGATCGATCGAACGAACGAGAGAGTGAGAACAGAGAGAGGGGGAAGAGCAGGTCATCATGCTGACACTCGTGTAGTACTAAATGCCTCTACATGGCAACGCTGACCTGAGGAAACCGTGAAAGTGGGACACTGTATGTTCTATGAGATTCATGAGATGAACGTTTCAGCAACTCTATGTCTTAGTTATACTCATTACTTATCCAAAGATATTAAAACAAAGTGATTTATCAGATGCTAAAAGTAAACCGGCAGCAGTGTCATTATAAAATGTCTCTTTGTCCTAGTGTCAAATAGTGACTTATAATTAAGGTCACGGAAACCAGCAGGTTGTTGTTGTGTGGTCTATTGTCCAGCAATATATTGTGATTGCATGCAGAAGCCGTGACTAAATGTTGTCTGTACGTTTACAAACTGTCCCGTAAGGTAGTACAGTTGTAAAGCTTTTTTAAGATGAAGGAAAAATGCAAAATGTTCTTTGGTAGATTATTTTATTTTAACATCAATCAATTTTTAACATCAAGAACTGTGGCTCTCTTCCAGCTCAGTACTACAGTACAGTGTCTCTGTGTGAGACATTTGCAACTATCATAACTCCGTTAACACAGTTAGTCAGCATAGAAAGCGTCTGCCCTGCAAATGGAGTTTGTATTGGTGTCCTTCAGCATTCCCTCGTCTCTCCTTTTCCCTGCAGTCGTCTCTGTTAAGAGCCATCTTCAACGTCGACCCGGATGAAGTTCGCTCCCTCATATTCAAGAAAGAGGATGTCAACGTTCAGGTCGGTCCCTCTCTTCTTGCTGTTTTTTGCCATTGTAGATTGCGACCTCCACCCTTGTTTTTTTGCTTCACACCCCCTGGAGGACACACAAACAGACCGTGATGGATAGAAAAACAAGCAAGGGCAGCTGCAGTAAGCCGGCAGGTCACAATTGATCGATTGCCTTCCTGCAGCTTCCTCATCTTATAGAGCTGTCAATCAGAGGAGGACACGTGAACTGTTCATAGCACGGCTCTGTCCTATCATTTCAGGACGTGATTGTCTACGGAAGTTGTCCTCTGTACACCACATTCTTTTCTCACAGTTTTTCCCCTCTGTCCGTCCGTCCGCCCCTCTGTGGGTCTATAGAGCTGGACGAGTGTCTTTGAGTCAGCAACACTGGCCCGAACCTATTGCAGTCACATGACATCTGTTCAAAGCCCCAGTTGGTTGCTCACTATACTGAAAGAGCAGATGGTGTAGCTGCAGCAAAGTATGTGGAAGTGATGGAGCAAAGTGCAGAATTCAAGTGAACACATGATGGACATTTTTCTCCTTGTGGCTGGAGTCTCCTGTTTCCTGTGGTCTGTGAGGAATATGGATTTTGTTTGGGGCATGGCATCTATGCCTTCAGCCCATTTTGTGTGTGTGTGTGTGTGTGTGTGTGTGTGTGTGTGTGTGTGTGTGTGTGTGTGTGTGTGTGTGTGTGTGTGTGTGTGTGTGTGTGTGTGTGTGTGTGTGTGTGTGTGTGTGTGTGTGTGTGTGAAAAAGGGCTGAACATGAGTCTTTCTCTGTATTTTGGGATCACCAATCAGGACAATGAGAAGAGGACGCCTTTGCATGCTGCAGCCTACCTGGGAGACGCTGACATCATCGAACTGCTCATCCTCTCCGGTAAACACTGCGGCCGTTTGAGTAATTACAATTGTTTACATTGCACAGTAAATTTGTCTGCCTTATTTTGTCTGCCTTATTTTAGGTGTTCTACCAGGTCAGGCTACATTTGAAAAAAATGTTTTTGTTTTTCTTTTGTTTGGTTGAATAAACACAAGGATTTGAGTCATTATATCTCCCTGTTCCCTCAATAGTTTCCTTGCCTGTGTGTCTGCTCACAGCTCAGTGGCTCTCACCCTCTCCTGGTGATTTCATGAGTTATCAACCATCTGATAGGGTTGGTTTAACCGTCTGTGAAGTGAACTGAGCATTTCAGGAGGTGGGGCCAGCCCCTATAGAAGCGTAGTATAGTGTGTATGTCGGTGTGTATTTGCGTTCACTGTTTTGCAGTAATGTGGCAACAGGTGCAGCTTCAGGGCTATTTTAACCCCTTAGCTGTGCCAAAGAGCAACACAGGAGTTTGAAATCTTCCAGGAAGGGAAAGTGCAAAAAGCCTCGTAGACTCCTTGTGTCTCTTGAGCCTTTAATGTATCTTTCAGTGATTGCATTCCTTTGCCGCGTCGGCCGTTGTTGACGTACCGGATTTCTCTTTCCCGCTCATTCTCTCCCTCGCTCGCTCTCCTTCTCTCTTCCAAGGAGGCAGAGTTAATGCCAAAGATAACAAGTGGTTGACTCCTCTTCACCGAGCTGTCGCCTCTTGCAGTGAGGTAACACATTATTACACAAACACGTGCAAATGTGTACTGTCATGCCTCCCATAATTGTGTGACTAACCGCATCCCACAGTAGCTTTTGAAAACCCAACTATTGGGTACTGTCAGCTGTTGAAAACATTACAAGCCCCTGTTTGAAAACGGATGTCCAACCTCTTTCCCGCTGTCCATAACAAGGCATCAGAAATGTAGCCCTCTTTCATATCAGTGAGCAAATACGGGTTGGTGTGCCACGCTGAGTACTAACTACTACTGCTGGAATGAAAATACAGACTTCTTCCCCAGAAAATACAGATCAGTGCAGCAAAACGCAGGACCAGATAGAATATCTGCTAGCAACCTTACAGGCATGAGATGCAAAGAATTATTGCTGCTTTACACATTTATAGAATCTGGCCTTAAAGGGGCAATAGTACATAACCACTGCACTGTGTGTTGGTATTTGATAAATAATTCAGCTTGGTCCCGGACACCACGCGTACGCTGACACAGCCCCTCGCGTTCGTTACTCTTCTCGGGCTTTGTCTTGTCGGCATGTGAGCCCCTTAAGAATGGCAAAGACCTTAATAACCAGCTGTAAGTTGGCATTCACTCTTGTTAGTACACTGAGGCTCCTTGTCTGCCCAGGACGCAGTGGCGGTGTTGCTGAAGCACAGCGCGGATGTCAACGCCCGGGACAAGAACTGGCAGACGCCGCTGCACGTGGCGGCCGGCAGCAAGGCGGTGCGCTGTGCCGAGGCTCTGGTCCCGCTGCTCAGCAACGTCAACGTGTCTGACCGGGCGGGTCGCACCGCCCTGCACCACGCCGCCTTCAGCGGGCACGTAGAGGTGAGTCTGGCGTGGAGACACGCGCAGAGCCGCTCGCGCGCGGTGTTGGCGTCCGGCTAACTGCTTGTGTGCGATAGATGGTGAAGCTGCTGTTGTCCAGAGGAGCCAACATCAACGCCTTCGACAAAAAGGACAGGAGAGCCATCCACTGGGCCGCCTACATGGGTGAGGGGTTTTATTGCATGGTTTTGAATGCAAGCATACTTTTTCTTATTTTTTTTCTCGCTCTCTCTCTCGTGCTCTTTAGTTGTCCTTTAATTGTAGGTGTTTTGACTCGCTGGTCTGTTTCAGGTCACCTGGAGGTGGTGAGGTTATTAGTGGCCAGTGGAGCAGAGGTTGACTGTAAGGACAAAAAAGCCTACACACCACTGCACGCAGCCGCCTCCAGTGGCATGAGCAGCACCGTGCACTACCTGCTCGGCCTGGGGGTCCACGTCAGTACACACACACAAGCAGTCTGTATCGTGTATGAACTTTGACCTGCTAAATCTTACTAACTGTTGAAATGAAACTGATTCTCATCCTATGTAGGTTAACGAAGTGAACGGCTACGGCAACACGCCGCTGCATTTGGCCTGCTACAATGGGCAGGACGTGGTGGTCAGCGAGCTCCTCGAGGCGGGGGCCAACGTCAACCAGGTGTGTGTGTGTACATACTTCCGTGCACAAGGTAACACAATGTATGTGGTTGTGTGATTTTGTTTGTTTCGTACCTTGCTTCAGGTGAACGAGAGGGGTTTTTCTGCCCTCCACTTTGCCTCCTCCTCACGCCAGGGGGCCCTGTGCCAGGAGCTGCTGCTGACCCACGGCGCTCACATCAACATGGAGGTGTGTCCACATAAAGATACACTGTCACACTAGCACTAAAGCGGCCATATTTAGCTGATAAACAAGGGTATATTTGAGCTGATGCATGAGGTTTTGGAGGCTGGTATATTGCTAAAAGAGCAGTGATTGGAAGCCAGATATCTAGTAGAAAGTTGAAATGAAAGTGTTGTTGAGGCTTTGGTGGCAGTGATGGAAACTGATTTTAGGTCCCCACAGCCTCAAGATGTAAGGCCATATGGAAGATGGTGGGGGAGGAGGGTGGCTCCCTGGGGCTGCAAGCTGCTCATGGAATATATGAGTGTTTGTGTGGTCCATAAGAGGGTCTGAGATGGCGTCTGTTCATGCTAGGCTTCCGTCATTAATTATATTAGACTCATTAAGGCGAGATGCAAAGGTACATGCACTGCAGCATTGGTTAACTATATAGGCCTAAACTTCACAATCCTCTCTCTTCTTTCCCCCGCTGTCCCTCCCGCTATCTGTCCAGAGTAAGGATGGTAAAACCCCCCTCCACATGGCAGCTACCCATGGAAGGTTCTCCTGCTCTCAGGCCCTCATTCAAAACGGTGAGTCTCTGCAATGTACCCGTCTACGTCCACACATGCAAAACATACATAACACCCTTTTTTTAATGTGTGCGTAGGAGCCGAAATTGATTGTGAGGACAAGAGCAGAAACACTGCCCTCCACATCTCTGCCCGCTATGGCCATGAGCTCATCATCACAGCACTCATCAAACACGGAGCCAACACGGCCAAGTTAGCAACAATAAATATTTAACTTTTAATTACAGCAATAAGTTTAACAAAAATGACAGCGGAACCATTTGATGATATCATCGTAAATGGACCCATTCTGTCAGTCCTTACCCTCATGTGATGGCCGGCCTTCTTTGCCTCAATGTTATTTTCAGGAGAGGCATTCATGGGATGTTTCCTCTACACCTGGCAGCTCTTAGCGGCTTCTCGGATTGCTGCAGGAAGCTAATGTCCTCAGGTACATTCTTGCTTACACCATTCTTGCTCCTGGAATTACTTAGTTGACATCCGAACTGATGCTGATGACATATTTTTCGCAGGGTTTGACATGGACACCCCTGACGACTTTGGAAGGACGTGTCTCCATGCTGCTGCAGCTGGAGGGTGAGTCCTCATTCCTGCTCGGCGCCCATTGTTTCCTCCCCAGCCTCTTTAATGCTTTTCTTTGTTCCTCACTATTCCTTACTTCTCTCTTTTGGACTGAAATGTTGTCTTTAGACTTGATCATCGTTATTACCTCTGTTGAATCTGTCCACCCAACCAGGAACCTGGAGTGTGTGAACCTGCTGTTAAACATCGGAGCGGACTTCAATAGGAAAGACAACTTTGGAAGGTGAGCCAAGACTGTAGCTCTAAAAAGGTCTGACAACTCAGGGAAACTTTTGGGCACATTTTGGGAAGTACAGCTTTAAGCCCCCCCCCTGATGTTGACCGTGTAACCCGTCCAGGACTCCTCTACACTATGCATCAGCCAATTGCAACTACCACTGTGTGTTCGCCCTGGTGGGCTCCGGGGCGAGCATCAACGAGCGGGACCAGAGGGGCTGCAGCCCCCTGCACTACGCCGCCGCAGCTGACACTGACGGAAAGTACGTTTCTCCTCTGTGTGTTTAACCGGTAACGTCTATAGACGGCTACCAAAGTGCAACAAATAGTCCTCTGTGTCAGATGAAGGCTGGAACAATATTCTTTGTCAGGTGTGTGGAGTACCTGTTGAGGAACGACGCCGATCCGGGAATGCGAGACAAACAGGGTTACAGCGGCGTGCACTACGCCTCAGCTTACGGACGCACACTCTGCCTGGAACTGGTATGTACAACGACCACACGGAGTGGCAGAATATTGAGCACAAGTACACGTATCATAGTATCACAAATAGCCTTTGTCTGTGTTTCTTTCAGATGGCAAGTGAGACACCTCTTGACGTGGTGAGCCCTTACATTGATTGATTTATCAATTTATTTTTCATCCAGCTCCCTCTGTTGGACAGAATGGAGAACAGAGTGGATATATCAGGAAAACTCTTCTATCTTGTTAATGTGTGTATATAACAATTGCCAGGTCAATGCTGCACGCATTTGGAAGGAAAACACTGTTTAACCAAAAAGTCGTTGCACATACCTTTTAACGAAACAAACTCAAATCTTTCCTTTAATACATTTGAACCAATTTCAGCAGTGTGACCATTGACCTAACTTTTCTACGTCTCCAAAGCTGGATTTAAATGAGTAAAGTGGGAGCCGTCCCTCTATTTCAGTTGATGGAGTCAGGGACAGACGTCATGAGTGACTCAGAGAGCCGGGCGCCCGTCAGTCCACTACACCTAGCGGTGAGTTCACGATGTGTGTTTGTATTTGGTGGTTTGTCTCTCTCGCACACAGGACTCCCCTGTCCCTGCCCTGTCGATCATTGGTTTGTGTCTCCTTTTGATCCAGGCTTACCACGGACACTGTGGAGCTTTAGAGGTCCTCTTATCGGCCCTGCTGGAAGTGGATGTTTGCAGCCCAGAGGGACGAACCCCCCTCAGCCTGGCCTGCTCCAAGGGCCACCAGGAGTGTGTCTCTATGCTGCTGCACCATGGCTCCTCGCCCATGACCCGCGATTATACACACAAAAGGACAGCCATACACGCCACAGGTACATACATGACGTTACACATACAAAACCACAACAGCCATCATTTGAGATTTTTTTTGGGGGCTTGCGAAATAAGAATTAAATCACACTCTCTATTGTGTGTGTGTGTGTGTGTGTGTGTGTCTGCCGTAGCTATGAATGGCCATCCGGAGTGTCTGCGCCTGCTCATGAGCACCAACGACCAACACATTAATGTGGATGTACAAGACACCAACGGACAGTGAGTGTACACTAGTTTTTCCTGAGATTATTGTGTGTCTCATGAATATGTAAATAAACAGAAGGACTGAGGTACGTCTTATTTCCCCACTGTGTCCAGGACGCCTCTGATGTTGGCAGTGCTGAATGGACACACAGAGTGTGTGTACTCTCTACTCAGTCAAGGAGCCGGTGTGGACTATCAGGACCGTTGGGGGAGGACGGCACTCCACCGAGGGGTGAGACCTTCACATGCACTCAGTTAATATTACAACTTTTATACATTTTTCTTGGGTGGTGGGGGGGTTAGCACTGTTACCTCACAGCAAGAAGGACCCAGCTGCCTTTCTGTGTGCAGTCTGCACGCTCGCTCCTCCCACAGTCCAAAGACATGCTCTTTGGGGATTAGGTTGATTGGTGACTCTAAATTGCTCGTAGGTGTGTGGATGTGAGTGTGAATGGTTGTTTGTTGCCGTGTTAGCCCTGCGATTGGCTGGCGGCCAATCCAGGATGTACCCTATCTCTCACCCGAAGTTGGCGGGGATTGAGTCCCGCCTCCCCCCTGTGTGGAGGATAAGCGGATTGAAGCTGGATGGATACTTTCTTGTTTTTCCACACAGGCGGTGACGGGCCAGGAGGAGAGCGTCGAGGCCCTCCTGCAACGCGGGGCCAGCGTGTGTGTCAGAGACATCCTTGGCCGCTCCCCTCTTCACCTGGCATCCGCCTGCGGCCGCATGGGTGTCCTGGGGGCCCTTCTGCAGGCCGGCACCCCCTCACTCGCGCACCTCACTGACAACCAGGGCTACACACCACTGCACTGGGCCTGCTACCACGGTGCGACGCTCGAGAAACGCGGCGGTTCTGTGTGAGAGCCCGGCAGTGTGTCTGTTCCTCCCTTTCTAGCTCCATGCTCTCTCCTCTTTCCCTCCTAGGATATGACGCCTGTGTGGAGGTGTTGTTGGACCAAGAGGCGATCAAGAAGATTAAAGGCAACCCGTTCAGTCCTCTGCACTGTGCCGTGTAAGACTATGCGCGCACAAGTCAATGCGGTTATGCCGACTCGACAGACATCGGTCCGAAGGCGGCTGACCGTGCGTGTTGTGTATTTCAGTATGAGCGACAATGAGGCCGTGGCTGAGATGTTAATTGACGCCCTGGGCGCCGCTATCGTCAACGCCACTGACTCAAAGGGCAGGTGAGCGGCGATGCAATGATAGCGAGAAGATGTTTGGCGGGAGCCCAAGCTCTGCTGGTTATTTTGTCAGCGGTGTGTTTTCAACACAGGACCCCCCTTCACGCCGCGGCTTTTTCCGACCACGTGGAGTGCGTCTCCCTCCTGCTCAGCCAGGGAGCTCAGGCAAACGTGGTTGACACGCACATATGTAGCACTCCGCTGATGATGGCAGCTCTAAATGGACAGACCAACACTGTGGGTCAGTACAGCCTTCGACACTCCGATTCACTGTTCGGTTTTTCATTGCTCGACCTTTGACACGTAACCTTTTGCCATTTTGTGTGTTTCAGAGATGTTGGTGAGCAGCGCTAAAGCAGACTTCACAGTACAGGATACAAACAGGAACACGGCACTGCATCTGGCTTGCAGCAAGGTAATCGTTTACACAGACAGGAAATGGGTTTTTTTTTCACTGGTCATGGGGAATTGTTGATGTCAGTCTCTCCAAGGATATTTGACCCAAATTGTATAAAAATACTAACTCAGTCATTAATAATAATTAACATCTGTTGGCTGGTGGAAAGATCAGTCATATATCCAAATAGCATACTTCCTGAAAATGTCTTATATCTTTTTTTCTATTATTCATTATGAGTACAGATGTACAAAAGGGACAAATAATTTGAGAGACTACGAATATACTCATTTTGTATTCCTTTCTTTGTTTCTCTGTTCCTGAGGGTCATGAGACGAGTGCCTTGTTGATTCTGGAGAAGATCAGCAATAAGAACCTCATCAACTGCACCAACACGGCGCTGCAGACGTACGTGCCGTTGCTAGGAGCGGGCGAACAGTCAGCTTTGTGTTCAGACTGGATGTATTTAAAAAACGTCCCTCTCCTTTGTTTTTAGGCCTCTGCACGTAGCAGCCAAGAAAGGTTTGACAGTGGTGGTGCAGGAGCTGCTGAGGAAAGGAGCCAGCGTTTTAGCAGTGGACGAGAACGGTCAGTTTTCATCTCACGATTCACTTGGCCCCCATTGATGAACTGCTAATTCTGGTTTTCACTCTCTCGCTCGTCTCTTGTCCTTAGGCTACACTCCTGCTCTGGCCTGCGCCCCCAACCGGGACGTGGCCGACTGTCTGGCGCTCATCCTCAACTCCATGATGCCCACCTCCCCCATGGTCACCATAGCAGCTTTGCCTGCGCACTCTCTAACTCAGACAGTCATCAACCACCACCACCCCGCCAGCAACCCGGTCTCCAAAGGCGTGGGCTTTGACGCCCCGCCCTCTCTGAGGCCCGACCGTGCTTCCTGCTGCAGACCGGAGAGGCCACGGGCATCCATCGTTGGGGATGATGAACTGAATGACTCCGATTCAGAGACTTACTGAGGACAGAACCGCTATTGGACAGAACCCAGCCACTCAGGAGCCTTAATAGATCATTTCAAAAGAGAGAAAATAGAACCAGTGTGTAGAGTATTTTTAGATAAGCTTCTTCAAATCTAAAAATAACCTTTGTTTTAGAACCCGTTTGTTTCCTTAAGGTGCATACCCACGAGGTGATAAATAATGTACTAAAATAAAGTCACGCACTGTTTATCTCAGACAACATCACTGTATGGTCAGTACCATGGCCAGCGTATTTAATTTACAGGCAATGTTTTCCTTTTTTTAAACCATGTACCTACTCTTTGTAGTGTTTTTTTGACAGTTTTTCCTTTTAACTAACACTAAAAGAACATCTACTTGACGCTTGGTGAACTTTTGTCACCTTTGTGTAAAGAAACGTGGATAATGGTATGGGACCAGGAGGTTTTCCCTATACTTAAGTTTTCACGTACGCACATTGCTGATGCTGCATCAGTGTTAGCCACTTTTTAATTCCTTGACGAGGAAGCCATTATTTAATCCTATGAATTTATTCCAAGTGGAGACTGAACCCACAGGAACGGATTAGGACAGCAGGTGACTGTCAGACCTGTGTTCTTTGATTGGTCCAGGACTCATTGGATACGTGACCTGAATGAGCTGCTTAGGGAACCTTTAACTTGCAATGCTGTAACTACTCTGATTGTGTCCTGCACAGAAGACAGGGCGAAGTGGCTGTGTGTGTGTGTGTGTGTGTGCGTGTGTGAGATTGATAAATATAGCCTCTTTTTTTTTTTTTTTATAGGAAAAGCAGCTTTCATGTGGAGGATGGATGCTACTGGTGATGTTTGTAAAGATTAAATAATGAACAAATAAATGGATTTGTTTTGGATTCATAGCGGTTTGTATTTGACAGAAGACAAATGTCCAACCCCTAACTTTCTCCTGGCAACCATCTTAACAGATTTATTCATGGTCCAGGTGATACATTCGTCCGTACAGACAGGCAGTGACGAGCCCATCCGTCATCTTTGAGTGTTTCATTGTCACTCTTCCATCGGCAGCCATTTCCAGATGGTCCGGCTGCTCCAGGACAAATCTGTTAACCAAAACCGAAGGGTACACATATTTGGTCCCAAACCATCCCTCTAACAGGAAGTCCATTTTGGATTCTGCCTCTTCCACCTCCTGTCCACAGGAGGTGACCTCCAACCCTGCACAGCGGACAAGTGCGCACACCTGCAACAGACATATGGTAAGTGGAACAAGAGCAGAAGGACGCAGTGCTAGAATCTCCGCCTCTCCCCTCCTCTCCTCCTTACCTGCAAGGCGTAACGTCCGTTCACCGTGTGTGTTCCGGCAAATGCTCCCAATGCGTAGAGCTCTTTGCTGCCGCCCGGCGCTAACCGGCGGTACTGCAGGTGACAGCAAAAGGTGCCATTACACACCCTCACATTGCCCTCTGTCTCGTTCAGGAGGACGAAGGTGAATGGGTCGTACATCATGGATGAGATGAAGGTGGGGGGGGAGGGAAGAACTGAAGAAGCGGTTTCAGGAGGCGCAGCATCAAAACAGTTCTCTTCGTGGCAGTTTCCAGAGGCTGTAGATGACGTGGACTGACCCCGAACTTCCTCCTCCTCCTCCTCCGTGATGACTCTGTGCTCCATCCACAGAGGGTCTAAGACCGGCACCCGGGCTACCAGCAGCCTGCCCTCTTCTGGGTCTCCTCTCTGGGCTTGGTGGTAAGTGGCAGAAGTTGGGGTGTAGATACCACTTCCTTTCATAATCGACCGGTCATGACGAATGTTTGCCGCTAGCAGGGTGACGTTAGCGCCGGAGCTGAAAGCCTTCTGGAACTGGATGCTGTCCAGAAGAGGGAGCTGGTTCATCCAGGCTGTGGGGAAGATGATCTGACGGACACCCTAAAAGGGGTCCAACGAGAGGAAGTAAGGAAAACAGAAGGCCAACCATGGGAACGTGAAGCTGGGTAAAGAGTTTGAGTGGCCATTTATCTACCTTCTCCACTAGAGTAAGTGTGGGCTCCTGGAATAGGATGTCAAAGCAAGTGATGAGACCAAATGTTCCAGCAAAAGGTGTGTCAAACGTTGTGACCTCAGGTTGTGGCGGCTTGTCGAAGGCCTCCTCGAAGTACAGGTTGTATTTATGGTAGCGTGCCACCAGCAGGCCATCTGACCTGGTCCAAAGAAGATTCTTTTAACAGTTCCTATAAACTGGGAAATGGTGCACTAAACTAATCTTATTTCAAGGTCTGCCGCTGTACCTGAAAACCACATCGGTATTGAACTGCCAGCGTCCATCCGATGGACAGGGCGAGGGTCCGGTCTTCAGGGGGCACAGCTGCAGGTCCGCCATGTTGGCCACAAGGTAGAGGTTGTAACGACGGGCCATGCAGCTCAGACGCTGGAGAACCTGTGAAACTCAAATTACATTATAGTCAGACTAGTGTTGAACAGCCTGGTGGCGTGTCGGAACATCTCAACAATAGTGTAAATTCTAAATGTGTGCGTGTGCACCTCGGTGTTGTTGTGTTTGCCTGGCTCTGTGCAGGGGTTCCAGCTCTCCTGCTTGGGGTTAGGGATGGTTTCTAGGTAGCCAGAGATGGAAGAACGGCTGAAGTTAAAACCCTGAAGGCCATCTTCTGGAAACACCAGGATCTGAGCACCCTGAAGGGAAGAGGAGTGCCGAGTATAGAGCTTGATCCTTTGCTGTTGTCACGTGCTTTGACATTAAGCGCGCACCCTTTAACACACAAATACAATCTCTCCCGTTGACTGACCTAAGTCTCATTCAATATTATACACTTATGGTACGCCCGACACACAGCAGCCTTACTTATGACGTCATAACCCGCTCTTCTGACGTGAACGCACCTGCTGAGCGGCCAGAGCCGCCTGCTGCTCGTAGACCCGCAGGTTGGTGCGCATGTGCTGCAGGGCCGCGGCGCGGGACAGGGGGATCCGAGGCTCCGGGTTCAGGACCACGCTGTGCTCGTACACAGCGGCCACGAACCAGGAGCCCCCGGCTGGTTCCCTCCGAACCGCCTCCGCCGACGTGGAACAGAGGCCGGCGAGAAGGACCACCAGGCGGAACATTGTGAATGTTGTTCTCCGGACTCACTAGTTACAACACGGCTTCTGAGGGGTCAGGCCTGACCGGGTGTAAACCTCCCAAATACAACCTTTCTGTGAATGTACCAGAGTCAAAGTTTCGTTAAAAAGCATACGCTTAACACAAAAGGGCGACATTTAAGACTTACCGTATTTATTTTCGATAATATGATCGCATTAAAGCCTAAAGAGAGCCTGGGCACTCCCTATTCGGGCCCATTGTATCACTCTTGGTTGCAGTTCCGTTAAATTCCACTGGAGGTGATCGCAGGCGAGTGCAGATTATATGGGACTCTATGGAGCTAGACGGCTAAATTTAGCTCTTTCTCCTGCTTGTCGTTGAATCAAGTAGATTTTATTGTTGATTCCGCAAGTTCAATATAGATTACAGACTAAAGGTTTTTTGGTGCTTAAATTTATCACCAACAATAATGTGAAATTATGCGCAATATGAATTACTAATGTAAAAAAAACACTATAAAATGTTTTTATATAAATACACTTTTATTTATACACTCTACAGAGTGATACAAATTTGAAAGTGCAAACGTTTAACTATTTACAAATTAACTGTTTTAAACTTTAAACTTTTTAATACTTAACGAAATTTAAAGTGAAATAACATAGCTTACAGGATCACACAACAAAATATAAATTAAAATGTGTAAAACAAAAGGATAAAGGATGGACAGTTCTCATGTGCCCGCAGGCGATAGCGATGAATGCAACTTAACTGCCAGCCTACTTAAACTCTTAAAATCTAACGATCTTCAGTGTCAACGTTCAGAAATCATCGAACACAAAAAATTGTAACATTTTAGTGCGGGAAGTTCGCAGGGAAAACAGCGCTGAACCAAAGATGAAACTCGTTCAGATCGGATCGGTTTCCCCTCTTTGTGCGCCGCTTAATTCTGCTTCCTCCTCGGAGCCAAAGTGTCCATGCGCGTGAAAGTGAGCATCAAGCCAGTTGGACTTTAGATCCCATCGGGGGAATTGCGCTGAGGGGGGGTCTCCGTAGCAGAGAATAGGAATCAGCTCTTTAATAATACAAGCAGTGCGGAGCTGCATTACTGTGAGTGATGACCTATTACTTTTGTATTTGTTTTGCATACTAACATGCTTTAGACATATTTTATTTGTTATTAATACTAGTAGCCTACTGTGATGGTTTTCCACGTCCCAGATTTTTTGGTGCCCCCCCAGGCAATTGGTCCCCTATGTGCGTGTGCGGAGCGCCGGCACTGAGCATATCGTCTTGTCAACTAAATTTACATTAAAAGTTTTGTCATGTTGTGATGGGGAATAATCCACGGACCCGAAAAAGGGGGCTGTCTACCCTTTGCGTTCTTCTCCCTAGTTATGCAAGCTAAAAGTCCAATGTCCAAAAAAACAACCGCCCCCCCTCTGCTTTTTTGTCAAATCGCCCTGGATACCCTGGATAGGTCAATGTAATTGAAATGTGTCCAGATTTTGCTGCATTTCCTGTTGACACTCATTTTCTTAACTTTCTTTTACCTTTCCAGTCCGTTGCTCTCTTTCGACTCGCCTCCCTCTCTCTTGTTCGTGTGCTTGCTGTGTGCTGCTGCGTGTGTGTGTGTGTGTGTGTGTGTGTGTGTGTGTGTGACTCCCGCCCCTTCCTCCTGTCAGCAACTCAATGTCAGCTTTTGGTTTTGTTCGAACTAACCTTTAGGTTGAGTTCCCTTAACGTTTTGTGTTTGTTGGGGGAGTCCTTCTGGTGTATCAGCGCTTTCTCTGGTTTAGAGGTGATACAATAATTACTAGTGAAATAATGACATTGCTTTACACTGTGTATCTTGATACGAATATAAAAAAACAAGGATATGTATCTACTTGTCCTGTCCTGAAGGACTGAAAATGGTAAACTGGCCGACTTTTATTTTAAAAGAAAAAAAAACACTAGACAGGAAACGCTAAGATAACCCGGAACATCTTTACCGAGCAGGTGATCTTCCTACATCCAGCATGACCAGAGATATTCTGGCATGACCAGAACCGGAGATCACATATTACTAACATAGTTAATGTGAGAGACATATAACGGTTAGCCTGAGAAACGGGCGTAAGTTCAGGGGTCGCTTTTCAGACGTCTACTTGCGCGTTTGACCGGGAAGTCTATTAGCATTAGCATTAGCATTAGCTCCTTGGCACAATGTCAACAGCAACAGAGGCACCCACAAAAGGCGCAGCTGACGCCCCCGCGTCGAAGACCAACCAGGTGTTTAAAAACTGCTGGAGCTGTCGGATGCTCTCGGGCGGAGGTCTGATCCTCTCCGGCGTGTACGTGTACAGCATTGCCCGCAGAGTGATGCGGCAAGGTGGCCCCACCGCCATGGGGACCGTGGCGCAGATTACGTTCGCTGCTTGTAAGTGATCGGAAAACGCGACTCGTTGGAAGGTTGCTCGCCTTTCGTGAGTAATCCATGCGCAACCGTGTTTCGTCCTCCAGGTTTGACAGCGTGGGGAGTAGTCATAGTCACTGACCCGGTGGGAAGAGAGCTGAAGAGGACGTGAAAGCAGCGTGGAAACTCACAAGCGCATCTTTTAAACTGGCTGAAAAACTCGCTGCCGAGATGTTAATGGACATGACAGCCAGTCAAATAAGTGTGTGTGGATCGTACAATGAGATTAGTTGAATTAAAAATATATTTAATCCGAAAGGCAACTTTGTGTCATCTTTGAACCATTTCTACATAAACCATTTCTTCAGTAAATAGCCGAGCATGAAGCTTTATTTAATAACAAAAACGAGCCAGTCATTGGGAAAGAGAGCCGTTTTTTTTAAATAATATTGTTCCCAATACAAGACCACCGTCACCTTAGTCGTGCTTTATTAAACTCAGCACCGACAAATCCCAAATGCATCAAACAAACGTTACAACGCAGCCGCGAGGGTCCTTTAGTTTGCGTTACCTTTTATTAGTGTTGTACTGATCCGAGCACAATTGCTCACAAGGAAAAGTTTGATAAGCATGATGCAAAAGAACACCCTAAAGCCATTTTCAGTCGCATAAATGTTGACATTGATTCTTTTTTTAGGTTAAAGAAAAATATGAAAATAGAGTTGACGGTACATTTAGGCACACTATTAACACACTGTACAGATATGCACAATTTTTCATAAATACTGGGGTTAAAAAGACGACAAGCTTTCCTGTATGGAGAGATGTGCAGAAAGTTAGAAGTGACACCTCCTATCACCTCCGGGTAAGTGATGCTCCAGTTCATGTCCCCCTCAGCCAATCAGAATCCTCCAGGGCTGCTCGATGAGAGCAAGCCAGCGCAGAAGCAGGAGCTCCATCCAGCGCCTGCAGCAGAACGGGGCTCTGGCCCGCCCACAGTTGCTACGGTAAGTGCTCATTACAGGACATGGGTCCCTCCAGCTGTCAGTTAATAACCACAAAGATCTGTTCCCTGCAAACTGAACGGGCCACAATGCAGATACGAGTTAAAAAGAAGCTGTTTTCTGAGGCGCCCCTGAACTAACTGTAGCCCAGTGAGCTAATCATCCGGCTGCAACACAGGAACCCGCCCAACTGATGCCTGAAAAAAGATTCTGTACAAGTGGGTGAGGGATAGGGGTAAAATACCCCCCCCCCCCTCTCTCCAACACCAAAAACAAGAAACGCAGACTTATAAAACAAGTCTGTAAAATAGACATAGTACATTTACAACAACGGAATGTTAAGTTGTTGGGCTGCTTCTTTCATGTTTTCTACTAATAAAACAATTACTTTTTTTTTTAAGTATACAGTTGAAAATGCACATGCATTCAAAGAAAAAAAATGCATATATTGCACAAAATTAAAGACATTATCTCTGGATAAAAGTGGGTTCATCGATATCATGATTTCCTTGTAACGTTCAGTCGAGTGAAGGGGGGGCTACCTGTAGCGTGCGCCTCTTGGTCAGTATATAGTTAAGGCTGGTTCACTAGCTCACACTGGCACAGTTTGACTGAAGACGACTGCAGCTTTGTGCTAAACACACGCACAACCATTCTATCTTGCGCACACACACAATTCTACATGAGCCAAATCCACCCGACCAAAAAAGTACATTCTTTAAATGTTCGCTTGGACAGGCTGAGCTGAGGCTCCCACAGCTGTGTCCTCACAGCTACAGCATTTAAGTTGTTACAAAGTTCAACTTTGCATTCTTTCCTCATCCGATTAAGGATATCCTGAAGTATCCCAAACACCAAACCAGTACGCACACACAAACAGCATGAGCATTGGTTGTCACAGGTTATGACGCCTACGTTAAAGGGGATGTGGTTCTGTTCTTTGAGGGTCAGGGGTGGCACATTAGATGTCACACTTTGTTTGAAACCCATTGAGGCTGGAAAAGATGCAGATAATAAATCAATCACCTCTTTCAACCCATATTCGTTCAGTCACATTTTAAAACCAGCGCCTTTTCAACCTCTTTAGACGTATTTGGTTGCCGTGTGACTAGAGCCCGGTCAGAGACGACGAGAGTGATTCGGCCCAAAAGACAGAAGCGGGAAGGTAAGGCAAGGTGTGTATCTATGCTATCTACTCCTGCAGTTTTTAAAACAAAACAGTCTTTCTGGTCCGCTCTCCGGACCGGGAGAAAGCAGCATTGACTGGACCAGGATTAAAGCTAAACAAAAAAAAGTCCAAAAAAGGAGGGGGGAAATATTGAAACTAAACGTAAAGATTCCCGCCTCGGTGCAAATTACAGGTTCTGTGTTTGCGTCACAGAGCGAGAGTAGGTGTGTGTTGGTCATCCTTCACTTCTGTCTTAACAGAAATAATCAGCGGTTTGGAGTGTTTTTCACTGAAAAGAGTGTATGAGGGAAGTGGACGGGCAGAAATCACACGCAAACCAACGTTCACATCAAGCCCCTCCCACCCGCACTCTCAAGTCTGTGCGTCTCTGTCCTCTCCTGTCACCTCTTCAGGGAAGAGGATTTGAGTTTTTGGCCGTATCTGTGGATGCGTGGCGAGCGGGAGTGCAGCTTGACAAAGAGCTCAGGAAATTTGTACTGGGGGAACATCGTCTCCAAGAAGCCCTCCAGGAAAACGTAGACCAGCCGACGGTTCATGGGTTGGTACTGAAACATGTCGAAGACACGGAGTATGCCTTTTCGCGTGGTGTCCGCGCCGATGATATGCTTGAGCTCGTCTGAGGAAGGGAGGGAGGGAGGAAGGGAAATATAGCGGTCAGGAGCGAGCACAAACTCTTAAACAGAGGGATGACATTAAAGCGAGCCAACACCCGCTGATCCTTTACGTAATGGAAGGTGAAATGGACAGATGAAAGACACAGCATTGTGTGTTTGATTCAGTCCGTCCAAGTTGTGCTCAATCCTAAGTGTTTCCCACCCGCATGTTTCAGCCGATGATTACAAGGCAACGTACGTTTTTGCTGGCTCTGTGGCACTCTCGATTAAGAGTGTATGCTAAACAAAATACATCACAAGATCACGTGTGTGTACCTGGCATGATGCCCAGGAGACTGGTCTTGGCAGCTATTCGTGTCCTCATTCGGATGCTCTTGTCCCGGCGGGGTAGCGTCTCAGCCAGGATACCGTTGGGCCAGAAGGAATCCCTGTACGGAGACAGAGCCGCTGAGAGTCACTCGGAATTCTTCTGACCAGTTATTTAAAAAAAAAAACAGAGTGGATTAACGAACCTGAACTTCTTGACGTATTCGGCAACCTGCTCAGGGGACGTCAAGTAATCGACATGGTCCACAATTTTCCTAGAGTGACAAAGAATGATTCAGGTTGTGCTCCATGTGACGCCATTTATTCTGCGTTCGAGAGAGAGATGGTCTGATGCTCTGAACATGTGTTCAGCTGTGACTGTGCAACTGGTTTTGCACGGAAGATGTGTGTGCATCTAAAGGGCCATGAAATCTCACGCTGTATTTTTCTGGGTTATTATCTGTTACCAACCGAGTCATCTCATTTCCCCATCACCTAGACTGCTAAACTCACTGCAAAAAGGACGTAGATTCCAATTAAGTTCAAGTCCTGGAAGACAAAGGTTGTGCAACATACGACAAAGATCTTCCTGAGGAAAATTCTTTTAGGTCAGCATCGTTCTAAAACCAAATTAAATTCTACAAGATCATTGACCGGTCTTGTATATTGTGTCTCTTACCGATTGATGGTGTCTCCATACGTGGCCCGGATGAGCTGCTGTAGCAGGTTCTTGATGTTCCTGCGCAGCCACTGGTTTTTCTCCTTGAGGTCAAACACTTCGTCCATCAGCAGCAGCATCACCCTCAGCGGGATGTTATCGTCCACCTGGAAACACGGATAAACACACGGATGATCATTTAAATATATTTTTTTAACAACAAGGAAACAAAATAAAAAGACAGCAAAAACACGCAGCACCCGCCGCAACTCACGTTGTCATCGAGCTGGGCGGAAACCCGACAGTGTTCAGGGTCTATTTCAGACTTGGGGAGGAGGGGAGGCACCTGGATAAAAGAAGGGAAACATCAGACCCGTTTCAGATCGTCACTGAAGAAGATCAGTCCGTACAGTTTTTCTGATTTCACATTCTGATTATAAAATCCAATCAAAAAGCTCTGTGATGGTGTTACTACCTTCAGTATGGACTGTTTAATGTCCTGACCCAGCCTTTCTGACATGCGGCCCATATTATCAGAGACCTTGGTCATGCCTTCAGCCAGACTGTCTGGAAGGCCCTTTACCGCGTTGGACACATTTCTCATGGAGCTCCTCAGAGGATTTACTAACGTGTCTATCTGATGGTGGGGAAAAAAAAAAAAACTATTTAAAAAAAACGTACTTTAGAATAAGACAACCGAGTCATGGACAGCCAAACATAGCTCTGTGATTAAATAAATGAGGGTACAATATACACACCCACAATTTATATATAAAGAAAAATGTAGTAACCTTGCGTGCAAAATCTCCCTTGCCCTTGCTGTAGGCCTTGTTCTCCAGGAAGTCATACACATAAGGAATCAGCGTTGGACAGCCCTTCACCATCTCTGGGTTCAGCAGCAACTGGCAGAAACACACACACTTACTGGTAGGCACACAATAAAATGACACGGGACAAAAAATGATTACAAATTTAAACAGTTCAATACGAAGATGTAAAACGGTTACCTGGAGGTACGCATTTAGGTCTTTTTTTCTCTTCTCCAAGAAGTCCCGGTCCATGTTGTTGAAGGTCTTCTTTCCTGGCAGCTTGAGGATCAACGCCAGGTTCTCAAACTTTAAAAAAAAGGCGCCACTTAAAAGGGAGCTAACCAAGGTCATGAGCTGTTGCTCGAGGGTTAAATACTAAGGTCACAAGTACAGAAACACCATCTCTGGCCCACACGCACACACAAACCTGTTCAGTGATCCTCATGTGGAAGTCGTGAAAGTCAGAGTAGCGGCGATAGGTCTTCCAGCAGTCCTCACTGCCGTCGTGGCTGCGCCGGAACACTGTGATTGCGTACAGCGCGTATGTCTTACCGTGGTCGTTGCACACCCCTGCAGCACCCCAGAAGCCAGGGAGAGAAGCGTCAGCTACGGCGGCCGGAGATAAATCCCAAAGGGGAATGGAGGGTGCGGGGGCGGATGAAGGCGGAAAAGAAAGAACATGCGTGTTCAAAGCAAAAGGGTGTGGAAATGTGATGAAAGTGACAGAATGACAGGAAAGGTAAGGGAGGGGGGAGGATGAAGGAAAAAAGAACAGGGAAAAAAGTGAAAGGGATAAAATGAGGAAAATAAAGAATACTGGAAAACAGTGCGAAGTGACAAGGCTGACAGAATGAATGAAGCTGGGAGACAAAGAAACATGCAAAAGGGAACCAACAGGGGCTACGATATATACATACAAGTACACAACAAATACCACAATGCTAAACCATTACAGCACCGAATGTCGAATAAACTGTTAAGCTTAGTGTTTCAAACACTCTTTTAGATGTTATTGTAACAGTGCTCTTCCGCTCACAAAAGGAGTGGACGAGACTGTGTGTGTGTGTGTGTGTGTGTGTGTGTGTGTGTACCTGTGTCGGAGATGAAGGCATGTAGGTGCATAGTTTCATCATGAAAGGAGTTGGACAAGTCGTCCAAAGACTGAAATCACAAGAAACAAGTCTTCATTAAACTATATAGTTTGCCAACGATGTTGGGTCAACAAAACAAATCAGGGTTTTTCAAAGCCCTGCAGCGGGAAGTGAAGGAGACTCACTAGGTTTATGCTTCCTGTTGGAGAGCCGTTAAATGATTCACCTTCGCCGTCATCAGACCCCCGGTAGCTCGGCTCTTTCAGCATGTCCAACTCTGCCAGCATGCGGACGTACAGAGGACTCTGCTTGAAGGACGGGTAGTAGCGCTCATCACGCAGCATCATCTCATACACCTGAAGAAAAATGAATAAATAAATAAATATATAATAATAATAATAATAATAATAGTCTCTCAGTATTTGCACGATTAATCGGATTCCCTCATACACAGATAGCAAGAGATTTAGTACATTTCTCTGGATTTCGTCGAATATCTCCGGCGTAGGGTCGTCTTTCTGTATCTTCTCCGCTAGCGTTAGCACGGATGCTTCGTCCACCTGAACCCTGGGAGACGCCTGTCCGTGAAGAAAAAAAAAAAAAAAAGGATGACTACACAAGCTAAAGAACGATTTTAGTATTTTTTTTTTGTAAAGCACTGGCGTGATCCCTCCCACCTTGTCCGAGAGGTATTGCTCGTAGACACCCAGTGCAGCGGCCTTCAGCAGCCCCTTGGTGGCGCTGGGCTGCTTCTTGCCATCCGCCTTCCAGGCCTGCATGGCCTCCAGCTGCTGCTGCGCAGTCACCCTGTAGCCCTCCACGGTGAGCCAGAAGAACAGCTCCGCCTGCGCGCCCGCCAGCTGCATGAAGTCTGGATTAACAGAAACACGGGTTGGTGGCCGTCGGCCATCGCTCGCGCGTTACATATCATGGATGTCGCTGCCGTCGACATTCAGCCCCTTTGCATTCACTGTAACACTCTTAGGCAGCTCGTTTGGATATTGAGATATTATGACGGACGGCGGTCATAATGGCCGGGCTGTTGGCCAGATTTTCCCCACCAGATCTGACACAACTTGGCTCGTCTCCCAGTTTGCGCACATGAACACACATTCTACCGTAATCTGTAAAGTGGAGTGACCTTTCAAAATCTCTGACGAGGTCATCTGGGACCCAAAGGGGCAGTGCGCCTAGTGGGACGGGTTAAGGCTATGAATTTTAGAGCAATGGAATATTGAGATGAACAGAAATGTTTGCAGGATTAGGGCCTTGGGATAACTTCAGTGACGATTGCAATTCGTGGTTCATGTGATGATGCATTTCCAGAATTACCCATGAAGAACTGCAGGGCGATGTTGTGGATGAGGATGTGATCCAGTGGGATGACACACAGCTTGCCAAAGTTGGCTGCCAGCTTCAAGGCATCCACCTCCTACACAACATAGAAAAAAAATACTGAACACAAAGCAGAAGAATATTCTTCGCCCGACTCCAAATGTTAAAACTTAACCAGCAAACTGACTTTGAACAAAAGCATCTGGGACTAGCAGCCAATGATTCACTATCACACTAACCATGAGTGAAGGATTTCTTTTTAACACCGCTGCAGTCTCACCTTGCCGGAGTGTAGTCTCTGGATCCTGGTCTCACACACCTTCTTCACAAACAGAAGACTGTTAATCTGGTTCTTGATGACATTGATGTCTGGATGAAAGAGAAACAGAGACAACAAGGGAGAAGTTGAAAGCAGTGCTTTGTCTTTTCACATTCTTATTCCTCAGTCAGTAATATCCATTTGTATTTGGACATTGTCAGTGAGGAAAGCAAAGCGAGAGTTCCTACCATCTCCGGCAGTATCCAGAGAGCGGAGGTACTGCAGCTCCTCCAGCACCTTGTCTTTGACGGCCTCCAGCTCAGCCGCTTTGTCTGTGAGCTTCAGGATGTTCATAAAGGCTTCATAGTTACAGCTAGAGTCACGGATCTGTTGAAAAAAAATAAAGATTAACGTGGTTTCACGGTTGTAACTGGGATATTTTTTCGCATCTTGCGCACCACACAATAATGTATGCACAGAAAGCCATTTGGTATACTATAATGGGTAGGTAAGTGTTAACTCTCACCATCCAGATGACAAACTGATTGATGTAATCTGGGTCGCTGAGCTGATTGATCAGGGGCAGCAGCACACCACGCGCCAGCACCTCCTTAAAAAAACAAAAACAACGCTCTGCATTTTTTAGGGTCACACTACAAACTTTATCACTTGGACTGTTATGGCAGTGTAGCCTATTCGCTACCAGCCAACGAGGGAGCATTTGGCTGGCGGCTCAATCATGAGGTTGTACAACATATTGTGGACTCTGCGTCTCGTATTTGCATTGAAGACCAACAAAGCCACGTGAGTTGTGATCCTTTGGCAGACTGTGTGAGAGTTTCCATGTCGGTTTGTGTGGACTTACACGTAGGAAGTATCTCATGTTCTTGTTGTGGAAATCTCCAGGAGGTAGTAACAGATAGAGAAGCAACTCACACAAGTCCCGAAGAAAACCTGTCACAAACAAGAGTTTACAGTCAGCGCTACATTTTACGTACGATACGTTATCCACGGCAGTGTGAACTGTAAATGCACGTTATAAAAGTGGGTTCACCTTCTTCATCTTTGTGTGACGTGCATACTACATCTCGACAAATCTTCCTTTCCATCTCCACCTCGGCCTCAAAGAAGGAGTCCACCAGCTCCTCTGTTATGTCCCCTGTTCACACATCACTCTCAGTCATTGTCATCACCATGCATTGCATTAGAACTTTATGGAATCATTTTCCTGCAGCACAATTGTAAACATATGTATGATGTTAGCCATCAGATGACCAACAAACTAAAATAAAACATTTTTAGAATTTATTCAGTTAGCCTGAGAGTGTTTATGTAGAAGTCATTTTTAGACAAAGTGCGTTCTGTTTGGGCAGTCGTGAGACTGGATGAATGCGACTTGGATGATTATTCTTCTGGAGTTTGAACACCAGCGTTTTGATGTAGTTTCGGTTTGGTTAAAACAACGCCTCCGTTTACCTCAATTCAACACTAATTTTCTTTATTTTGTGATTATTTGTTCACTGTGGAAGCGTAAAGTGAACTGAAGGCGAAACGGAGAGAGTCATTGCCTGAACGTGTGAGCTTACTCTGCTTGTCCTCTCTGTCAGCGAGTCGGTCCTGGGCTTTCCTAAAGACACGCAAATGGGTGGCAAAGTCGTCCACCAGGCGAGTCGTGAAGTAAGGCTGCCAGTCCACATCTTTGGACCTTTGAGAATTAAAAAAATAAAAAATAAAAAAAAACAGGAAATGTTACAACATTTACAAAACACACAATATACTGACGGACAAAAGTTTTGCCTGTACCGTGTAGAAAACTGGACGAGGGCGTTCTGCAGCGTCTGTCTGATCTCCAATAAGAAGGAATCATCCTCGCTCAGCGTGTAGTACCAGTACTGGATGTAGTCTCTCAGAGCAAACTGGATCACCTACAAATGAGAAATATAGAGCAGTAGCATGGAAATTAAATTTAGTGAAAACAACAACACCACCACAATGAGCTGGACTGAGAGGGGTGGGGATTGGAGTGTGAATAAAAAAGTATTTTATTTAGGGAAAATTAATCTTTATTGTCAGTGTATAGTAACTCCCAGAGAATAGTTTGGTCCTAGGAAACCTTGGCAAATCCATAACTTTGTTGTGCATAATGCATGCAGATAAGAGCAGAGTAGCAGAATTAAGGACGCACATCAGTCAAAAGATGCACCAGAATGACCATCAAAACCACAGCCGTCTGGCACAGAGCGTGGCGCCAATTTACATGACGTCACGTTTTTTTCTAACTCTCGATCTCCCGGTTCAAATGCTGCTGAAATGATTAGTGTGCACTCCCGGGGAGGAAGAGAGAAAC
The DNA here is from genome assembly GCA_021346845.1 of Apeltes quadracus. Classification (NCBI taxonomy): domain Eukaryota; kingdom Metazoa; phylum Chordata; class Actinopteri; order Perciformes; family Gasterosteidae; genus Apeltes; species Apeltes quadracus. The sequence continues at coordinate 9,721,594 of CM037926.1, read as the reverse complement.
CAGCTCACCATAGTAGAGCAGTCAGTGTCATCTGACCATCACAAAACTGCCGCGTCTGCACTTAATTCTGCCGGCCACACTGGTCTACGTTGTGTTGTAACCACAGGTTAGGGTGGAAAGAAAAACTGACATCCAGAGTAAAAGCCTGTAAGCTCTTCTTGTCCGTTTGCAATGCGGACAGACAGCCTTACAATCGTTTTGAGGATCTATTTGCGAATGTGTTAAGACATTCCGAGTCAATCACGAGCGGACTTATTGCCATAGATTAAAAGATTGACCGGGTAACTTTCTGTTGGGACGGTTTGTCTGATAACATTTTAGAAGGCCACATAAGAACAGCATTCTCTTCTGAGAGCAATTCTCAATACATTTTAATACTGTTTCGTAGACGTTGTAGTTAAATATTTATAAAAAAACAAAGCTGTTGAATAAAGCTGCTGTTTAATAAAGTCTTTCCTGGTCATTCATATATTAATTCGTGGAAAAGCATCTTTTTGAGGGCGTTTTAGGCTTTAGGTTTGCACTGTTTGACAGTGTGGTCTCCGTCAGGCTGTGTATACACAGCCTCCTCCTACTCTCTGGCTTGAGGCCATGATGTTGCCGAGCTAGGCCAGCTGATGAGTTAGGGACTCAAGTGGGCCACAGTAAAAAAAAAAAATGTGTGGAATGCCGGTATTTAAAAGTCATAAACATGTTTTTTTTGTGTGGGCTTCTCTTCTCAAATCATCATCGGTGCAGTGCTTTTATTACCAGGCACACAGTATGTGACCATTCGGATCAAAGGTGAAATCGTGGTGCTGGTGAACCTTAGACACAGGGGCCAAGTGTACGGGAAGTATGATGCAACAGACAAAACACAACACACACCTGTTGCAGTGGTTCATCAATGAAACTGGATCCAGTCAGTCTCCGGTCAATTTTGATGGGTTTCATCTCCAGCTTCATCTCATCCAATGTCTAAAGGGGACAAAAAGAGGACAACAAATCAAGACCATAATGATCTATAAGGCAAGCTGACTTCATTAACACATCCAATTAATTTGTTTAAATAGATGAGGTCAAACTGCGTCCTTTTACCTTCAGTATGCCAATTTGTGTGGGCGGCAAGTAAGAATGCTCGCACTTTTCCAGGAGTTTCTCCGAGTTGATCTTCCCGTAGAGCAGAGTCACCGCGAAGCCCCTGGAAAACCGAAGAGCGAATGAGAATCAGACGTTGTGGCTAATGAGGGCAAGCAGGCTAATTTTAAAGCGTGCTGGATGGTGTGATGGTCTTCCTTCTCACCCTCCAATGAAGCAGAAGACATAAAAGGCCAGGTAGAATATGGCAAAGGGTCCAAAGGTGACAAGGAACAGCACGACTCCAAGACCCCCCCATCCCCAGATGGACAGACTGGCCTAAAAAAAAGAAAAAGCACAACACAGAAGGGATACATAATATATTCATACTTTAATTATACTGTATGTCGTTACAGAGTTGCCTACGCTGTTTTCGTTTACAATCACGTTTTATTTCTTCCGGTGTTCAATCAGCTGGTCCTGATTAGGGACGGATCTGATCAGTGAAGGAAAAGTAACAACAAATCTGGAGCCAGGTCATGTGAGATCGATAAAACCCCATCCTACACTTTAGATATTGGAACAGGAAAAGATTATTTTAAAGGGAGATACATTGTGGTATGTTGCATTGTTAGAAAGAATCAGGCTGTGTGTGTGTGTGTGTGTTACATCCTATGGCTTTCCTGTTATTGTCAATGGAGGAAACCAAGCTCTCGTTTCCATCCAGCAGCTCGTTGTCCCAGTTCTACACATTACTTACTCTAGTAAAGTGGTCATTTCTTAGATTTTGGGCTGTTTAGTTACGAGTCATAAGAATACTAAATGCAGAGTTTTAAACCTGTTACACAGCATGAAAATCTCTAAACCAGTATTAAGCAATATAATCTCAAAAAAAAAAAGTTTTATTATGAAGTGTTTATTAGTGAACACAAAAATATTAATACAAGTACTAGTCATTGGACAATGTAATGGCGCCAGATAGACACGAAAAGAATTTCCTCTGGACACAGAGACATTGTCCTCTCTGCCACAGCCAGCTGAGGACAATCAGATGACACACAGGGAGCCTATTCACAATCAATGCAAAGCCAACATGGTCAGTAGTGTGTTAATTTGTAAGACAGGCTAATGGCAATCTATGGCTCTACACAAAACCCTAAAAAACATAGTTATTTATAGAAAAAGCCTCCATGAAAGGACCACTGAGCTGCAAAATAAGCCTAATGTAGAACCTAGCTAATTTAAAGCAAAGAACTACCCATTTTATTGGGAATTATACTTTGATTACAAATAGCAATTGCATTTCACTAAAATCAATATCAATAAAAATAATTGTTCAACAGGCCAGGCAACGATTGTAAACATCCCATGAAAACCTAGAGGCAATGCTGAGCTCATGCCGAAGAGCACATGCATGCCTCATGACTAGGAAGACCTGAGGACGTTTTATTGTTTCCACTTCCAATCAGGGTAGTTTCATATTGAGTAAATTCATGAAGTATCCATACCAAGTAAATTAGTTGTTACACCACTAACTGATCAAAGTAGGACGGTGGACGGGCTGAACGTGGTACCCATCTGCATAGGAGACTAGTATTACACCTCCTAAGGAATGCAATTAGTGTTATCAGTGTTAGTGACTTTAGTGAAACCAAATAACCATGATAACATCAGTCCCACACCAACAGACACAAACTGAGAACACGATCCCTCGCATAGAGAACACATTGGAAAATAACACATATAGAAGACACTTTGTTCATGAACTCGATTAAGGAGATCATAGAAAACATTGACATGTAGTGTAATTACCCTTGTTTACATGGAACTGGGTTATTACAAAAAGCCGACCGAAAACATTCTGAAGCGCCATCGGGTTCACATTCACTCAGTCACAAACTGGTCCGACTAGCCCCTCTCTCAAGTCATGGCTTGCTGGGACAGAGTTGGCAATAGTAGTGTTAGGACTCTCAAAAGAGATTGGCTGGGCGTAAAAAGAGAACTATCATTGAAGTTGAGCTGGGAGTGGTTAGGAAAACAAAAAGGAATGCCGGTCACTGAGCAGATACACGGAGTTCACACCCTGCAACAAATCTTACGTTGCATTGTCCAAGTATAGCAGTTAGAAGAAACCATTTAAGGATACAGAAGTAAACTATGTCATGACTGTCAAGCAAACCTCATTGAAGAACTTGACCTGAAGTAACACATCAACTCCATTTGCCTTTGACCCGCAGTCAGAGAAGGCATTTGCTCCACTGCTAGTTCAGAAGCTTCCGGCAAACTCACTGATTGCTTTACTTTAATTACCAGGGAGGCCTAAGCTACATGCTAACGGGGGACTGTATTTCTCCACACACACACACTAAAATAATAAAATCTGGGGAGCAGAAACACTGTCTAAGAGCACACTGACGGAGACAGTCAGGGGCGAATAAATTGTTTGGAAAAACATTTGAATTCCTTCAAGACAGATTTAGTGGATATGAGCCAAGCTTGTGCTGCCAGAACAAACTGTAAACTGTGTTTCCTCCAAGTGTGTAGGGACGGAGATGGCTTTAGTGCCGATACGCAGGTTGAGCCAAGTTCACAGCGCAACTTTCAAAGTCATCAGATTGCTTGACTGTTCCCACCACACAGCTTGCTGTCTTGTAAAAGGGAGTCTTAGGTTTTTCACACTGCATTGCTGATAGGACACAGTGGCTCAGACACTATAAGACCCACCTGGGAGGAAACTCAAGAGGAGCTCTCAAAAACAAATGTAGTCAGGGAAACACAGTCATGCTTGTTCACATAATCATTGCCACACGTCAACCTCTTCCTATACTCCTCTACCATTTCCCCCAATGCAGATCAGTCCCTCGTTATGTTTATTCATGCCAACACCCAATACTCCAGAAGTACCAGGAACTTCATTATGTGCTGCCATCATCCCCATTGTGGTGGGCGACGCCTCAGACAGGTTTTCCCTCAAATCGGTGGCACACACACTCATTGGTTACAGCTCCCTGGGGGAACAGGTAACTAGGCTGCCAGGTGTATCTGGAATGTGTGTGCAACGAACCGCTGCCTCTGAACAGTTGACACACAGCGGTCAAGCACTGACACGCAAGCTCTGAGCCAACGCTGGTTTCCCGCCGATCTCTGGCTTTTGTTTGGGAGCTCCATTATTTTTAGACAAAAACAGCTTTTGTCTGTGCAGTATTGATTGTTTATTTGGGTTTTTTTCTGGGTGTGGATGCAATTTTCCAACGAAAAAGAAATACAGTCCATCCTACCAAATGAAATCAATTCCTGAGAAAGTATTTCAAATGTCCAGTGTGACGTTCAGCAGCGTATGTGAATGCCATCAGTGCAGCTGTGTGATGAGGCTATGGAGGATTGCCTCTGTAGGAAAGACGATAACAGAAACTCTTGAGTCATTACAGCTTACACAGGGTTTTAAACATAAACCATCTGCTCCAGTGATTAACACCCAAGGCCGACGGGAACTCACACATCTTCACATTGAGACAACTCTTCCTTACGCAACCCACACTGAACCGTCACACGTAACACGTAATATAAAAGGGTCATCCAGTGCCAGTTCTATAAACAATAAAGATTCAAACTGCATTGCCATTTATATAATGGCCAAGGATTAAATAGAGAAATATTCATGCAATGTTGTCTTATAACTTGCAAATGTATTGTTTTGTCTTGTAACTGGTTTAATCTGCATGCTTCTCTTTTTGCCACATACAAAAAGAAAGCTTTTTGAATGCCCTTGACTACAGATCCATTAAGACACGGACACACAGTCTTATCTGTGCTTTGGAGAGAATTTCCTGGCAAAAACAAATGGGATACTGCCATTTCTGTGATATGTGTGCGCATGTTAACTAGCGTTTAGCTGCAGTAGCGATGAGAGGGGTCATTGGGCGAGAGGTTAACTCAGCCCATTAAAGCTCTCCTGTGGGAGAGCCACGGTTAATGCCTCAGGGAGAGAAAGCAAGTGGGGCTGACCGATCATGGTGGTCTAATCCCCCAGGCCCATATCACACACGCCGCTGAATCTGTGCGGTGCAATCTCCAACTAACTAGACTCCAGCTATTCTCAAATTACCTAAATACACATTAGGTGGAGCAAAATGAACAAACACAGCTAGAGAGCTGGGGAGATGAGCTGAACAATCTGAAAAAATAGGTAGATGCCAGAGGATAGTCAAATGGACTAAAGCTAGCAAGTTTTTATCAACACAGAAAAACAGCCTCCAATGAGAGATCTTGAAAGATAATGAGCTGCTACTGTAGTGTTTCTGTGTGTACATTTAAGCACCAGACGAGATTACAGCTACGTGCTCTGAAGTATCTCTGACCTCACTTATTTCCATCATTTAAAAAAAAAGACACTACCGAGCTGGTGTGAAGCCCAGACCCATTCCAGGATGTTCTAAATACAAGCCCCTCATTCACCTCAGACTAAAGGTTAGCATTATGCAAAAAGCTGCATTGCACAGAAAGCAGTGATCCCTGTCACACATGCAGAATAGGGAAGTGGGCCAGTTAAAGCCTCATTACCGATGCTAAACCGGTGCTTAAAACATCTGGAGAGGTGCATAAACGTGGCCGGGTCAAGTGCCTCACGGGCAAGGTGGACAGTGCGTTGTGTTTGCTTGTGAGCATCCATCTAAAAAAATAGAAAAACAGGAAACCAGCCCTGCACAGAGCAACGAGAAAGAAAAAAAATCACGCAAGAACAACCGTGACGGAATTACGACGTTATTACAAGTCCCATTGACAAACCGGCTCGTCGGGCTGAGTGATCAGCCACTGACCGGCAACACGACTTTCTCCTCAGGTGACAAGTCAACCGAGAAGGAAATGGCCACAACGCGCTTGTCATCCGGGTAATTTCGTGCTCGTTACCAACAGGAACGTCAACGTATTTTCCCAGAAAACGGTTTAATGAGCAAGCAACGTTAAAGTCCAACCTTGCTGATACCACGTAACCTAACGTTACCTTACGTTCGCCCCCCCAGTGTTGGCCTGGCTTCCAGTTCCCCTAACCGTTCAAAAGGCTAATTATAGCCCTCAGCTCACCTGTGTACGTTTTGATGGAGAAATTCGCTTTTGACGGACGTCACTCATAATCTAAACTCACTGCCGACATTGCCCGTGTCGAGCTAATTCCAGTGCGGTATAGACAGCGAGCGGCTCATCGTATTAGCGAAGGGTCAACGGTTTAATCCGGGGGTGACCGCCTCTTTTAACGGGCAGCATTCCCTTAAGGCGGTGCGTCGTCCTCTCCCCGTCGGGACTGTGTGTTTACCTGCGCCGCCTACGCTAACGCCGTTAGCCGCTACTAGCTAACTAGCCGCGGCTATCAGTGGAAAACAAACTAAGGTGACGACACGAGCGTCCATTTCCCAGGCGCCAACTTACCTCTGCGAACATTGTCCAAAAGACTGTGGTCGCGGTGGCTGTGGTTAACCCCACCACATTGTAACATGCGAAGATGAGGTTAATGTCAGGGTTAAAAACGGTCGTATTTCCAATCTCCGTACCCTCCTCGGAGCGTCGCCATGTTTGCGAGGTTTACGTCTCCGGTGCCCTGTTTCTGGACGCCGCCCTGCGATTGGCTGGGAAGCGATGACGCAAAAACACACCCGTGACTGATTGACGGGCACAAATGCAGCGCTAATGACGCCGACTGACCCAAATATAAGAACCTGGTTTACCAACAAGCAAATAATCTTCTTTGTGTTGGTTTGAAGAATGTTTATCTGAATAGTATAATATAATATAACTACTTATATAGTACACACGCCCAGGCCTGATCCGCCTGTGGTGGGCCAGCCTCGGGTGAGGGTTTATTGTGATAAAAGGCATAAACACCCAATGAGGCCGGGGTGCACAACTGATGATGTGTCGTATTGGAGGCACCAGGCGATCATCCCCCAATCCATTCCCACCCAAGAGGACATCTCCAACAACAGCGCTAGCTGATCATAAATGGATTTTAACATGTAGTCCTAGAAAGCATACTGCAGATGTAGGGGAAAACCATTCGCTGTGAGATTCTTCGAAATATATTGTGACCTTGGTAAGGTTCCATTATAGGAATATTTTAAAACAACTAACTTTTCATCATATTGATTGTAACTCTTTCATTATCAGGAGACTAAACTCTCAAATGGAGTATGATTAAACTTATTAAAATTAAATCAACTTAATGTATTATATATCGTCATGTTTTTTTGTATGCAACCACAGGACTTGTTTTTTGTGTGGAAAAATCCAATCAATGTCTGAGTCAAACACAATTCATTCATTCATTATATTCTCACATATCTTGCTCATCCCATTGTAATCCAGGTAACTGAAATGGTGACCAGGTAACACTAAATGTAACTAGTAGGCTAGTCCAATTCAACATCAATCTTTTCCAGAAAATAAATAAATGGTTGGCTCCTGTCACTAGACCCTTGGGACAAACAAGGTGCAGTATCTGAAGAATGCACAAGAAAAGCCAGAGTACAGCTTGATCACATGTTGATCACAACATTCTTCTGAAACCCACGACCACGCAAAATATATCTCCAGTCCCCACTCATGTTTCTTGTGTTCCTATTTTTCTCTGTGTTTTCTCTTTCAGTCTACCTCTCCATGCACAGAACTCCACAGGCGAGTTACAACAGTACACTATAAGCACGCTTTGTGAGTTACAGGCCTGTTGTGAGATAATCGCGCGACTAGCTTATTGGTGTATTTGGAACCAGTTCTCAGAGGTCATTTCACCTCTGCTGGCACATCAAGATCACAGTGGCTTCTCGATAAATCAATGCACCACGTGCCTAGCTGTTGATACAATAAAAGGAGATTTATTTATATGCCACGTTGTTAAACCTCTGAATTATACTTTCTGAACGGCCTCACACATTTTTTTGAGACCAATGGGACCACTCCTAACCAGCAGTGTGGTCTCTTTACCGCTAGATGTCACTATTTATCCATCACTCCTGTAAGTGTGAGTGGTTGGCCCAAAAATAAATTGTGAAATGTCTCAAATTAATCCTGTTGTACAATCAGTTTCACAAACAAAGAGCAATCCCTTGAAGAAGAGCACAAAAGCACAGCAGATCCACTTATGTAAACAATATACTCATAGCGAGCTGTACGCTGTGTAATAAACATTTATTGCTAAAAGTGGGACAGCGATTTAAATTTATATTCCAAGGAAGAATTTGTTTGTCCTGCTAAAATGTTTTATGAAGTATATACAGCAGTATGTTCTCCTGCTCCGGTTTGTACTGATTTTTGAATCCTCCATTAGTTCTTTTCTCTTAACTGGGACTCAGATCTTTTTTGTGGTACTCCACACTGCACCAGCGTGAGTCTAGCCAGACTGAAGGTCAGAGTTTTGTGTGTATGTCTTACCTGCTCAATCACTGTTAGTGAAAAAGACTTTGGCCCAAGAGTACATCTCCCATAGCACCACCACAGGTACTTTTAGAAACCCTCAAACTACTGGGCTCAATATTAGGAGGAACATTTGTTTGCATTTGTTGGATGACGACGCGGCAAGTTGAGTTGCTTAAAAACTAAAAATGTAATTAGAGGAGACTGATTTCCAGACGTTACGACTTCCTTTGCTCTGCTTACTAAGCGAACAAGTGACCTGAGGCACAGTGTCCATTTTGGTTTTGCCTGGAGGAGGAGGACCTGCGTGTCACAGGTCAGAGGTCAGGAGGTGGAATGTGGCATCCAATGGTAATTCAATGATGAAGGAAATTGGTGTTAAAGGTATATATCTATATAAAATGTCACCTTTGATTATAAAATAAAAAGGACTTACCTTCAACCCGGCATATTACATTTTGAGATTTTTTGCGTTGAGTCCTTGACAGTGAGACTGAAAAGATGCACCACTACATAAATGGATAATTACCTCACAGGTCTTAATGCACTGGTTTTATGTAACAGTATCGCTTTGACACATTGAGTGTGTCAGTGCCTCTGGATTTTGGCAGAAATACAACCTTTTGGAACACAGTTTGAATTGTGCTTCAGAATTCTGACCAGAGCCTCTGTTTTCCGTCAGGAAAGAAAACTACAACTTTTTTTTACAACCACCTCCGGGCGCTCAGTGTTCGAGGTTTTTCAACCGACAGCCGTTGCAGAGACAAGACATTGACTTGTCAGCTGTTAATTGTGTGGCACAATGTGACCTCAGTTGCATGTTTGTGTGTGTTGCTGCTAAGCCCGCGGTGGCAGGGTGACACTGGCTAAATGTTTGCAGATGAAGGCCCCCAATATTTAATCACCACAGTAACAAGGGTCACCAGGGTGGGCCAGTGGGGCAAGCAGCCCAAGGCACTGGGGGTATTAATGGGGCAAGATGTTTGCTTCAGAATCAACTGCTTAAGGGTATGTGAGTGTGCGCATGAGGTTGTGTGTGTGTGTGTGTGTGTGTGTGTGGGTGTGCGGTTGGGCATATGCCCCCGATTGTCCCTTGACTACTTGCCTAAGGGGAGAGTGTGCTTGGCCGCTGCTCCACCAAACTCCACTTAACACAACCTTCTCCGCCTGACCTCAGCTCGGTCCACACAGTCTCCGGTGTGACAGGAGGAGAGTGGACACTTCCTGGTGAAAAATGACTTTGTCATTGTGGCGCCGTGTGCACATCTCTGTGGTCACCCACTAACCGCTGACACAAATATACAACATAAGCTTACTGGGAATGAGTGAATAACATATTACATACATTAAACTATACTAAACCATTTAGCATTCAGAGCATTTATGTGAAAGCATTCAAAGCCATGTGAGGTAGATTGACTTCATTTACACAGCACTGAATGGGATGAAGCGATTCTCTCAGGAAAGGTTTGAGGTTCAGTGTGTGGCTCCAGGATGCTTTGAAAAGCAAACAAGGAGGAGTGATTCATTGAACGCCACCACCTGAGATTACAGGTCTATCAATTACAAAAATGAAAAAAAAAAATATATATATATATATATATATATATATATATATAGTCCCCTTACTGACTTCCTGGACCTTTTACATTGCTCCATACAACTAACCTGATTTAAGACAATATCAATCCAATAAACAATCATTTGTTATGTTTGTCCTATGTTGAGCATGGACTTCACATGCATAGGCCGCATCAAACTTTTTTTACATCCATTGTAACTGAAAGCATGTTCATTCTAAAACAATGAATGTAAAAAGAGCATGTTATGATTAATATTTCTAGCATAATACATAATAAGAAACTATCCTACATCTGATCACATGGGTCCTGCATGTTTATAGTCAAGAAATATACTTCAATTACTTTATCAATCAACCCACAGATCAAGTATAAATATATCATTCTAAACAAACACAAATCTATTTTCCATTCTGTTTTGAGTAGTGAATTTGGCTAAAACAAAGTAAAGTTGATGGTTAATTCAGCCCATTAACTCACGTACGACATTTTATTGCCTTTTCTGTTTTAAAAAAAGTAATTAAAAAAAAAATATTAAAAAGATAAAAGAAAGAAATTGGGGTAAAGTCACTTGAAACGCTTCCATGGTGTTAATCGGCCACATTATGGGTGGGTTTATTGTTTGTTCACTCTGCTCTCATAAAACCAGCACCAAATTGTTCTTTTCACTCTCTCTTTTCACAGTTGGGTTTATACGGAGAGATACGAAAGATATATGTTTCACTTTTCAAACGAGTTTGAATAAACCTGCTTTTCATCCATTTAGAAAATTCCACAAAAGCATTGTGGGGATACTGTGGGCAGGAATACCGCGAGTCCTCAGGGAACACCCCCGGAGAATATTTCCCGGAATTTGGGGCCTGAGCAACCGCAGCAGCAGCGGCAGCTCGTTTTGAGTCTGAACGCAGCTCAGCTTGAGATAACGCAGGTAGCAGAGCTTTTTGTCTCCTTGACTGTTCCTCCCCGGAGGACGGAAAATGAAAACAGTAAAGTAGAGGGGAGGAGGACAAATATATAGGAGAGGGGGGAAAAAGGTGCATTTTTCACATGGTGAATAATTAATCTGCCCTGACATGATGCTGCGCAGGACCGCTTCCTGCGGCTCAGGTTTCAGTGTGTGTGAGAGTGAACGTATAGTGTGGGGGGAGGGTTCACTTCCTGCTCTAACTCCTGATTTTGGGGGCCTTACTGTGACAAAACTTCGAAAGAAGTTAAGAACTTAAGAGCATATGCAAGTAAGTCGCTTAATTCTGGCTTCAGAGATTTGTGTATCGAAGTAATGATGTAAAAGCGCACAGAGCAGTTACGGATTTGGGGGAGGTGGGGTGAGAATGCAGTCATCTTGAAGAGGCCGTGGAGGTTTTATTAGCACCATGTGGACATTTCATTCACTATGGGACATGTAACCTGTATTATTTCAGTGCAAAACCTTTCTCTGCATATTTGTACCTGAATGCAGGTGCTGGTCACGCGCGTGGCCTCGGGAAGTGGTGCGCTGCCGGTTCCAACCCAAAAAAACCTCGTTCCAACGTTATGTTCCTCCTCCCTGTTGAATTCACGTCAGGGCCACGATGTCCCCGTGCTGCCCGTTCTAACAAACCCCATCTGACCTGAAGCTCAGAGAGATTCATCGGTCGCATTGTGTCATTGTCACACGATGACACAACGCGACCAATGAATCTCCATCAGTCAGATTCTGCTCAGTTCAAACTCAGTTTTGTGTCTTTCTTGCCCGGGTTTGGGGCTTGGCAGTTACGGGTTTGAGGTTTAGCGGCTGCAGGTAGCGGACCTGTTCATTTGTACACTATTAAGTAGTCCGGATGACTACTTTTTATAACCTTCCCACAACCGTGGAGACACACGCACAAACACGCGCACACAAAGACACGTTGTCTTTTTACAATGGCATCATTTCTTCAAACTAGTTTGCGACACACACGTACGCACACGCGCACACGCGCACACACACACACACACAGACACACACACAACTTTTCTCTGTGTCCATGGCTTGCACTATGTCTGTGTTTATGTGTCCTTCATTGCATTTATACGTGCTTTTGGTCTCAACGAGACCTTTTGACTCTTATTTTTGTTATTTTTAAAATAGCTTGTGTTACTTTACACTTGTTTCTGTTAGTTGTGTGCGTTTGTGTGTCTCTATGGGTATGTGAAAGACTTTGAAAGTTGTCACTAACCCCCCTCCAGGCAGCCAGGGGAAGAGAGTAATGAGGCATTTAGGACTTTTTTTTACAGGACCTGTGAAAAAAACGAGCAAACGGTTCATGTGCCACCAAACTCCTTATAAAAGTCCCACGACCAACACCTTCTGAGTGAGAAGAGAGGGAGAGGCATGGAGAGAGAAACGGCACCAATTAATATATTTACATTTTAAATGTTTTGCTAGAGAAAAGAAAATCCACACACACACACACTGAATCAGTGGCTTGAAAAGCCATGATCACTGCATCAGCAGGACTCTCTTACGGTCCCGGCATCTTTCTTTTTGTCTCGGCCTGGTTTTCCTCCAAGTGCACACCCAGTTTCTGGCCGGTGCTCACATAATTTTGGCGAACAGCCTCAATAGTGAGGCATAAGGAGTGTTTTTGTTATTTGCGCGTGGAGGTAAACAAAAAGGGGAAAGTGGAGGGAGTTTGAAGAAGAGGAGGAAATGAGAGAGAAGAGATATTAAACAACGAACGGGAGACGACGGAGAAGAGCAGAGAGCGCAACGAGGAGGGAGGTTAGGGATGATGGAAAGACGGAACAACGCGGACCACCTCAAAGCCGTGAGAGAAATACTGACGACGGAGAAATACGGGAGGTGAAAAAAAGAAATGGAGAGACCACACCAGAGTGAACACCAGAGGGGAGGCTGGAGGTTTCAACACACATTTCCCTCCCAGCACAGCTCCCCTTAGACCGTACGCTAGACTCACTTTTACTGCCAAGTCATCCACAACTTTGTGTGTGCGTGTGTGTGTGTGTGTGTGTGTGTTTCAGTGCACATTCAGTGGCTCATGACAGGGGCCCTCAGAATACCAGTAAACTGCAGCTCTGTTTTGGTCATTGCTTTCAACAGAGAAGAGCTGAAACTTTATATAACCGGGTATGATGCAACACACAATGTGTGTGTGTGTGTGTGTGTGTGTGTGTGTGTGTGTGTGTGCGTGTGCATCTATGTGTTTGGGCTGAGTCAGGACAATTCTGTCTACTATTAACACAACAAGGAAACACACATTTCCCCACTGACAGCCACACTCCCGTCCTGGTGAAGGGACCTGTGTTCAGTCAAACAATGGCCTCTCTTTGTAGAAATAAGACACAGTGCGTTTCGCGTGACCTCAGGCTTTTTTTCACGCTGATAGTCTACAGACGAATGCATGATAAGAGACCGCTGTGGTTATACAACGTAAACATTTGAGGAAAGCTACTCAATCATCCTCAACAGACCCCCTAAAGTTCCCCATTTAAAGGGCAGAATTAGAAGACTCCAAATCCAATAAAGGAACTTTGTATAAGACGAGGTTAATTAGGTTAGGAGAAAGAGCCGATGTGTTCGAATGAGCCGTGCTGGTCTTTGATAAAGCGCGTATGTTTATATTCGTAAAAACGGGGTCACTGTGATATCGTGCGGTATGTGGAGAGTTATACGGGGCCTGCGCTTAACTCAATCTGCAGGATAAACAGCCCCGGGCGGGGAGGGCTGAGAGGATTCATATAAGTTGGGTCCCTCCCTCCTGACCCCTTTTCTTGAGACGCTTCCTCTTTTTCTCACTTCTGCGTTCATTTTGAAATGCCGCCGCGACTCTCCACACGCCGCTGTTCCCCCACCACCACCCGAACCCCGCCCCCCCGCCCCCCCTGTCCACCTCCACCCATCCATCTGAGAGGTATTAGCGATCTGAGTGGATGCTTTGTCGCCGTGAATGCGGTGGCTCGGGGTCCAGCTGGGGGTCCCTGCAGTCTGGGGACGGGGTCAGTTTGAGAGGTCAAAGGTCGGGCGGGACGGTGCGCAGTTGGCACCGACCTCGGGGAACGTGTGAGCGCTCATTATGTTACCGGGCCGCTTTGCCCTCACTTCCTATCTGTCACTCCTCTGTCACTCTCTTCCTTCCCGCTCGCTATCGCACCCCGTGTCACCGCGGCTCCCTCCGAAATGCTTCCATTATTGCTTCCTCGCGAGTTGTTAACGCAGGAGGCTGCGTGCCAGTAGAGGCCTCCTTCAGGCTGTGCTGTCATCAAGACGAGGGAGAGCAGAGAGCCATCATTGGGGAATTCCTCCCAGAATTTAAAAGAAATGCCAAATGCACAGGGAGAAATTAATAAGAGCGTAGAATGTGCAGTGCTGCAAAACGTGTCCCTCCTTGCCACAACCAAAGAAAAAACTAGTGGGATCTTCGTTTTTACTATTTTCAGGTGATGTGGATATCATATTTTGTATTGCATAGTTGTAATTGTGCTTTGGCAGCACATACTTAATGGCATGCCAGTGAAGGCTGATAAATTGAATTACAACTAGGTTTGGTAAGACATTAGCGTGATTACCCTACATTTTAAAAAAATATATAAACTGAATACTGATTATTCAATTGCTTATCTGCCAATACTTTGCAAATGAAAGTAGCTGCAGCACTCGATCCAAAAGTTGCTAAATGTAGCGAGAAAGTGGCTAACTGGGAAACGCTGAGAGTTATCCCTTCTGCTCTTTATCCAAAATCGCCACCACAGAATTATTATTCTTAACGTGAAATTGACACGTCATAATGAAGGTAAACAAGGAACAGGTAACATGCTCGTTCTCCTTTTATTACAGAGCGAGAATGTCGTCAGATATAATTATCTTGATTTGCGATGCACAAGTCAAAAGCAGCGGAGAACAAATAAGAAGAGAATACGTGATTACATATATGCACAAACACACACACACACACACACACACACACAGACTGCTTCAGGTTGAGATGAAACACGATAATTAGCACTAATGGAAACCAGGCTTGCAAATCTATCTCTCAGCCTCTCCTCTTGTTACCCCATAAAGGGAGAGCTGCAGAGAGACATGGAAATGAGGTGGACGTCAACTGAAACAAGTAAAAGGGAGTAAGACAGCAACCTCTGTGTTACTTTAGACGAGTAAACAAACACCACGATGGTCCAAATGTCCACATGTGGAGGCGTGGGGAGCCGCTTCTCACGAAGATGCACAGCGCCTGGTTTTAAAACACAGGCCTGCACCGTTGACTCCTGGATCAGTGTAAAGACTGAAAGCCCACAGCGAGGAGATACAAACTGTGATTAATGAGCGGCACAGACAGAGAGAGAGTGTCAGTCATCAAAGAGTTTATCATACCAGACTCACAACCAGAGACCCAGATGCCTTCACGCTGATAACCAGCGGTCCTTCGAACATCAAAGCTGGGCAGGAGCTCAGTTGCTCTTCCCCCTCTTTCTGTCTGGGGAAGGTATTCCCCTGTTTGGTAGGCGTGAGAAATCTCCAACAGTGTGTAAAACCATATATACATATGTGTGTGTGTGTGTGTGAGTGTGTGTGCGTTTTGAGCGAGCGAGTGAGCTTCGAAGCCTCAGAGGTGACATTCCTCTGTGTCAGAGCAACAGCCTCAAGTTTAAGATAACACGGCAGCGGTGATCTCAGGGTGGGAATCGATTCCCCTCGATGGCAGGCGAGGACCTCGGGTCAGAGCTGATGGCTTTACCTTCCGCACGCAAGCCGTGAAGCAAAAACACAGTAAGGCTCCCATAATCGTCGCCCAACAACCCTTTGGAGAGATATGGAACGCACTATGAAGTGTTTCTCAGTATCTTTCATACATGACAGCTCCAAGTGCTCCTGTAACGGCCGATTCCTGCAGGAACTGGGTCGTCTTTCAGCACATATCACTGGACATTTATGGGAAGTACACTTTTGGTAATGGGGCCCAATTTATAGTCCAACCGCCCAATAGCCCTTGTCAGATAATGTTGTGTTCCATGGATGTCTAGTTTAGTGCAGAAAACACATTTATGTTTAGATCAGTTTGTTGCATTGGTGATTAGGCCTTTTGCTCAAGAAGACTTACTAAAGTTTTATTTCATGAAGCCGTAATGAAGAGAGAAGTTATTGTTAATTGAAGTCCTGATATTTGCTCAGTTTCAGGCATTTCCATTTCAAAGTAACGCACTTTGAAAGTGAAATGAACATGTCTTATTCATGTATTATGAATAATCGATTGAATATTCAATTCAATCGATTTCTGTACACCAAACTCACAAAATGCAATGACAATATTTTCTTTAATGATCATTTTGTTTTCTCATTCTATGTCGTTGTTGTTTTGATCACTGAATTTGCATGTAAAACGCTACTTTCTTTCTTCACTTATGTAACCATACAGGCATTCAGGCTGCTTTATGACCCGGGTCTACCCTTTATATCTGTTAGAGCTCTGTTCTGCTGTAGCACCTGCAGGAGACTCCCATGCTGACCCATAGCTTGTTGGACATCTGGGAATATCATGCATGCCTCGCACAGCTCTATAGTCACGCTGTTCAAACAGACCACCGGCTAATTATGGCTCCCCCAGATCCCCGAGCTCAAGAAATCACTACACGCTAAGACACGGCTATGAGATGTTTTCTTTTGCCCCCTCCACTGTGGTTTAGTGTTTAATTGGCGATTCAGCAACAAAACAATGAAAATAAACTCTACATTGGCTCAAAGTACTCAGATTATATGGGACGTGAGCTTGTTACCATGTTGGATAATTAAAACATTTAAAACATATATCAAACATTTTGATTGTCAAATAACCACCCTACTTACTTTTTACCTCAGCTTGTTGTTGAAGCTGAAAGCCTAAAGAATATTCAGACAAGTAAGACAGACAAGTAAGACAGAAGTAAGAATGATTTATTTCCTTTATTCAAGATATTGCCAAATATTTACAACACTCAAAATGTGCAGACTCTTGATCCATTCAGCATTATGTGACATTCCAAAAATAAATAACTTTCATTTGAGTGTGGAAAAGGAAATGCAAGTTTGTGTAGAAAAATAAATACAAAATACTTCATTTACTATGAACGTTGTCACCAACAATGTGGAATGAATTGTCCGATTTTCCCTCATGTTTCCAAACAGATAATCCAACACAATTTTGTTTTGATACATTCATTGTCGCAGTGGTCTTTCGTTCTTCGTATCCTTCCTGTCTGTAAGTGCTCCCTTGCAAACATTAAAGTCCTTGCAATGGGAAATATGAAAAGGCTGCTTTCCTCTGAGGCCTGAAGCACAACGCTCGCTCGGTCCCTCGGATGTTAAAAGATTGTTTCAGTCCATCTCATCACTGGTTCTTCACTCTGGATAATCTGTGAAAAAAAGCAAATCTAGTTAAGAATAAAATGCAATAATTGTATGGTGTATGTTTTGTTTTTTTTACAGAGATGTATAGTTGTGATCAGTGAGGTAGTCATAAACAATGTAAACATCTCTATGTATTCAGAAAAAAAGGCCCGTCTCCCACTTTAATGCTTTCCATTACGAAAAAAAAGCAGACTTCATTGACAACACTACTTTTCGTGTGGGTCGTTGTGCGTAAAATGTGCATTTTGGCACGGCTCGTGTACCTGCAGAAAGTCACTCATCATACCTTGATGCATCATCCACATCGGCCCTGTTAGTGAGTCGTGGCCGACAAGGACCACGACCCCCCCATTCTCCAGACCGAGAACGCGTAGCTCAAGCGCTCGTGCGCCACGTAGCTGCAGCTGGTCCCCCGCGCGTCCAGCTCATCGCTCTCCAGCACTTGGCACAGGAAGTCGATGTATCGGGCCGCCAGCTTCAGCGTCTGGATCTTGCTGAGTTTGTCCGACGGGAGGGTGGGAATGATCTTACGTAACGACGTGAACGCCTCGTTGAGGGACTGCGTGCGTTGCCGCTCGCGGACGTTGGCCATAACGCGCTGCGTCTGTAGGTCGTCGAAGGAGGGCGCGGGGCTGCTGCTGGTTTCGCTGTCGCCGCTGCCGGCGCTTCCACCTCCGGCGTCGCAGCTCTTTCTGCATTGCTTCTTCTCGGGGCTCGGAATCTCAATGTCCTCCCCCTCTTCCTCCTCCTCCTCGTCGTCGTCCGCGCGCCTCCGAGTCGCCCGCCGCTTCCTCGCACCCCTGCGCGGCCGCTGACGGTCGTTCTCCTCCTCGCTGTTGCCTGCGCTGTCCATTGGGGAGGAGTCCTCTTCCCGCATAGTCTCTTCCAAACCGTTTCTATTGTATGTGGGAGCGAAATAACCACTGACCCAAATTCAAAGAACTGGACACAACATCAAGAGACTCGACAGGTAATACGAATAGTGGCCTGCGAAGGAGAGTGGACACCGCGGAGAGGTTTCTGCTAGACTGGAAGGACCGGGGCTCTTATAGCGGGGAGAGCGGGCCGCAGGATTTGGGGGAGTGCTGTGATTGGGCGAGGAGGGGTGTAACACAATACTGCAGAGGAAGGAAAGTTCTAGCTATAACATTGTGGAAGAATTGTGTTTATGACTCCTTAAGGATGCTGCAAGGTTGCGTACCGGAGTGAATAGCGGTGTCATTGAATCGCGTATAGTGTATATTTTTGCAAAAACATGAACTGGTTTTATACCCCAAATGGATAATACTGTCTCTCCAGCTTTGATTTATTTTAACTTTTGATAACCGTCAGGTGTCATTTTGCGTCGAGTTCCCTGTTTACCTTTTCCTTTTGGTAATAAATAAAAATGTAACAGAGAACATAACATTCCCCCCACATGCAGGCCCCAAGTCTCCCCGTTCAGGGCTAGACCCTGCCTGGGATGGGAGCAGCGGTGGCGGTGAAATATATCAGACCTACTGGAGCACAGGAGGTTGACCCAGCAGGAGGCCTCTGCTCGTATAAGCAGACCGAGGTGTTTATTTTCCCGTCAGCGGCCCCGCGTTGAGGTATGCGCTTAAACGGGTCGGACTCCCGCAGGGATCTGGACACCGCGGCTCAGGTTTAAAAGACGGGCCGTCCCAGGGAGCTCTGAGGGCGGATCCGTGCTCACAGCGGGGTCGCTAAAGGCGGTGCACGGCTGGAACGCAACGCAAACACTGGAGGTGATAGAGATGGACTGGGTAAGTGGTGAGAGAGAGAGAGAGAGAGAGAGAGAGAGAGAGAGAGAGAGAGAGAGAGAGAGAGAGAGAGAGAGAGAGAGAGAGAGAGAGACTAAACACATGACCACCCAGTGCACGATGCAATATCAGAAATCCAGCAGGGGTCCCTCTACATGTGGTTGAAACTAGATCTGGCAACTTCTGGAGGTGGTCTGTGGTGTGAATTATCCAAAGGGAGGCCTCGCCTCATTTGGGGAGGTCCGCGGCAGCCCCGTTTTCGGTCCCCCAACCTCCACTTGGGCCTGGATCTCCCTGAAAAGACTCAATTAACACCTCCGTGCTAAAGATAACATCCAGCGCCATGTAGTGAGCTTTGGTTATGCCCTTCAAATCCGATTTAGCTGTTTGCACAAAAAAAAAAAGATAATAACAATTTCGGATATGTTTTCATTATTTTTGAGGGAACTGCACTCACCTGATCAACGTCTGACATCCGGATAGGTGAGACTGTGCCGCTGTCCAAGGTGCTGAAATAACACCTGGGGCTTCAGTCTTACATAGAAACCTCCCTAAAATGTATAGAATATTCTCTAGAACGGCTGTTTCAAACCTTTAAACTTTTAAAATAGCGTTTAATGCAGCCGTATGATACAAACATAAAATACTAATATGAAGTCATAAAGTTGTCAGGAAATTCACTGTTTATAATCTGATGATATTGTCTAGTACAAATTAAATGTACAGCAAAAAACACATACACTATTGTAGTAATTTGATTTATTTTAAAGCAGAACAGCTCACATATATTAAGTGGATCGGGTCTTGGATTTTTTAGGCCGATCATTTATGTCGGCGGCAAAATAATTTTCATTGCCATACTTTTCTGTAGGAAGATTTGTAAAGAAATTGACCCACATCACAGGATCATTTTGAACAATTCCTCAGCACGAACAGTTAATCAATAAACGCAATTCCGACATTGGACCATTCGGAATCAGGTGTTCTCCAGCAGGTCCGTCATGAAGGAAATGTAGACGATGGCCAGACGCAGCGTGTCGATGCGGGACAGTCTCTTCTCGTAGGCGAACGTGGGAACTTTCCTCCTCAGTTCGTCAAACGCCTCGTTGAGGCTGAACATCCGCTTCCTCTCCCGCACATTGGCCGCCTGCCGTTGGACCACGGTGATGATGCGCCTCCGTTTGGACCTGCTGTGATGGCCGTGCTCCCCGCGGCTGCAGTACTTCGGCACGCCCATCACGGCGCAGATGTCCGCGTCGTTTTCCAGGTCGTTCCAGGGCGAGTCGCTCAGCCGCGTCTGGTTGTTCGGGCTGTGTGCGTCATCAGCCGCCGGCTCCATCAGGTTCGTGTCATTGACAAAATCGATTGACGTGGAGTCGACTAAGTGGCCTTGCATCTCCACGGTCCGTCCCGGGCGGCAGTGTCACCGGGAACACGACACTTTTATAGCCCGTCTGCGACCCAGTCAAGCGCAAAAGTGACGCCAATCAAAGCTCTCAGGACAAAAACAGAGGAGCATCTCAACAAGTCCAAATGTCTCCAAATCCGGTCAGAGCCCAACAGGGTGAGATCCTATTTGGCTCGAGTCCCAGTACCTCTCCTGCTGTTTTAATAAGTCACATATGCCTCCTCACAGTGCGACATCGTTCATGTGCCTTCTACCTCTGAATCGAGTCCATTTCGAACTGTGGTCGCCCCGTGAGTGGGGTAAATCCGAGGAGAGAGGCTTAAAAAGGCAGAGAGGAGGCCGGAGGACCCCACCAATTGATGCGCTGTCCTCCTGGAGGCGTCTAATGAGCTTCTGAAGAACGGAGGCTCTTGACAGAGGGTCATACAGCCTTGTTTGCATTCTCCCCTCTGCTTCAGAGGCTAAATAACGACACTTTTATCACTTAAACAGGCCGGGTGAAGACCAAATAGAACATTCCCTAACAGTCACTATACACCACGCGCTATTCTGTTGCAAATTTAAGCAAATAACTGTCCGTTTCCATGGCAGGACAGAGTCCACACTGCAGAGACTGCTGAGAGAGCCCCTGGCTGAACTGTGCGCTTAGGCTGCAACTGTTGGGACTGGATTATTGGGACCAAACTGGTCATTGTTGCTGATGCTGATAGCAGTGATGACAAGGATGCGTCGAAAGAGTAGAGCCTGAATGTTTAATTGAACGTAACTATTGTTCTCACTTCACTGAAAACCATCAAAAATTCATACGCAATTTCTCACATCTTCACATGCTTCATTTGAGCAGCCTGCAGAACATTGTGCTGCAGCGCACAGACATTAACAGGGTTTGTAGTTCTTTAAGTTTGTCCCTATGGACAGGACATAGACTCAAATGGTAATTTATCAAGCTTAAATTTGGTAGCTTGACTAAGAACACAAGCGCCGATGTGCATATAAATTGAATAGGCAGCGAGAAAGTTCACATTTCATAGATAAACACAGGTTCGGTCCAGAATAAAAACACTCTACACAGACTCTTAGTCTCTTGGGGTTAGAAACGTTACGGCAACTTAAGGAGGAGAGAATGTACTGCTTTAGCAGTTTCTGTTTGGAGGTTTTTGTAGTACTGGTGGAACTCGGTCATGATGACGGATGCTACCAGAGCCATGGAAAATCCTCACTTTCAGCTTCAGCAGATCTTATTAATACTGTAAAAACGGATCCAGGGATAAGTTCTCCTTTGTTGTCCCAACAGAGAGGTCAGAGGTTATGGTCAAGCCCTGAACAATACAACTCTGGAGCTTTGCAGAGATTTGCATTTCAACTAAAGTTGCCATTTATTCAAAGGAAGAATTAATATATTTTTTCACCCATTATAACATGGTTGCAGACACATGCTTTTTAAAAGTGTTTTTAATTTAAAAAATGTAACATTTGTTTTCCATTGCTTCATGGATTTTAACTAATTTATTCAGTCACCAATCCCTTTGTATAATAAACAGTGACGTTTATTTTAGTACACATTCATTCAATCAATTCATATGTAATCCAAGGCATTGTACAACCAGGGAGGTGACATAGTATAATGGCATTTCAAATATTTTTCTATAGAAAAACTGCTTGCACAGCCAGGATCATAGGAAGCAAAAACAACGTAGATAAATTTACACAAGCATACATGGAACCGCATGACAATACATGCACACACGCTTTGATATTCAACAATTATTCCCTCGTCTGGGATGCTGCATTGCTATCATGCAGACATAGCGACAAACATTTTGAAAAGCCCTAATATTTAATCAATTAAACAATTAATTAAGTGACCATATTCTGCGAATAAATGCATATGCTCTTGGTAGAGCGAACACACTCCAACAGCAGTCACATACCGGCCATAACTTTGTGTGGTTATTCCATATACAAAGCAGTGTGAGAGCGTAAGTGTCTGCCTCGTGTGCACACTCCAACCCAAGTGTATCTCCTCCATCTCCCAGCGCGGACTCCTCTTCCTCTTGCTCTCGGATTTTCCCGTCAGGCAGATAAACATGATGGGACATTCCGCCGGTCGCCATGGAAACACTTAGAAAGCACAGCTGGGCGGGAGAATATGAGGTAATCTCACCCTGGGGCTGCTGGGTAAATATTGGTCTTAAATAAGGAGTAAAACCCCAAAAGGGGCACACAAACACACGGAGGACACGCACACACCTAGAGGGGTTCATCGCCAGAGTGGAAACACAGGACAGACCTTCACTTAGAGACTCATAATGGACCATTTCCTGCTCTACTCCGTTATTATTTGAGTTTACGAGTTTGTGGTGTGACTTAATGTTTGTGGAAGTAAACAAAGGAGCTTTGACATCGAAAACACCAGTGGTGAACAGAACTATTGTCAAGCTGTCGGATGTGGAATGGACATCTCAGATTAGATCAATTCTGTAAAACTTCTGTAAACTCCATTTTAACTGAAGTTGTCCAAAAAGCACTTGGGTCCAAACATTTTACTAGGAGCAAGAGGATCTCGCCCCAAATCATTTTTTTGTATGTTGAGCTCATACATCGTCATAATACCAGAATGCGGGCGGCTCGGGGAGAACGGGTGTTGGGAAACCTTATTTCTACTCTCTACTACTAATCTCACGAAATCATTGAAGAAAACTCCAAGTAAATGTGTTCATCCACATGCTGCAGCAGTTGTCATTTATGCAGTTTTTTTTTTAATGTATAAAAATCACCGGAGAACAATATGTGCCCAGTGTGCTGCTCCAGAGCAGCCAGTGTTGTTCTCACTGTATAAATCTGTCTTACTCCTCCGCTGGCTCCGTCCTCGTTGGGCTGTAGGCGCGCTGCCAAATCTCTCCTACCACCACTGTAAATCTGAAACGAGACACTCCTCTCCCGCTCTCTCTTTCTCTCTCCTTGACCCTTCCTCCTCTTTTTTTCTCCCAGGCTTTCCTATAGCACAACATCGGAGAGAGAGAGTGGACAAACAACTGGTGTGACTAAAGCCAATTTACTCTGTAAGGCTCGAGTACATTGGCAATACTTATCAGTTATCAGGGTGTTGCCAATAAACCAAATTTGTAGTTAAAAATGTGAGAGGGAGGGAGTCAGCGGGAAGCCGGGGGAGTGAGGGAGATGAGTTTAACTCCTGACCCGTCTGCCTCTTCTTCATTGTGTCACTGGGAATCCCTCTGCCTTTCTCTCCTCCCCCCCTCCGCACCCGGACGCTCACTCATTGGTTCACTTACCCCACTTGCCTCCACATCCCGCCCCCTGATTAGCTGGACACGAGAGACCCACAGGGGTTGATGTGTGAAGGCTTTGGGTTCATATCACTCACTCCCAATTCCTCGCCCCCTCTTTGCTCCGAACCTCCCACTCACCCAACCGCAGCAAGGCCTCAACTCCTCCTTCCCAAACGAACCTCCACCCTCTTGGCTCCGCCTCTCCATTGCCACGCTGAAAGGCTCATTGAGGGCCCCCACCCTCCCTCCACCCTCCCCCCCACCGTCACCCATGTCAGCACCTTGCCTCAGCTCACGTCACCCCCTCCAGTCCAGAGTAATGTCTGTGTTTATTTTCTAAAAGAAGGTGACCCACTCTCTGCTGTGTATTTTAAGGGTGCCATGTTTCATTTGTGTTAACGCTCATATTCAGAACTCTGGCGGATGTTTGGAGGCAGGAGAGAATGAGGAAACTGAAGCCACCACTTGATGATGACGGTGACGGTATTGCTGATGACAATGTAGAGGGGCAGCGTGCTTAAAATGCACAGAGTAACATGTCTTAATCTCCTGAATCCGTTTTTATATCTATAGATTGTATATAATATGTTTCTGCATAACTGCTTTTTTTCTACGCGACAGTGTGCCTGAACCGCTCAAGAGCCAAGAAAAGTTGGAGGCAAAAAATCATAAATTGTCATATGAAACAATAAAACTTTCCAACTGGATAAAGGCGCCCTTGCTGCATTAAACTCATAATGGCATCGCAATACATTTCCTCTCATACATTGTAACCCATTTAACATGACACTATAAAGAATAGTGTTTGTGGTCACATTTAAGTGGAGCTCCACTGTTTAAAAGTGATGACTCAGCACAATCGGTTCAGCTTGAGGATTCTTACTCATCACCTGTAACGGAAATGTATTTATTCTATCTGCATTTAAATCCTTTTAAAAAACACCTGTTGGAGTCACATTGTGCTTAAATGCTCACTTCTCTGACACAACTTAAAAAATAAAAGTTCTACAAGATTTTTTTGCAAACAGCACAGCTCAGGTTCACACTGACATCAGATTACCGTACAAAGAGGATTATGGTTTTAATGACTATAAACTACGGCCCTGGTTGATTATTTCCGATGCTGAACAGCAATTAGTTAAAGCCTTTACTCTTCGCTTTTATTTGACCGGCGTGAAAAAGTTGCTGCTGCACCAGTGTTGCATCCTTTGTACTCAGTTTGAACATGAAGAATTTCTCTAGCTCTCAAAGTCGGCTTCTGCGCATCGGAAGATCTCCGTCTCGCTCTTTTTTCATGCTGAACACATTTGTCACACGTGATCTATTGGAATTAACGTCACCCCAGTTAGCCAGAGTTGGCAGACGGTTCACTGAACAGGGGACTTTCTTTCATCTCCACGTCGATGACTTTATAAGCGTTTTTCCAGCCACTAGCTCTAACGTACACTTTATAAGCCACCGAGGATTTGCTCCTTTTACTTCTTCTTCTCTCTTTCCAATATGGACCTTCAGTCATAAAATTAACATGGATTTAGTTGTGTCCTGGGTATTGTTGTGTAAAGCTACAGGACTAAACATGAGGTCATTTTTTCCAGACGCATTCGTCTTTTTTATTTCTACCTCTTTTTTGGCTTATTTACTTTTCTGCGGTTTCGGAGGAGGTCGCAGCTGAAAGTCTGATGATATGCCGTGTGTGTTCCTCTTCTTATCCCTCCCCTCATTACTCCACTCCCCTTTTCTGCTCCCCCCCTCAATTAATACGCTAAAGAAACAGGCAGCGGTGAAAATACTTTTTACGTTTGCTCGTTGTTCCACTCGTTGTAAATCACTGCGTTGACTCTCACACTTAGGTGCAAATGTTCTTTTGATTTAGCCTCAGTCTTTCAAAGCAAACTCTTGTCTGATATCAATGTCTTAATAGCTGCATATCGTTGAGATTAAAAACGTACTTTTTTGTTTTACCTTTTGTCCTTTCCATATTTCCCCAGCGTTTTGGGTGTAGGAGTTACGGTTTGGTCGGAACACTGTCTAGACATCTGTGAGCCTCCCATTAACTCCTGATTACATTGAGCTCTATTAATCTTACCGGACGGGGCAGTCACGCTACACGCACAAGCACACAAAATTAAAACTAAAAAACTATCATTTAATCTGACAACAAATGAAGCTGGTTTTGTTTTCCCTTCTTTCAGTGTCCCAGCTAAACTAAGCTAGTCGACGCAGTCTTTGGAAATTGCCGGAAGGCTTCATCCGACCTGCTCGTCAGGTGGTCCAAGTTGTCTTCCTCTCGTCCTTCATGTGAACAAGTGCAACACTGTGAATGTCATTCAGGAGAGACTGTTTGTATCACCGACTTTGATTTCTTTGATCAAACCTGAGGCAAATAAACGGCGTTTACACATACACATACGTACCCTAAGACAAGCGAGAAATGATGTTACAACAAACACCCGTGTATCGTTGCCATGGCGACAGAGGGCCGGACTGTGGGTGTCGGGTACCAAGGAAACAAACCAACTATGGGAATCCAACTCTCCGAACCGATGCAATGTTTACTTTTGGGGTTAGTTGTGTGTCTCCGTATGTGTGTGTGTGTGTGCACGAGCTTGTGTATACATGTGTGTGAACTCTGATCCCTTGGGAATGAGTTTAATGCCGGAGCCCGTCTGACTGTGTGAGCTTACCTGGGGGAGCATTAAAAAAAAAAGAAAAAAGAGATGCAAAACAGAAGTGCCAAAAAAACCCTTAGAAATGCCTTTGAAAGCGCCGTAAAGAGATTCCATGGATGTCAGCGGGCCTGTGAGAGATGGGCTTTGATACGACTCGGGCCTGGCCGGGCCGCGTCGGAGGATATATGGCCGCAGTTGCGCGGCCCTGACTGGTGGAATACTTAACGTTTTATGACCCGCCGCCATTTGGGGCTCAGGGACGGAGCGGAGCGCCGACCACACCGACTAATTAGGCCGGGGGGCAGTGGGGGTGTGCACGGACGGGGATTTGTGGACGTGGAGTGTCTGCCTGGGCGAGCCAGTGAGTGAGTGTGTGTGTGTGTGGCACGGCTTGTTACGAGAGTGTGTGTGTGTGTGTGTGTCTGTGGTTGTGTGTCTTGAACCTGAAGCATTGCGTAAGTGAGCCGTTTATTCTCCATAAAGACTTGCATGGGCTTCTTTCATGTGCGAGTCGACCGGATTGGAAAACTTGACAGACAGCGTCACGCAGCCAATCTACACACATTAACACTCGCGCACATCAGAGGCCACTCCTCGAGAGGCAGCCAGGGGTGAGTGAACAGACGGGGCTGGCCCGCTCAACGAAAACAACGCTCCTCCTATTGTCCCCACTCCCTCAACCTCCTCTTCTAATCTCCAGTGGAGGATCATGAAGATAAATGGCCGAGCACAGATATGAGTGCAGTGGCGAGGGAGGGGGGGCGGCTGCAGGAGTGGAATGTGTGTGAACTGCACACCGCCTCCTATAAATCAGGGAGACAAGTAGGAGGAAGAGAGAAAGCAGGGCAGAGGCAGAGGGGGAGTCAGCGCGAGGGAGTGATAGAAGGCCCCTGACAAGATGGATGAGTGGTGATGGAGGGAGGGGGTACAGGTGCACATGGGCTGGGCTGGATTTGGGGAAGACTGATAAAAGACAGAGAGGGGGTCATGGGAGGACAAGCGGTATCAAACATTTAAAGTACACTTGAACTATTTGCAGGTCGTTGACAGCATTCTGTAAGGACTTTGTTTGTATTGTCCACGGTACTTATGACCACAAAGAGTTACACGTCGTCTAAAATTGTGGTAACATTACTTGATTGGTGTAAGCAGGGTTCGCCAATTTCAATTAGTTCACCAAGAGATCAAATCTTATTTTTTTACTACATTTTGATTTACTATTTAAGATTAGACACAAGACATTTGTGCACGCTTGCTGTTTCTGGTCTTAATGCTAAGCTAATTGCAACTTCACAGCTAACACATACATGTGCGACCGAAATCTGTTCAGATCGAACTCATTTAAGATTCACGTGTGGGTTTCACGACTTCATGAAAAGCTCTTAAGTCTATTACCAAATTATTACGAGGTTTTAAATTGCAAAGCACAGATGCGCACGATCAGGTGACGAATAAAGATGAGCAAAGTTACTTGCAGCTCCTTATCTGTCCCCTTTATCCCGATAAGCTCTCCAACCCGTAGCACCTTACAGCTAATGAGGCTCCCCTCTGAAGGCAGGGTGTGTGTGTGTGTGTGTGGAGGGGCGGGGGGAAGAAAAAACACTTAAGATCTTCAGGCCGTCTCTCAGCGCTTTATCAGCTCACACCAACTGGTCAGCATGAAAGAGTTTGTTGTGGGAGGGAATATGTGACAAACAGAAAATCTTTGTATTAAAAACATTACAGGGATCCAACAGATACATATATATATATATGTTCGCAGACCCAACTTGTCTTCAGTTATTTTGAATAAACAAATGATAAATGGAAGCACGGTGGACATTCAAAAAAAAAAAAATGAGCATGTGAATTGGGATAAGAACTGATTATTTAATGTCCGTTTCTGTTGGTTTTTTAAAGACACTCGTGTGAAAAGCAACAGCGAAGAGATCACAAATGGATCTAAAAACCTCCCGTCAATTGCAGCTACTTTACAAAACTCAGTTTAAGAGTGGATACAGAGAAGTAATATCAACTAGGACTCTTCTCATGTAGCTCTAAAATCAATGCAGAACACAAGCCACTTGACCCTAAACACATCGTTTAAAATACGAGGTTCACATGGTTTTATTTCAGCATTTTAAAATGCTTTGAAGAAGTTTTGCTCCCCCCACAGGCAGCAAAAGGGAGCTGCAATCTAAGTCATGTGCTTTTCCACAACATTCTTCTGCAAGCCTGAACCGCCTATCAAGTGACACACACACACACACACACACACCATTTTTTACTTCGAGTCACTTTTCCTCTTTTTTTTGGACGTTGGTGGTTCAGGAGCTGCATTTAAACTAAAGTTCTCTGAACTAGTTTCCCGACTTCTCTTTCTGCTTGACTTGTCACTGAGGTAACCGCTGGAGTCACTGCAGTGGACCGCCGTAGTAGAGAGCTCAACCTCCTCCTCCTCTTTCACGTTTTTTTTCTTCTTTTTCTTCTTGTTGTTGTTGTGGTTCTTCTTCTTCTTCTTCTTCTTCTCTTCCTCCTCCTCACCAGCTTCATCGCCAATATCTTCAATACTTGTACCGTTCAGCTGTGGGGTTGCTCTGCCATCGACTTCGCACAAAGGAGGGCTCGTCGCGCCCTCTTTGACCTTGAGGATAGCCCTCTTCTTTTTGGGACACTCCTCGGTGGATCCTGGCTGGTTTGCAGAGACGCCCGACTCTGAGCCCTCGCTCATGGCCAGCAGCTCTTGCACCCTGAAAACCACACAGAAAAGAAAAAAAACACTGATCAATCGAGGGTTTACACACAGCTTTAAAAACATCAAGCAAAGAAAAAGATTCCATAACAGAGTCAATGTTATTTCAAATAATAAATCTAAATAGCTTTAATTTGTGTTTTACCATCGTCTCAGATTATATACTTAACGAAACTAATCACCACGAGCAAGCTGTATAACAATATAAAGAATATGGTGTCTTTAACCATCTATCGCAACCACTTGAGGCAGGCGGCAACACGGCCGCTTCTCTGGAGAACTACCGTACACTCGAGAAAAACGGGTAAACCGGATTTGCCTGCAGTACCTTTAATTATTCACTCCATTTAGGAAACATTCTGTAGTCAAGTCTAGTAGTTCCTGCATCAAGTGGAGCCAAGTCTGTAAGCTGCCCGGCGGTCATTTTAGAATCACCCGGTTTTTCAAATCAAAAGGCCGGCGAGTTTCATCGTAACAAAAGAGAACCCAGATTAGTTTAGTTCGTTTTCGTTCCCCCCTTCACCCCACCACCCTCCCCTCCCCTCCCCTCCGTCCACACCCACCTGGTCCTGTTCATCCGCCCTCTGATCAGCAGCACCCCCGCAGTGTCAGCGTCAAGAGCAGTCACCTCAAACTCCATCTCCGATCCAATTCTCGGCCCTTCGTCCCGCCAAGTCGGCACGGAAACCAGGTTGGGTCTCGGGATGCTGGCGTTGAAGCAGCCGTGCACCAGGCAGCCCACGTGGCCGACTCCCAGTTTATTCACTCTACCCTGGGAAATAAAAAAAAAAACAACACAGGACAGAATTAATTCAGGTGGCGTAAAAGTGGACCACGGGCAAACAACACAAATGGCTGTAAGCCACTTCGGGTAACGGTAAACCTTACCACCAGTTTCTGTCCTCTCAGGGGCTCAAAGGTGATGAAGTCGGCCTCAATGTCCATGTGGATGTAGCCGCTGTCATCGTAGATGTTTCCGTGGTGGCCCACTATCCTGATGTTTTCATAAGCCACGGGAACTCCTTGCAGACTGAAGAGTCAAACAAGCAAAGTTGAATTAACAGGATGGAGCAGGATAAATTTTCACTGGTAAAATAAGACATGCAATTAGAAAGGCTGCCGACACCAATAATAATAATAATAATACAAATATACGTTAGGATTACCTTTACAGGAGCAGCTTATTGCTCGATTAATAGCTTTATTTTATATACTTGCATTTAGGTATTTAGTACTAAATTAACTTTTCTCCACCATACAACTTTAAAAAAAAATGAAATTCAACTAACGTCCTCGCTAAAAGTAGCCGCGTCCGGTGTCGTCACCTTTGGGAGAACTTAAGCAGCTCGGCTTCCAGCTCCTCCCGTATCCCGGTCCTCTTCTTGCTCAGGTACACCGGCGGCAGGGCGACGTGTCTCCGGTGCGCGCTCATGACGAGGCACGAGTACGGCGCCGACATCAGCTCGCGGGCGGCCGCGAACGACGGGATGCAGGAGGCGAAGGCGCCCGGTGCCAAGGACGTTTCGGTCGGTCGGACTCCGGCTTCAGCGGCGGGTGTTGCCGCGGACATGGTCGCGTGTTGTGGGTCGTCTTCTGCGTGCTCGAAGTTCGCCATGCTGTTTAGGAGGGGCCGGAAAACGGAAGACGCGCTAAATTCCGGTTGGAGGAAGGCGCAGCAGCCGTAAAAAAAAAAAAAAAAAATTGTTTTCACTGCCGCCCGGTGGCCAGGAGGAGAACTACAGTCACAAATATAATCAAAACACAGTGAGGCTCGAGCGTAACTCTGCATTCAAATGTTGTGAAATGGAAATACCTACGGTTTGCATACGGTTTGCATACGGTTTGCATACGGTTTGCAGACATGAAGTCAAAAACACAGTTCCCTTCAGCCAGCAAGTCAAAGCAGGCGACTGCCTCAAAGCCTCCCAGATTCAAATACATTTTTCTTTTCTTTTTCTTTTTCTTCAATACATAAAACATTGAAGTGAAATGATGATGGGGACAGTATATTCATACCTGAATCATAACATGAATCCTTCCTGTCATTCAAGGCACTGAATATTTGCATGCCCTTTGATAACTGCAGGGTGGGCACCAAGGGTGCTGCAAAGCCCTTCATCTGATAAGTAACGCTCATTGATTCTGTATCCTGTTCTCACCTACGGTGGCACATTAAGATCATTAGGGTGACCTGAGGGGTCATTTAGAGCAACGAATGCATGCACGCACTCTCTCTCTCTCTCTCTCTCTCTCTCTCTCTCTCTCTCTCTCTCTCACACACACACAAACACACACACACACACACAGTCTAATATAGTGTTACTGCTTTCTGACAGAGCAGCACCACCAAGTCACACTATTCAGCATTTCGCACACCGGTAGGGCGCTCTTTTAGGCGCCATGGCCCACTCCTAACTGTTTTCACGGTGATATACTAAGACGTGGTTTCTGAGTCAGCAAGAGCGACTAGTGGCTTCTGCGTCTGTTAGGGTTGGTTGTCACAGTCTTCATCAGAGGTCCCTGTTGTCTTTCTGTCTGTGTGCGTGCATGAGAGTTGGGTTTGGTGTTTACTGTCGTTCAAAAGTGGCTATTAAACAGATAACTCGGTATTTAACTTTACGATTACATTACATGCCATTTAGCTGACGCTTTTATCCAGAGCGACTTACAATAAGTGCATTTCAACTATATGGACACAAACTCAAAGAACAAGAAAAAAGAAAGTGCAATTTCATCAAATAAGCCGATTTACAGAGTTATAGACGATGAATGTTTGAACCTTGAGCAGAGCCAAAGGTATTACTGAGTTAAACTGGGTTTGCATAGGAATGCAGTGGATCCTAAATCTTGATGTATATTAACTATTTTGATAATTATGTTTATTGTGTGGTCTGCAGGTCTTTCAATGTGTGATATTGTATCCAGTCCAATGTTGCTGAAGTAAAAATATTGCACTAAATTCCATTGAAATAATTCATGCAAGATAAGCCATTCTTTAGATTTGTTATACCTTTAATTAAATTCACTTTATAAGAAGCATTTATAAAAATATCTTTTCTCTATAGATATAGCTGTACTCCTGATATACAAGCATGGATATACAATACAATGCATCACTGTATTTCATATCAATCCATTCCAATATATAATAAATACATACAGTTTACAGTAGGCTATCTCAGGATATGCATTCCATAAACCCATAACAAAAAAACATCTGAATTACGCCCCGAAACGGCTACTCTCCATTCCGACTTTGGTTTGAGTATATCATGGAAATCAAAAACGTGTGTTTCCAGAATCATTCAGAAGTCACGGTGATGCTGCGCCGTGCCCGTTGTAAGAGATCTGAGGAATGCCGTTGCTGGAGTTGTCCAAGATCTCCTATTGGGGGGGACACACACAAATAATACTCCTTACCGTAACGCCCAATCGCCAAACACAAACTTCAAAATGATCTCAGGTGTTGAAAGACATTCAAATGTTGGAGCCAAAGGCCACACCGTTGACAGGCTTCTGCCGTCGCCTCCTACCTTCTCGGTCATCTCATGCGAGTGGTGTAGCGAGTGTTCCCGCTCGAGGAACATCCTCTGCTGCTCGGAGCTCGCCAGGCGACATGTGAGCCACGTGGACAAGGTACAGGAGGAGATCCCTGCAAAAGACAGGAGGAGGGAAGGTCGCTGAAGAAGCAGGGGATAGTTCCTTATTTTAAGGAAGCAGTGGTCCGTCTCATCTTGTGAACCTCACGCTGCCTCGGCGATGCCACAAGAGGATGAATCAACAAATACTTTGGGGATCTCCTCCTTGGGGATCAACTGTTTTAGTGCTGATGTTAGCATTTACCTCAAAGCACTCCTGGGTAGGTGGTCTAAAGAAAAGTGTTATTGAGGAGCATTTGTGTTCTATGTCTTCTAGAAGTGGAGCTTTGATGTGTGAATTGGTTGGGGGTAATTAACGATCCTGACAAGTGAAGAGCTGCTTTACTTTTGATTCAAACCTTTTAATACAACTATTCTGTTCAAAAACTTGACAAAAAAGCTTTCTAATAACAATCCTATGTTACAATAGCGTAAAAATTCCACGTGCTCAGCACGCGTGTTCAGCTGTGTTGCATTTCATGTCGCTTTGTAGCGTTATGTTTACCCAGACAGGCCAAAGTCATGGCAGCCAGATGGATGGAGTGCATGGAGTCTGGTCGTTTGTTCAGCGCCCGGACAAACTGGAAGTTGAGAATCCCACCAATCAGACCACAGATACAGCAGGCCGAAAAGAGTATCATCTGAGGGACAGGGACAGAGAGAACGGTTGAAGTTGATGCAACCGGCAGAATCTAAATCTCATCAACACAACTGCAAACTAACTGTCAAAATGGGATGAGTGGGGATTTATGTAAAACACTATTGAGCCTCCACCTCCATCAATCTACTGTTCCGGATGACGGCTATACTTGGCTGAGTAATTCGGATCAGACAAAATTAATGTCATTTACTATTTAAAAGTTGGATCGCTCTCAGAGTCTCTTTCATATTGCAAATATTGCACTGTTTGTAAAAATGCTGGCGTCACTCACTTGTTTTTGTGCTTGTGTGTGTGTGTGTTAGGTGTTGGGGGAGATTTTCCTTTAATCACATTTTATGAACAATAAAAAGCAGCTGGACAACAATAACCAAGTATCTGATGGCAGAATGACAACAGTTTCCTTACTCCTCAATCAAAATAATAAAATACAATCAATTTAATTCAACTCCACGTCTATAGTCCGTGTGTGTGTGTGTGTGTGTGTGTGTGTGTGTATTGTGTTAGAGGTTCAGGTTCTCGCTTATTGCTGTAAAGATGCCTTTAGCGCCTTCAACTATATGGAAAGGGGCTTCTCCAATTTCAGTCATTACCCGGGGAAGTGTGGAGGACTCCGAAGCCAAACCAACCTAATGCAATCATTCCCCCCTCAGGAAAACAAGGAAAGGGGAGATGGAAATAGATGAGGAGAGGAAGATGGAGAGAGTCAGAGCATCAAAACGACGGCGGAGGATTAGATTCAACAGAGACGGGTGAGAAAGATGAAAAAGGGAAAGCGACGAGGTTGAGGATGGCGACGCGGGCGACAGAGGAGGACGGATACGGTGAGACAGAGGGAGAGAAAGGTTGAGGGACGTCTCTGTTACAGCAGAATGTGCTGACATTGATCCGCCGTTGGTGCCCTGACTCCCCGCAGCAGACCGAGGCAGTTTGAGAGAAACACGAGGACTCGGAAACGGAGAGACTGCGACACGATCGCCGAGCAGAGAAAGACGGAAAGAACGACAGAGAGAGAAGAGGAGCGGTGACTGCGAGTGTCCTCTGGTTTCCCTCGTCTTTCTCAGAGCAGACTGTACGCACCTGCAGGCCCCCCCGAACAGACACACGCACGCTCACACAAACACACACACACATGTGCACAAAAGCAATTTGGGGTGACAGGTCTTTGAGATACGTGTAAACTTCCAGCCAGCAGGCTGTTAGCATAGCTTAGCTCAACATGAAGACGATGGAAGAAGATGAGAACAAAACTCCAGCAACACTTTATCAATCAAGTACACGTTGAGTGTTGCTGGAGTTTGGACCTCGTCAAACTTATTGCCTTCTCAATGCACATTGAACGTAAGAAACGTTTTCCCAGAAACTGCTTCATATTTGGTATCAAAGTGTGGATTTATTCCATTATAATAGTGTTTCAAATAACTGCAGCGTCTGTTCTGTTTGCTGGAGCAGGGAAATGCCATCTATAAAAATGAGACCACAAACCAATACTAAAGGGCAATAAAAAAAAAACTAGTGGGAAACAGAGGACCTAAATACATGCACTCACAATAAGACCCGTCCTCTTGCGAGCACACAGCAATCCGCACATCCCACAGACCAGAAACTGGAAAGAGAGAGAGAACAACAAACAAGTAAATAAGCAGTTTCAAAAAGTTGCTGTCTTAGGAAAATTGCTGGTTAGTAAACTATATTGAACTGTATCTATTTGTACTCCTCGCCAAGCTAACGGACGGAAAAGGGTGAACGTATTCTTTACACTCTGTGATACAGATGGAACTTTCTCCCTCTAAAAATAGACTGTGTCTTCTGGCAGGAAGCACTGGATGTCAATGATTCAGACTGAACGGGAACAGCGAGGCAGCGTATAACGCTGGCAGAACGGCAGGACCGTTTTAAGAAAAATTTGTTTAATGACGAGTCACAGCAGCTGGTTCAACAAACAGTATACACCTGTGAGGTTACACAGAAAGTCTGATAATAATAAGATTATAATGAGACCAATAATAAGACTGCCTTACCTCATAGTCAAATAAGGTTATGAGAATTGCCTTTTCATTGCATAATATAGACAACGAGTCAGAGAGAGAAGCACAACTTCCAGTTAGTGATTCATATTAAATAAACAAGCACCAGTATGAACAGAAATCAATTTAGTTGGCTTAGATATAATAATAGAAACTTTTTTCCTGTGCTTTCTCGCACTAATATAACAGTCTTTAACCTGAAAAGCCTGGATTTTTGTTAGAGTTCCAGTTTGTTCCAGTGTTAGATAAATGAAAGTTTATGGATTTATATGAAACACAAAGTTAATGGTAAACAGTACATTTTGCTATTAAATTTAGGATTAAGCGAGGGATGCTATTAAAATATTAAAAGGTGGAAGATTCCCTATAGTTGTATCGTTGCCTACCCTTAGCCGTCACGCTAAGAGATACTCATCCTCTCTGCAGTAAATAAAGCAACTTAGACCAAAGGTTTCTCCCGCGACGTACACAGAGTCCGCTCCACACCGGCGACGCGTCGCCCTGCTGCGGCTTGTGGTGGCCCCGGACCCAGCTGATGCCAACGGCCCCCAGGACGATGCTCGCCACGCCGAGTCCCACCTCCACCACGGACAGCAGGAGCAGGCTCCACAGGATCTTGCGGCTGGAGCACATCCTGCCCCGGGCATCTCTCCAGCTGCAACAAGAGGCGGACGGATGGGCGAGAGGAGAGCCAGCTCCCGGTCCTGCGGCAGCGGCTCTACTGCTTCGTTATGACCGGTTAGAAAAAGAGGGGTTATCCGAAAAAAAGGTCCGAAATGGAGTCCATCAAAGCCGCAGGGGGAAAAGCTTGTTCTGCGGTTGCGATGTTGTTTTTAAAGCGAAAGTTCCTCTGCTTGCTCAAGTGCGTCTGCCTTGCCGGGC